>BSUD01000005.1:52332491-52486272 GCA_033239045.1 Fagopyrum esculentum
TCCCCCCCCCCCCCCCCTTGTTACTTGTTACTATAATCGATAATTGCATCTAAAACACCTTAAATCTCTTGGGTTCGACCCTTACTTAACCATTATACTTGTTTTTTTAGTGCTAAGTCGGGATTTACTTTTGATTGGGTATAGACGACCATAGAAATACCGTCAGTCAGGGGCCATGGAAACTGAAATTCCCGAGGCTCACTCCCCTCTTCTTGAAAACTCTCTTGGACATTCTCCTACCCCTCCTACATCCTTGAGAACACCCAAGGACAACTCGGAAGGCGTAAACACACCAACAAAGGCACCGCCAACTTTGGAGTTGAAACCTCTCCCAACACACTCAAGGTACGCTTTTCTTGGATCAAATCATACATATCCGGTCATAGTTAGTGCAGCCTTAACTGATGATGAACACGCCAAGCTTATGAATGTTTTGAGATTACATATGAAGGTCATAGGATATACAACTGATGATCTTATAGGCATCAAACCTTCTTTGTGCATGCATAAAATACTAATGGAGGATGACCATAGACCTTCACGTGAACCTCAACGACGGTTACACCCGATCATGAAATTGGTTGTGAAAAAGGAAGTCCTCAAACTTCTTGATGCATGTATCATTTTCCCCATCTCCGATAGCAACTGGGTGAGCCTCGTCCACATTGTTCCAAAGAAAGGGGGAATGACCGTTGTGACAAACGAGAACAACGAGTTAATTCCCACTAGAACCATTACGGGATGACGCGTTTGCAATGACTATCGAAAGCTGAATGTTGCGACTAGGAAAGATCACTTCCCTCTAATTTTCATTAACCAAATGTTTTAAAGGTTAGCGCAACACTCCCAATTCTGCTATCTGGATGGTTATAATTGTTTCTTTCAGATTCCCATCCACCCCGACGATTAGGAGAAGACTACATTCACGTGCCCTTGGGGTATGTTCGCCTAAAGGAGGATGCCGTTCGGTTTGTGCAACGCTCCAGCCACCTTTCAAAGGTGTATGATGGCGATATTTTTTGAGTATATCGAAAATATCATGGAGGTTTTCATGGACGACTTTTCCGTGTACAGTTATTCTTTTGACTATTGCCTTTCTAACCTTTCTTTAATCCTGCAGCGTTGTGAAGACACTAACCTTGTTCTAAACTGGGAAAAGTGTCATTTTATAGTGACCAAAAGAATTATTTTAGGTCATTTTGTCTCGAATTGTGACATTGAGGTTGATAGAGCCCAGATCAAAACGATCGAGAAGCTATCTCCACCATCATCGGTAAAAGGGGTAAGGAGTTTCCTTGGGCATGCTGGATTGTATAGAAGGTTCATTAAAGATTTTTTACTACAACATTTAAACGCTATGATATACATTAATAGCATTTTTATAAACGCTATGACAGAGCCCGCTATAATACGGTCACAACTTTTCATAGCGTTTGCACAAACGCTATGAAAAAGTGGACCTATTATAGTGTTTGCCGAAATGTTATGGAAAAGTAACCACATTGTTTCATTTTAAATATTCAAAATGATACAAAACATGAATTGTATAAAACAATTGTTTACAAAGAGAACATAGTTTGACAATACAAATCTAAAATGGATAACCATCTAATGTCATTTCATATTATAACAACTTTGTCTACTGGCCATGCAAGTGTTGTACCAACATCTTCAATGCATTTTAACTCAAATGTTGCCCTCCAAAGTGTAGCATCAAGAATCATCGGTATGTCAACCCAAACTCGTAGGACCTAAAGGAATAAAATGAATAAGCTGATTCGGATTACTTGAAGACCACCGCCTTCAGCAACTACCTTTCGTGAGCAACTCAAATCCAATAAGTTGCACTTTTTCTTTGAATTGTTCACACTCTAGAAAAAAAATCAACATAATTTCATTTTCATATTATAAGCAACTTAGTAAAATATACGTATGTTTCACTTGTACGTCTGACCACTTCCACTGCAATTACATAAATGAAGCATGTTCAATCTACAGATTCACTGCTACATGGGAAACTAACCCAATTGAATACAGGATAAGAGAGAAAAATATGGGAATATCTCC
The DNA here is from genome assembly GCA_033239045.1 of Fagopyrum esculentum. Classification (NCBI taxonomy): domain Eukaryota; kingdom Viridiplantae; phylum Streptophyta; class Magnoliopsida; order Caryophyllales; family Polygonaceae; genus Fagopyrum; species Fagopyrum esculentum. The sequence continues at coordinate 52,334,559 of BSUD01000005.1, forward strand.
TTTACCATTGACAGGGCTAACCAATGTAAGAACAACAAAACCACAAGTACCATTATCAACATACCTAAAGAATTCACCAGCAAAGCCTCGATCGAGTAACGCGATATGACATGATTAGCTTGAAGAAATGTCAATTTTTCCAAGATACTCGTAGCAACAGTAGTGACTACAAGAGCGTAGATGAAAACTCCAATGTATATGTGCCATGGGAGTAGGGAGGCTTTGCTTGTTTTTTACCCACCCGGATACCAGAAGGTCAATCCAGCAGCCCACTGAATATAATCAACAGCAAGAGTTCCATATCATAAGTAAATTTGATTGTGCTTTACAAGAATGAGCATAGATGTCTTACGAATTAACATCAGAGCAGGAGGAAATATGTAATGGTTACTTGGATGCCAAACAAGAGTATATAGACTGCCGAGCCATTAATGCAGGTTGTAAAATTTGTCGATGCCCTTATCATTATGGAACTTCAAAGCAACCCAGCCATCAACCAGAACCAAAGTGAAAGGTAAGAACTGGATTACAAGATGAATTAACTTTTTAAAACTTTTCGTTCCTAGAACTGTCTTGTATGCTAGCATTGCTGCATACAAGAACAAGGCCATTGATCTCCTTTGCAGGTTGAAGGTTCAAGGGAGCCATGGTAATCAGCACTTTGTTTACAACTGAAGGTTCAGGGAACAATGGAATCCAACTAAAATGCCACCTCTAGAGCATACACCTGCACAATCAACAATTACACTTATTAAACTTCTAGTGATGGTTTATAGAACTTCTAGCCAATGAAAGACATTTTTCTCAAAATTACTACAATGAATAATGCTTTTGGATTCAAGAGCATATGTAACCAGAGGACAGAAACCACAGAAGATGACTATGCATAGACTAATGCTTTTGGATTCGTGTGCTGACTTTATGCGAGACCTCAAGCAATCTGAATTTATACCAAAAATATTTTCATCACCGTGGTATAATCATGGTTACCACTTACTAGTAGCCTTAATAAGTTATAACATAATTTCTGACCGGAAAAAAAGTTACTACAGAATGAAAATAAGATATTGGAGTTAAAGAAAATAAGAAAGATTACAACAAAGGGCAAACTTTTAGCAATTTTGTTCATAGGATTACTTCTTCATTATCTAAGTTATCAAGATCTTTTCTGCATGATAAAATTAACACTACAGGATGTCAATTGTACTGGCTAGCTGGGTGCTCTAGAGTTTTTGTCAAGCAAGCACTCAAACCAACGCTGTTAGATTATTAGATAGTCTCAGCCTCATATTGCTTTACCTTCTCTATTTAAAAGAACAAGGCTAATCACCATCAGAATACGGTAGACCTGCACCATAGAAAATGCCTTCCTAACATAGCACGCCTTCCTTGATCCAAACAATTGCCTTGGGAGAATAATTTGATCCTAATCTTGGATCAACACACTGCTTTACCTTAGCAATTGTCTTGGGAGAATAATATGATCCTAATCTTGGATCTAACAATACTACAAGTATAACATAGAGATAAAGAATGAAATATAAGAGAGAATAATATGGCTATTAGGAAGAACAATTTGAAGTGCGCGTATTACCTTAGCAATTGTCTTGGGAGGATAATCTGATCCTAATCTTGGATCAACACACTACTTTACCTTTTCCACTTTGATCAAAAATGACAAGATCTACATTAAAAAATTATGGCTATTAGATGTTTGAGTAGAGTAGAAAAATATGCTTTAATCTATAAGAGCAATAGTTAACACACTCATTCTGGTGTTCAACTCAACAGGCACCCAATCTAAAAATAATAATATTTACGTAAAAATTCATGTACAATCCGGCTCTCAAGAAACCCCATTAACAAATGTCAAATCCTTGTAAATGAATTGAAGGAAACCCAAATTCACGTCAAGAAACATAACTCTATTAATTTGAATTGCACTAAATTCAATCTTCCTACTCATTATTATGCTTATAATTTTCTGTTTACTTTCCACCCTATAGACCAACAACCATCATAATTCACACAACTCATAACATAACCACACTAAACCACTATTCATCATAATCACAATAAATGACACTAAGTAGAACCTTTTCAAAGCAAGCAAATCTACATAATCTGCAAAACCTTCATAGCTAGTATAAGATCAATTCTTGAGAATTGGGGACAAAAATGTTACTTGCTTACAAGGAATGACGAGCACAAAGTGAGGAAAAACCTTAGAATCAAGCAAATATAGCCCGTGTGTGATACAAGGACAAATATGATCTGATGAAGCTGCTCAAGACCTTCTAATGAAACAAAAGGTTCGCGTCCCTGCAGCAAGAGACAATTTTTACAAATGAAAATGCTTAACACTGAATTTTGTGAAGGTAATAACAGGAAATGAAAGACTTCTCCTTCCACTAAGCATTATCCAACCTTCCTTCTGAAATCTACTTATTCGTCTCTCTCACTGTGTTTATTCAATGTTCTATATTTTTCTATTTGTTAACTTGATATGCACCCTTTACCAATTTTGGTGATCTACAACTCAATTTCATCGCATATAATTGCTTTGATGCTATATGAAATATTATTGCGGGTATCTAGTTTGTCACCACATGGGGTTTTGTTGAGGAATTCTAATTTTAGTTTCTGAAATTAGCATTTTTCAACATATGTAAAATTTACCTTTTCATGATCAACAAGCAAGAAATAGGAACTAGGGAGTATAAAAAGATAGTTCATAACTAATGCAATTGGTTAGCGAGTTAGTTAGCCACTCTATCCATATCTTCTTCTACTGGAAATGCAGCAAATGACTTATACATCAACAGAAGAGGAGTTAAATTTATATGGGAGGAACGGGGTCAAAGGATGTACGTGTAGGGGCCAGGGAGTGGAACTATGTAGGGGCCAGGGGGTGCAACTGCTTATTTATAGCCTTGGAGTAAGCTTGGAAGGGCTATGAAAAGGCAACAACAATTAAAAGTGAAAAACAACAAAGCTATGTATGTATTAAACACTCAGCCAGAAAGCAAGAGAAGGAGAGGAAATAAAGAAGGCATTTGATTAAAATTAACTTTTAATCTATAGCTGATAAAAAAAGTAACAATAGGAAGATTAGTATCAATTTAAGAGTAACAAAGAGGTGGCCTTTACTTACCTTTTCTGCACAAATTGCACTTATGCTTAAAACAACGGTGTGAAACTGTAACACTTCCTCACAGAGCAATATGGAAAGTACTGGCACCCTAGATTAGTTGCTCAACAAATTGTCAAAAGGAATCTAAGCTTTACGTTTTCATGTTGCCGTTGTAGGCATCTCACGTAACTGCCGCAAGATGGGTTGCATTTCTGTCAATAGAACACAGATACGTTGTAAGACAATTAAATAAGCTAGCCATTCGTTGGACAATTTACCCTCAAGAATTTTTTAAAAGTTTAGCATGAGATTTGAGCCATTAATGTCACTGTCAATCTTCCAGATGACTTTGCTTACAGATTTTATGTTGTCTCAGTGTCTCCTTGCACTTTAGAACTTAACCAACTTTATGGAAGCTCTAAGGACCTACAAAAAATACAAATAAAACTTTTTTTGACAAATAAAAGACATGGGCTGAATAGCTCTAAACACATTGGCAATATTGTACTATTTTTAATTGAATAGAGAAGTTGCTTTACCTTAGGAAGCTTTATAGTAGGATGTAGTGAATTATATCAATTGTCCCATTTCCAAGACAAAATATATCATTATCATCAAAATAAATAAAATAACATTAAAGTGTGCTAGTATGCTGCATATTCTGTAGAATATAATTTGAAAAATCTCAAAGCATGGGTTTGTTCAAGTTGGATCTTTAACTCTAAAGAAGGGTTTAAGTTGATAACTTGAAAGTGAACAAAGGATGTTAGCTTATTTATACAAAGGGTGGTGCCTGCGGTGAGAAGTTGATCAGGCCCATGACCACATGGGTTTGTTCAAATTGCATCTAAATCACTACCTGTCTACTGGTGTATTGGTTATCCTACATGTTGCTTATGAAAATAAAACTATGGGAGTGTCTACTGGTGTATTTATATAGATAGGTTTGTATGAAGATTAATGGATTGCTTTGGACCAAAACTAACCATCCATTTAGAGAGGCTCGACATCCGTGACCCCATCCATCTTATACTCACCACTTAAACCAATGGAGGACCAAATACTAACTAGCAAGGACGGTTCATCTTATCCTACCATGTGATACTGCAATTCCTGATTTAGACCTTTATGAATTCTGAAATTTTTGCTGTTGTAAATATGGATTGCTATCTTAGTGTTAAAATGTAGTAAATATGAACTGCTAGCAAGGAAAATTCATCTTACCCTACCAAATTGGATCTTTAGCTCTCCTCAAGAAAAGCTCATCAAATCTAAAGAAAGCTCAAATCAATACAGAACAGACAAATACAGACTTTAGGGGAAATCAAAACACAGTTAAGGGAGATGGAATAGTACCTGGAGCGGGGAAAACCGTCGATGTCAGTGAATGTTACCCTCGCCGGTTAATAGAGGATGAAGACAAGTGAAAGGTGGCCTAGATGTTGTATCCGCCGGTACTTCGTTTCGCTATCAACGTTAAGGAAGAGGGGAAACTTCATACTTCCCATCCACATCGTTTATGTCTTGACGGTATAAGGGCGAAAAAAAACCTAAACGCGCTAAGGCAAAAGAAAAAGAGCGCTTGTTTTTTTTTCCTTTTTAATAGCATTTTTTATTATGAAACGTTATAAAAAAAATAGAGCACGTAAACTATAGCATTCAGGAGATAAACGCTATTACTTAATGTTATAAAAAGACAGTTTTGTTGTAGTGTTTTAAGATTTCTAAGCCATTGACTAACCAACTAATGAAGGATGTAGTCTTTGAACTTTCGAAAGAATGTCTAGATGCCTTTTACAGGATAAAAGAAGCATTAATCTCAACACCCATCATTCAACCTCCGGATTGGAATCTCCCATTTGAAGTGATGTGCGATGGAAGTGACGTGGTTGTAGGAGAGGTACAAGGACAGAAAAAGGATGGACGAACTCATGCCATCTACTATGCTAGCAAAACACTGGATGAACCTCAACGCAACTACGCCACAACGGAGAAGGAATTGCTTGCAGTTGTTTATGCTTTTGAGAAGTTCCGTTCTTATCTCGTAGGAGCGAAGGTGATTGTCTACACCGATCACGCAGCCATACGGTATTTCCTCACCCAAGAAAGACGTGAAACCACGGCTGATTAGATGGATCCCCCTCCTCCAAGAGTTCGATCTAGAGATCCGGGACAAGAAGGGATCCGAAAACTCGGTGGCGGATCACCTAAGTAGACTCCCTACATCATAGAGGATGACTTACCCATAGATGACTTGTTCCCTAACGAGCAGCTGCACATGATGGAAGAATGTCTACACCATATTTCTAGAGGCAACGACTCATGGTTTGCTGATTTTGTAAATTATTTGGTTTGTCAGGAAATACCTCCCGGACTATCCTACAATCAAAGGAAGAAATTCTTCAAGGATGTCCGACATTACTATTGGGATGAACCGCTACTCTTCAAGAGAGGTCCAGATGGCCTTATTCGAAGGTCCATACCAGAAGACGAAGTCGAAAGCGTCATCCGACATTGTCATTCTCTACCTTGTGGAGGACATGCTAGTTCTCACAAGACTTGCGCTAAGGTATTGCAGTCCGGTTTCTTTTGGCCTACTTTAATTAAGGACGTGCAACGGTTTGTTTCTTGTTGCGATGCTTGTCAAAGAACAGGAAACATTTCTCGGAGGAATGAAATGCCGCTCAATAACATCCAAGAAGTAGAGATCTTTGACATATGGGGTGTAGACTTTATGGGACCGCTCCCATCTTCTTGCGGGAACCAATACATACTTCTGGTTGTAGACTACGTTTCAAGATGGATTGAAGCGATTGCTTCTCCCACTAATGATGCTATGGTGGTTGTGAAGTTCTTTAATAGAACGATCTTCCCAAGATTTGGGACACCCCGAACCATCATTAGTGATGGAGGAACGCACTTCACCGTCCGTAAATTTGAAGCTCTACTAGCCAAGTATGGGGTTACTCACAAGATTGTCACCCCCTATCATCCTCAAATCAGCGGCCAAGTAGAGATACCAAATAGAGAAATCAAAGCCATTCTAGAGAAAATTGTCTCTAGAACTAGGAAAGATTGGTCACAAAAGCTCAACGATGCACTTTGGGCATACCGGACAGCTTTCAAGACTCTCATTGGTACCACACCATACAACCTTGTGTATGGGAAGTCCTTCCATCTTCCCATTGAGCTAGAGCACAAAGCTTATTGGGTAACCAAATGGCTGAATTTTGACATCAAGGAGGCTGGAGAGAAGCGTCTTCTTGACATTAATGAGCTGAAAGAAATCCGCTTGAATGCATACGAGAATGCGCGGATATACAAAGAAAGGATGAAGAGGTGGCACGACATGCACATCGTTCCGAAGGATTTGAAAGAAGGCGATCTTGCTCTTCTTTTCAACTCCCGCCTTCGTCTGTTTTTAGGTAAGTTGAAGTCTTGTTGGACCGGACCATTTTTGATTAAGCGTATTTTTCCCCATGGTGCAGTTGAAGTATGGGGTGAACAATGCGGAACTTTCAAAGTCAACGGTCAACGACTGAACAAGTACATACCGGAAGTTCAGATCGAGGAGCTTGCAACCACCCTCCTCACTTGAATAAGTAAAAAGGAATGGTCTAGCTACGGACCTTAAACAAAGTGCTTCTTGGGAGGCAACCCAAGGTATCGTTCTCTTTTCCCTGTTTCTTAGATTAGCTTAGATAGTTTGTTTTTGTTGTTTTCGTTGGTTCGTTCCCGGTTTTTCTTGTGTCTTTGGATGATAGGAACTAGGAAATCTCCAAAAAGAAGTGAAGGAAAGCAAAACACCGTCAAACTTGGAATTTTGGATGTAATCAAGGATTCCACGGGATAAAAATAGGTTTTCACGACCGTGGTTTTCTATTTTTGACCGTGAAAAGGCTATTCGAGAGGTGTCACGGGTGAAACCACGCCGGTGGTTCTGCCAATAGGGGCCGTGGTTTTTCAATTTTCCACGAAAGGTATAAAAGGCCACACTTCACTCCAAGGCTGAAAAATAAACCCCCAAAACCACGCTCAGCTCGCGAAAATGCCGACCCGAACCCCGGCACCGATCTTCATATCTGGCAAGCGTTTGAAGTGATTCTTCTTCCCAAATCAAAGCTCTCAACGCTCCTGTAATATCCGGAATTTTTATTCCGTCTAATTCCGCCGTTGACGGTTTCCCATTCTATCTAGTATCTCTTCCTTCACAAATTTCATTATTTTATGTAGAAGTTAATTCACATAAAATGATGAAATTATATCAAACTCTAATCCTTAAAAATATCCATTATTTTATGTAGAATTTAATTCACATAAAATGATAAAATTATATCAAACTCTAATCCTTATAATTATCTATTATTTTATGTAGAATTTAATTCACATAAAATGATAGATTTATATCAAACCCTAGTTATTATAATTCATTCTTATCGATGACAAGCTGTGACGAGATCATGACTAAGCTGAGACGAGATCATGACAAGTTGTGACGAGTTCAGGACTAAGCTGAGACGAGGTCATGACAAAGCCCGACAAATCTGTGACAAACTCATTCATGGGCCTGACAAGGCCATGACGAGTTTTGACAGATTTTTGACAAGTAATTCAGCCCACCTTTCTTGCTTGTTTCAGCCCACTGTTCCTACCTTAAGCAGCCCAGTTCGCTTACCCACAACAGCCCAGCAGTGTGACTTCGAGCCAGGCCAGCAGTAGCCCAGAAGAGGCTGGTTACGAGCCCATTAACAACTCCTTCAAGCGGACCACACAGCTCCTTCTCAGCCCAGCATCTGCGTAGCCCACAACAGCCCCAACATCCTTTGCAGTCCAGCCCGGAACAACCCAAGGAAAGCCACGCCAGAACGTTCAGCTGCTCCTTCTCCCATCTGCTTGTAACAGCTGCATAAATGAGATAATTAAGGAGCTGTAACAGCCCTATAATCACGCCAGAAGAGAGAGAGAGAGAACTGTAGCAGCCAATCGTCCCTCCTTGCTCCAGATTCACGCCAGAAGAGAGGGAGAACTACAGCAGCCAATCGGCTCTCCCTTGTGCCCAGATTCACGCACCAAGCAGCCCTTGTTGTTGCCCACATTCTGCACACATTCCTTCACGCAGCGGCTGTGGTGAGTTTAAATCCTTAGACCCCCCTCTTCACATTCTATTCTGTTGTTCCTACCCATCTGAACGAGATCTTCTGCAGTGGTAGTCGAGGGCTGGTTTGGACGGCCTTCAGCACAACAGTGAGGAAGTTCTACACAACCTAGTCGACTCCAGGAGCACGTTTCCGCTGAGCTGCTGTAGTCCAGTAAGTGATTAATTCCCGGATGTAATTTCTGTACAACTCTTAGATGGAGTCTATAAATGTATAGATGAATGTTTGTCCCCATAGGTTGAACATAGGAGGGGTGAGAGTAGTTTGTGTTGATGCTGGATAGTTGACAGTGATTATAGAACTCGGGATCTCATGAACTCTTTGTGTACAGTTTTTGTTTCTACAATTTTTGATGTGGAAGATTACCCACTGTTGTGAATCAATGTTAAAAATATTGGTTGAAGATCCACCGTTGAATTTTTAATAGATCATAGATAGATATACATAGTTTACCGTGTTAAAATTTGGGAAGAATCGGAGTTACGGTTTGAGAGTTATTGTGTTTTGTATATATATGCTGAGTGTTGGGGAAAACAGCAAGTGATGCTGTTTTGTGAGATGGTTTTGAATAAGCTCTTGATCTCCGTTGGGCTTGAATTTTAGATATGATATAGTTTACATATTGTTGTAGAACATAGTAAAATTTGAGAGGCATCCAGCGAGTGGTTTGGGATTTATGATTTTTCCAAGATTGAGTCGTAAGCAGTTTTTCTGTTGTGCTGAAATTCGGTTTTGTGAGATAGCTTTAAATTGGATTTTGAACTCCTTTGCGTCTGAATTTTGGATATATTAGAGATAAGATTTTATAGTAGAACATATCAAAATTTGGGATAAATCCAGCGAGTAGTTTAGGAGTTATGATTTTTCAAAGTTAAGACAGTGTGTTGTTTGTTAAGTGTTGTAACCAACTTTAGAAATTTTTGTATAAGCGATGTTTTAACAGGTTTAAGAAATTCTTTCTCCTACGAGTAGATGGGATATCATAGATGATCTAGGGAATTATTTCGGAATTTTTATAAGATTATTCGAATTTTATATTTGAAGTTGTAGTTGGACTTTAGTGACTTTTCGGAAAATAGAAAATGGGTAGTTTTTCTAGTTGTTACCTAAAATCATCCTAGGGAGTAGAATATGGTTAGTTAGCCTCAAATTATAATTTAAGTACATATTCCGAGTTTTTGGAAATTCCGGGACCAAGGGTAAAATAGTCATTTTACCATAAATTGGTACTGTATTAAATTATGTTCTAATAGGACCTACTACATTAGAAGTCTTAGACTTCTAATTACCAAGAAAGTGTGATGACACACTTGCCTCCTTTGACAGGCAACCGAGTTATACAGTTACAGATTGAGTTGTGATTAAGAGAGTCGAGATCTGATTCAGGTAAGTCCACGGACTTACTTAGCTGGCTTCTTGTATGAGTGTAATGTGTATGAGTGGTGTTTGTTAGTTATGATAAACAACGAAACCGGATTAGGCCGACTTTATTATTTACGTAATTGACCCAAGTGTATGATAACGGGTCGTGACATCATCTGCCTAGCTCTTGCGAGAGTCTAGGAGGTTCCCTGCGACCAGCCCAGTCCGGTAGACGGTCAAATGCATTAGTACCATTCCGCGTTGGTAAACGGGGACATGGGCGAGGTTTGGGAATCCCTCGTGTCACAAAATAAGTATCATTAGTAATAATCTATCACCTAATTAAAGATAATAAAAGGATTGAGTGTTGCATGTTGATTGTGTATGTTGTGTGTTTGTGCTTTTACCTTTATACTTATGCATAGAATGTTAGCTAACGGTTTTATACCGCTTGTAGATGTCTTGCAGGTTAAAACAGTTGTAGAGAGATCCGGAGGGAATGGTCAGCCGGGTCCACGTACATATTTAGTTGGGGACGGGATGTCTTTTGTTCTTCTTATGTGTCATTTTAGTACCTTTGCTTTGTAAGGCTGATACATATTCTTCATGTATATATTGTTTAAAGTTTTCAAATGTTTTAAATACTTTTGTGTCTTGTTGTAAGATCCAAGTTAAATTGTTGTCAAACTAAGGTCGGGACCCATTGTAAGGTCCTAACCAGTAGCTCCCCGAGTTCTCAGAATTTGGGGTGTTACAGCTCCATTGAAGATTCCGAGTTCAAACTGCACAAACAAACAAGAAATCAGCAAGCATTTGGATTTTTCAATCCAAAAACCTTGGTTTTTCTCTCATACTTGATCTTGGTTTGATTTTATCGATTCTGTTGATGATTTGATAAAGAACTAGATGGAATTGGAATTAGAAATAGCCTAGGACTGTTGCTTGTGAGTTTGTTGTTTGTTGTTGTCGTTTGCTGAAAAATCGACAGAAACCACGGGGTGATAGAGGTTTCCACGGCCGTGGTTTGTCAAGATCCGCCCGTGGTTTTGTTGAATATGGATGTTTTGAGACACAGTGGCCAAAATTTGTTTGGGAAAGGCAAAAGCAAGGCCTCTTCCTCTTCCCAACCACCACCACAACCCCCACAACAACAACCTCCACCTCCTAGACTCCCCCACGTTCTAGAAGAACACAAGAAAGCTTACAAAGCCATCCAACCGCGCATTATTGTAGCCCATAAGTACCTTGTGCTTGAGGAGCTTGAGTGTTTGAATGTTTTGGATGATCTGAATATGATGATTGATAATGTCGGGCTTAGAGAGTTCATTGGTATTAGGGAGCATGCTTATGAGGAGCTCACCATGGAGTTTCTTAGCTTCTTTGATCATGATGCTAGGGAAAGGAAGGCTAAGTTTAGAATGATGAATCAGAACTACAACATGCCCATTGGGAGGTTCGCTCATATTTTCGGCTTTATTGAGACTACTAACGGAATTTTCCCTAGGAACACTAGACCGCATGCTTTTTGGGAGTCTATTGATATGGTATTGAGTTCTGCTGATAGGTGGCATCCGGCCGACTCAAAGGAGAGTTTGTTATACAATTTGTCTTTCAAGCTAGCACACCGGATCATGTCCGAGTGCCTTTTTCCTAGGACCGAGACACCGCACCGGCTTAAGGCTGATGAGTTATTCATCTTGTTCTGCATGGTCACCGGTACTGCTCCTGATTGTGCCACTCTGCTAGCCGACAGCCTGAGGAAGATTAAAAACAAGGAGAAAAGGGGATATTTGTGTGGGAGGTATTATGGCCTACATCGCTCGCCGTTTAGGGGTAGACTTCTCCGCTTGTGAACTTGTTGCAGAGGCTAGGCCTCTTGGTCTTGCTCGTTTTATTCTTAGAGGTATTCTGATTCCCCGACACAAAGGGCTGCCATACGCAGCTATGCCTTGGGAGGGCAAGGGAGTGAGAGTGATTCCATGGAAGGCGGAGTACACCATTCGGAACAACGTCAACTAGAAGTTGACATCTGAGGAGATGGATCCGGAGGTCTAGGAGGATGATGCCGCATCTAAGGCGGCAGGAAGACAGAGCCAGGATTACATGGACACGGGGACGGACACCAGCCCCAGCGAATGCAGGACCGATAGAGAGTTGGGTAGTTCTCAGGAGCTGCCATCTTCATTTCCATCCATGGGAGGGCAACACGAGCCTCTTAGGAGATCCACCGCCAGTCGTCCTCGAGCCAGTCCTTCCCAGCGTCGTGCCCGTACTTCAGAGCGTCCATCATGGTACGATGAGCAGCCTCCATGGCTTCCCGCATTACAATAAAGGATGGATAACATAGATGACCGTCTTGGTACCGTCGAGCAGGGGCAACAGATGATCCGAGACCTTTACCACGCCCAGTTCAGCCGCCCCTATGACCCGGCATGGCATCCATTTTCACCTCCACTTTGATGATGACATTCTCTTTTTAGCTTCTCCACCAAACTTGTGAGTTTCTTGTACATTTACCTCTACTTCTATTACATGTTGGGGACAGCATGTTGTTCAAGTATGGGGTGGTTGAATACCTTTGGTTTGTAATAACTTTGAGATACTTGCTTGCTTGTATAACTCTCGTACCTTTGCATCTTTCATTACCTTTGTCACACGTTTCATTGTTGCATTGCATTCGATAGTTTTAAAAAAACCAAAAAAAAAATTGAAAATTTGAAAATTTTTGTGCTTTCAGGATTGGAGATGACCTTGATGAAGAAAAATACTTGTGAACTGAATTTTTGATGATTTTTATGTGTTTGTAATGAATTGTGAATTGTGAAGAATTTGAATGTTTTTTTGAGTTTTCTTGCAAGCTTTATAATGGAAATTAATCTAAATCATGTTGAGAATTTGAAGGTTGAAACCGTTTTTATAAGTTCTTGCACTTCTTATTGATATGATTAAGGCGCTTCGTTTTATTTCCTTTCTTCTTCTTGATCACCTTTTAGCTCCTCATGTATATGATTTGCCCCTTCTTACCTATCCGAGAATTAGGATGTAATTGTGCAAAAGTTTGAAGTTTGAAGTTAAAAGTGGTGAAGTGTGTTAGAAAAATAGGTTTGGGGAAGTCAATCATGATGATGAGTAACTCGACACCATTCATATAGCCGGGTGTTTGTGTCTTGTCAAAGTTAGATTGAGCGATATTCCTAACGAGTCATTGTATGTGAATTTCAGTTTGAGGCAACTCGAAAAATGAGTTAATGCTGATTTCCTAAGCTTCGGTTATTATGCACCTCTGTCTTTAATCTCAAAAGTAAAGTCGGAAAATTATGTTGAAAAAGAAGAGCAAAACTCCTACTGGTGAAAGTTGAAGTGTGCTTAAAGAAGTTGTGATGTTATTGTCCTCTTTCCCGGATTTTGCACCACATATCTTATACATATCCCACCCACCCTAACACATTTCTTTGACCTTTATTTGAAAGACCTTAAGATCTTTGAGGTTGATGTTTGGCTTTGTGGTCCAAATTGGATTTTTTTAATGAGTGATTTTAGTTTTGCTTCATGTTATAATGCTTGTTTTGAAACTTTTGCAAGATGTGATTGTACTTTTTGTAGCAGTCAAAAATCGAAGATGACCTAATCGAGAATTTTAAGGAATTAAATCCGTTATAACACGAGATACCTCTCGAGGTAACCTACTCCTAGATGATATTACACCCCGGCGTTATTTGGAGCATTTGTGAGCTTCAATTAATAAAAATGCAGTTGAGAGAAATGATCAGGACATCGGACATGTCCTAGATATGAAAAAACATAGAAAGGCAAAACGGCCAAAGAGTCGCTATTTCGTTTCTTAGAGGCTAAGAAAGACGGCTTAGGAATAAGCGTTTTTCGAGACAATTGCGGAAAAATTATTCATACAATATTCCAGATTTATTATTCCAATTTCGAGAAGTTTGGAGAAGGGGGCTTAAACCGCTTTCGGATCGGTGAAAGGATAATTATCGACTCCGCTAAAGGATAACTATTATCTTCGCTATAAATAGCAGAAATAACGTTTATTAATTCATTTCCTTTCACGTTTTCTCGTAAGAGCTCTGATTTCTTTCAACTTCAAACTCAGATCTACTCTTCGTTTCTAATCCGTTTGAGTTTTTGGATTCCTCTCTTCATTCTCTTCATTTTGGTACCGAGTTTCTACATTTCCGAGCAAGGGAAGGTCTGGTCGAGCATATATGATACTAGGGAGGTTTCGTCGCTCAGATTCCGGTGAATTTGATAGTGTCCGAGCGTAGCCTGTGTCGTTGTGATTCCGAATCATCTTTCGGATCGTCAATCGGGTTAGTAACAAATAAGTTATGAATTTATTTGTTTTCCGTATTGCGATTTGGCCTAAATTGACCTTAGGCTTGTCAAAATGGATAACTGAAAATTTCATTATGCTCGTTACATTATTTTGGTGATTATGGGTTGTTTGTTTGTTGAGATTTGATGACAGGTGGGTTCAGAAATTGTCTACGGGCAAAACGTTATTCTGGCGAAATTTAATTAATTAATTGAAGGTTAAATTAATTAAATTGGGATTATAGAGGAGGATATAATTTAATTAAATTCAAAGGAATGAATTTAGTTGGTGTTTTGAATCGAGAAGTTTAATACGAGGAATATGATATTCTCCGTAGGTGTTGTTGAAGGTTTTGGTTAACTATAACTTAGTCTTTGTGAGCGTATCCAAGCACGATAAAGGAGGATAGTCCGAGTGGGAAACGGATTCAATAGTTGGTTTGCGAGGTTTTATTGTTCTTACCTGCGAGGTAAGTGTATATGAATTACAGTTGCTTAATATATGTTATGTATTTAATATGCCATGATTTTATGCATGCTTGAGTATATATATCTGTTTGTTATGATTTTATGCATGCTTATATATATATGAGTGGAATGATGATGATGACTTGATATGATTTATGAATGCATGTATGAGGTACATGAGATGATAATGGAAAGAATATGATGGAAGAATAAGATGAAAGCATGAAATTTAGTTATGATATGGAAGTGATAATATAGGATGGTAATTGATTAATTAGCCCAACTGGGTCCCACACGGGTTTCCGGGGGACGAGGTCGCTACCTGATCTACAGGGGGCCTCATAGGTCGCTACCTGATCTACAGGGGGCCTCAAGATGAGAAAAATAGTCCAAGATCGCAACCTGATCTACAGGGGGTCTTAGGACAAGATGGCCGAGGTTGCTACCTGATCTACAAGGGGCCTAGGACGCTATCGGGTTGGCCAACCAAAAGAAAAAAAAAGAAAGAAAGAAAGGAAGAAAAGAAATACGAAAGCACATGAGAAAATATATCGTACGATCAGTTGGGGCTAGTTAGTTAATTATCACCTATGCATCGATGCGATCGAGTCTAGCATGTTATATGTTATGCTATGATTATTTATATGTGATGGTATGATATGAGATGTTTATATGAGGTGATATGTTTATATGTGGTATGATAACATGCTTGAATGCGTGTATGTTATGTGTTTTGCATGTAATGTGAATGTGGAGATGTATGTGTGCTTTGGAATGTGAGAACGGGTATAGTGTGTCCTTTAGGGACGGGATATTAGATACTTATATATATTGGGAGAGTGCGATTTGTATACCCTTATTGAGCTTGTAGCTCATTGTTGTTATATCCATATTTTTCAGCTACTCAGTCTCGGTCTGACCAAGGCAAGAACGTTGGACCCAACACCTGGATTTGAGATCATATCAAGTGGGCTGTTATGGGATGCTACCGCCTAGGATGTTTTGTGTGGTTTTAAACAGTTGTGTTTTGTTAAACAGGGTTTTATGACGTATGTTAGTATGTCTATATGTTGTGAATATGGTTGTATAATAAAGTTTTAAAAATTTACGTTTTCCGTTTTTCCGCTTTTCCGCTTTTCCGCTTATTGCTTTAAACAGGGTTAATTAACTGGTAATAAACTAGAAATGAAATAGGTGTCACACTTTTCAAGACATGAATCCTTTTGTTCACATAACGATTTTTCGGAAGATCATGAAACAAGTGTAGAGAGCGATCTTTGAATAGAAGCACTAATCCATTTTCCTTGTCTTTGCATTCATATTTCATACATCTTTGTATTCTAGATTGAACCTTGCTTGGGGACAAGCAAGAGGCAAGTATGGGGTATTTTGATGACATGAAATATGACATAGTTTAGATGTGCATATAGGCAGTTTTTCCCTTTCTTTTAAGTACATGGACATGCATTTGAAGCATTTATCGAGTAAGTACACCTATTATCTTAGAATTGAGATCTACACAAGCTTTGTTGTGATTTTAGGTGATTTGTAGGTGAAATGGAGTGGAAAAAAAGCCATTCACTATGTTGGTCGATGAGGATTACATTAGGAAGCATTGGAACGTCATTGGAAGAAGTACGAAGTGAAGCCAATGTGAAAAACGTCGAAAAGGATGAACCACGGTCAACCAAGAAGTTCCACGGCCGGGGTTTGATAATTAAATTGAATTTCACACGTGGAAACACAGGTCGAGAGTCGCCACTGGAGGAACCACGGCCGTGGTTATGTGACGTCACCCGTGGATTTATTTGGAAAAGTCCGTTACGTTAATTGCCACGTCAACATGAAAGAAAGGAACCTTTTAACCTAATTTTATTTTATAAAAGGAGGTTGATGGCTGCATTTTAAGTTATCACGTCAAAGACGGAGATCTCGCTTTAGGCCGGAAGGACGGCGCTCTTGGATTCCATTTTCCGCACATCAGAAAGGATTGTTTTACCATTGGAGGAGATTGAAGAAGTTCTTGATTCTACCTTAGAGATTTGTGAGATTATTCTAGTCTTTGATTCTTGTCTTTGAGGACACATTCTGGGATTATATTGTTTGATTGATTGAGTTATTGATTCTTTGAAGATTGGTTTTATTCTTCTTTGTGTTCTTGGTTGCATATCCTTCTTGATTTCTAATCTTGATTTGATTTCAATGATGATTGTTGGCTAAACCCCTGCGATTTTAGGGTGAAGGGTTGATGGTTGCGGTACAAATGATGATAGATTGTGCCTTTACAGATCGGACCCTGAGAGTTGTGAGACGAAACCCTCGAACGAGGATTTCCACGGCCTATTCTTAAGGAACCACGACCGTGGTTTCCCAAGATCTCGCCGTGGTTTCCTTTATCTTGCACGTTTCACTTTTGCCTTTATCCAAAGTTCAAGATTGGATAAATCCTACCTTTGTTAACCTTTTCTGGCCTTTGCTTTGCTGATTGTGAGTGTTTACAAGCTCTAGGTGATAGAGGATTCAAACCCCTCTATTAGGTGAACAAGAGTGTCATGCCCTTTATCCTTTATCTTTCTTGTCCTTGGGTTTTGGTTGGTATGAGAGCTTAATCCTATCCTTGTGACCTCTTCTTGACGAGACTCATCATCCGTTAAGTAAAATCCTTTGGGTGGGACATAAAGGGAAGTCGGATCTTAAACCGGACGACAACCTACCGAAGATATACATACCTTGCTATCCAGCTCTATCCGTACACATCCTTAGACATCTTGAATCGAATACCGCAACCGGATACTTGGATCTTTAGAATCCGCATTCTCATTATTCTTGCTTCTATATTTTGTGTCATAGTCATTGCATTGCTTGCTAGCCAAGTTGGATTACCTTTACTGCTTTGTTCTCACCGATTCCCTGAGATCGACTCCGGAATATTAGCCCATACTATGATTGATCCGTACATTGTGGGTTCGCTCGTTAGGCTTAATTCTTGAATATAAATTTAAAGCTTATTTGCGCACACACCTTTTGGAGCGAATAGAAAATCCACATAAGAAATGAATTTGGGTTTAGAATAAGCTTTTGTGCCGAAAGTTACGTTTGCATATCTCTTAAAGTTGTGTATTGGTTAGTCATAAAAAGAACATTCCCTTCCTCCTTCTTTCTACGCGTGTCTATTAACTTTATTTAAGCACCTGATCATAAATAACTATGTCTTTTGTAAATCTTTGATCCTTTACTTGTTGTATCCCGGAGACTATGGAGGAAAAAACATTGAAGGTTGGCAAAGATCGAGGCCATAAAGAAACAATTCGATAAAGGACCATCTAGTGATCCTTAACAAGATACTTGAGCTGCTTAAACAAGTTTAGGTGATCTACTTGACGCGAAATAAAAGGAATTGCAAATTTTGACAGGATAATTTGATGATAAGCTTCGATTCCGCCAAGAAGTTTTAAAAACACTTGATTTTGGGACGATTAATTACAAGATGCGAGAGCTACATGATTGATATCTGAAAAAATTTATGTTGCTTTGTGAACTATACCCTTTCAAAATTAGGATTTTATGAAAATTTGAATGTCCAATTTTAATGAACTTTGAGTTGTGTTTGGTAAATATTTTGCAAAACAAACCAATTTTATATTATTATGTAAACTTTAACATTTCAAAATAAGGTTTTATGAAAATTTGAATGTCCAATTTTTCTTTGAGTTATTTTTGATAAATTAAAGCTAAAATATGTTGAAAATTCACAGATTATATCATTTGACAATTTATTTAGTAAAATATGATTGAAACAAGCGATCATGAATTTGTGAAAGTTGCACTATCCAATGTGTTGAACATGCATGTGTTGAATTGAGAGCTACCCCAAAAATGTTATTTTCCGTTGAGAGTCAACGTGAGACAACAACTTTCATGTTGAGTCCTAGCATGAAAGTAGTTGTTACACATTGTCTTTAAAAGTGGCACCAAGTCATCAATATTTTCATATCGCTTTTCAACGTGTTATATTATTTTCATAGAAAATTGACAAGATGGTGTTGGCGGTATCGTTACCAAACACAACAAATAGTTGTTGATAACACCACAACAAAATATCGTCGATAAAAGTTATTGTTGTCACCAATACCAAACTTGTCAAGAAGTTGGTGGAGATACTTTGGT
Organism: Fagopyrum esculentum; assembly: GCA_033239045.1. NCBI lineage: Eukaryota > Viridiplantae > Streptophyta > Magnoliopsida > Caryophyllales > Polygonaceae > Fagopyrum > Fagopyrum esculentum. The sequence continues at coordinate 52,353,177 of BSUD01000005.1, forward strand.
ATGATAACTATTTTCAAAAGTTCACTTCAGATTTTAATTTTCAACTTTTTATATTTTGAACCCCAACTATCCCTCTTGTTTTTTTTAATAAAAAATCCCCTCCCATTTTGATCGGTCAATGCCAATTTGTTTAACATAGAATTAGCGATGTCACCAAGTCTTAATTAACGATGAACCGAGAGTTAGAGTTGTCAACAACACTCAGAGTTTGTCACCAAAACTTAAGGTTGTCAACATGCTGTATTAATATTTGTCACAATACTTTATTTAACGTTGACGACAAATTTAATGACACTAATATTTTGATGTTTGTGACGATGTTCTTTCGTATTAGTATACTTTATTTAATGTTGGTGACAATTAAATTTAATAACAATGATATTTTTGATGTTTGCAATAATGTACAATGATATTTTCGTGCTAATAATATTTTTGCATTGGTCTAACAAGTGGTGAATTATTTTATTTTGTGAAATTTGCTGCCAAGGATATTTGTTCTTCGAAAATATTTTTTTTTTAATGTTTTTTCTTGAAATTTTTCAAAAGAAAATTCAGAAAACAACAAGTTCATTCATAACATCATATATTTATAACTTATTTAAGATAAAAAAAAATGAAATGAAATTTTTATATAGATTAGTTATCTAGTTATTAAAATTATTTAAGTTAGTGAAATAATTTAGTCTAATATAATATAGGAAAAGTAAAATCGTTACTTTAGTAGACTTCACCCATAGATTTTAAAAAATAATATTTCCACCCTTTGCTTCATTCCCCGTGAAGACTTGAGCAGGACCGAACCAGTCACCGGTTAACGCTCCTCTCCTCTCCTCTCCGCGTATTCTCTCTTTCTCCTTTTCCGTTCTAACATCCTCTATCTCAAATCTCACGCACTCTCTACCAGTTTACTTCTGGTTCTCACTGTATGTTTGATTCTCTTTCTTGCACTCGCAGTTGGCGACCCTAACTACTGAGCATCAATTCTCTGCTATGCGAAATGGGAGTAGAAGAGCACATTAATCCTGGTACCAACTATCAAAGATTCAATTACTTCTTTCCCGTTCATTTTTGTTTTTGTTCGGTTTAAGTTCTTCCTTATGACCCCCTTGGTTGCGAGCCAAGGCATTTTTGAATATCTGACACCTTAATTTTCCATCTAAGTTAATTGATTCTTTATCTACGAGTCGTTTTTTGCTTCAATATTTTTCACATTCAATTGTGAACTGCAAATGCTCTAAAAAGCTCCACAATTTCCGCCTTTCGCTTATTTGGGTAAATTAGTACTTTGTTCCGGATGAAATTAGTACTTTCTTCTGGATGAAATTAGTACTTTCTTCTGGATGAAATTAGTAAGGGATGCAATTAGTACTTTGCTGGGATTGGGAGAGGGTTGTGAATTTAGAATCAGGAAGCGGGACAATGTGTTAATTGACTGTTATGTGCTGTGGAATTTATTATGCATAACTGAGCCTGTAACTTGTGTTTATTTAAAGTGCGAACAATGTTTTTGAAGGGTGCTGGCTCTAATTTACTTGCTCACTGACTCGCCGCAATTCCTACCGGGTTAGATGCATCTTGCTCACTGTGTTTCCCATCCCGACACTGGAGTTTTTGGTATATGGTGCTCTTGTTAGTTATCCCCACTTTCATAGCTCCTTTTCTTCTCCATATTGGATTTAAGGCTTTTTGTGACACTTATATGTTTCAGTCGTAAGTTGCTGCTTGGGATTACTGAGGTTTTTTTTTTCATTCTTAGACATCAATTTGTCCAGGCATCAGTAACTCACCAGGGCAACTTTGAACCATGCAACCCATGCCTACAATTAAAGAGGTTATTTAAACTTTTTATTTATTTATGTCGAACTAGTTTGCTATTTAGATCATTTTCGCCTATTAACTAAGCCAATGTTTCAGTTTTCTAGTGTTTCTTGCACATGATGCAACTAACATCTGCTCTCTCTCTCTTCTTCAGATGTCTTTTAATGACATCCTTAAGATGTATGTGATGGGTACCATTAAGCTTATGTTCTACAGTTCTAGCTTTCTATAGGGAAGATAACAGAAAATTGGTGCCTGTTCAGTATCCCTGTTTCCCTTAATTGTCCGTACCAATGAACACAACCGATAGGCCATTAATCACTATGTTTTCTTTCGTACTTTCACCTCATTCATTCTGAATTTTTTTATTAGTCTGTCATATAAGTTTTAAATCAAGAGGGGTGGGCGCTGACAGTTTTCAGTAGGGATAGTAGCTGGCAACAGAAGCAGTAACAGGCTGAATTGGATTTTGTAATCGGGTCATCAGTAATGATGGTGGTAGCCTTGAGTGGGGAATCTTCAACAACCAAATCTTGAGTAATGACGCTGTTTTGTGTTTATCTTCTTCCAAGATTTGAAGACTTCAACATTCTTTGACAAGGATTAATATGTTTGTAGCTCTATTCCATAGTTCTAGTAAATTTTGAAACTTCAAAGCGCTTGATTTTGAATTATCAATCCATTATGACCCTCAGTCTAGGTTCTAGAGTAAATCTTCTACTCACTTAATTTACATATACTGCTGTGCCTATAAAAATAGTTTATGTAACTTTAATTCCCTTCATATCGCATTTTCATTGTTTATTTAAAACCTTTGAAATTCAGTTGTTTTTGTCTCTGATGCTCTTTCTGATTAGTATATAGACCTTACTATCTTAGTTTGATGGACTTTATTATCATATGTTTTGTGTTTCAGCATATCGAATCCAATGGCACGGGGCATATATTTGACGTATTAGTCAACAAGTTAGGTGATCCTATTGAATTTGAACTTCCAGAACGTTTCAACATATGGAAACGTACACCATATAAGTTCTTAAAGCGTAGTATCCTTGAGTTATATATTATAATGTCTGAGTAGCATTGCAATTAATTGATGTTTACAGCCTTGCGTTTAAGTTTACTTAATCATGTTTTCATGGGCCATTGTTCCATTTTATTGTTGATAAAAGTATCTTTCTTCTTTGTTTCATATTTTTTTTGGACTGTTTTTTTCTTTGTTCCATTTTTTTTTGTCTACTTTGACATTCTAGATATATATCTCACCAAGAAAGCGAAGAGGCGCCACGAGGATGATGGCATCTTCTGTTCTTGCAGTCCGTCACCAGGGTCTAATTCTGTGTGTGGTAGAGACTGCCATTGTTGGTAAGTGTCATCATTGTGGTGGGTTTTTTTTTTTCCTTTTTGACCAACAAACACAACAGTTCCTCTGAATCTTCTTATGTATTTTCTGTTTGATCTGACTTGGGTGGTAACTTTCATAAGCCATTTCTAAACCATTTTTCATGGTTCTGCTAGAGTTGTCTCTTGTTTATTGGTACATATTGGTTGCTGACACTGCTGTAAACAACCGATGAAATAGGATGTGGTTGCACGGGCTTTTCATTTAGTATTTTTACCGGTTGAGGTTTAAATTACACGATGAACACCATTTGCATCATTCAAATAAACGAGATATAAGTTAAGGAGGGAGTTCCTTGAGATTCAAATAAACGCAGAAGGAGGGAGTCCTTCTGCGTTCTTGATGCCAGATTCTCAACATGACTTTTTTTTTTAATCTCGGAAAGTTAAGTATGCTTCATCTGGTATCCAGGAGGACGGTTCCCTTATTGAAATTGTAGTTTCTTGGGTTGCTGCTTCGCCTTGGATGTGGGAGAGATTTAGGGAGGAAGATTCCCTATTGAAATTGTGAATTTGGTACTAGTGCCAACAATATATCGATGCATAAATTGTTTGTGAATTGCAAGTGGCTCTTCTCAGAGCTGCTTTTCTTTGGTGCTTCTAATCAGGAAATTGAAAAAAAAACTCACTTGTGTTTCTTAGGTTTTCAAAATTTTTAGTGCTCCTCAATTGAATTCTTATTCAAATTATCCATGGTGGGGAAGAAACAGGGAGGATATTAGTGCAAGGAAGGGAATAGTGAGATTTGTATGTGGTGGGATTATGGAAAGGTGAGATTTGTTTCCTGAGGGATTGTGAACTAGAAACAGGGAGAGAGAGAGAGAGAGAGAGACAGGAAGGAGGGGAAGGAAAGGTCACGTGATGTCACATGCTCATAGTCTCCCATAAACTATTTTTTCAATCAAATGGAAGTTAGTGTTTTCTTTCAACTAGCTACTCACATCTTATCTCATTTTTCGTCTTCAACTCACGTTTTACCTACAACTAGTTTTGAACTAGTGCAAGCAAACACAACCATAGATATGGTGGTAATGCTACAGGAGGAAGTATATCCTTGTTAATATATTTCTGGAACTTAATAGTCAGAACCAGTTTGTAATTGCATGACTTTTTTGTTTCTAACTAATGTAATTTATCTATTTTTCGATAAACATGTGATACTGTGGATGTACAACGAACTTTATATGGAAAGTTGTTTTTAACGTATCAAAAGAATAAAACATCATGATATGTTATGAGGATTTACTTTTTGGCAGTGTTCTTGCTGGTGTGATTCTGAGCCAGTATTTGGTTTGGTAGTTCGAATCTAGACCACCCTAAATGCTTGTCATTTAAAGTTTAACCTATATGGCTTGAAACCAACATAAATTTGCAGCATTACTATATTTTTCTATTATTCAGAATGCAACTTTTGAGCTGTGTACATTTTTTGTGTGCCACCTTTCAGTTTATGAAATCCGTTATCTGAATTATCATGCACAGTTTCTCGCATAGGTTTCCCGAGGCTTTATATTCTTGTTACTCTAGACTGAGGTGCAAATGCTTAGTTCTTTGCAAATATTATGACATGCTTACCTGGGTCTTCCGTTTCCTTTGTCTAGGATGCTCCTTTCCAGTTGTTCATCAGGGTGCAAATGTAGTAGTTCCTGCATTAACAAACCGTTCCATCAACGGCTACCAAAAAAGATGAGACTAGTGCAGGTATGACTTGTTCTAAAACTGCGTTCTCCAAGGAGATTCTGCTTCGTAAAAGACAATCATTCTTGAATTGAGAAGGCAGGGTATAGTAGTATCATATTTCACTGCAATGAGCTTTCTTTGTGTCGCCGGAAAAACAAAATTCTTTACTTGATTACAATGTGAATGTATCTCTCTCCTACGCCTTAGAGTCATGCATGCATCTGAACAGCTTGTATTGTTGTTAAGTTATTTTGCCTTACGTAACAAGGATTTTCCATCATATGTAAGGTGTAGAGAGAAATACATTATTCTACTTGGCGACATAGGTGTTGGGATTTGGAAATAAGCTGGATATTTGAGAGTAGATTTTCTAAATAAGGTAGAAAAGGTAGTTAACAAAGGTTTGGACTTCTAAAAATTCAAGGACACTTTTGAACTTGTGGAGATTTATAATACTTCAATCTGGAATACCAAGGAAGTAGCATTTGGTATCCCGATGATGGTGTTACATATGAAGCATAGTTTATCAACAGAGTAGCAACAAATGTATACTGAAGCATTTTTTTAGGCATGGAATAAAATTTATGGTGCAGTAAAAAAATAAAGTGACTATAAATTTGCAGGGTGTCTGCTCTTGGCTTTCCAGCTTTAGAATCTCTTTGGAAAATGGAATGTAAAACCATGGTGATACACTGATACCTTATGTCAAATAAAGATATGCAAGTTCCATATGATGAAACCTCTACATTAACTTTCAGATGGCCTGTACTACTTGGCTGTACTTCCTCTTATGTTCTAAATTTTCTTTCAAACATGTAGTTCATCATTATATCGTTTCTTGCAGACTGACAAGTGTGGAGCTGGTATAGTGGCCGAAGAGGATATTAAGCGAGGAGAATTTGTAATAGAATATGTGGGAGAAGGTTCTATTGCATACTAGTCTACTAAAGTTGTTCTTGGTTTAACACTCAAGTGACTGAAGTTTCATTGTTTCTACAGTTATTGATGACAAGACATGTGAAGAGAGGCTTTGGAAGATGAAGCATCATGGGGAGACAAACTTCTATTTATGTGAGATTAATCGAGATATGGTTATCGATGCCACATACAAAGGAAACAAGTCAAGATATATCAATCACAGTTGTTCGCCCAATACTGAGATGCAGAAATGGTTCTTATCCAATTACCTTATCTCTAGTGTACTGTTTGAGTTGAATGCTTATTATGTCAATCTTACTTCAACCTATGTTTTAGGAGCATTGACGGTGAAACAAGAATTGGCATTTTTGCTACGCGTGACGTTAAAAGGGGCGAGCATTTGACATATGATTATCAGTAAGAATTTTATGGGACTGCTTCCATTTGGGTTTCATTGCTCCATACTTTCGGAATTTTTTTTACGAAAACATTGATCCAGGTAAATATTCACTCTTATATACCAGTCTAACAAGCCTAGCAGGTTTGTACAGTTTGGCGCAGATCAAGATTGCCATTGTGGAGCTCCTGGATGTAGGAGAAAACTTGGTGTCAAAACCAACAAGCCTAAGACATCTTCCGATGATACCCTAAAACTAGTTGCAAGCCAGGTGACACCATCTCTCCCAATGCGAAGGAATTATTTCAGGAAAAGTGCAATGCTATGTAGATTTTGCCTCATATTGGTCTCACACAGAAGCTTGGCTCTAATATTAGTATAAAATATAAATTACCACCCTATAATGCGTCACTTTTCATGTAGAAATTACACAACCACATGTTATCGCTATTTTGTCGAAGTTACCACCCAACCTTTACATTTAATTCCATGTTTTCAATATAATATAAATGAAAAAGGTTATGTGAGTGGGATTTGCTGATGGAGTCGTGATAACGGATGTTTTTTGTAATTTTAAAATGGGCGATTTTCTTGAAAAAAGCTAGTTTTGTGTAATTTACTACTAAAATTGTTCTGTTGACAGTAGTATCTTTTCCTGATGAACTCCAATATATGTGATGTTTAGCAAAGCTAACTTAATGGCTGTACTTTTAGTCCTCTTAATGCCTGTACTTTTAGTCCTCTTAATGCCTATTGCAATTAGAGCTTGAGAGTTTTAGATCTGCTCCATTTAAGGTTTCAGCTGTTTGATTTTTTTCATGAAAAATGTCAATAAAATTTTTTTGGGTGGTGAAATGGGTACTAGTGATGAATGAGACAGATATTTCGGATAACAGAAAACATTGCTATTTGCAGTAAATTTTTGTGCTCATTCTGTCTGGAAATCTGGCAGTGTACTAGTATTTACTATTTAATGAACTTTCGAGCATGCAATTGCTTGTTTTACTTCTGTTTTAAGTTCATTGCCGTCCAAGTTTTACGGATACGTAATGTTCATTTCCAGTATTAATGCATGTGAACATTGAATTTGGTAATGGATTGTATCCTTCAAAGTCACTTCTGGAGCAGTGGTTGTTTTGACATCATACATTTCTTAAGGTTCCTAATCTGCAAAATATCAACTAGGTGCTAAATATCATTTTAATCAGCGTATGTTGTACATATTTTGGATATGACTGACTTTAGCATTTTGTTGGAAAGGTTTATCAGAACGGAAGCATTTATGGAGGTATCATGTTACCTTGTTATATAATTTGAATTGTTTCTCTTTGAGTGTTTCCACTATTTATAATTTTCATTTGAATATACTTTTGATTCTGTTTTCATTTCCTTGTATGGGCATGCTGTAGATCATAGAGCAACTGCACGGAATTGCAATGGTGAATGTGTTGTGATAAACCGACGTGTCAATAAAGGGGTGCAGGATACTAGGTATGATTAATAAACAAATGTTTTAGCTGGTAATCCCTCCTTCATGTATCATTGTAGTTCCCTTGAATTATTTTCTATCTTTATGACTTTTCTTTAGTATGAAACTTTTCAAAATGGTGATTTACATTCTTATCAATAAAAACTCCTAGGGAAATCGGACTCCTCTATTATTGCTATGGGTAAAATCTGGAGTTACATTCAATCATGACTGGACCTTAATTATATGAAAATTTTGAATTGTGGATTACCTTGCCAACTCATACATCCAACAAAGTTGGAAATTGAAATTTCTCACTGTTGCTTCGGTAGCTTGGGACTACTTCTAATAGTTTTGGAATTCTCTGTTGTATTTATTGCATCTGGTGGAGTGGTGGTTTAAATCTGGAATAGATAAATTTGCAGGTTTCTGAGTTGTTTACTTGTATGTGAAGATTTTACTCATGTCAATTATTGAATTCTTTAAGAATTTTTAAAATTTCAAGCCTTTTTGCTCAGTACAATGAAAAGTTGATTAGTTTTGGCCACCATGTTCTCAGCTATTAATTAATTCTTCCATTATTGCACTATTTCAGGTCATTTGGTGTTATACAACAATTTGATTACATTACAAAAAAGCACTTGGTAAGGTTACCCCTTTTTTTATTGCAACTATCACACACATCCCATGTTTGAAAGTGAACTTGTGAGGAAAGTTAATTCATCTTGTTGCACAGATCATGTTCGAAAATGGAGCCATTGAGTCTCTTGACATGTCAAAAGAAGAATGGGAATTTGCAAATTTCTAAAGTAGTTGTAGGGTAAGTTAATGTGGTAATAATGTTGAGTATCTGCACTTTCTTATTTGATACAGGAGTATCATCTTTGATTTTCCTTTTTTTTTTTTGTTTGCTGATGCTTATGTTATTACTAAACCTGATTATTCATGGTTGACATTCTAGGTAGTTTCTTGAACTTTTTTTTTTTTAACACCTTTTCAATAAAAAATAAAAATACCTAACATGACATATCATTGCTCTCTTCCAATTCCTTCAAGTCTCTTCAATAATTCAGATGGAAAATTGAGAAAAAAAATAGTTTATTTCCTAAGACAACTTGCTGAAATAAACATGCTTCAGGTATTAGGTTGCACTGCATCTCATAAGCTTACAAAATTATGATAGAAAATCAGAATCTTGGGAGGCGGGCTGGGTTTGCTTCCAATGGCTTGGGAGTATGTGGAGTAGTTATTGGTTTTCATTTGCCAATGTTCTTTTCTTTCAAGGTTTCGCTTTAAATTTTCATTATCTTCCTGTTTGTAAACAAGAGAGGAGAGACGATAATTTTGAGTGGCTAGTAAATGGAAAGAGCCAGAGAATAAATTCCAAGAGGAAAGGAAACCTAAAAGACAAATAAATGAGAAACATAGTAGCATTAGGCAACATAATTTATTACTTATAGTGCAAATTGAGTGATAACATAATAATATGGGCTAGAAGTAGGCTAGTACAACTACAACCTAAGGAACAAATAACATCAGAGCATCTGCATACCATTACTCTATTTTAAGTTTTTTGTCTTACTTTTTCAATTTTCCCTCTCTACCACGTCCTACATTCTTTTTCTTATTTATTGATATCAATTAATATTCATTATTGTAATTTTTATTGTTCTTATTGTTCTTTTTTTTTTATTATTGTTCTCAAGGATGTAAAATAAATGACAAGTGTAATTGGAAACTAAATAGGATAATAGTACAACTTTCAAAAAATATGAAAACAAGCAAGAGTGTAAAGTATCTAATACATGTGTCTTCATTACGTGTTATGTTTTTTCTTCGTATTTCATGTTTCTATTTTACACTTTTCTTTTACACATTAATGTAATGGATGTTGTTTTTATTTTTTTTGGGGGATAGTAAATATTTTCTTTGATCGTTATAATTAGGTTGCTAAAGAAAGATTTAACCTTTATAGGTGGCAAGATAGGTTATATTCTTACTAAATTTATTTTTTCACATTCAAGTATAATAATTCCACTTTTGTATATTTATTTGTCGCTCCATATTATTTTTCACACTACTCTAATATTAATAAAATAAAAACATGCTGAATGAAAAAAATAAAAAATTGTAACTAGGAAATACTAATGTTGCTCATAGGTATAAAATATTTTATAATTTCATATAAAAAATTAAGGGTGAATTACCAGAAACTACCCGTTATATAGGGTCATCTGCAACTAACCGCCCGCTCTATTCGGTATAACTAAATCACCCGTTATAACTTCTCTGTCACATAAAAGAACACCCTTCCTGCTATTCCTTACAAATTTTCGTTAAAGGGCATATTCCTTTAAATTTCGAACCGAACTGGGTTTTGTTTAATTTCTTTTTTTAGCGAACCAATTCCTAAAATGAAATATCCATCCTAATCCTTCCATTTCTTCCTCTTCGTCAATTTCTCCCTCTTCATTCTTTAGAGAAATGTGTCTAAAAACTTTGAAATTCAACTCCAAAATAGGATCCTAATCCTTTGATATCCTTGAAGACGAACGTATATGGGAGCTGATCTGTACTTGCCACTGGTTGCAAGTTGGCTCCGGTGCTCAACACCTCAAATCAGTTGTTCTTATGCTTGGTGGATTCCGTCGGCTTTACTCTCGATCTTTACTTCTGGCAGATTTCTAAGCCTCCAGTAACAGTATCACCGTCTCCGTCATCCTCGTACTGGGCGTCGATTACTCCACCGCGCGTGATGACGATGATTCCGGTGAAACCGGTGTTGAAGAACAACGTGCGATGGGGGAAGGATGAGGTTTGTGTGTTGCTCGGTCTCCTTTCGATTAGTTATTATGAGAAGATGAGCGGCCGTTGAAAATTAAGTAGAGATAGGAATTTGCTTACTTATACAACGATAAATTTCTAATTGATTTGGAAAAGAATTTGGTGAAGTAGCCTCTTTTTTTTATGGTATTTTGTTTTGTAGACTCTAATTTTATCACTCTAATTAGCTACCACTATTACTCTGTAAGGGGTATATTTACTAAATGTATTTATGCTATGGGTACTCTTAATAGAGTAAATATGATAAAAGGTGTAGTTAGCAAATTTGGTCTTGATTTGTTGATTTATCTTCGATTCATTTGTTGAGTCATCTTCACTTGTTTTTGTGCCTTTTGATTTGAGCTCAGTTTCTGTCCCTATGAAGGATGGCTGAATGAAGGAGAGATTTGACGAAGAGGTAGAAATTGAAGGATTAGGGATAAGTTCATTTTAAGACTTGATTCATTTATTTTTAAAAAAAAAAAAACCGGTTCGGTTAAAAAGATAATGCAATCAATTGGTTCATGGTTTAGAGAGAAAACTATTAAAATATTGCAAAGTGGGTCCCTTTGATGAAAATTTGGACGGGATAGGAGGATGGATAGTCTTTTGGTGACGGAGCTGTTATAACGGGTGGTTTCCGGTAATTCAAATATATGTTTAGGTCTTGAAGATTTTCTCTAAACTTTGAAATGGAAAATTATATATGGGTCACCATAAAAATAATTCTGCAAGGTTGAAAAAAGCAAGAATTTTACAAGAATGAAATCTAAAAAAAACAATCCCCTGGTGCACCCATCTTTTTCATTAGCAAATCCAGTCCTCGATATCTTTGGAGATTTCAACTAAAATTTCCACACCTAGGCTAGACAAAGGAAGCCATTTGTCGCTTCATGTAGAGGCTGTTGAACGAGTACTAACTATGTCTTAAATGGGTTAACTACTCGCACTTCATCTTCACTTATGTTGGTTTTTTTATCCGTTTCAGTTTATTCTTCCATTATATTCATATTCATGACAGTTTGAAGACCGTGTCCATTTTATTTCTCATACTGCAGGTTTTACCACCATGGTTCACAAACTGTTCTTTGGGGGAACTATGTATGCCAATATGGACCCTAAAATCAATGAGGTAACTAGCAGAGGCATTAAATTATTCAAATCAGGAGGTTCTCGTACTGCCATTTTCTTGTGTATTAGATGTTGTAACTTCCTTGGATCACCGCAGTTTGTTTTCCCTTACATAAGTCTTGTGTAGGATAATTAGCATGAATAACAGATTTTGAGGATTGGCACAGAATATTCATTGGATTTGAAGGTTTTTAGTAAAACAAAAGCTAATCCACCTTCACCCTCCATGCATGAAGCTGTAGAGATGGTAGTTTCTGCTTGATTTTGGCTTTTACAATCATTGTAGAACATATGTTTGCTTTCCCGTGATTTTTGCTTCGACATGAAACGATAGTCTCACAGGAACATAGAAAATACTTGCGATGTTTCTTGTGGATAAATTAGATGATAGATTTGTTAAGTTTCAGATTTCTATTTTACTATAATTTATTATATCATTTCCATTTGTCCATCCATCAAGATTTTCCTCGTACATTTTATTGGTTGGCTCCTAGGACAAGATTCAATTCCACTTTCAGCTCAACTCCTACCGTATTATTTTGTTGAGATGTGTGAAATGTGATTGGCAATATGTGAACCTAACATATAAGTGACGTGCAAACCCGTAAGATTAACCATTCTGATACTTAGGGTCCCTTTGTTTTTCTAGAAATAGTTTAGGAAGTTGAATGTTGGAAATCTTTTTGAACACAAAGGGGCATTCTCCTTTGACTGTTTTCGTTTTCATTCTTAATCTCAACTACATGATTCCTTATGTGGATTCAGTTGTAGACTTGTAGCACAACCATGTAGACAAATGCGAATCACCATTCGAACAAAGCAATGCAAGTATGCAACCGTGGAGTGGCAATGAACTTTGATTCCAGTAATGGGTCGATTGTCATCTTAAAATCATTGCTTTATAGGACTTTCTGTTTTTTCTTACCTTAAACAAGCATGCTTGGTATAGTTTATTGGATAGCAAGATTAGGATTTTAGGGGATTATTGTGAAGTTTTTTTTTTTTTTTTTTATAATCTTTTGAGAAATGTTTTTGTAGATTTTTCAATACCTTTTAATTATTTTGGTAAAATATTCTCTGTTCAATCTACTTGTATTTGTGGAGTGTCCACATCGACATATAAGTCCTAGGACAATGAAACACCGTAAGGAATGTGTAGGTTCACTCTGACCGTTTGGCTAAGCAGGCATTAAAAGTGAATACTCCTATTGCCATTGGTTTAAGACCCAATTCTTTTACCAAATAATTGAACAGTTGAACTTCTCCCTCACCTGGACACCCTAGCAATACTGCCCTGGTTGAAGCAATCTACTGTCAGCATGCTTGCCCATGGAAGAGACACCCTGCTTCTGTGCCATTCGTACTACCAACAAATGTACTAGAAAAATCTCTTCACGAACAAAACAAGAGCAATGGAACAATAGAGAATTTTAGATTAATGGAGCAATAGCACTGGATCTTGTCCTCGGTCAAGCTTAGCTGAAGCCGAACAATCTAAGAGCAAGATAGGAAGCACAGAGAATTTGTGACTGGAAGGAAATTGATATAATAACGACCTAAATACAGTAGATTGGTGAAGACAAATCGGATATTTTAACAGAGACGCCTAATAATAATATGGTACAAGAAACATAAGCAGTGGCCAAGTACATCCAGCAAAATAGGGCAGACCTAAGCTTACAAGAGTAGACAAAATACAGTGATCATAGCATAGAATAGAAGCAAGCCTTATTTGAGTTGGGAGCGCAGATTCATACCAATCCTAAAAGAAGCATAAGCATGAAGACATGCATACTCAACTAAGTATTTCCTTCTGCCAGTTACTCATTGCAACATTTCTCGGCTTCGAAAGCTCCTTCAGGTCAGGACAAGAAGACAACTTCATTCGATCCGACCATTCCTCCAACGCAATCTTCCGGACGTCACAATATCTCCTACAAACGAGCCCGTAGTCCTCGTTGAGCTTGGCAACGTGAGATTCAACCTCGACGCCCGCGAAAACATACCTCATGTTGTACAACAACTTGTTGAGTGATCGAGGAATGTAGTCGATGTGAATCAGCTGGATGACGAGACATTTGTTACATACGCTGAGCTCGAGAGTTGAGACTTTGTTTTTCTCCTTTGGTCTCCTATTGGGTTTCGACTCTATCCCCAACCCGATTACTACCATCTTCATGTTTGCGTATGAGGATGAAATCTTGCCTTCACATTCTATTGTTTGTTTCAACTCCATTGTCTATGTTAAGTGAAGGGAAGATGATGTGCACATTTATAGCCGTCTTCTGTATAGGGAGACCAAGAGACAACGTTTGAATAATTTTTTTTTATTTTTAAAATTTTGTCTAATTTGTTTGAGTATGACCTTGAGACTCCATCATATAGGTTATAATGATTGATTTTTAAATTTTCGTGCAACTGCACGTATTGTGGTGTGGATTCCCAAGAAAAATACCCTGCAATACCCCATTTTTCCCACTCAAATCAAATCAAATCAAAAGCCATCATATCAGGGTTACCATTGATAACTTTGCAGTTATGGTTTCGAATAACATAACCAATAGATGTTATGTCCGAATCGAGTTTTGATCCATCAAAGTTGAGGTTATGGAATCCAGGTTTTTGTTTGTCCAATTTGATATTATCTTTCTTTCTTTAGAGGATTTGTTGTTTTTTGGCGTGTGTTTAAAGTCGTAATCGTCCTCATCCGTAATACGAGTTTTCCAATTATGCAGTTGGTTTTTGATGAAGTTTACTATATCATGACCCAATCCAATAGTATCGTTATAAAAGATTGTTTTATTCCAGAAAAACCAAATACTCCACCAAATAGTTGCAAGACGAGTAAATTTGTTAATACCGATCTTGTTTTTTTATCTCTTGTAATATTTCATGGATTTGATTGTTTTCTGTACTAAATGGTATTGAGGTTGGTTAGGATGAAATCGTCAATTCTCGTAATCACATTTTTAGTGTAGGGGCAATAAAAAAGAATGTGAAGAAGATCCTCAAGACGGTGATTGCAGAATTCACAATTTTTTGTAACCGCGATTCTTCTTTCGTTATGTTTTGCTTTATTAGGGAGACCGTTTCTTGAGATTTTCCTTATGAAGTTTTTAATTTTAGGTTGGGTGTCTAAAATCCATATCCATTCGCAAGAGTATTCAGGAAGCCAACCAGATTCTTTCTTCAATCTGTAACAGTCAATAAAAATGCAGTTGAGAGAAATGACCAGGACAACGGAGATGTCTCTCGAGACATCTCTCGAGACAACCCGCTTCTAGATGATATTAACCCCCGGTGTTATTTGGAGCATTTTAGAGCTTCAATTAATAAAAATGCAGTTGAGAGAAATGACCAGGACACTGGTGATGTCCTAAATATGAACTAACATGGAAAGGAAAAACGGTCAAAAGAGTCGTTATTTCGTTTCTTAGCGGCTAAGAAAGAAGGCTCAGGAATACGCATTTTCCGAGGCAATTGAGGAATAATTATCCGTACAATTTTCCAGTTTTATTATTTCAATTTTGAGAAGTTTGGAAAAGGGGCCTTAAGCCGCATTCGGATCGGTGAAATGATAATTATCAACTTTGCTAAAGGATAATTATCGTATTCGCTTTCTAAAGAGCGAATTATTTTCTTTTGGATTTGTAGCTCGCTGATGGTACCGTACCCGCAACAAGCTAAATGAGATGTTCGCACTTCCAGACTACGACCCGACATAAATGCTGGTGGGTGCTATGTAGGCTCATTGGTCGGCGAGCTAGTAGTGAGTTTGCTCCAGAAACTAGAAAGGAGGTTGACTAAAAATAGGACTAGTAAGAGGAAAAAGGCTTATCCATTCCAGAAAGAGTAGTGGCACAAACTCAACAGCGATGACAAGATCCGAACAACAAGGAGCACTCAACTCCTTAGGTTTAGTGAGGCAAGGGCTCAAAGAAGGTGGCCACGCTCTGCCTTATCCAATCGGGGATTTTTTATAACTAATATATGTCTTTTGATGCCAAAAAACACAGGAAAATTCCACTTTTGAAATGCTTGCGCTTACATGCTCGGGCTCCTATATGTGATAGAATGGTTTCATGCTCTTCCCCTCGCTCTGCCTTATCCAATCGGCCTCTAGAAGGAATGTTTTTATGCGGTGCTAACCCATAAATCGTAGACCGGAATTGCCCTCGCCTACTTGCACTGACTTCCTTGCCTTACGAAAAGCATTTCAAAAGTGGGGATCACACTCCTATCAGTGCAACCCCGCCCTGTTCTTACGAACCCCTTTTAGCGGAAATATCATTTATTAATTCATTTCCTTTCACGTTTCGTCGTAAAAGCTCTAATTTCTCTCAACCTTCAAATTCAGATCTACTCTCCGTTTTTAATCCGATTTCAGTTCTGTTTGGGTTTTTGGATTCCTCTCTTCATTCTCTTCATATCAGTACCGAGTTTTTGTATTTCCGAGCAAGGGAAGACCTATTCGAGCATATATGATACTAGGATGGTTTCGTCGCTCATATTCTGGTGAATTTGATGGTGTCCGAGCGTAGCCTGCGTCATTGTGATTTTGAATCTTCTTTCAGATCGTCAATCAGATTAGTAACAAATAAGTTATGAATTTATTTATTTTCCGTATTGCGATTTGACCTAAATTGACCCTAGGCTTGCCAAAATGGATAATTGAAAATTTCATTATGCTCCTTACATTATTCTGGTGATTATGGGTTGTTTGTTTGATGAGATTTGATGGTAGGTGGGTTCATAAATTGTCTGCGGACAAAATATTATTTTGGTGAATCTTAACTAATTAATTGAAGGTTAATTAATTAAATTGGGATTATAGAGAATATATAAGTTAATTAAATTCAAAGGAATGAATTTTACCGGTGTTCGAATCGAGAAGTTTGATACGAGGAATATGATATTCTCAACAGGTGTTGTTGAAGGTTTTGGTCTAACTATAGCTTAATTGCTTTGTGAGCGTATCCAAATACGAGAAAGGAGGATAGTCCGAGCGGAAAATGTACTCAATAGTTGGTTTGCGAGGTTTTATTGTTCTTAATTGTGAGGTAAGTGTATATGAATTAAACTTGCTTAATATATGTTATGTATTTAATATGCCATGATTTTATGCATGCTTGTATGTATATATATCTGTTTGTTATGATTGTATGCATACTTATATATATGAGTGAGATGATGATGATGATGATGATGATGACTTGATATTATTTATGAAAGCATGCATGATGTACATGATATGATAATGAAAAGGATGTGATGAAAGAATATAATGAAAGCATGAAACTGAGTTATGTTATGAAAGTGATAATATAGGATGGTAATTGATTAATTAGCCCAATTGGGTCCCGCACAGGTTTCAAGGAGACGAGGTGGCTACCTGATCTACAAGAGGCCTCAGAGGTCGCTACATGATCTACAGGGGGCCTCAAGATGAGGGGTCTTAGGACAAGATGACCGAGGTCGCTACCTGATCTACAGGGGGCCTAGGACGCTATCGGGTTGGCCAACCTAAAGACAAAAAAAAAAAAAAGAAAGAAAGAAAAGAAAAGAAGAATGAAAGCACATGAGCAAATATATCGTACGATCAGTTGGGACTAGTTAGTTAATTATCACCTATGCATTGATGCGATCGAGTCTAGCATGCTATATGTTATGCTATGATTATTTATATGTGATGGTATGATATGAGATGGTTATATGATATGATATGTTATATGTGGTGTGATAACATGCTTAAATGCATATATGTTATGTGTTATGGATGGTTGTGGATGTAATGTGAATGTGGATATGTATGTTTGTGATTTGGAATGTGAGAAAATGATATAGAGTGTCCTTTGGGGACGAAATATTAGATACTTATATATACCGTGCAGCGTGATTTCTATACCCTTACTGAGCTTGTAGCTCATTGTTGTTATATCCATATTTTTTCAGCTACTCAGACTCAGCCTGATCAAGGCAAGAACCTTGGACCCAACACCTGGATTTGAGATCATATCAGGTGGGCTGTTATGGGATGCTACCGCCTAGGATGTTTTGTGTGGTTTTAAACAGTTGGGTTTTGTTTAACAGAGTTTTGTGGCGTATGTTAGTATGTATATATGTTGTGAATATGGTTGTAAGATAAACTTTTAAAATTTTACGTTTTCCGCTTTTCTGCTTATTGCTTTAAATAGGGTTACTAAACTGGTAATCAACCAGAAATGAAATAGGTGTCACATTTTGGTTGGTATCAGAGCAGGGATATGATTCCCTGGTTTGGGTTGTGGGAAGTTTTATGAAAAGCTTTTGAAAGTTTCTTTTTCTTTTAGATGGCGGAGCACAACCATTAGGGGTCGATTGAGTCTGTACATGCTTAGGGTAAAATGATCATGAGCACCCTAAGGTGCCCGTTCAGCTAGTACCACTACCACCACCATTCGATATGGTTGGTATACTTAAGTTAGTGCAATATTTGAGAGATGTTATACCACCACAAACACAACCAATGCCTCAACCCGGTATTGTTCCAGTAGAGATGGACAAGAATTTTGAGAAGATTTGCCACCAAGGGGCGAAGCTATTTGAGGGGATCACTGATCAATTAGTAATGGATGAGTAATTGAGGAACACTGCGTCCATTCAAGATGGAGTTATCAACGCTAATGAGAGACATGTACAATATGCTATATCCTTGCTTGAGGGAGCAACTAAAGACGGTATCTGCCTTTTCTATTGATTCCTACAGATTGGATCTGATGGAACACGGTCTCTAATGGCCGTAGTGTATGATAGTAGAGATGGATGTAAGAGGATCCGAGTTGATAGCGTACATTTAGGTAAGACCTTTGATTCTTGATGAGATTTCAACTAGACAAGTTGAGGATGCTACAGTGAAGAAGTTGAAGGCTAAAGTGGGAGATGCTACCACTATACACTTCTAGTTGTCTGATCAGGGAGTGTTACATAGAGGTACACGGGTATGCATGCCAAACATTGAGGAGTTAAAGAAGAAGCTACTTGAAGAGGCATATTCCTCGAGACATTCCATGCATCCTGGGAGTACGAAGATGTTTAATGACCCGAGGAAGATCTATTAGTGGCCCAAAATGATACGAGAGGTAGATGATTTTGTGGCTCGATGTCTAGTGTGTCAGCAAGTGAAGGCTGAACACCAAGCACCAGCAGGAAAGTTACAATCTTTATATGTTCCTGAGTGGAAGTGGGAGCGGATTACAGTGGATTTTGTTGTTGGACTTCCTAGGACTTTCAAGAAGGAATGACACGGTATGGGTGATCGTGGACAGATTGACGAAATCTGCTCACTTTCTACCGATGAGACAAGATAATCCTTGGATGAGCTGGTAGAGTTGTATGTAAGAGAGATTGTTCGACTGCACGAAGTCCCTGTATCGATTGTATCTGATAGAGATCCGAGGTTTACATCGCATTTTTGGGGAAGTCTGCAAAATGCCTTAGGTACAAGATTGCATTTCAGTACGGAATTTCATCCTCAGACAGACGGACAGTTAGACATGATGATTCAGACCTTGGAGGAGATGTTGAGATCTTGTGTTTTGGAGCTTAAAGGTAACTGGGATTCTAACCTGCCATTGCTCGAATTTGCGTATAATAACAGTTTCCATTCGAGTATTGGTATGGCTCCTTACGAGGCCTTGTATGGAAGGAAGTGTCACACACCTGTATATTGGGATTTTGAGGGCATGCGACAAATAGAGGGTCCTGAACTTGTACAACAGACAATAGAGAAAGTACAAGTAGTATAGTAGTGCTTGAAGGCAACACAAGATCGTCAGAAGAGCTACTTTGATCGCCGTAGACAAGAGATGACATATGAGATAGGCGATATAGTGTTTTTGAAGGTATCTCCTTGGAGGGCAGTTATGAGATTTGGTAGGCGTGGGAAGTTAGCACCGAGATACATTGGTCCATATGAGATCTTGGAGAAGATCGGACCACTTGCGTATAGGTTGGCGTTACCACCTGAGTTATCAAGATTGCATGACGTCTTCCATGTATCGGCACTACGGAGGTATAGGTCAGGTCCTAGTCATATAATCCCCAACCTAAGATAGAAGTATCTGAGAACTTGTCCTACCCAGAAGAACCAGTCGAGGTTTTAGGCAGGCAAGTTCGAAAGACTGAGAAACTAGGAGATTCCGATGGTGAAGGTTAGATGGGGACATCATTCCACTCGAGAGTCTACATGGGAGACCGAGCGAGATCTGAGAGCTAGATACCCCTATCTTTTTGAGTAAAGACCTCGAAGTTTTGTGATCCGGTACATCTTTTTGATATGCCTTCAAGTTTGGTTCTACGTCCTTTCTTAAATTTCGGGACAAAATTTCTTAAAGTGAGAGATATTTGTATTAGTCAAAAATCGAAGATGACCTAATTGGGAATTTTAAGAAAATAAACCTGTTTTAACAAGAGATATCTCTCGAGGTAACTTGCTTCTAGATGATATTAACCTCCAGTGTTATTTGGAGTATTTGGGAGTTTCAATTAATAAAAATGCAGTTGAGAGAAATGACCAGGACACTGGTGATGTCCTAAATATGAACTAACATGGAAAGGAAATACGGTCAAAAGAGTCGTTATTTCGTTTCTTAGCGGCCAAGAAAGAAGGCTCAGGAATACGCATTTTCTGAGGCAATTGAGGAATAATTATCCGTACAATTTTCCAGTTTTATTATTTCAATTTTGAGAAGTTTGGAAAAGGGGGCTTAAACCGCATTCGGATCGGTGAAAGGATAACTTTTGACTTCGCTAAAGGATAATTATCGTCTTTGTTATAGATAGCGGAAATATCGTTTATTAATTCATTTCCTTTCACATTTCCTCGTAAAAGCTCTGATTTCTCTCAACCTTCAAATTCAGATCTACTCTCCGTTTTTAATCCGATTTCAATTTCGTTTGAGTTTTTCGATTCCTCTCTTCATTATCTTCATATCGGTGGTTTTTGTATTTCCGAGCAAGGGAAGGCATGCTTGAGCATATATGATACTAGGACAATTCCGTCGCTCAGATTTCGGTGAATTTGATGGTGTCTGAGCGTAGTCTACGTCGTTGAGATTCCGAATCTTCTTTCGGATCGTCAATCGGGTTAGTAACGTATATGCTATGAATTTATTCATTTTCCGTATTGGCCTAAATTGACCTTAGGCTTGTCAAAATGGAACATTGGAAATTCCATTATGCTCCTTACATTATTCTGGTGATTATGAGCTGTTTGTTTGATGAGATTTGATGTTAGGTGGGTTCATAAATTCTCTGCGGGCAAAACGTTATTCTCGTGAAACTTAATTAATTATTTTAAGGTTAATTAATTAAATTGGTATTATAGAGAAGGATATAAGTTAATGAAATTCAAAGGAATGAATTTTACCGGTGTTCAAATCGAGAAGTTTAATACGAGGAATATGATATTTTCAACAGGTGTTGTTGAAGGTTTTGGTCTAACTATAGCTTAATTGCTTTGTGAGCGTATCCAAATACGAGAAAGGAAGATAGTCCGAGTGGGAAACGGACTCAATAGTTGGTTTGCGAGGTTTTATTGTTCTTAATTGTGAGGTAAGTGTATATGAATTAAACTTGCTTAATATATGTTATGTATTTAATATGCCATGATTTTATGCATGCTTGTATGTATATATCTGTTTGTTATGATTGTATGCATACTTATATATATGATGATGATGATGATGATGATGACTTGATATTATTTATGAAAGCATGCATGATGTACATTATATGATAATGAAAAGGATGTGATGAAAGAATATAACGAAAGCATGAAACTGAGTTATGTTATGAAAGTGATAATATAGTATGGTAATTGATTAATTAGCCCAACTAGGTCCCGCACAGGTTTCCGGGAGACGAGGTGGCTACCTGATCTACAAGAGGCCTCAGAGGTCGCTACTTGATCTACAGGGGGCCTCAAGATGAGATAGATAGTCCAAGATCGCAACCTGATCTACAGGGGGTCTTAGGACAAGATGGCCAAGGTCGCTACCTGATCTACAAAGGGCCTAGGACGCTATCGGGTTGGCCAACCTAAAGACAAAAAAAAAAAAAAGAAAGAAATAAAGAAAAGAAAAGAAGAATGAAAGCACATGAGCAAATATATCGTACGATCAGTTGGGGCTAGTTAGTTAATTATCACCTATGCATCGATGCGATCGAGTCTAGCAAGCTATATGTTATGTTATGATTATTTATATGTGATGGTATGATATGAGATGGTTATATGATATGATATGTTATAGGTGGTGTGATAACATGCTTGAATGCATATATGTTATGTCTTATGGATGGTTGTGGACGTAATGTGAATGTGGATATGTATGTTTGTGATTTGGAATGTGGACGTTATGTTATGGATGGTTGTGGGATTCTAACCTGACATTGCTTGAATTTGCGAATAATAACAGTTTCCTTTTGAGTATTGGTATGGCTCCTTACGAGGCCTTGTATGGAAGGAACTGTTACACACCTGTATGTTGGGATTTTGAGGGCATGCGACAAATAGAGGGTCCTGAACTTGTACAATAGACAATAGAGAAAGTACAAGTAGTAAAGTAGTGCTTGAAGGCAGCACAAGATCGTCAGAAGAGCTACTTTGATCGCTGTAGACAAGAGATGACCTATGAGATAGGCGATATAGTGTTTTTGAAGGTATCTCCTTGGAGGGCAGTTATGAGATTTGGTAGGCGTGAGAAGTTAGCACTGAGATACATTGGTCCATATGAGATCTTAGATAAGATCGGACCACTTGCGTATAGGTTGGCGTTACCACCCGAGTTATCAAGATTGCATGACGTCTTCCATGTATCGGCGCTACGGAGGTATAGTTCAGATCCTAGTCATATATTCCCCAACCTAAGATAGAAGTATTTGAGAACTTGTCCTACCCAGAAGAACCAGTCGAGGTTTTAGGCAGGCAAGTTCGAAGACTGAGAAACAAGGAGATTCCGATGGTGAAGGTTAGATGGGGACATCATTCCACTCGAGAGTCTACATGGGAGATCGAGCAAGATGTGTGAGCTAGATACCCCTATCTTTTTGAGTAAAGACCTCGAAGTTTTGTGATCCGGTACATCTTTTTGATATGCCTACAAGTTTGGTTCTACGTCCTTTCTTAAATTTCGGGATGAAATTTCTTAAAGTGGGAGATATTTGTAACAGTAAAAAATCGAAGATGACCTATTTGGAAATTTTAAGGAATTAAACCTGTTTTTACAAGAGATATCTCTCGAGGTAACCCACTTCTAGATGATATTAACCTCCTAGTGCTATTTGGAGTATTTGGGAATTTCAATTAATAAAAATGCAGTCGAGAGAAATGACCAGGACATCGGAGATGTCCTAGATATGAAGTAATATGGAAAGAAAAAACGGCCAAAAGAGTCGTTATTTCGTTTCTTAGCGGCTAAGAAAGAAGGCTGGGGAATTCGCGTTTTCCGAGGCAATTGCGGAATAATTATCCACACAATTTTCCAAATTTATTATATCAATTTTGAGAAGTTTGGAAAAGGTGGCTTAATCGCATTCGGATCGGTGAAAGGATAATTTTCGACTTCGCTAAAGGATAATTATCGTCTTCGTTATAGATAACGGAAATATCGTTTATTAATTCATTTCCTTTCACGTTTCCTCGTAAAAGCTCTGATTTCTCTCAACCTTCAATTTCGGATCTACTCTCAGTTTTTTTTTATCCGATTTCAATTCCGTTTGAGTTTTTGGATTTCTCTCTTCATTATCTTCATATCGGTGGTTTTTGTATATCCGAACAAGTGAAGGCATGCTCAAGCATATATGATACTAGGACGGTTCCGTCGCTCAGATTCCGGTAAATTTGATGGTGTCCGAGCGTAGTCTGCGTCGTTGAGATTCCGAATCTTCTTTTGGATCGTCAATCGGGTTTGTAACGAATATGTTATGAATTTATTCGTTTTCCGTATTGGCTTAAATTGACCTTAGGCTTGTCAAAATGGAAAATTGGAAATTCCATTATACTCCTTACATTATTCTGGTGATTATGAGCTGTTTGTTTGATGAGATTTGATGTTAGGTCGGTTCATAAATTGTCTGCGGGCAAAACGTTATTCTCGTGAAACTTAATTAATTATTTGAAGGTTAATTAATTAAATTGGTATTATAGGGAAGGATATAAGTTAATGAAATTCAAAGGAATGAATTTTACCGGTGTTCGAATCGAGAAGTTTAATACGAGGAATACGATATTCTCAACATGTGTTGTTGAAGGTTTTTGTCTAACTATAGCTTAATTGCTTTGTGAGCGTATCCAAATACGAGAAAGGAGGATAGTCCAAATGGAAAACGGACTCAATAGTTGGTTTGTGAGGTTTTATTGTTCTTAATTGTGAGGTAAGTGTATATGAATTAAACTTGCTTAATATATGTTATGTATTTAATATGCCATGATTTTATGCATGCTTGTATGTATATATATATGTTTGTTATGACTGTATGCATGCTTATATATATGAGTTAGATGATGATGATGATGACGACTTGATATTATTTATGAAAGCATGCATGATGTACATGATATGATAATGAAAAGGATGTGATGATAGAATATAATGAAAGCATGAAACTGAGTGATGTTATGAAAGTGATAATATAGGATGGTAATTGATTAATTAGCCCAACTGGGTCCCACACAGGTTTCCGGAGGACGAGGTCGCTACCTGATCTACAAGAGGCCTCAAAGGTCGCTACCTGATCTACAGGGGGCCTCAAGATGAGATAGATAGTCCAAGATCGCAACCTGATCTACAGGGGGTCTTAGGACAAGATGACCGAGGTCGCTACCTGATCTACAGGGGGCCTAGGACGCTATCGGGTTGGCCAACCTAAATAAACAAAAAATAAAGAAAGAAAGAAAAGTAAAGAAGCACGAAAGCACATGAGCAAATATATCGTACGATCAGTTGGGGCTAGTTAGTTAATTAACACCTATGCATCGATGCGATCGAGTCTAGCATGTTATATGTTATGTTATGATTATTTATATGTGATGGTATGATATGAAGATATTTATATGTGATGATATGTTAAATGTGGTGTGATAACATGCTTGAATGCGTATATGTTATGTGTTATGAATGGTTATGGACGTAATGTGAATATGGATATGTATGTGTGTGCTTTGGAATGTAAGAAAAGGGTATAGAGTGTCCTTTGAGGACGGGATATTAGATACTTATATATATTGGGGAGCGTGATTTCTATACCCTTAATGAGCTTGTAGCTCATTGTTGTTATATTTATATTTTTTCCAACTACTCAGACTCAGCCTGATCAAGGCAAGGACGTTGGACCCAACACTTGGATTTGAGATCCTATCAGGTGGGCTGTTATGGGATGCTACCGTCTAGGATGTTTTGTGTGGTTTTAAACAGTTGGGTTTTGTTAAACAGAGTTTTATGACGTATGTTAGTATGTATATATATTGTGAATATGGTTGTAAGATAAAGTTTTAAAATTTTACGTTTTTCGCTTTTCCGCTTATTGCTTTAAACAGGGTTAATTAATTGGTAATCAACTAGAAATGATATATGTGTTACACAATCATTTCCGAAGCTGATTTTGTGGCGAACCAACCATTTGAACTGATTCTCTAGTATAACCTGTCTTGTATTTCATTTGTTGGGATAACTGTTTCCATAACCTTTTTTCCTAATTGATGGGCTGATGATATTTTGCAGTTCATCTTTAATTTTGTTGGTATCCCATTCGTTTGATTGGATGAAATGGTTGACTTTAATCTGTGAATTGATTAGATTGGTGTTTTGAACTCTAAAATACGTTTATTTTTGTTATATCTTGTTATTATTTCAACAAACTTGACATATCGCTAAATTTTCGTTTTGTTAATTGTTTTCGTTATTTTTATTTCGGTGTTTTATTGCTATCTTATAAATTACGATTTTGATATTAGAATGTTAAATTTTTGGTTGAATAATATACCTTGTACCTAAAATAACGAAATTATAATAGTACAACTCGTTTGAAAATGATATTATAATTCGAAAAAATAAAAAAATCGCGTGATTCGTGCTAATAACGAAAGTTCGTTGAACCCCTTTGTCGGGTTTTGGTTGTTCTCCACGATGGGGTCACTTTTTGTTGGCACTTGGGGCAGGAACATGTTGTATAACTATTCGATGTCGTGGGCCATCGGGTTTCCTCCATTCCTTTGAAGTCGGGCTAGCCGCGAGCCAATAAGATTGTGGCACATAAAAGCTTCTCACTCGTTCGACCCGCCCCCAACGCCCCTGCAAGCGGATCTATTGGATATCAATTTTGGGACCGACGCCGTCATTATTTTATCCAAGTAAATATTATGTCTTTTCTAAATAGTCTTATGAATTTCGTTTCCTAAATTCGGTTTCCGTTTATACAGATGACTTGCACCGAGGATTGTCCATTACCACATATTCTTGCATATTGAAATATTGTACATGACGAAAATGTGGATGAAATGAATGTCTAGCATGCAACTCGAATTAAGATTTTTTGGGACCTTCGTGCTGAACACGGTCGATCCATACCTTTAGTTATAGTTCAATGAATTTATCCCGAGTCATTATGTTTATTACAACAATACGTTGAAATATACAACTCATTTAATTATTTTTTTTGGTTAGATTTATTACTAATTAACTTAACATCGTGAAAATCATAAACTCGAGAATTGAAATTCGTAAAATCTAAAACTCGTCCGAAGCTCGTCCTTAAACCACCTAAAACTAATAAATAAAATGTAATATAAAAATAAATAAATTGAAACCTTATATCACCATAGGTGCTTTGATACCAAAATAAAAAGGGCTAATTTAGTTAGTAGGCCTTTTTAGATTATTGTTATAGTAACTAGGCTTTTTATTTTTCCGGTTAAGTAAGTATATCCTTTTTTTTTAACAGTGGAAACCCTTCTCAGCTTCTCTCCCTCAAATGCCCTAGCCGTCACTTCTTCCTATCCTGTGAAAACGCTTGGATTCCAGATGCCCGAACGAAGACACTGCAACTCCAACCCAAACGAAGACGATGACGTTGCGGCTCCGTCACCTGCCTTTCTCCTTCCTCTCCTGACTTTCTCCTTCCTCTCCATTATACATGTGGCTCCGACCAAACGAAGATGATGACGTTGTTGATGTTGATGATATCGAGTCACTGAGGCCACAATCGTGCATGTACAAGTCCAATTTCCCAGGCAAGGAGTCGAGAGCCACATGACCGATCTAGATCTAGATCTAGATATGACGCTCTCAACATCATGTTGTTACCATGACGGGCCATTCGGAGCTACTAGTGTCAAAAGGCTCAGGAGCATTGCTGGCTACGGTTTGTTTTCATATATCGTAGTTATTCCAATCTAAGTTCATTTTTTGCCCAAAGTGACCATTTATACGGACTGTTGTTGACTAGGCTCAGGAGCATTGTTTCAAGCTTAGTAATTGAAGTCTAGCTGATTCTGAATGTACCAAATCACAACTTTTTAGATCTTTCAAGCTTTAACTTGTAATTTGTTGTTAGTCAGGAGGATTTCAAATAGCTATTAAGCTTGATTGGGTCCTGAAACACTGAAATGTGATATGGATTTGGGTGAAAAGTATAAGTTAGAGATTGAGAAGAGGAATTAAGCATCTGTAAGCTGTCATACAACTAGCTTACCATGTGGTATTGCCGATTTTGCAAACTCAGCAATGGGTATGGTTACTGATGATAATTTTCTGAGCTACTGGTGTCCCGGTATGATTGTTACCGGCATGGACGTTATTGAGATTGATGGCTCTCCTAGAATGGTGGAAATTTTGATCCTATATTGCTCTAATCTGCTTAACATTCATTTGATATCATATTTACGTTCTTGTTTCTGTTATGAGTGTCTGGCATGAATTTCATAAAAAAACTCATACCAAAAAAACTATAAAAAAAATTAAAAAGGACCAAAAAACAAAAAAAAAACTTCTGTTATGAAAAAAAAAAGAACTTTTGGTACCAAAAAAATTCTTGTATGAAAAAATCCTGGTACGAAAAAATTATAGTATGAAAAAAATTCTGGTATGAAAAAATTTCTGGTATGAAAATATTCTGGTGTAAAAAAAATTCTGGTATGAAAAAAATTCTGGTATGAAAAAAATTTCTTGTATGACAAAATTCTGGTATGAAAAAAATTTCTGGTATGAGAAATTCTGGTATGAAATTTCTGGTATGAAAATTTCTGGTATGAAAATTCTAGTATGAGAAATTCCGGTATGAGAAATTCAGTCCAAAAAATAAAAAAGAAAATAAAAAATAAATAAAGGCAAGAAAAATAATAAAAGAAAACAAATTCAGTAATTAAAAATTAAAACTTATACTTATATAACAAGGGTGTTATTCAAGTAAGGGACATTATTCCGGTACGGCCGTGCGGCCGACACATGTCCCGGAAAAAAAAAAAAAATTTCTGAACGAGTTTTTTTTTGTAAACGAGTAAAAGTAATAGTTCAAAACTTATTATGGAATAGTTCATAACTTATAAAAGGATAGTTCATGAATTATAATAGAATAGTTCATAGTGCAAAATTTATAAAGAAATGAAAGTAATAGTTCAAAACATATTAAGGAATACTTCATAACTTCTAAAAGGATAGTTCATGAATTATAATAGAATCATAGTGCAAAATTTATAAAGGAGTGAAAGTAATAATTCAAAACTTATTATGGGATAGTTCATGAATTATAATAGAATAGTTCATGAATTATAATAGAATAGTTCAAAGTGCAAAATTTATAAAGGATAGTGCATAACTTATAAAATGATAGTTCATGAATTACAATTGAATAGTTCATAACATATAAACGATTAATTTATGAATAATTTGATAAAATATATTAAAAAGTAATAGTTCATGGATTATATGGGAATACTACAAAGTTTATAGGATAATAGTGCATAAATTATAACATGGTAGTTCAAACAAATTTTCATTCGATTATGGGAAAAAAAAATCGTTTCAGAATTTTTTTTTCTTTTTGGGACACGTGTCGGCCGTACGGACGGCCGTACGAACGTACCGCATTAATTGAACCGTACCTGAACAAAAGCCTATATAACAAATAACAAACATCATTTATTCTTTCTTTCTAAATAGAAGGGTTAATAATTTTTACCTACTATTAAATGAAAGTGGCAAAAAATTTGGGTACACTTTTTTAAACAAAAACTCAAAAAGGCTTAGTATATCAAATTATCCCAAATAAAAATTAAAAAAAAATTAAATTAAAAAAGTTTAACCTTAGTGCGATGACAAACCATACAAAATATTAAAATAAGTAATCGTAATTTGGTGCGATAACATTTAATGTACCACAAAACGAGTGGAATTATTTTCCCATTCAATATTACCCTTAACTCAAACGTAAAGTCTTTTTATCAAATGAGAATTTTGTTGAGTTAAAGAGTTTGTTTAAAATTAGATACGGGCAGTTTATTGAATCAGAAGATAAAATTTATTGAAGTCGATTAAATTATATTTCTTTATAATTCAAATCAGTGTTTAGAAAAATAAAATTTATTGATTTTATATAAGTATACAGTCATAACTTTTGTATATTTATTTATGATCAAGTTTGGTTAAATTTGACAAAATAACATAATTGAATTGTTTTTATATATTTAAACTTATATGATATAATATATAATATAATATAATATAATATGAAATAAGTTGGTTTACTAGGCTTTTTCTAATTTTGTGTTTAGTAAATGTACCCCTTGAGAGAAGAGTGTGTAGAGTTTGAAAATAAATACAAAAGGTTGGGTATATTTACTTAATTAAAATATTAAAAAGCCTAGTTACTAATCTACTTTCTCAAAAGGCCTAGTTACCAAAATTGTCCAACTTATATTAGTAACTAAAAAATTACTCAAATTTTTATTTATAAATAATTTATAATAGCCAAAATACATAGTTGATTAAATGATATTTTTTATAACTCAAATTGACGATTAGAAAGATAAAGTTGATTGATTTTGTATGAGTATACAATTATAAATTTTTTAATATTTCTTTATGATCAATTTTGGTTAATTTTGACAAAATTACATAACTAAATAGAGTTTTTATTAAAAATATATATGAAAGAATTTGGCCTACTAGGCCTTTTTTAATTTTTGTGTTAGTAGATGTACCCATAATTTTTTACCACTTTCATTGAATGGTAGGTAAAAATAATTAACCTTTTTACTTAAAAAAAAACCACTCTATTTAAAAAAAGAAGGAAAAAAAATAGGAGGACTTTTCAAATAAATAAGTACTAAACTTAATTTTTTATTTGTTTTTGTTTTTTCCCTGTTTTATTTTCTTTTTAATTTTTTTTAATTTTCTGTTTTCATACCGGACATTTATATACCGGACATTTTACATACCGGACATTTACATACCGTACATTTTACGTACCGTACATTTTACATACCGGACATTTTATATACTGGACATTTACATACCGAACATTAGAGTGGATACCAACCATCAAAATCCTACCATTTTCTGCCATGCTAAACTTATCATGAACACTAAGTTTGCCTCCATATTTCACATTTATAAAGGGACCAGCCCACCAAAGAGAAACATGAAAAATAGCAACCCTAAGAAGCCGATGCTCGCTAACAGAATGAAGAAGACGACGACATGTTATGCGTTACTGGAGAACTGTAATGGAGTCAAATGCTGATCTTCGAGTGTATGAATCACCTTGAGGTTGCAAACACAAAAGTGAGCTCTGGAACATCTTCATTATACTGCTTGGAGAGTGACATTTGCTCTCCCCAAAATCACATTCCAATAGCTTGCAGACTTCATAATTCCTGCATTGATTAATTAGCTACCCCCTAATAGATTTAGGATTGCCGGGCCTAGGAGCATCAACAAATGAAAACAACCACTTCCTATCCAGCTTCCTCATCCGATCTTGCCAAACAAACACATCAACATCCTGTGCAGGAAGAAAGTAGGTGGGATATGGAATGCAGAAATCATTGGCGTTCCAAGGGCTCGACTCCACCACCAGCATAGACATGTTTCTCACAGCAGGTAGAAAGAGAAGCTTGTTACCCCAATTAGTTTCTTCATCTGTTAGCCTTCTGAAATCCCAAGTTATTCTGCCAGCAACAAGAAAATGATCCTTGCCTTCCACTCAAGCTGTTTCATCAACCAGTCAACTAGATCAAGAGAAGCAGCATCCCTAACTGAAATATTATAACCCCATAAATACCGAGCAATTTCAAACCCAGCATAGAATGGCACAAATACAACAGCAGCAAGAGAAGAATCATTTGTCAAGCAATCATACTGCTTCATCCGGTTGCTGAAGATCACATCGACACTAAACTGATAAGTTGCATACCACCCAGTGTTAGAAAACACTCCTTTCGCCCATGCCTAATCTCCCTGTTCACGCCTTTAAGTAATGGCGCCGTAACTCCACCATTCTCCATCACCACCAACGATGCTTCACCTTCGCTCTTCATACTGCTACTCTGCAAGGAACAAAACAAGATCGATTAATCGAAATGCTAGGGGATTGGTAATCTTGGATTGATTTGATGATGAATTGATGTGTGATCCTAGGTATGAGATTTGATGGTAGAAAACTCATACCATGGGAGGTAAGTGAAGAGAGGTCAAGGTTGGGGAGAAAGAAAGTCATAGATTGAGAGAAGCAACTGAGAAAATATTAGGTTTTATCTAATCATGGTGAACGAAGAGAGGCAACGACGCCACATGACAGATAACCCTGCATGCCCGTTGTGCCTGTCGGAAGTTGAGATGCTGAGTCATTTGTTTAGGGATTGCACGCATAGCAAACAACTCTGCGCAACCTCAACGCACACAACAGGATCGATGGCTTCTTTAGCCTCCCCTATGCCACCTGGATCCGAGGTAACTTATCTACACTGATTATGTTCAATAATTTATGTAGTTGGAATGCGATATTTGCTGTAGGTATTTGGTGGATATGGAAGTGGCGGAATGATAAAGCCTTCAGAGCAGTCCCGATCAGGAACGAAACCCATGTCTTCTTCGTAGAAAGGACAATGGAGTATGTAAAAGCTTGGAAGACGAACAAGGCACCGGGAGCGTTAGCAAACAGGAGGGTCGAACACATTAAGTGGGAACCACCCCAAGGAAGCGCCATCAAAGTTAACTCCGATGGAGCGGTGAGAAGCGACGGTCACGCCACAGCGGCAGGCATCATTAGGAATAACGTGGGAGAGTGGCAACGAGGTTATGTGGTCAACTTGGGTATGTGCACGGTACCGATGGCTGAGTTGTGGGGAATTTACCATAGTCTAAAGCTCGCCTGAGAGTGTGGATACCGGAAGGTGATCATTGAATCGGACTCTCAGCTAGCTGTAACGCTACTGAACAAAAAGATTCCTCGTTGTCACCCTCTCGCCAGTCTGGTCAGTAAGTGCCAAGACTTCCTTAAAAGGGACTGGGATATTCAGTACCGACATGCCTACCGCGAGGCGAACAAAGTTGCGGACTATCTAGCTAGTATCGCTTTTAATTTTCCTGTTGGACTAAGTGTATTGCTTGACCCTCCCGAGGGTGTAGTTGATCTTTTACTTGACGATGTAAGGGGTCAGGCTATCCCCCGAGTGATTACCACTTAGCCTTTTTATTTATAAGAAGCGCGACTAGATGCGCCGGAGACCACTGAATCTCCTTCACACCAAAAAAAAAAATCTAATCATGGTGAAGGTTCGACAGTAATAAGATTTTGGGTTTATTTATTTAACGAAAAAACTAAAAAAAGTCTAGTTACTAAAACATAATCTCAAAAAGACCTATTAATCAAATTAACCCAATATATATTTAAACTTATAATGGTAACTAAAAATTTACTCAACTTTTTATTTAAAAAAAATTTAAAATGACACAATTAAAATTTTTTTTAAAAATCAAATCAAACGACTGGATTATTCTAAATATTTATCATTTCACGTCCATAATTTTAGAAGCTTCTTAGTTTATGAATTTATAATAATTTAAATACACTTCTATAACATATAATTATATTCCTTATAAAAATAATTTTATTAAATTATTTACAAATGATATTTTATTGGTTGAATTTTTCAAATAACTTACTTGAGTTAATCACCAATTTCCATATGTTGTCTTTTGATTTTTCAATTCAAAAAAACACTACTAGAAAAGCGGGTCTAAAGCGACACTTTTAATAATATTTAGCGACACCTTAAGGTGTCGCAAATATGTTCAGTGACACGTTGAAAGGGTGTCACAATTTCCGCCGTCACAATTGGCAGATGTGCCAATTGCGACACCTTAACATGTCACAGTAAATTGCGACACCTTAGCATGCCATAGTAAATTGCGACACCTTAAAATGTCACATTAGTTAATAATTTTGCGACAAGTATATCTATCATTATTTTGAGACATTTGCGACACTTTAACATGACTCTCTTCGGTACTTGCATTGCTTTTTAACTCAACTATTTCCGACACCTTAAGGTGTCGCAATTTACAATAAGTAATGGAAAGCAAATTTTATTTTAATACACACCAATTGCAATAATATCAAATGACATGTATATAAAAAAAAGGAGAATGCTCCAATACACAAGATTTTCATATTGATTGCTTCACAAACTAGTAGAAATAAATTTATTACATTAAAAATTCTTGCAAAATATAATCTTAATCATAAACCTCCTTCAAATAACATTAGATTAATTTACTGTTTTTACAAAATATCATGCACAAAAAGTCCTATTATTCTTCAAATAAATCATTCCTTGTCAAAGTCACAAACCCTTGCTTCTAGGCATTTGACCGTTTGTAGCGCGCACTTTGTATACTCATAAACTGTTATAAACTTGAGACCTTGCAGTGTTGATGAACTTGAGCCCTACAATTCTTCAAATAATATTAGATTAATTTACTGTTGATGAACTCGAGCCCTTGCAGTGTCACGTTTGAGCTGCCAAAGAACCTTATAGCCTGCAACAAGGAGGATTAAAGTGTATCAAATGATGGGTTCGTGACAAGAACGAAAACGGAAACATCTCATTGGTGATTTGGATGCTTTCTTACCACTGGGCTATTACAGGGGTAGGCATGGTTGTTCCATTAATCCCATGTTCAGAAAATGATAGTTGATCATAAGCCAAAAGTTTTATACTTTTATGATTAACCGATTAACTGAATAACCGAAAAAGGAGGCACCTTGTGAGGTTTACATGGAAGATCCCACCATTTCTCTCCTCTACCATCGATGAGTCCACCGCCTTGCATTCTGAGCCCACGAGTCCTGTAAAAGATGAGCCATTTCCTTTTGTTGCTGGTCTTTGGCCATGATTTTGGACCGTCGTGTGGCACGAGCATCCCTTGAACCTTTTCAAACCATCAAATGTTACAAGTGGCAGAAAAAGAGAATCACCCAAATCTGAATAAAAGTGTATGTTCTTATTGCTTTACAAGCTGAACTAAGCTAATTAAGCAACATGAACAAGGCTAAGCCTTCTCTTCTTCCACTCTCTACAGATAATACTCCTCACCAAATCAGGAAAGCAATGTCGGTTGGATTTCCTGTTTGAAGGAACATTCATCGGAGTTTCTTGATTAGGACTCTATGAGAAGATACTTTGATCAATGCGCTTTGTACTGTCAAAGCTTTCATAGAAAAGCTCACTTAAACTCTTCTTTTGGTGCATTGGACTTGCCTTCAATGAAGGAATGTTGTTTGTAATATAAATACAGAAACAGAAATTCATCTAAATCATCACCTATGCTCAAATTGTATGTTATCTGTAATTTCATGATCTCTTACCTCCTTGAACACTGTAAAAGTCTTCACTGTCTGATTTCAAGCATGCTTGAGAATCGAAAAAAGCTTCATCCTTGGTCCCTGATTCAATTCTTTGCGATTGATCATCAAGTTCAGTTTGAACTCCGATGTTGGAGACTGGCAGCAGCATTTAGAGTCACAGGTATATTAATGTTAACAATGCTGCTTTAGTCCCTCACCTGGAAGACGAGTCCGGCCTTGCAGGGTCCAGTGAATAGTAGGTTGTATCATGAATGTATAGCCACTTGGTGCAAGAAGCATAGAGGATTCAGTCTCGGCACAGGCGGTGTCCCAAGCTGACTTGAACGCGGAAGTATCATCTGTCATTCCATCCCCAACAACCGACTTCATTCCAGAATCACCGTACAACATTTCAAAGAAATTGGTTTGACGTGCTTATAGAATCTGAGTAACAATATATCCTTCATTATAGTAAAGTAAACCATTGAATGTAACTTTGTACTAACCTCATAGACTAAATTAATAATGTAGTTCCATTTTAAACCGATTCCTAATAGCTACTTTTGAAAAGCCAAAACTATGACATAACAAATTGGAACCATTCTAGTGACAGGTTGAATGTAACTACATGGAAGGAGAACCAATCGTAGAGGAAAGTAATATAAATCGGGAACTAAGTAAGCGATAGATGTAGATTGAATATGAAATATCACCAGATTTGTGTTCAGTATATTTACCTCTCCTTGTGATCGGGATGAGGTAGATGCCTTCCAGGCGGGGGCGGACCAAATTCTTTAGTAGACTCTTAGTAAGAAAAAGAATTAGAAGTTATACTTGTGGTAACTATTCAAGAAATATCTAAAAGATCATAACCAGAAAACTTTCAGTGATACCCAGAAAATATTATGATAGAGAATACTTTTTTTTACTCGAGTGTGTCCTGAACAAAATGCACAAAGTTTTACTATTAAAAAATAAGAAGATGATTTACCTGTACATATCTCCGTAAATTATCACCATACTTCCCATTCCACTCAGTCCACCTATATTTGAAAAACAGAAGCAGTAGTGAAGTGTAAAAGTACTTCCAAAATTTCAGGGGAACCTCTGCAGTTAATAGCAACAAGATTGCGACTAAAACTCATGTTGCAGAGCACAACTGCACATTTCCAAGCACCTTAAGTTTGACTTCATTTGGATTTAAGAATTATGCAGAAATAAACCTTATTTCAATTTTTGGATGATAACCAAATTAATTCTTGCATAAAAGGAATGCACCTATACTACCTAATCCAGCACCCATACAAGATCATTCAACAAAAATATTCATTTTATGTGTGTGTGAGAAAGAGAGATCTAGCCCTTGATAATGCTTAGTCTTCCAGGATTAGAACAATAATAGAGTAATCAACATTTTGATGAAGCCCGCTTTCGTGTGGGTATTGTTGTTGTTTTGGAACAATAATAGATTAATCAATTTTATTTGAGTTCTGTTATCATCAAGACATCAAGCCAAATACTAGGGAAGAAATGTGCGTTATCCTCCATCTACCAATACAACAAACAGTACTCACATATTTGTAAGACAACATTCATTTGAAGTAAGAATACTAGCTACAAAAGGAAAGTGACACATTCAACGAAATTTGAATTCTTATTTTGGTGTGGTACTTAAAATACATGATGGATGAGAAGTGTGACAAAGTGAAAGTTAACAAACAAAGAATAACCTTTTTACCACTGAGGGAAGTCAAGGAACTAACCTGTTCATTGTGTCCCTGGGAAAGTAGTAAACAAGGCTTCCTACTTGGGGCAATGAAACAGGGGGGCCAATACACACATGCCATAGCTCCGAGTGTATAGGCTTCCTAATACCTTAACCAAAAAATTACCAAATGACTGTATAAATAAAACTCAAACTAGCAAGTAAAAGTTGCCAAAAAAAAAGCTGGTTATCTAGTTTCTCAAGCATTCAGCACATTCAGTGTTCCTTTTATGGCTGGAATAAGGAAAACATCACAGGGAATGAGAAATCGAAACCCGAACCTTTGGCGAACGAGTGAAAGCCTTCATCGGGAGACAAGAGAGGCATTTCATCGAATATCTTATTAGCACCTCCATCGGCACAAATTTTCAACCGTGTTGCTCTACAGGCAAACTTATGACCACTAAAATTAAAAATAAAGTCTGAAACCATTATTCAAATCCAAAATCTAGAGCACTAAATTGAGTTTTCATGAAGCGACGGCTCCAATTCATCAACTTGCCCTGAGCACATGATTAATAGGCTTCAATTGCCGGTTTCTTACAATTCAATAATCAATATGATTAGAAATCATTTTCAATTATTTAAAATGCTCAAACAGATGTGTATTCAATTCCCAACACTAACCGTGCTCCCAAAGGAGAGGAGCGAAAGAAGGGAGGCGCTGATTGAGGATGACAAGTGAGTTGAAGGTTGAAGACGAGGTATGCGCAACGTCAGCAGAGGGAAGGAGCTGAGGAAGGAAGTAGAGTACTACATAACCTCCATAGCTGAAGACGATGGCGAGAGCGTATCTCTCCTGCGGAGCGGATCTACAGTGAACGAGGTTTGCTATTTGCGAGTCCCAAACACAATATCTCGAGGGCGTAACTTAATATTCGAATTAGATTTTAATATTGTGACATCTTAGAGTGTCGTTAAAATGAGATAAAAAAGCGACAAAATGGTGTTACTATTTGTGTCATTTGCAGCACACACATGTTTCTATTTGTGTTAATTGTGACACTCTAAGCTGTCTCTTTTTTGTGCCATTTGTGATACCTGTTTATGTCCGACATTTGCGACTCATTAACGTGTCTATGATACTGCTATTTGCGACACCTATATGTGTCAGAAACTTGCGACACCTTAAGGTGTCGCAATTTAGCGTGAGTTTGGAGGATGCAAATTTTTTGCGACACATTGACATAGTGTCGGAAGCAAAGCGTCACATATAGCCCGCATTTCTAGTAGTGAAAGTTATTTAAAAAATATATATTTCGTATTCACAATGGTTATGGAATGTCAATGATTGTTGAAATTATAATAATGTAATGGTCTATCAACGGTTGTTGTCAGTACAATTATGGATTGCTAACGTGTTGAAACGTGTAGATTGTTAGAAGTACTAAAGAGACTTCTCGGTGAGAGGTTCCTACATCGGACACAAAATAAGTACTTAAGAAGTTTAACACGATTATGTAGAGTAGAAACCTTAACTTCCTCAACTTGTCCACTTGTAATTTAAGATCAAAACCACATTCTTATTAGCTATGTTAGGTCGAACTTAAAAAACGTTTATTGATAACTTATCTTGGTTACACGGTAGCACTCCAACTACATTCCTTCCAATCTAGATAACCTGACTCAATACAACTTATATAATCCACCTACACTAACTCCCATAAAAAAAGTTTTATCTACTCCTCCCCTCCCTCCCCTCTTCTCTTCGACTAAGCTCCTTGAACGCTTCTAGTTGTTCGTCTCTTCGCAATAGATGTGGTATGAAGTATATGGAGCGTTAATCCTAATGAGAGGTTAACCCTCTCTCTCTTTATATATATATATATATATATATATATATATATATATATATATATATATATATTAGATCATATGAGAACAGACTTATCGTGTAATCATGAGAACAGATTCGTAGTTATTATTAGTTTTGTTACGAATGTGTCATATCGTTTAATGTATTATTCGTAGTTATTGTTGGTTGAGTGGATTATTCGTGATTATTGTTGGTTAAATGGATTATTCCTAATTATTATTAATTATGATATCTACTGACCCTTAATACTCACCAATCGACGGTGTAAGATTGTTCTCATGATTACACGATAAGTGTGTTCGATCTCATGGGAACCACACCCTATATATAAGGTAGATAATGAAAAATGTTTTGGAATCTTGAGGCAACAATATATTCTCTTGATAAGCTTGATTGCTTCATTCATCTTATATATGGAAAAAGATGCATATGTCGTATAATAGGTTGTTCCGTCCTTGAGTCTGTGACTACACTAATAGTCATTCACTAGTACTTGAACGATCTTGAAATATAAACATACACTTAGTAATTTCACATGTGATTTGTCATCTTAAAAATGTAGGGGCACTTAAGTAGTATGTCGTTTAATAGGTTGTTCGTTAGGTCCTACCAACCAAAACAGGTGCAAAGACATACTTTCAACTGACAACCTACATAGAAGACTCAAAACTATCATAAAAAGGAATAAGAAAGAAGGAAAAGCAAAGAAGGACATTTGGATCGATCATGCCCATGCCAGGGTTTTGTACAACTTCCTCAACATCATCCTTTGTTTTAGTTATGTCAATTTTGTCTTTCCTACTTCCCTCAACCTCACCATACTTTCAACTGACAATAATTATATGTTGCCCTAATTCACTTTCAATTTTAGGATAAGGAAGCCCGTGAACTTTATCATGAGAGTAGTGATGGATGTGACAGACCAATCTTCTCTATTCTTGCAATTAGTTCCATGGCAACACCCCTCTTTTGTACATGAGGAACAATAACATGTACCACGAATGAATCAAGTAGTTTCAATCAGAAAGGCAGATCCTTGGCTTTCAAATTTGGATGAAATATCCTAGGTCTGCATGATTTCGGAAAGAAAGAAAATTGCTTATGAGAAATATGAAATATCCATTTAAACTCACAAAATAAATTCAATGCTCGTTAATTCTTCATCTTTTGGTTCTTCAATCTCAACTTGAGAGAAGAATTCCCTTACCATATCTTCATCAACCAAAACAGTTGCCATCTTCAATTTATCCCACTCTTGGTACCTTAGGAGGGATGTAATATCCGGAATTTTTATTCCGTATCAAACCGGGTTTCGATCCGTTGATCTTTCTCTGTCTACCTAGTCGTACACACTATCTCAAATTTTATCATTTTATGTAACCTCACTTCACATAAAATGATATAATTTTATATCAAACCCTAATCTATCAAACCTTAGTTTATATCATGACATGTCCTTGACAAAGTCATGACGTCCTTTTGACGAGACCAAGACGAGACCATGTCGAGTTTTGACGAGACCAAGACGAGATCATGACAAGGCCATGCATGGGCTTGACAAGGCAATGACAAGTTTTGACAAGGCCTTGACAACATCAACTCATTCTTATTATTACCTTGTTTTTAGCCCATTGTTTTCTTATTGGATTCAATGGTCCAGCCTTTGCATTTCCCTTGCTGGCGGATTGGAGCAGCCCAGGAAGCCCATGCCTTCAGTCAGCCCAATAGAAGAGGCCGCTGCAAACCCTCAGGAACGATTCTCACGTACGTTGGAGTTGAGCTGGACAGGAGTCACGCTGAATTGAATGCTCCTGAAATCATGCTACATTGTCTGCTTCCAAGGGTATGTCCAGATTCATCTTCTGGCAACCGTTGTTCCTTCCTTGCGTTACAGAATCGCCATCACACGTTGCACATCTTCCGCCAAAGACTGGAAGCAGCCACCGCCACAAACATGAGGACATTGGACTGCAAGTGCCATAAGATCTTCCTCCTATACACATACACATTGCAGTAGACGCATAAACTCGCCAGGAAGAAGCAGCAACGTCGTGGCAGTGAACCTGTAGCCGGACGTCTCCCTTCCGAGTACGTACAGATTGCCTGGAGTCTCGAGTCTTTGAAAATATCCTTATGCCTAGGTGAGTTCCGTTTACACTCTTCCTCTTACCCTTTCGCTTGTTGTCTTGCCTCCCTAACGAACTACATGGCTGCACATTTGCCCTCCTAGACCCTTGTCATGAGAGATCAACAACTTCAAAAGCAAGCCAGACCACCCTCAGCATCCGCCAGAAACACGCCAGTTTGTAGGGCTCTACTCTATTCCGATCCTAGGTAAACAACTCTTGCCTTGCCTTTTTATTCTTCAAGTGTAGGTAGAGAGTAGCTGTTGAGTTGTGCTGTCAGAAATGGTAAAAACAAAGACCTGCTGTAAATGAATTTTATTTTTCTTCAGTTTTGGAAGTTGGAAACCGTCAATCTTGTAGATCAATGTTGAGGAGTTAGATTGAAGATCCACCGTTGAAAATTGGATAGATCATAGATGGATGTATGTAGTTTACCGTGTTAAAATTTGAGAATAAATGAACGGTCAGATTAGAAGTTATAAGGTCCCAAAGTAGAGTAGTTGAGCTGTTTTTCCAACAGTGAAAATTTTGGCTAAGTATAGAAATTCTGGGTATTGTAACCGACTTTAGAGAATTTTGTAGAAGTGATGGTTGGATAGTTTTAAGAAATTCTTACTTCTATGAGTAGATTGCATATCATAGATGATCTAGAGAATTATTTCGGAATTTTTATAAATTTATCCGAGCTTCATATTCGGAGCCAAAGTTGGACCCTAGTGACTTTTCGGAAAATAGAAAATGTGTAGTTTTCTAGTTTTTACCCAAACTCATCCTTAAGAGTTAGAATATGACATTTTAGTCTCAAATAAGAGTTTAAGCATAAATTATGAGATTTTTGAGAGTTTCGAGACCAAGGGTAATGTTACGCTAAGAATGTGTAACACAAAAGTCTTAAATTTATAACTCGATATATTTTCCTAACTCCTAGCGAACCCACAGTGTGTGGGTCGTTTTGTAGCAAGGATAGTATTCTGAGGTCGAACACAAAGACTAAGGTGAAATCGAATCAAATAGGTGATTATGGATAGTGCAAATCTAGTCTAAGAAAAGGGAAGGAAATAAAGAAAAGAAAATCATGATGTTTTTCGGTTGGTTTTGTGGTGATCAATCAAGATCACAATTGATGCAAGATTATAAAACAAGTTAACAAACTAAGCTAGCAACACAATCAAGCAAAACAAACTCGAGATATGAGATCAAAGGGAGAAAAATGGGTTCTAGGGGTCAGGACTTCCGGTTATGGCCTTGGACTCAAGCTTCTAATCAAACTTGGACTAACTATAATATGTTGGGAAAGGGTGTTTCTCAAGTGGGATCAATCACCGGGTAGGTCTCATGGTCCACTAATCCCGCACCTAAGGCCCTATCACCGGGTAAGTCTCTAGGAACCTAAGGTTGGGAATTCTACACAAACCGGATTGTTATCTAGGGATCTAACCTCTCCTTACCGGGTAAGTCTCGGGATGGCAAGTCCTAAACATCAATCCTAGCACACTCAGTCCAATAGCGGCTTATGAGGCTCACTACTACCTAGAGTTCATCATCATCGGTATCTAAGATCGAGAATTACCGGGTAGGTCTCTTCTCTCACTTAGTTTACTAGCATTAGGTCACCCTAGGCTAGATTAAGCTTAATAAACTCTAGGATTTCAACAATATAACATCCTAACATTAAGATTTATCAATACAAACACAACAGAACAAAACCACGGGCTGATAATTAGAACCACGGCCGTGGTTATGCTAGAACAGGCCGTGATTTGTAACAGCAGTTAAGTTCGAGCAAGCAAATCATCCAAGGTACATGTTAAGTCTATTCTATCATAGTCCAAGCCATAATCATCATTCCATTACCCTAGAATCGCAACTATTTAGCCAACAACATGCATCTTAATGTTCAACATAAACAAGCAAACATTCATGGCTTCCATAGCAAGAAAATGAAATGAAAGAAAAGCGAAACAAGTAAAACAAGAAAACCAAGCTGAATATATGTTAAGAGAGACTTACAACCCTTCAAAAGATGGTACAAATCGTTCCTTACAAATCCTTGCAAATGTCTTCAACAAGTTCACTCAAAAACTTGTTAAAAGCTATGAAAACTCTAAAACTAGTGTTCTTCTTCTTCTCCAAATGAGAGTGTTTTTGCTCCCCTCTAAGAGTAGCCTCCAATAGAATGGTGTAGAATGAGAGAGTGTGGGAGAGCCTCCCCTAGCAACAGCCTGTAGAACTACTTATATTCTCCACCAAGAGCAAGAGTCGGTTATGGAGATCGTGGGACAACTGTCACAACTGTCCAGAGAGAACCACGACCAAAACCACGGGCGTGGAAATGGCCTCTAGGCCGTGGTTTTAGTGCTTCATCTTCCTTTGGATCGTTAAGCCATGAGTTGGTGCAAGGCATGCACCAACAAGGTCCTATGTGTTCTCCTTAGCTCCTAGCTTGCTTATTAATGAGTCCGGAAGTGTGTCATAACGAGGAATGATCCTCAAATGTATCGATTAAGCTCCAAAAGTTCCCCAAAATACCTACAAAACCGACAATAGTTCGTGTAGATGTCTATCTCGACAATATGCATGAATTAAACGTAAACGTCATGAACTAATGCCAAACCATGCATGAATAACGGGAAAAACTATCTAAATGAATGCCTAAGCTAACGTCATAAATCGTGTTATCAAAATACCCCATGCTTAAGACTTGATCGTCCCCGAGCAAGATCCAACTATAGGCTAAGAGATGACATGATTTATGAATGCAGAAAAACAACATAAAATCTTTTTGGAATTGTGCTTCATAAGATGGATCACCTTCATAGTCATGTTTCATGGCAATGGACAAGCAATCATGCATCAAATGAATGAACGCATGGAAAGATAATTATACTTAACTCGAAAGCATGCATGAAAGGTGAAAATGAAGAAGTCAAGATGATCATGAGTATATCCAATCTAGATCACTAAGTCTTACACACATGCAAATAGGTCACAAAGACTTAGGAAAGAAGAGGCCAAGAAACGTTGTGATAAGGTGGGAGTTTTTCTAGGTTGTGTGATGCTAATCCGGGAAAGAAACTAACTCCACAATTTCATTTTTGAATCAACTTTCCACAAGTGTAATTTTCTCCATCTTTTCCTTCTTTTCATTTCTTTTTTTTTCATTTTCTTTTTCTTTCACTTATTTTTGAGACAATGTCATTGGTGTACAAAAGCCGAAACCTTGGTGATTAGTGGACCTCGGTTTTTTTCCGAGGTGCCTCACACCGGGCACACATACCAAGGCTCGTTAGGACATTCGGTTTATCCGACTTTGGCAAGGCACAAACACCCGATTATGTGAATGGTGCCGAGTTACTCGTCATCAAAACCAAAGTCCCCAAACCTATATTTTTTCTACACTTTTCACAACAAATTCAACACTTCATTCATAACATTCATTCATCAACAACTTCACCCCGCACTTGCTTTTCACACACTCAACACACTAACATGCTCCTATTCCCGGATGGGTCAAAAGAGGTCAAATTTTATATTAATTGAGGTGCTCAAATAACATGATCAAGATGAGAAGTAGAGAAAGATGAATTGCCTTAATCATTCCTAGATGATGTGCAAGAACTAGCATGTAATTTCGACCATCAATCCTCAATCCAATCAAGGCAAACATCATAATCACAATTCATACATGGGATTCTAGATAAGTATTTCAAGTCCACATATGCATACATCCATTCAACACACAAGGCCATCCATAGCCAATTCACAAGACAATCTCATCATAAGGGTCATACCCAAACTTAGAAGCACTAAAATATTTTAAATTTTCTGATTTTTTTGGAATTTTTAAAATATATATGTACAGTGCAAAAGCTTAAAGAAACATGTGACAATATGAAACTATCCTAAACGCAATCATGCAAGTGATCATGAAAACCCCACCCCATACTTAGAAACACATTGTCCCCAATGTGCAAATTAAGTAAAGAAGAGTGAAAGAGAGTCCTCACAATGTAAAAATGGTGTTGCTTTGGTATTTTGGTTCACTCATGTTGAGTGATGGTGGATGATCAATCAAAGGTGGTAGAGAGCTCTTGATGTTCATTATGGCGTCGGGACCCGCGCTAAGCACCGCTAGCCGTCCAAGTCCCACGTCCGCTCCACCCACGTTTGATGCGGGATCATCATCATCACCTTCCTCATGCCTTGCAAGACATCCATACTACCTAGACTCTAACACACAAACACCAAACACACAAACATACCAAAACAAAGACAAAAGCAAAAACGAAAACAAAAAACGAAAAGGGAAAGATATGTACCAATGGGTTGCCTCCCATTAAGCGCTTCTCTAAGGTCATTAGCTTGACCAAATTAAGGGGCGTTTCACTCAAGGTGAAGTGGAGCAATCATGTCCACCGGAGCTTCCGGGATGTACTTCTTCAACCGGTGCCCATTCACCTTAAAATCTCCACAATGCTCCCCACTTATCTCAACCGCTCTATGGGGAAAGACTTTCCTCACCACATAAGGACCCGTCCATCTTGACTTGAGCTTTCCAGGGAAGAGCCACAACTTTGAATTGAAGAGAAAGACTAAGTAACCTTCACTCAACTCCTTTGGGATGAGACGTTTGTCATGCCAACGCTTG
Organism: Fagopyrum esculentum; assembly: GCA_033239045.1. Lineage (NCBI taxonomy): Eukaryota > Viridiplantae > Streptophyta > Magnoliopsida > Caryophyllales > Polygonaceae > Fagopyrum > Fagopyrum esculentum. The sequence goes on from BSUD01000005.1 coordinate 52,398,049, forward strand.
GTCCTTTCCTTATGGCCCAATATGCCCTATGCTCCATCTCCACCGGAAGGTGGCAAGACTTTCCATAAACTAGCTTATAGGGAGTGGTGCCAATCGGCGTCTTGAAGGCGGTTCTATAAGCCCACAAAGCATCATCAAGCTTCATAGCCCAATCTTTTCTTGTCCTAGAAACCGTCTTCTCAAGTTTCCCATAGTTCCAAACCTAGGTAAATGCTTCCCTCCATCACTTATGATCACTCTTGGTGTTCCAAACCTAGGGAAGATGACTCGGTTAAAGAACCGCACCACAACTTTGGCATCATTTGTGGGAGAGGCGATTGCCTCCACCCATCTCGATACATAGTCCACTGCCAAGAGAATGTAGAGGTTGCCACATGAAGAGGGGAATGGCCCCATGAAGTCCACACCCCAAACATCAAATATCTCAACCTCTTGTATGTTGTTCAAGGGCATCTCATTCCTCCTTGAGATGTTGCCCGTCCTTTGGAAAGCATCACATGCCACTACAAAATTCTGCACATCCCTAAACAAGTTAGGCCAATAAAAACCGGATTGCAATACCTTTGCACACGTCTTATGTGAGCTAGCATGGCCTCCACATGGCAAGGAGTGACAATGGCGGATCACACTCTCCACCTCATCCTCCGGAATGCACCTCCTAAAGACTTCATCCGGTACTCTCTTGAATAAGAGAGGCTCGCTCCAATAGTAATGCCTCACATCCTTGAAGAACTTTTTCCTTTGGGCATACGATAGACCGGGTGACACCTCTTCACACACAAGGTAGTTCACTATATCCGCATAACATGGCTCACTCCCTCTAGACACTTGAAGCAAGCACTCCTCCATCATTTGCAATTGCTCATCCCGGAATGAATCATCAATCGGGATGCCATCTCTCTCAATCTCCAATGGTGGTAGCCTACTAAGATGGTCCGCCACTGAATTTTCGGAACCTTTCTTGTCCCGAATTTCCAAGTCAAACTCTTGGAGGAGAAGGATCCACCGAATAAAGCGAAGCTTGGCATCCTTCTTTGTGAGGAGATAACGGATCGCAACATGATTCGTGTACACAATTACCTTGGCTCCCACAAGATATGACCGGAACTTCTCAAAGGCATACACCACCGCTAGCAACTCGTTCTCGGTTGTGGCATAGTTAAGTTGGGCATCATCTAGCGTCTTGCTAGCATATTAGATGGCATGTGTAAGCCCATCTTTCCTTTGTCCCAAAACAGCTCCAACGGCCACATCGCTTGCATCACACATTATCTCAAACGGAAGACTCCAATCCGGAGGTTGCATGATAGGGGCGGAGATCAAGGCATTCTTCAACCTACAAAATGCTTCAAGGCAATCCTTGGAGAAAATAAACTCAACATCTTTTATTAGTAGGTTAGTGAGGGGCTTAGAAATTTTAGAGAAATCTTTTATAAATCTCCGGTAAAAACCGGCATGCCCTAAGAAACTCCTTACCCCCTTCACCGAGGTAGGTGGTGGCAACTTCTCTATTATTTCTATCTTTGCCCTATCAACCTCAATGCCTCGTTGGGAAACCAAATGTCCCAACACAATGCCTTCACTCACCATGAAATGGCATTTCTCCCAATTCAAAACAAGGTTAGTTTCCTCACATCTCTTCAACACCAAGGACAAGTTAGCTAAGCAATCGTCAAATGAAGATCCATACACCGAGAAATCATCCATAAACACTTCCATGATGTTCTCAATATACTCGGAAAAAATAGCCATCATACACCTTTGAAAGGTGGCGGGTGCATTACACAATCCAAATGGCATTCTCCTATATGCAAATGTTCCCCAAGGACATGTAAATATTGTTTTCTCTTGGTCATCCGGGTGAATAGGGATTTGGAAAAATCCACTATAGCCATCTAAGTAACAAAAGTGTGAATGTTGAGCTAATCTCTCTAGCATTTGGTCGATAAAGGGGAGGGGGAAGTGATCTTTCCTAGAGGCAACATTTAGCTTCATATAGTCAATACACATTCTCCACCCCGTAACCGTCCTAGTAGAGATTAGTTCATTGTTCTCATTAGTTACTATGGTCATACCACCCTTCTTAGGAACCACATGTACGGGCCTAACCCATTTACTATATGAAATCGGGAAAATGATTCTCGCATCTAGCAATTTAAGGATCTCTTTCTTGACTACCTCTTTCATGATAGGGTTCAATCTTCTTTGAGGTTCAATTGAAGGTTTATGATTATCTTCCATCATGATTTTATGCATGCACAAGGAAGGTTTAATGCCAACTAAATCATCAATGGTGTAACCAATAGCTTTCCTATGCAATTTCAACTCATGCAACAATCTATCAAGCTCACCATCATTCAAAGATGCATTCACAATCACCGGATAAGTAGAATTTGCACCAAGTAAAGCATACTTTAAATGAGAGGGGAGGGGCTTAAGATCAAGATTAGGAGGACCTTTTTCGGTTGGAGACGATCCATGTAGCTCCACATTAGATGAATCCAAGGCCATTGAAGACTCTCCAAGGCTCCTTGAAGCTTGATCAACAACTAAGGCACTTTCTGGAGAAACCACGGGCAAAACCACGACCTCTGGCACAACCACGGGCGTGGAATCTGAGAAACTGACTCACTTGAGCATTCCAGAGAGTTCCACGGGTAAAATTACGGCCGTGGTTCTTGCCCTCTAGCCGTGGTTCCTACAGTGGTTCAGCATAACTTCGTGCACTTCAAATTCAGCACTTGTCTCCTTTTCCAATGCATCCAAAGCCTTAATTTCTTCATTTCAATCATCCTCAACTCCTTCCTCTATCAAACTCAAGCTAAGAACTTTCTCCAAGGGGTCCTTGATCAAGATCGAGCTCACAACTTATCTAGACTCCTCTTACTCGACAATGTTGAAGACATCTTCACCAAGGGCTGGCCCCTTCATCATTGTGGATAGCTTGAACTTGATATTCTCTTCTCCTATGTTGAAGGAGAGGATTCCATTTTTGCAATCCACTAAGCATCCGGATGTGGCTAAGAATGGCCTTCCTAGAATGATAGGAACCGGGTAGTCCGCCGGGATGTCCAAAATAACGAAGTCGATTGGCACATAGAACTTCCCAAGCTGAACCGGTATGTCCTCTAGGATCCCTACGGGATGAGTGATTGAACGGTCCGCCATGTAGAGGGTCATCTTGACCGGCTTTGGCTCTCCTAGCCCAACCTTGTTGCAAAGTGCAAGCGGGATAATGCTTACACTTGCTCCAAGATCACATAGGGCTTCATATTGCACTTCTCCAACCCCAATTGGCACACAAAAAGATCCCGGATCTCTTAGTTTAGGAGGCATCTCCTCCCTCATAGTTTGAATCAACTCCGAAGATCTCTTTGTCATCCTCACTGCTCCATACTCCTCCATCTTCCTCTTATTGGAGAGTATCTCCTTCAAAAACTTTCCATAGGCCGGCATACCTAGAATAGCATCCATGAACGGAATGTTAATATAAAATTTAGACATAAGTTCAAGGAATTTACCAAAATGTTTGTCCAAACGAGCTCTTGCTTGTGATTGTGGGAATGGTAGTGGTGGCTTGTAGGGAGGAGGTGCCACATATGTTGGCTCATCATCTTTGCTCTTGCCTCCTTCTTCTTGCAATGGCTCTTCCTCCACTACTACTTGCTTTCCCTTGTCATTCCCCTTAGGTAAGGGATCCTTCATGCTCAGCCCACTTCTTGTGGTAATAGCCAACACTTGGCCTCTTGGATTGTCCTCGGTCCTTCCGGGAAGCTTTCCCGGATCCCTTTGTGCTTCACCCGCCTTTTGGAACACTTGTGCTTCTAGCACCTTTTGAGCTTTAGAAATGGAAGTCACCGTGCTCTCAAGTCCACTCAACCTTCCAAGCAATTGTTCAAACATCATCTCGGTTCTATCCTTTGAAGGTTGAGCAAAACCGGGTGGAGGCTCTTGTGAAGCCTTAGGTGGTGGTGCTGCGCTTGTGGAAGCGGGAGGGTTCAAGTCACCATCCGGGTTAGAATAGGAGAACCCGGGATGGTTGTGATTAGGCCGGTAATTCTTGTATTGCCGGCTGTTGTTGTTGAAGTTCCTAGGGCCTTGATAATTGTTGAAGTTACCGCTTCCCAGGTAGTTAATGTCCTCCTCTTTGGAAGCCAAGTTGGCTTGCACTTGCACTTGAGGACTTGCTTGATTCTTCAAGGTTGTGGCACACAACTCCCTCAAAGACTTTAGCTCATTGTTGATTGCATCGAGCTTGTAGTTGCTCATGGTGACTTCACTTACTTCATATACTCCCATCACTCTTCCTATGGGAGTACTTCTCTATCACCAAGGCTTGCTTCTCTACAAACTCCCAAGCCTCATCCACATTCTTCTCCATGAATGTTCCTCCGGAAAGCGATTGAAGTTTGAATTGACTATCCTCATCAAACCCCTTGAAATATATCTCCAATAGCTCTATCTTCGATATCCCATGGTGTGGACAATCTAGGAGGAGGTCTTTGAACCTCTCCCAAGACTTCTCTCTATCCTTCATCACGAAGGCATTGATCTTCCCTCTTAGCTCGGTTGTCTTGGAAGGTGGGAAGAACTTAGTCAAGAACTCGGTTGTCATCTCCTCCCAAGTACTCACACGCCCAAGTGGAATGGATTGATACCAAGCCAAGGCTTTATCCTTAAGTGAGAAGGAAAAATCCCTAAGCTTATGGTTGTTGTTCTCCAATCTAGGCGGCCTTAGAGTCTCCATCAAGATCTCATAATTCATCAAGTGTTGATGAGGAGACTCTCCTTCCATCCCTCCAAATTGATTGTGCCGGATCATTTGTAGCACTTGAGGGCGGAGCTCATAATCATGGGCTGCGGGATCTCCTAAGTTTACACCCGGACGGTGCACTCTTTGGGCTGGATCCATACGTTGCCCTAACGTTTGTGGCTCCTCAATCATGATCGGCTCAAACCGAACATTAACCGCCGGTTGCGGTGGTGGTGGTGGTGGAGGTTGTTGACGATTAAGCTCCCTTTGCACAAGAGCTTGCCTAATCTCTTCAATTTCCCTCCTAGTTGCTTCTTGCCTCTCATTGGCAAGTCTCCTCTCATTCTCCAAGAGTTCATCCCTTAGCCTAATTTGCTCTAAGGCATCATCCAACTCAGCTTGAAGATCTCTTGCGGCCATCTCCTTCTTCTTCTTAATGCTCTTAGATCTAGCTTTAACAGTTTTCTCTGGTTCGGGATCAAATGAAGCTAAATCCTTGCCACGAGATCTTCGCATGCACCTAAAGAATGAGAGATGTCCTGAAAATTCAAAGACACAAACTAGACAAGATCAAAAGAAACAAGAAAGACCTACACTATAAACAATCACAAACAATGATTCAATCTAGACCTATTCCCCAGCAACAGCGCCAAAAACTTGTTACGCTAAGAATGTGTACCACAAAAGTCTTAAATTTATAACTCGATATATTTTTCTAACTCCTAGAGAACCCACAGTGTATGGGTCGTTTTTTAGCAAGGATAGTATTCCGAGGTCGAACACAATGACTATGGTGAAATCGAATCAATTAGGTGATTATGGATAATGCAAATCTAGTCTAAGAAAAGAGAAGGAAATAAAGAAAAGAAAATCATGATGTTTTTGGGTTGGTTTTGTGGTGATCAATCAAGATCACTATTGATGCAAGATTATAAAACGAGTTAACAAACTAAGCTAGCAACACAAACAAGCAAAACAAACTCGAGATATGAGATCAAAGGGAGAAAAGCGGGTTCTAGGGGTTAGGACTTCCGGTTATGGCCTTGGACTCAAGCTTCTAATCAACCTTGGACTAACTATAATATGTTGGGAAAGGGTGTTTCTCAAGTGGGATCAATCACCGGGTAGGTCTCTTCTCTCACTTAGTTTACTAGCATTAGGTCACCCTAGGCTAGATTAAGCTTAATAAACTCTAGGATTTCAACAATCTAACATCCTAACATTCAGATTTATCAATACAAGCACAACAGAACAAAACCACGGGCTGATAATCAGAACCACGGCCGTGGTTATGCTAGAACAGGCCGTGATTTGTAACAGCAGTTAAGTTCGAGCAAGCAAATCATCCAAGGTACATGTTAAGTCTATTCTATCATAGTCCAAGCCATAAACATCATTCCATTACCCTAGAATCACAACTATTTAGCCAACAACATGCATCTTAAGATTCAACATCAACAAGCAAACATTCATGGCTTCCATAGCAAGAAAATGAAATGAAAGAAAAGCAAAACAAGAAAAACAAGAAACCAAGCTGAATATATGTTTAAGAGAAATTTGCAACCCTTCAAAAGAAGGTACAAATCGTTCCTTACAAATCCTTGCAAATGTCTTCAACAAGTTCACTAAAAAACTTGTTAAAAGCTATGAAAACTCTAAAACTAGTGTTCTTCTTCTTCTTCTCCAAATGAGAGTGTTTTTGCTCCCCTCTAAGAGTAGCCTCCAATGGAATGGTGTAGAATGAGAGAGTGTGGGAGAGCCTCCCCTAGCAACAGCCTGTAGGACCACTTATATTCTCCACCAAGAGCAAGAGTCGGCTATGGAGATCGTGGGGCAGCTGTTACAACTGTCCTGAGAGAACCACGGCTAAAACCACGGGTGTGGAAATGGCCTCTGGGCCGTGGTTTTAGTAGTTCAGCTTCCTTTGGATCGTTAAGCCACGAGTTGGTGCAAGGCATGCACCAACAAGGTCCTATGTGTTCTCCTTAGCTCCTAGCTTGCTTCTTAATGAGTCCGGAAGTGTGTCATCACGAGGAATGATCCTCAAATGTATCGATTAAGCTCCAAAAGTTCCCCAAAATACCTACAAAACCGACAATAGTTCGTGTAGACGTCTATCTCGACAATATGTATGAATTAAAAGTAAACGTCATGAACTAATGCCAAACCATGCATGAATAACGGGAAAAACTATCTAAATGAATGCCTAAACTAACGTCATAAATCGTGTTATCAGGTAAAATAGTCAATTTTACCTTAAATGAGTACTGTAATAGTTTCTGTTCAAATAGGATCTTATTTAGATTTCTAAGTACCTAGGAGATGTGTTGATTCCCTTGCCTTCTTTGACAGGCCACTGAGTTTCTACAGTTATAGATCGAGTTGTGGTTAAGAGAGTCGAGATCTGATTTAGGTAAGTCCTTTGGGCTTACTTAGCTAGCTTTCAGATATGAGTGTGAATGATGATAGTGGTGTTTGAATGATGTGTGTAATAATGTATTTCACTGTAACCATCAACCGACCTACATATCTGGCCTAAGAGTAACTGGCGGTGGCATTCTGCTCAGTTAGCCCGAGGGCGCTGGGGGTTTCTTTCGGGATTAGTCCATACTTGGTTTGCGGGGACGCCACCGGCGGAGGTGTGCCAAACCATCACCAGTTGGATAAGGAACGGAGGCGAGAAATATTAAGATTTCTCGTGCCACAAATTTTAAACGGGATGAAGTGAATCACATAAGTTATCATATAATAACCGGATTGTGTACCAACATGTTGAGTGTTTATATTTTCCTTCTGTGTGTTTGTGCTATTTATCATTCTGCTTATATTTGATTAGTTAGCTAACTGTTTTATCATTGTTTAGACTTGCCACAAGTTAGAGCAGATGCCGAGTGATCCGGATGGTAGTGGTCAACCAGGGTGTCGTACTCCTTAGGACGGGTTGCAGTTTTCTTTTATTGTTGGTCTTTCAGTTATGACTTTTCCTTTTTCTCAGATTCTGAGACTTTGTTATTTCCGGCTGTTAGTATTCTGGTCACATTCATGACTTTGTTAAAACATAATTTTTATGATTTCTGATTTTTCCTTATCTGTGTCTTGTTGTAAGATCTAGTTATGTTGTTGTCAAACTATGGTCGGGACCCACTCTGAGGTCCTAAACAGTAGCTCCCCGAGTTCTGAAACTTGGGGTGTTACAAGGGACCTCACAAACTGGACATCATCGTCCTCAAGTTCTTCTCAGTCGTTTTTTTTGTAAGAGTCAATCATACATCTTTCTTGAAATCATTCTTGATGAATGGTTCGAAAGGGAACCTCTATAGAAACCATCTCTTCTTTCATCATGGATCAATCCTCTTTTTGGAGGTAGCTTTAATCTGTCGCAAACTTATTTGACCACCATGATCTCATCCTCCTATTTGCTAGTATCTTCAAACACCAAGTGATGTAAGGGCATCTCATAACCTAACCCGATTTGAGACCATTATTACAAAAGCTAGAAGACAAGGAGTGAAGTTCACTTCAATGAGGAAAATAACGAACCCGATCAAGCATGATAGATCTATGTATAGATCAAGGATCACGTGTGCACGAAAGCTCATATCCACATGCAAGATCACGTATGAAGTGAATGAAAAAAAGTACAAATATTGTGGATGATATCGATATAATTAGATTTTATTTTCCAGCCTATAATTAATACATCTAATTATGGGTTAAGTTTTAAGTTATTGGGTCTTTAAACTATGTTAGTTTTCAGCCCAAGTTTGATTTAAAGTTTATGTTATGTTAAGTCCAATTAGAGAAGACTTAAAGGTAGATTTATCATAAATCTTATCTTATTTTAAAGTAGATCTTATCTTTTATAAGTCCAATTAGAGAAGGTAAGATATATTTAGATAGATTTTCTAGCTTGTCCATTCTTCTATTTAAGGGGAATTTTAGACATTTTTTTTAACCAATTCCCATTTTGAATAAAAATTCCTTTTGCACATGTTTCATGTGTTTCTTCGACGTGGAAAGAGAGTGAGTGACGCCTCGTTTGACCATATAGCTTGGATTATTTTGTGTTGTTTAACTTGTGTCTACGAGTTGGTCCTCTCAAGCCATTCACAAGTCTCCTTCTTGTTCTCTAGGGACATTGTTTCTCTTTTGTGTAAGATTGTAGCGGAAGGGTTCTACGATCATTCTTGGTTGTGTGTTAGGGTCTTAGTTTCCCTAGTATGCTCCAAATTGATTCATAGGTTTCGACCTTTATCTATCCATCTACTGATCCATATCATTCATCAGATCTTTCAACCGCTTCTTCCCTTTGCCGCCACCTATCTCAACCCATACCTACATTTGGTCGATTCCTCGAACAAGAACCGATATAGAGCCATCCTTGTTGTTGTCGAAAGATTTATACTTCTTAAACCGTTTATCCCTGTATCAAAGTGGTATTAGAGTTGTGTTTATCGATATCAAGAAAATCAGAAAAATTCAATATTCGTCAAGAAGTTCGCAAAAAAAAAAGATTCACCGGAGCAATCACTGTTTTGGTTAGTTCTACTATTTTTGATTTCAATTATGAGTGACAAGGAAGAATGTATTACAACATGTTTCTCTCTTTTGAAACCTGCTATTTCCAAGCCTTTATTGATTTGTTTTGAATCGAATTCGTTGGAAACAAACCGCAAAACCATTAACCATAACCGCCGGCGAACAACTTTTGTTGCCACCACCCATGCCGCCGTCGGACCACCTGGAGTTTGACCGCCTCCCTTTTTCCGAGCCAACCCCACCAAAATCACCCAGAACCACCACCCACAACCCCCGGAAACTCAATCACAACCACCATCTCTGTCGCTAGGACCTTTTCTTGCTTCTTCCACCCTACACTCCGGATCACTATTACCCACGGCGTCGAACGGCCACCAAAGTGACCGGGGCTCACCTACCATTCTAACTCCACCGGTTCCGTGCCAATTTGCCACCCCTAACTACTAATAATATGCATGAATATATGACATCAAAGACCCACTTAATTATACTTTATTGGATCACATGTACAAGTTAGTTGCCACAATATTTCCGAAATCATGATGTTTGTAGAAAAACACTTCGTATTATTTTTTGTAAATAAATTGATAGTTTGTATCATTGCTTGTAGTTTTCAATGTTTGTATTTTTTTTAATGTTGATAGTTGATATTATTTTGGATTATTTTTCTAAAAATAATATCATTTTGATAACTAAGGACATGTTTGATATTAGATTTCATGGTTTTTTTCTTCAGATTTTGGTGCGACACCACTAAAAGTGCAAGCGTTAAGTTTGAGCTTTTCATTTTCCATCTGGTATTTTATTGTGTTTTGAGAGGTTCCAAATGGAGAATTTTGAAATCTAATTTGTAGATTCTCGTTTGTATTTCGATTGAAATACTTCTCATATTACTGATGTGTCCTCTCAAGCATTACATATCTGAAGCTAGAACCGAGAATCCTCCATATCGAAGAGAACCGCTCGCCATTGTTGAAGCTTGTATTGTCCATGTCTTTGCCAATGCATGCTCATCCCGAAACAGGTAGGTTTTTTAGTTTCATCTTCAACCTCTTCTAGTATTTCGAATCTAAGCACCTTTTGATGCGGGGTTGATGCCGCAGTTCCCGATCTAGATTGAAAGTCCTCAACAAGAGAAAATATCGGATGGATAATGAGAATATCGGGCGAGATTTTGGGAAGAACAGACTGAGATTTAATGAAACTCAGAATGCGGAATAATGAATGATATGGAAAGATAAGAAGATGAAAAATGGAATGAAATATGATAAGTATAGGAAGATATGAACCAAGATATCCCCGCAAAGAACCTTGACCAATGATGTGTAAAAACCCCTTAACGAAGAGCTTACCTTAGCCCTCACTTCTTTAACCTTACACAAGTATTCTAAGTAAGACAATCACAATGAGGGACTACTATTGACCAGGAGCACCAATCGTCAAAAAGATTAACACACACAAGCATAATCTAGCAAAGACTTCACAACGATTCAATCAAGGATATCTCTTTGATTGAATTGGAATGAATAAAACACAAACTTCATAAGCGAAGCTGTGAGTTTACACAATATGTGGAAAAATATCAAAACTAATCTATCTAAAAATCTCTCCTTCTAAGGCTATTTACAAGAGAGACTTTCCTACCTTAAACTAAGAAAGATATATTAAAAAATAATCTAGGAAATATATCTTCTTAAGATAATCTAAAAATATAAAATTAACAATTACCTTAAAAATATTTAGGAGCTTTTAAGGTAATAAAGTAAAAGATAGTTGTCAAAATTAGAATATCTTGGCCGGATCTTCAAGCATGCGTCAGAGAACAAATCTTGGATGAATATCTCGGCCGAGATTCTTGTAGGCTTGACCGAGATTTTCTCTATGGGGCTCTTTCTTCGTCCTAGCAACCTTCTATGCTTGTTGGCTCTTCTTGGTCGTGGCTTGACTCTTCTATAACCGTCAACAATGTCACCAAAGAATTCCTAAGAGTGAGTACGTCTATTTGAGTGTACATGTTACAAGCATGCTTGTAACTTCATCTTGAATGACCTTTGTTCTTGTCCTTGTGATTGCTTCTTCCATGATGGGCTTTGAAGAAGGTGTAGCTGGATTGTCCTTCAATGTTTTAGCCCTTGATCTAGTGATTGGTCCTTGAGGTAGTGTTGGGGATGGTCCCTCATCATACTCCCCTTATTGAGAAGGATTCGTCCTCAAATCACCAACATGATCATCTTTAGACTCAAAAGGACTCCAGTTACCCACATTGAAAGTAGGACTTACACTATACTTAGCTGGAAGCTCCAAGACATAAGCATTGTCACTGACTTTGGGCTTCACCCTAAATGGTTCATCTCCTCTTGGAGATAACTTAGACTTCCTCTTATCCAGAAATCGCTATTTCCTTAGATGAAACCAAACTAGATCTCCCAGTTCGAACAACATCTCCTTGCGATTCCGATTTGCCTAGAAGATACGTTTTCCCCTTTTTTCTCCAACTTTATGCGTGCTTTCTCATGCAATTTCTTAATGAACTCCACTTGTTTTCCTACAATGAAATTCAGTCGCTCCTCCATAGGCAACGGTGTAAGATCAAATGGAGTCAAATGATTCAATCCATAGACACACTCAAAAGACGTTAAATTAGTAGATGAATGCAAAGTACGATTGTAAGCAAACTCTACATGTAGTAAAACATCTTCCCAAGCATTCAAATTATCTTTTAAAACGGCTTTCAAGATAGTAGTCAAAGTCCTTTTAGTAACTTTTGTTTGACCATCCGTTTGAGGATGACTAGAAGTTGAAAGCAACAATTTTGTACCTAACTTTCCCCAAAGAGTCTTCCAAAAGAAACTAAGGAACTTGATATCTCTATCACTTACAATAGCCCACAGCACTCCATGCAACATAAAAACTTCCCTAAAGAACAAGTTAACCACATTATAAGCAACAATTTTATGGCAAACAATAAAGTGAGCCATCTTAGAAAAGCGGTCAACAACTACAAAAATGGAATCTCTTCCCTTTTTAGTCCTTGGTAAACCTACAACAAATTCCATACTAATATCTAGCAATGGTGAAGTAGGTATAAGTAAAGGAGTATACAAACCATGTGGTTTCGACCTTGACTTTGCCTTCAAACAAACAATTGACCTCTTGGTCAAATGTTCAACATCTGTAAGTATATGAGGCTAAAAGAAATGTGAATGATATGATAAGTCTTATCCCTTCCAAAGTTTCCCATTAATTCTCCCATATGAGCCTCCTCAACTAATAATAATAATCTCAGAGAACATCTAGAAATACAAACCTTATCCTCATGGAACAAAAGTCCTTCAATGATATAAAACTTACCTCTCGACTAGGGCAAATCTCGGTCTAAATCTCGGCCGAGGTTGTTGCAAGGAGGCCGAGATTTACACTAGGTGTAAATATCTCCGAAATCTGCATCACCCTTGTATAGATCTTTGATATAATGGAAACCTAAGACCTTAGAATCCATGGTGGTGATCAAAGTATACCTTCTAGAAAGGGCATCCGCAACAACATTATCCTTAAGTTTCTTGTACTTGGTGATATAAGAAAAAGTCTCTATGAACTCATCCATCTTCCATGCCTCCTATCCAACTTATCTTGAATCCGAAAGTGCTTCAAAGAATCATGATCAGTTCTAAGGATGAATTCATTTGGCCAAAGATAATGTTGCCATGTCTTGAAAACTCGAAATGTAGCATATAATTCCTTATCATTTGTTGAATAATTCAAGCATGGTCCTTTCAATATCTCACTAATGTAGGAAAGGGGTTTACCTTCTTAGATGAGTACTCCTCCAATACCAATACCTGAAGCATCACATTCAACTTCGAATGGTTTGGTGAAATCTGGAAGTGCAAGAAGTGGTGCGTTTGATAGTTTCCTCATTAATTTATTGAATGCTTTCTCTTGCGCTCCCCCCACTCAAATTGCACTTGCTTCTTCGTGAGAGATGTGAGAGGGGATGCGATGGTACTAAGATCCTTCACAAAGCGCCTATAGAACGTTGTCAACCCATGTAAATATCGCACATGTCCAACGGTGGTAGGTGTAGACCATTCTTGGATGGCTTTGATCTTCTCCTTGTTCACCTCAAGACCTCTTGTGATCACTATAAATCCAAGGAAAACAACTTTTTTAGTACTAAACCTACACTTCTTAACATTAGCATATAAAGATTCAGATCTAAGAGTTCCTAGTACTTCCCTTAAGCGTTTTCATGCTTTTCAATGGATTTGATGTAGATGAGGATGTCGTCGAAGTAGACATCCCCGAACTATCCAAAATAATGGCGTAAGACATGATTCATCAACCTCATAAAAGTACTAGGAGCGTTAGTCAAACCAAAAGGCATAACCAACCTCTCATAAAGTCCAAACTTGGTCTTGAATGTTGTCTTCCATTCATCTCCTTCCCTCATCAGGACCTGATGATATCAACTCTTAAGGTCGATTTTGGAGAACAAGGTGGAACCGCTAAGCTCCTATATCATTTCATCTAATCTGGGGATGGGGTGACGATACATGATACTGATGTTATTGATTGCCCTACAATCAACACTCATGCTCCAAGTATTGTCCTTAGGCACCAATAGAATTAGAAACGCACAAGGACTGATGCTGACTCATTCTATAGGCGGGGTGATTAGGAAAGGACAAACCTGGAATGAAGTCAATCCGATGCTCAATGCCTCGAAAAGGTGGAGGACCTACAAGATTCTCATCCATAAGTATATCTTTATACTCATCCGAAGCCTTTAAAATGTTTTTAGGCAAGGTAGCCTTCACTTCATCACTTAAACTTAGTAGGCTTTTACATAAACTCAGTAAAACAATTTCCAAAGGAACATAATCGTCAAGGAACTCCCTTTTGGACGCTAAAAGTGCTCGATGATGCTCCAGAGAAGAAATCTCAGGCTGAGAATTTCATGTGGTGGCCGAGATTTTCCACTGAAATGTGATTTTGTAGCTTGTCCCTTGGTGTCTTCTCTAAAAGTTGTTTCTTGTTCCCTTTCCTTGTGTTTTTCCTTCTTCTTGTCATAATGTTCTGGAATCTGCAAAGGTGTCATAGGCTTAAGAGTAATTGCCTTCCCGTTAAACTCAAAGGAATGTTTGTGAGAAAAACCATCATGTGTAACTTTTCTATCAAATTGTCATGGACGTCCTAACAAAATTTGACATGCTTGCATAGACACAACATCACAAACAACAATATCCTCATACTTCTCTATAAACGCAATCCTAGCCTGTTTATTAACTTTTAACTCTCCACAATCATTCATCCAATGCAACGTATAAGGTCTAGGATGATATAAAGTAGTGATTTGCAACTTAGTCATTAATTCCTCACTAGCAATGTTGCAACAACTACCACCATTCTTGTTACAAACCTTTCCTTGAACAAGACATCTAGTATGAAAAAGGTTTTTCCGCTGATTATCCTTGCATGGAGCTATTTTAGCATGAAATGTTTGTCTGACAATTAAAGACTCTCCATGCTCATATTCACAACCTTCATCAATTTCACTATTACGATCATGTTCATGCAATAAACTGATATGGGTATGATCATGTTCATGCTCCTCTTCACTTTCATATTACCCTTTTTGATTTTAAAATAAAACCCTTTTATTAGGTCAATCTCGCATGTAGTGACCTCTTCCCTGACTTTTAAAACATACGATATCTCTAGATCGTGAGGTAGGGTTAGAAGTACTCCTTTGTTATCCTTTGACGGCTCAGTCAAAGGACGCGACTGAGTAGAAGATTTATGGACTGTTAGACCAGGAAGGGATCTCTTTTCTTTGTCTTTTTTGGAATATCGGGAGGAATCTTAGCAAAGATTCATGTAGGATGACCAAGATTTCTTCTCTGTCGTCCAAGAACTTGATCCTTGATTCCATCCTTTGATCTTCTTCTCCACCCTAATAGCCAAATGTAGTAAGTTAGTCATTGAAGCATAGGGATATAATTCAACTTCATTAGCTAAAGAAGGATGCAAAATTCGTAAAAATTGAGCCATGATTGACTCCTCATCCTCTTGCACATTAGCTTTTACCATTGCGATTTGCATAGCAGTATAAACTTTTTCCACAGTCATGGAACCTTTCTTGATGTTTTGGTCTTCGTTAGCCGGTCTAATACCACCCATATCGGGTCAAAGCCCCTACTCAGCCTCAATCCTGTAATGAAATCCATGAAAATGTCCTCCCACTTCCACTGTGGAACCGGAAGTGGTTGGAGCTCCCCTCCGGGCCCGTAATGCTCAATTTTGACCTACTGGAAGGTTGCGCACTGGGCTGCATATCTACCCACTTTGGGCTTAAGCCCGCCCCACCAATAAGATCATCTGATGTCTTGATACAACTTACTCGTGCCCGGGTGTACGGAATAAGGTGTAGAATGAGCCTCCTGCAATATCCGATGTCTCAACTCCCTATACGAAGGTACACATATACGCTCTTGGCGTCTCAATAACACATCCGCATCTACAGTAAACTGTGGAGCCTCTCTTCGGGACATCCTCTCTCAGATCCTCGTCAAAACTGGATAACCCTCATACTTCTGCCGGATCTCTACGATAGATCACGTGAAACCTCTAAAGCAGACAAGTGGGTGTCCGTATCTAGAAACCGGATATCTACCTCTAACCATATCAAGTCCCTCTACAATTGTGACTGAACCATCAGTCTAGCTATCGCCTCCTCCCAAGGTGTCCCCGGGTGACCACGTTCGGCTTCCCCGGGTGGTACAAAATCTCCAAGTCGAAGTCCTTAATTAAGTCTAACCATCTCCTCCGGCGGTTATTCAACTCCCGCTGAGTGAATATGTACTTCAGACTCTTATGGTCTGTGAAGATCTGACATGTGACCCAATAAAGATAATGCCGCCAGATCTTCAACGCGTGAATCACTACGGCTAGCTCAAGGTTGTGGGTAGGGTAGTTCTCCTCGTACTTCTTCAACTGTCTAGACGCATATGCAATGACCCTACCTCGCTGCATCAGAGCACATCCCAAGCCTAGCTTGGATGCATCACTGTAAACGACAAAGTCTAGGAGCAGAGGTCAACCTCCTCTTCAGCACCTCAAAACTCTGTTGGCAGGGCTCGGACCATGTAAACCTGATGGACTTCGTCAGTAAGAAAGTGAGTGGCCGGGCAATCAAGGATAACCCCTTCACAAACCTACGGTAGTACCCTGCTAGATCTAGGAAGTTGTTCACCTCCTTGACCGTCCTGGGGAGCATCCATGATGCAATAGACTCTATCTCTGCCGGGTCAACCTTGACACCCTCGGCGGAAACTATCTTGCCAAGAAAGGCCACCTGCGGCATCCTGAACTCGCACTTAGAGAGCTTAGTGTAAAGCTCTGTATCTTGTAGGGCTCGTAGCACCGTCCTCAGGTGTCCCGCATGCTCCTCTCTACTCCGGGAGAATACTAAGATGTCGTCAATGAAAACTACTACAAACTGGTCCAAGAAGTCAATGAAGATGCCCGAATAACATCACGACAAACTCATAATGACCGTATTTTGTCCGAAATGCCGTCTTCGGCACATCCTCCTCTCTCACCCTCATCTGGTGATACCCTAACCTTAATCAATACGTGAAAACAAGGTGACTCCCTACAACTGGTACACCAGATCATCAATGCGCGATAACGGGTACTTGTTCTTGATGGTTACTTTGTTTAGCTCCCGGTAGTCGATACATAGTTGTAACACCCCAAATCCGCGGGACTCAAGGCGTCACTGGGCTAGGATCTCAGAGTGGATCCTAGCCCTAGCCTGACAACAAGTTCACTGGATCTTACAACAAGACACAAATACATTAAAACCAAAACATAAAACTGTATAAATATATACAACCAAAGGTTTACAAAAGCACCGCTGTACAAAACAACAATCCATACATTTATGAAACATCCAATAATCCCTCGCATAATCCTAGTGTACGGAAGCCCTCAGCGGATCACCCATCTGGCTCACTCTACAGTTCTCCTAACCTGCAGATCATCTACAAAACAGTATAAACCGTTAGCTAACCATTCATATATAAGATAATGCATAAGCACAAACACAGTTTATGAAATCATAAACACATAATCAAGCTATCACATATTTACCCGTTTAATTATCTTTATAACGTCACGCACTCAAGGTATTTATATATATAGATGAAAATATATGACACGAGGAATATATCATCCTCGCCTTTGGGTACCATATCCATCTGGAGTAGTGTTGGCACACTTCCCGTGTACCCTAAGGGAGTGATGAAGTGTCCATCCCGTATACCAGTACTGGCCTGACAATAGAGAACCTCCAAAACTCCTTACAGGATGAAAAGGAAAGGCTATCACTGCCACTGCAAGGGGGCTATCCGATAAACCATAGGTCGGTAATAATCAATATCGCATGCTATCAAGCATATAACAACTACCACTGATGCATACATCCAATATAGGGATGGTAGCTAAATAAGTCCTACAGACTTACCTCAACCTCAAGATAACCTCAACCACGATCAACTCCGATCCGGAGGATAGCAATGCCTAATAACAAGGCATAAAGAGATATTAAATCTTCTATCAATCAAAAGGATCACACCTAGACCCAAGGGATCCATAAGGATCATAAACATCGTAAAAACCTCTAATAACATGCTAAACCTTAAAGCCACATCAGGGCATATATCCAACTCATGATATCATCATCAAACTAAAAGCCCACAATTACCAGAATAATGTAATGAGCATAATGGAATTTTCAATTATCCATTTTAACAAACTTAAGGTCAATTTATACTAACCCGCAATACGGAAAACGAATAAATTCATAACTTATTCGTTACTAACCTGATATACGATCCAGAAGAAGATACGGACTCCTGACGATATGGGGAGTAAGAGCACGATATCAAACTCAATGTTAGACGGCTCACGGTGGTCCGTCGGCGTTCTAAGAACGATAGACGAAGGCTTAACCAAAAAGCTAGCAAACGGGAAATAACTTGGTACCACGTTGAAGAGAACAAGATAAGGGACTCGATGGTACAACCGGATCTGAAAAAGGACGGACCATGACGGATTTGTGAGGGATTGAAGTTGATCAAACGCTCTAACGATTCTCTCGAATTTTCTGAATGAATTGCGAGATTACAATTGAAATGAGGGCAGCCACTTTCTCTGTACTCTTCCTTTTGATTTATATATATATATATATATATATATATATATATATATATATATATATATATATATATATATATATATATATAATCATAGTGGCCGCCTTTCATTTGTATCCTTAATATAAATATATTTATAATGTATATACATTTACATGCCATCACCTCTCTTACTTTTGTATATAATAGGGTGGGCGCGCGTGCGTAGCAGCACGCGCGCCGCTATGTTCGATCGAATTTGGTATAGGCGATAGATTCTAAGGTGTAATATATTGTGAAAACAAATCGGGAAAAATGTAATGTGATTATGAAGATGGGCAATTCTTCTATGAGAAGCATATTGATATTAAATTTTCGTAACAAAAATGAATGTAGCTAGTAACGTACTACACGCGCTGCTCCGTACAGTCGAATTTGGCGACGGTAATATAATAAGATGAGTGCCATAGTGTGTAAACTAATTGAGAAAAATATAATTGCACTACGAAGATGTACAATTCTTATATAAATAGTATTTTGGTAGTACATTTTCATACGAAATGTGAATGTAGTGACGACCATAATATCCATCTAATATCGAGGAAGCTAGTAACAATCCCGTACAACAATTGTGTTGAATGCTCTTCAAAGAAGTAGATGCGAAACAACAGGAGTTCATGATTAGGAAATGCTGAAAATGGAGCCTAAATAAAAATTGAAATGAATTATTGCCTTGTTTGAAATTATACCTCAAATTTGTGGTATAGGTTATGTCTTATGTAATGTCAATATTCCGAATATTTGCCTTTTCAAGTATTTCAAATGAAACTATTAAATGCTGGGTCTTCTAATTCGTTACCACTTTTGAAAATATTAATGTTGTTTCTTTTTTTTCACCCTTGAAAGAGCAACATAAGTTTGGCCATGAGCAAAACGTGGTTCACGTAGATATAGACTTACTTGAGCGAGAGTCTGCCCCTGTGATTTATTTATTGTCATCGCAAAACATAATTTAATGAGAAATTGTTTTCTCCGAAAAAGAAACGGATATTTGTAATTCGATGGTCTTAAAGTTTATTCTAGGTATGAATGCCTGTTCACCTTTATAATAACCAGTTGCTATCTCATAGTGAATTAAATTCCTACGGAATGCTTTGCATATTAGCCTGGTACCATTACATAAACCATTTGGCGGATCAATATTACGCAATAATATTACTGGGCTATTTTCTTTCAAAACAAGTTTAGGTGGACTTATTCCTGATGGGCACAAGCTATTAAGGAATTCAATTGGATGTATATTTGAACCATCATCTATGACGGAGTCAAAACTTAAGTATGTCTTTTCATCACGTGGAAACTCATTAATTAGTAGGCCATTTATGTAGATTACATCTTCATTTTTGGTGTAAGAATTGCTTTGGTTGCAAAGATAGAGAAATCTATTATAGGGCTATATATTTCAGGAAAAATTATGTTAACTAAGGATGAAGTCATGTGTTCAATAATAGATCTGCAGTGAACTATCAAAGACGGTATTTTGATTTCAGCATGTTCATTAATTTGAAGTTCACCATTGCCTAAATGCAGGAGGAAATTAGCAAATTCCGGGTCTTCTTGCGCACGCATGTTCTGAGTTAAACTAAACTTAGTTAACAACGGCCATAATTGCGACATAACTAAACTACTGTTTATTTCTTCTCTTTGTCCTTGATGAGGTACAACAGGTAAAACCTGTCTAAAGTCACCACCAAAAACAACAATTTTACCTCCAAATAATTCTTTCGAGTTACATATATCCTGTAATAATGTATGTAATGACTCTATATTTTGTTTTTTTGCCATAGATGCTTCATCCCATATAATTAAAGATGTTTGTCGTATAAGCTCTGCAAGATTGCTTTGTTTGGAAACATTACATAGTTGACTGTCGTTATCATCAATCGGTATTTTGAATCGTGAATGTGCAGTTCGCCCGGATGGTAAGTTAGAAGCTGCTATACCTGAAGTTGCAGTAGCTATAACAATTTTATTTAATTTTCGAGTCTTAGCATATAAAGCACAATATAGAAATGTCTTTCCTGTACCACCAGGTCCGTCTATGAAAAATGATCTTGGCTTATTATGTTTAATTAACGAAGTTATTGCTTTATAAGCAGTTCTTTGCGCTTTGTTTAACAACTTCGATGCATTTACATATTGATCAGGCGTTACGGCGCTTAATGCATCTGCTATTTCACGGTTCATGTTAGTAAAATTAGCATCAGATAACAATGGCACAACAATTCGATAATACGATAATGATTTTCCCATGGACTCCAGGTAAACGTCAATCTCTGACGACGTTAACTGCCGGACTTTATTTGGGTTTCTCGGATACTGTTGACGGTAATCATCTGACAGCGGTTCATAGTACTTGTCCCATAAATTTTGTGGATTTACAGGTGTACAAAAAATAAGCAGCGTCGCAAACAATCTCCGTAATTGTAACGACCAGTTTTTTTTTGTTACGCTTTGATAGGGTTAGAGAAGTTTAGGAAACGAATAAAAAATTAGTGAGACTAGGACATACCAGTTTATTTATGGAAGTCGTTTAATTAAGTGCCTTGTTCTATGTTTCGGGACAAAACTTATTTTAAGGGGGTACTGATGTAATATCCATAATTTTTATTCCGTTTAATTCCGAATCAATTCGGACTTCGAGCCGTTGACGGTTCCCATTCTATCTAGTATTTCTTTCTTCACAAATTTTATCATTTTATGTAGAATTTAATTCACATAAAATGATAGAATTATATCAAACCCTAATTCTTATAATTATATATCATTTTTATGTAGAATTTAATTCACATAAAATGATAGAATTATATCAAACCCTAATTCTTATAATTAATCCTTAACGACGACTTTAGACGAGATCCTGACAAGGTTGAGACGAGACTGTGACAAAGCTTTGACGAGACCATGACAGAGTTGAGACGAGGTCATGACGAAGCCCGACAACTCTGTGACAAAGTCATGCATGGGCCTGACAAAGCCATGACGAGTTTTGACAAGTTGTGACAACTCAGCCCACTCTTATTTTTACCTTGTTTCATCCCAACCATGCCTTTGCTCCAGCCCAGAATTTGTCCTTGCTTGTGTGCTGGCCCAACAGTGGCTTTGTGTCCGTCCAGCCCAGCCAGCCTTGCATTGCCCTTCAACAACCCTAGAAGACAGCAACCCATGGATCTCCTACATTGCATCTTGATCTTCGTCAGCCCATGAGGACAGCCAGCCAAAGACATAACGCTTGCACGCCTCTCTTTCCAAACGTCTATATTCAAGTTTCGACAGATTCTCTCCCTTCTGCAGGGGTCGTGATTTCCAGACTTCATAGACAGCCAGATTCAGTCCTCACCAGCAACAAGGAGCACTCCCCCTTAGCCTCGAGCCAGCGTATACACTTCCCTGCAACGTCGACAATACCGGACATCCTGTAGAATTGGTGAGCCTCTTCTTCCCTTCTTCCTCAGGTAATCGAGATTTAAACCTCCCTTAACCTGACTTGGAGTTACTATATGTTGATCTGTGAAGATTCAGCCTTTTTCTGAATTTTTGAAACTGTGTCAAGTATCCAACTTCGCGGCCAGATTTAGGTATGCTAAACTCATTCTTTTTGGCTTAATTTTGGATATGATATAGTTCGAATATTGTGGTAGAACATATTAAAATTTGAGAGGAATCCAAGTTATAGTTTAAGAGTTATGACGTCCCAAAGTAGAGACCTTGAGCAGTTTATAGGTTGTGCTGAATTTTGTATAAAACTGCTTGTGATCCAGTTTTGTGATATAGATTTGATTGTGTTATATTTCTCGGTTAGACTTGAATTTTGGATATGTCATAGTTAATATTTTATAGTAGAACATATCAAAATTTGGGATAAATGCAGCGAGTAGTTTAGGAGTTATGAGTTTTCAAAGATAAGACGGTGTGTTGTTTGTTAAGTGTTTGCTGAATTTCCTAAGTGTGGAAAACTGCATGTCGATATAGTTTTGTGATCCAGATTTGGGTAAGTTAGACTCCTACATTAGTGCTGATTTTTGGATATGTTGTAGTTGGTATTATATATTATAACATACTGAAATTTGAGAATATTCTTAGATATAGTTAAGGAGATATGATTCTCCAAAGTTGGTTCCTCATGCAGTTTTTAGGTTATGCTGATATATTCTAAGTATGATAAAAACTGCTTGTGATGCAGTTTTGTGAAATAGATTTGTAGGGGTTATTGACCTCTGTTGGACGTGATTTTTGAATATGTTGTTGATGGATTTATATAGGAGCATGTGGTAAAAGTTGAGAACGATCTGTTGGGTTAATCCAGATTTAGGATGTTCCGAAGTGGGTATAAGTATAGTTTAGTTTAGAAGAGTTGTGTTAGGTTTTAAGTGTCGATCTATCTCATGCGTTTATGTTCTTGTGAGGATGTTGAGCCTAGAAGTCTAAGGACTTCTAGTTGACTAGAACGTTGTTTGATTCATGTGCCTTGTCTTGAACAGGCGTTGTGCGTTTTCCCGAGTGGAACATGAGAGTGTGCTGATCGGTTGCTCTTGGAGACTGGTAAGTCCACGGACTTACTTAGCTGGCTTCTTGTATGAGTGTAATGTGTATGAGTGGTATTTGTTAGCTATGATAAACAACGAAACCGGATTAGGCCGACTTTATTATTTACGTAATTGACCCAAGTGTATGATAACGGGTCGTGACATCATCTGCCTAGCTCTTGCGAGAGTCTAGGAGGTTCCCAACGACCAGCCCAGTCAGGTAGACGGTCAGATGCATTAGTACCATTCCGTGTTGGTAAAAGTGGACAGGGGCAAGGTTTGGGAATCCCTCGTGTCACAAAATAAGTATCATTAGTAATAACCTATCACCTAATTAAAGATAATAAAAGGATTGAGTGTTGCATGTTGATTGCGTATGGTGTTTTTGTGCTTTTACCTTTATACCTATGCATAGAATGTTAGCTAACGGTTTTATACCGCTTGTAGATATCTTGCAGGTTAAGACAGTTGTAGAGAGACCCGGAGGGAATGGTCAGTGTAAGATCCTAGGTTTTTCCCTTCACCGCCCTTGCGGTGAAGAGGGCCACCCCTGCGGCTGTGAGATCCGCCCCTGCGGATCGTGCGACAGATCACGCCGATCTGTTTTCGTCATTTTATCTTTCTTCCATAGATAGAATATCCGATATTCTATCTTATGGGCCGGTTTCCTTGTTTTCTTTCTAACCCTAGACGCCCTTTCCGTCTAGCGTCCCAACCCTCCCTATATATTCTCTTCCTTCTCTCCTTTTTCCCGTTCCTTGCTATCGCCTTCAAACCCTAGAGAGCTGCAGCTGTCCTTGCTTCCTGCAACTTCGCCGAACGTGTAAGTTCATTCCTTCCTGGTTCTTCCTCACGTTCTTATAGTGCTGCATATCTTCTTCTTCTGTTTTGGTTTCTTCCTTGCGTTCCTTTCTTTTCTTCTTCTCTAAGGATCAAGCATGAGCCTTGATTCTTGTTGAGTTTCCGTTGTTGACCTTTCGTTGTTCTCAGGCTCTCTGGAGTTGAGTCTTGACGTGTTGGAACCAAAGGCTCGAGCTTTGGTTGCCCTTGCTGTGAGATCTGTCGAAGAGAACCCCCGACAGTAGCTTCTGACGAAGATCCACTCCTGCGCCTGCACAGAGACGCCCCTGCGCCTCTGTTCAGTCGCCCCTGCGCATCTGTCCAACCGCTCCTACGGTTTCTCTACAGTAATTCCCGTCTTTGGTGAGTTGCTTCCTTCCTTCCCTTCCTCGTTCCTTCCTTGGTTCCTTATGGTTGTTCCTTGTTCCCTTGATTGTTGTAAGACTAAGGTTGAGCCCTTAGCATGTGTTGATCTCTTAGAGATCTTTGAGACTAGAAGTCATAGACTTCTAACAACCGTTTCGTTCCTGATTCGTGTTGCTTGTTCGTACAGGCTTCCCTTGCTCCTTTCCTGAGGGAACTTGTGCTTCCTTGTATGTTTCTGAGTTGTTCGCTGATCTCTTGTGTTACCTTCGTGTGAGGTAAGTTCCTTGGACTTACTTAGCTTCATTCCGCGTATTAGTTGGATTGTTTTGGCTTGTTTGTGTTGCTATCATGTTTAAAACGAATAATTAGAAATAGGATTCACCCTTTGATAACCTTAACTGGCCCAAGTGTTCTATAACCGAGCGGTGACCACTTGTCTAGCTCTATAGGAGACTAGAATGTGCTCTTGCGACCCAGACCCGTAGGTAGCGGATAGTACTGATCTATTCCTATTGGTAGACGGAAGCGAAGGCGAGTTTCGGGAGATTTTCGTGTGACAAAAGAAGTTGAATTAGTAATGGATAACCTTAATGAAAGATAATAACCGGTTGATGTGTAAGCATGATATGTGTTTTCTTTACCTTATGTGTGTCTATGCCTTTACACTCTTGCTTATACCTAGAATGTTAGATAACGGTTTATACCGTCGTTGTAGATGTTCCCAGGTTCAGGATGCTGCTGAGTGATCCGGATGGTGTGGTCAGCCGGGGTTCCCGTACATTATAGGGCGGGATCGGCTTTTGTTTTTCTTTTGTTGCTTCCCTTTTGTTTTGAACCCGGCTGTGGAGCTTTTGTGTTTTCTTTTGGTTTGAACCTTTGGTTTTATATTGAGTTTTGTTTTCATTCGTTTGTGTCTTGTTGTAAGATCCGTTTGCTGTTGCTACTCTAAGGGTCGGGACCCATTGTGCGGTCCTAGCCCGTAGCGCTTCAAGTTTCTAGAACTTGGGGTGTTACAATATGGTATCAGAGCCAGGTTGGCAACAATGTCACTCAAAATCTTCTACAGGCCGGATGGATAAATAAATAGAACCCGCAAGGGGTCTAACGTTTTCAAAAGGGTGTTTTGTTTTAAGCTTTCGGTCTGGGATAGATGTACGGGCGACCACCACTACCTCCGTGGATCTCAACAATGTAGTTTCTTTTGTATTGGCCTTTATGTGTACTTTTTCTGGACTTTTGCTTTACCTGTAGCGTGGCCTTATATCTATATATGTAGTCTTATATATCTATCCTTATAGTAGATGACATGTACTAGAGTTACATCTGCTATGGGGTGAGGAAGGGGTCGACCACCACTTCCACCTGTCGTCAATGGACAAGGGTGTGCAAGAAGACCTCCACAAGCTAGAGGTCGGGGCCAAGCCCCAGTTGCTGATCCGCCTATCGCTGAGGCGTTCACCGAAGAAGTCGTTGAGAGCATTGTTCCTGAGGCTAGAAATGGGACCGCTGCTAGGTCTTGAGCAACAAGAGCGCCATCAATAGAGTCTGCACGAGTGTCTATCGGAACTTTTGCATTTCGCGACTATGTGCAGAGGGTTGAGGAGGCTATCAGGACTGGAGGACCAACACCAGTGCCGGCAGTTGCTGCGAGATCAGTTGAGGTTTCACAGAGAGTTACACAAGCTGTTGCCCCGCCTACTGGAGTTGATGAGGTTGTAAGAGCACCGGTTGAGGCAAAAGAGCCAAAGCCTGACAATTGGTTGAAGGCTTTCGACCAGCTGAAGGTTCCCGTCTTCGTGGGAAGGACTGACTTGGAGGTGGAGCAGTGGCTAGGACAGGTTGATTCTGCTATGGAGGCTATCGGTTGCCTTGAGGGACGTTGAGTAAACATAGCACAGACGCTGCTGAAGGATCAAGCTCATTCTTGGTGGAGGACTGTTCGCAGTAAGGTCACCAGTTATGAGCAGATGAAGAGAGTGATCAGGGATTGCTATTGCCCAGTAGTCATGAGAAGAGATCATCTTCAGGATTTCCTTGAGGCTGGATTCGAGGATTTTTCTATTGTTGAGATAATCCTCAAGTTTCATGACAGGTTGGCGTTGCTAGGTCCGTCCGCACCACCGGAGGATCAGCATGTTTACCTTTTCTCTCGGAGGTTGAGAGAATTGACACGCTCTTATCTTATTGGTTTCCGTTGTGAGTCTTTGGCGGACTACCACGATAGAGCTTCTGCTTATGAGAGAGGCCGACCGGGTCATAGGAGAGCTTCTCAAACAGGAGGTCCTGAGAAGAGACAGAAGACTGGATCAACTAGTGCTGGAGCTAGAGCAACTGGTTTTGGGCGTAGTCAGACGCCTAGACGTTCTAGTTTCCAGCAGAGTTTTGATAGAGGACGGCAGTATCATAACTGCGGAGTAGTTGGACACATCCGAGTTGACTGCAAGAAGCCAGCAGTGACTTGCTTTACTTATGGAAAGCCCGGACACAGAGCTGCATTTTGCCATCAGGGCAAGGCGCTATCTGAGTAGGGTTCTTCACCTGCCAGTGTTGTTGGAGGAGGACAGAGATCTCAATACCAGCAACAACAGCAGAGAGCTTCAGGTTCTGCCGCTCCTCAGGGTACCACTCCGGGACATGGGAGAGGTAGAGGACGTGTTGGTGGATCTACAGACACCCGAGATGCATCATCCCGAGTTTATGAGTTGAGGAGTGCTGTAGAGCCGACAGCGCCAGCAGCTACAAGTACCATTCACATTAATGGTTTTCCTGTCAGAGTTCTTTTCGATACTGGTGCTACGCATTCTTTTATATCTGATGCATGTGTAGATAGATTGGCCTTAGTTAATGTAGAGGGTAGACCCTTCTTTATAGGATTACCCGATGGGGGTAAGATACGAGGTACGCGAGAGGTTCGTGATTGCCCTATTAGAATAGGAGGTCGTGATTGGCCAGCTAACTTCTTCGTTATGTACTTAGTACATGAAGAAGTTATTTTGGGCATGGATTGGATGGATCGACATCGAGTAGTTTTGGACATCGGCAAGAGGATAGTGACAATGACTACAGATGCAGGCCATGTTGAGATCTTCTGAGGATGGGATCTCAGGAAGACTGGTACAATTATCAGTGCAGTTCGACCTGCGAGACTTATCAATCAAGGATGTGAGGCTTTTTGGTGTTATGCCATGATGGATAGTACTAGTCCAACTTTGGAAGAGATTTCAGTAGCTTGCGAGTTTGCTGGCGTCTTTGGAGAGCCATCAGGTTTACCTCCACAAAGGAGTGTAGATTTTGGCATTGATCTAGAGCCCGGTACGAGACCGATCTCTAAGGCTCCTTACCGCATGGCGCCTATCGAGATGTTTGAGTTGAAGAAGCAGCTCGAGGAGTTAGCAGAGAAGGGCTTCATCCGCCCAAGTGTATCTCCTTGGGGTGCACCAGTTCTGTTCGTCAGGAAGAAAGATGGGTCAATGAGGTTGTGTATCGACTACCGAGAACTGAACAAGGTGAAGATCAAGAACAAGTACCCATTACCCCGTATCGATGATCTTTGGGATCAGCTGCATGGAGCTTCAGTGTTTTCGAGGATCGATCAGAGATCAGGATATCACCAGCTGAGGGTGAGAGAGCAAGATGTAGCCAAGACGGCATTTCGGACTAGATATGGACACTACGAGTTTGTAGTGATGCCATTTGGGCTCACGAATGCACCCGCAGTCTTCATGGAGTTGATGAACAACATCATCATCGACTTTGTAGACCTGTTTGTAGTTGTCTTCATCGACGACATTCTGGTTTACTCCCGCAGTAGAGAGGAGCATGCAGGACACTTGAGGATTGTTCTTCAGGTCTTACAAGATAGAGAGTTCTAAGCCAAGCTCTCTAAGTGCGAGTTTTGGATGCCCGAGGTAGCATTCCTTGGTCACATTGTTTCAGCTGAAGGGATCAAAGTAGATCCAGCGAAGATCGAGTCAGTAGCTTCTTGGCCGCAACCTAAGAATGTTAAGGAGGTTCTTGTTCGCCACTTAGCGTGCGTGCAAATAAGCTTTAAATTTATAAAACTAGAATCAAGCAAGCGAACCCGCAGTGTACGGATCGGCGTAGATTAGCAAGTATTCCAGAGTATCGAACACAGGGATTTGGGGGGAAAAAATTCAATTTCAGTTTATCAAGCAAGTAGATGTAAGAGCTTTGCAAATTATTGGGAAAACAACAATCCTAAAGATCCAAGTATCCAGCTGTGGCTATCGATTCAAGATATACTAATGATATAAGTACAGAGTTAAGATATGCAAAGGTATACTAATGTAAGGTAATCGTACGGTGAAGTTCTAAAAAACCTTATATGACTCACCTACAAGACACTCTCTATAAAGTTTGTTGAGGCTTCAATATAGAAAGGTTCTAAAGGCAAGAATTAATATCAAATACCCAAACTTATAATCCAAGGATCAAGACTAACTAAATCGATTAAGGTTGTGACACTCACAATCGAGGTAGAGGTTGTTGAGGCTTCACTACCACCTAGAAAAGGCAAGCCTAAACTAAATTAAAGCAAATCTTTAACTTTGGATTAAAGTAAAAGCAAGTTCGTAAACTTAAGGGAAATCACGGTTAGTTCTTGAGGTTCCACGGCCGTGGACTCAAGAACAGGCCGTAATTTAGGGTTCGTCAGCGATTCTCTCTAACTCTCAGGATCCAATCTGTTTACGATCGAGCTATCATCATCTAAGCCACAACTATCAACCCTTCACCTTAGAATTGTTAAGGTTTTTTAGCCAACAATAGTCATATTGATATCAAATTCAAAGATTAAAAGGTTGAAAGATGAAAATTTCCGAAAACCTTCACTAACTCTCAAATCAGTTTCAAAGTCACAATCAAGAACAATAATCGTCACTAGATTCGGAATAACTCAAACAAACACAAATCTTAGACAAGAAGGAAGAACGGGATGTCAATCCGTCTTCTAAATCAAACCGAAACAAGAAGAGGAATCTTCTTGCGAACAATCTTCCGAATCTTCGATCTTCCGTCAATCCGGAAATCTCAATCACAATCTCCACCAAAGTGCGAGATTAGGGTAACTCCAAGGATGAGCGCAAAGTACGTCTTTTGCAAAAGTCGCAAAGATCTCTAAGTCACGGCGTGGGCGAAATTGCGTCTAAACAGAGGTGTCGGAATCTCTCTTTGTCCGTCCTTTTATAGTGTAAGATAAACTTTCGGCCCGGCCCAATCTTTTAAAAGATCGTGGCTTAAAGTGTGGCGAAAAGGATCGCCAAGATCACGGTCGTGGAAGGTTCCACGACCGTAATTTAGAGCGTGGAAATCAACACGGTTTGAACCAATGATTCCACGACCGTAGAAGTTACTGGAATGAACCACGCTTCACTTGCTAGGGTTCCACGGCCGTGGAACTGAACGTGGAAAGTGGTACGGCCGTATTTTAGAGCGTGGTTTAGGGCAAGAACGTGATTCTTCCCTAACCTCGTGCATTCTCCAAGTTGAACTCCTTTTTGCTCCTAAGAATGCCCTCAATCCATGGACATGTCAAACAACTTCATCCTTGCTCAATTCCGTTCGGAAATAGCTCTCCATCACCTATAATCAACATAAAGCTTGTGTAGATCTCTATATCGAGATTATAGTTAAACTAGCTCACAAATGCATCAATGCTCAATCAATGACTATCAATATGAATCAAATACACTTAGAAAACGTGTCTAAAATATCACAATATTTCATGCTAACAAATAACCCCATACTTGCCACTTGCTTGTCCCTAAGCAAGGTCTTTCAAAAGCTTTTAAAACAAGAGTTAGGATGAAATATGTGTACCTTCTAAAAGCAATACTTCTTTTGGTTGAATGTGCCTTCTAAACAATAGATCATTCTCAAATCTTGCTTCATTCATTTATAAGACTTTCATACACTTAATCAAAGAGTAAAGAGTAAAGAAAACGCATAAATCAATCAAACTTCCATACAAGCATCATAACCTTCAAACATTATCAAAATCAATCATAAGAACTTCAATTTAGATCACCAAGCCATATAGCATTCTTTTGATCTTAAGGAATTCCAAAGAAAAAGGTCTAGAATGTGGAAAGGGAAGGAAACTTTAAGGAATGTGGTGCATGAATCCGGGAAAGTGGACAACAACTCTTTCTTCTTCTCTTGCGGTTTCCGCACACCTTCAACTTTGAGCTTCACTCTTTTCCTTTTATTTTTCGACTTTACTTTTGGAGTTATGGATAGAGGTGCACAAAAACCGAAGCCTAGGAGATTGGCGTTTCTCAATTTTTATGAGATGCCTCAAACCCTTAGCGCACATACCATAATCCGCTAGGAATATCGCTCAATCCGACTTTGGCAAGACACAAACACCCGGCTATGTGAATGGTGCCGAGTTACTCATCGTCATGATTGACTTCCCCAAACCCACAATTTCTTTCTATTCTTTTGATTGCAAATAATTGTTCTCATGGCCCTCCCACATCAAACATGCCTTTTTCATTCACTTCTCCAAATTTCCGGATAGGTAAAGGAGGTCAATATTTCAATGAGGAGCTAAAATGATCAAAGAATGAAGAAAGAAAAATCGAATTGCCTTAATCATCTCAACAAGAAGCATAAGAACTTATAGTGTGATTTCAACTTCAATTTCTCACATGATTTAGGTAACATTCATCACATTATGAAACTTGTAAAAGAAGCATAATCAACTCATTCAATTCCTTTTCAATTCACTATTCGTTTAAGCATGCAATTGTCATCAAACTCAATTCACAAGTAGCGATTATCATGGAAATCATCTCAATTCCTTAGAAGCACAAAATTTTTCAAAATTTTTCAATTTTATGGGTTTTTCAAGTTCTTTTTCATGCAATGCAATAATGAAACGTGCAACAATATAATGAACATGCAAGATAGTCTCGATAGAAGCAAACATAGTGAGTATGAGTTATTACAAACTTTTAGTCACACCCCACCCCATACTTGGAATAAACATTGTCCCTAATGTTCAAATAAAATAAAGAAAAGAAGAAAAGAAAAAGAAACTCACAAAATGGCGGTGGAGTGGCTAAAACAATCGGTCATGCAAATCATCATCACTGCGGCGCTGGTGGAGGCGGGAATGGAGAGAAGCTGGGGTCGTAGTGCCGCCCGAACTGCTGGCGGTAGACATCTCTCATCATGTTATCAAGGTCGTCCAAGCGTCCATCTCTAGCATCGGCTCGAATCTCCAATGCTCCTACTCTCTCCGAAAGACCAGTAGCCCAATCCGGCATCTGCTCATACCATCCCGGAGCATGACTGTACCACTCTGGAGCGTCGGATGGTGCTGATGCTGGTGCTGATGCTGGTGCAGATGGTGTCTGTGTAACCCATGGAGGTGGAGCTCCATACCATGCAGGAGGTGTCTCTGCCCAAGTGGGTCTCTCACTCACGCTGGCGCGGCGAGAAGACGAGCCTGAAGCTCTGGCGGGACGTGGAGAACGTCTAGGCACATCGGGGGCCGCATCTGGCTGATCCGGAAACGTGCCAAACTCCTGCTCTGCTCCTCCTCCACCCTCATATTGATCCCTCATCTCCTCCTCCTCAACTACGGGCGGTGGTGGAACATACGGAGGAGCTGCAATCCTGTTCGCATGCATAGCAGCGAACGTCTCCTTCCAATTATGGCGTCCAACCATAATGGAGTACTCCTGTAGCCACTCAATACCCCTACCCGTCCTGCTCTCCCAAGGCATGGCCGCATAAGGCGGACCTCTATGTGTGGGGAAGATGAGACCTCTAGTCATGAAGGCATGAAGTCCTAACGGTACGGCTGGTATGCGGGTACATGCAGAAAAATCAACTCCCAAACTCCTAGCAAGGTGGGTAACTATCCCACCATATCCAATGTTGCCCTTCCTCTTGTTCTTAAGCTTGCTCATAGTAGCAGCTAAGAGGGTGGCACAGTCAGCTCGGCGCCCATACAACATAGAGTATAGCAAAAAGAGCTCATCCGTCTTGATCTTTTGGGGCGTCTCCGTCCTAGGGAAGAGATACTCCGAAAGAACACGGTGAGCAATCTTCAAGGCTAAGTGATACATCAACTTAGCCTTGGTGTCAGCTGGTTGCCAGCGGTCCTCGCTGGCGTATATCATAGCTACCTCCTCCCAAAAATCCTTGGCGTAAACGCCACTAGGAAAACGACCATTGAAGGTCTCATGGAACCCAAAGAAGGTTCCGAACTCACGGATGGAAAAATCATAGTTTCTTTCCATAAGACGGAAAGAAACGGTCCTATCCACATGGCTGTGCTCGAAAGACGTCACAACCTCCCTCGTAATCTCCTCATAAGCGTCTTCTCGGATAGCCGAGAAGACAACTAGTCCGGCTCTATCCAAGAGCCATGTAAGGTCATCTATGATGTTAAGAGGAGCTAGATCCTCTAACAATAGGTACCTAGGTCCAATCACAGCCCTCTCATGGATCCTCTCGAATGCATCGAGGTGATCCTCATGAATGGTCGGTACTCTAGGGCTAGGAGGTGAGGGTGATGAAGGTGATGATGGAGGTGAAGGGGAAGAAGGTGGTGGTGCCCTAGAGGATGAAGAAGAAGAGGGATTACCCTTCGTCTTCTTGTTTTGGTCATTCTTCTTCTCCTTGATTCTCCCAGAAACTCTCCTCACAAAGTCCATCACTGTTCAAAATTACGGTCTGTTCTTGGTGATTCCACGGCCGTGGAACTGTCAGCGACCGTGGTTCGTCTGGTTTTTTCGCAAATCTCAACAAACAACACTCAAACTCAGCAATCAGGCAGCCCTAGTCTAATTCCTTCCAATTTAGTCAGTTCTTCCTAAAATTGCTAACAAAAACAAACCAAATTGACAAAGATCAAGAAGAGTGGAAAAAACCTAGGTTTCGGATTTTAAAATCCAAATTGTGCGTTCCTTGGTGATTTGCCGCTTGATTCGTTGCTTGGATCTCGTTGGTGGTTGAATTTGCTTCAATTTGGGAAGAAGATTCGTTGAAAACGATTAACGAACGAAGATTTGGGAGGAGGGGCGTGGAATCGGCGTTTTGGGTCGTGGAATTGGGTATTTGTGGAGTGTTTTTGTGAAGAATGTGGTTTATATAGTGACAGGCAAAATTTTGAAAATCACGGTCTGTCGGGGTGTTCCACGGCCGTGGAATTGTACGGAACCGTGGTTTTGGTGATTTTTCAATGGCTTTTGGAAATTACGGTCACTGTAGCTGTCACGACCGTGGTTTAGGCCGTGGAACTCTCTGTAAAGCTCCAAAGTCCAAGTTTCGTCACTTTTCTTCAACATTACCCTCCCCTTTTCCTTTTCCATCGTTCCTACATCCAAAAACATGAACATACCGGAAGAAATCAAAGGCAAAACAAAGCAAAAACGTCTAAACTAAGCTAAACTATGAATCGAGAACAAAAACAAAAATGCAATACCTTGGGTTGCCTCCCAAGAAGCGCTTTGTTTAAGGTCCGTAGCTAGACCAATCTCGCACTTATTCGAGTGCGGTAGGCGCGAACTCTTCAGTTTGGAGTTCCGGCGTATACTTCTTGAGTCGTTGGCCATTCACCTTAAAGCTTCCGCCTGCTTCATCCCATACTTCAACTGCACCATGGGGGAAGATACGCTTAATTAGAAAAGGTCCGGTCTAACGAGATTTAAGCTTACCTGGAAAGAGACGAAGCCTTGAATTGAAGAGGAGAACTTGATCTCCTTCTTTGAAGTCCTTTGGAATGATATGCTTATCATGCCAACGCTTTGCTCTCTCCTTATAGATCTTAGCGTTTTCATAAGCGTTCAAGCGGAGTTCGTCCAGCTCATTAAGGTCTAGAAGACGCTTCTCTCCCGCTTCCTTCATGCTGAAATTCAACCACTTGATAGCCCAAAACGCCTTGTGCTCCAACTCTACCGGTAAGTGACAAGACTTCCCATACACAAGGTTGTATGGTGTTGTTCCTATGTGAGTCTTAAACGCAGTCCGGTACGCCCACAATGCGTCATCAAGCTTCAAAGACCAATCCTTCCTAGTCCTTGAAACCGTTTTCTCTAGAATTCCTTTGATCTCCGGATTTGAGATCTCAACTTGTCCACTAGTTTGTGGATGATAAGGGGTAGCGATCTTGTGAGTAACCCCATACTTAGCTAGAAGAGCTTCAAAGCGCCGGGCAATGAAGTGAGAACCTCCATCACTAATGATAGTCCTTGGTGTCCCAAATCGTGGGAAGATGGTTTTGTTGAAAAACTTAACCACAACCATGGCATCATTGGTGGGAGAGACAATTGCTTCCACCCATCTAGAAACGTAATCCACCGCCAAGAGTATGTATTGGTTTCCACAAGAAGATGGGAATGGTCCCATAAAGTCTACTCCCCAAACATCGAAAATCTCCACTTCTTGGATGTTGTTGAGGGGCATCTCATTCCTCCTAGAGATATTACCTGTTCTTTGACAAGCATCGCAACAAGAAACAAAGGATTGCGCATCTCTAAATAAAGTAGGCCAAAAGAATCCGGATTGCAATACCTTTGCGCTAGTCTTGTTCGAACTAGCGTGTCCTCCACAAGGTAGTGAATGACAATGGCGGATGACACTTTGCATCTCATCTTCCGGCACACATCGCCGAATGATGCCATCCGGACCTCTCTTAAAGAGGAGAGGTTCATTCCAAAAGTATTCCCGGACATCCTTAAAGAACTTCTTCCTTTGTGCGTAGGATAATCCGGGCGGTATCTCCTGGCAAACCAAATAGTTAACAAAATCAGCAAACCATGGGTCGTTACCTTTGGAGATTACATCGATGCACTCCTCAATAATGTGTAGATGTTCGTCCGGGAAGGAGTCATCGATGGGTAAATGGTCGTCCTCTAGATGTGTTAGGCGACTCAAATGATCCGCAACAGATTTTTCCGAACCCTTCTTGTCGTGGATCTCTAGATCGAATTCTTGTAGGAGAAGAATCCATCTAATTAGCCTTGGCTTCGCGTCTTTCTTCGCAAGGAGGTACCGAATCGCAGCATGATCCGTGTAGACAATCACCTTTGCACCTACAAGATAAGAGCGAAACTTGTCAATAACATAAACAATGGCTAAGAATTCCTTTTCGGTAGTGGCTTAGTTGAGCTGCGCTTCATCCAGCGTCTTGCTAGTAAGGTGGGTAACTATCCCACCGTATCCAATATTGCCCTTTCAAGGTTGTATGGTGTGGTTCCTATGTGAGTCTTAAACGCAGTCCGGTACGCCCACAATGCATCATCAAGCTTCAAAGACCAATCCTTCCTAGTCCTTGAAACCGTTTTCTCTAGAATTCCTTTGATCTCCCGATTTGAGATCTCAACTTGTCCACTAGTTTGTGGATGATAAGGGGTAGCGATCTTGTGAGTAACCCCATACTTAGCTAGAAGAGCTTCAAAGCGCCGGGCAATGAAGTGAGAACCTCCATCACTAATGATAGTCCTTGGTGTCCCAAATCGTGGGAAGATGGTTTTGTTGAAGAACTTAACCACAACCATGGCATCATTGGTGGGAGAGGCAATTGCTTCCACCCATCTAGAAACGTAATCCACCGCCAAGAGTATGTATTGGTTTCCACAAGAAGATGGGAATGGTCCCATAAAGTCTACTCCCCAAACATCGAAAATCTCCACTTCTTGGATGTTGTTGAGGGGCATCTCATTCCTCCTAAAGATATTACCTGTTCTTTGATAAGCATTGAAACAAGAAACAAAGGATTGCGCATCTCTAAATAAAGTAGGCCAAAAGAATCCGGATTGCAATACCTTTGCGCTAGTCTTGTTCGAACTAGCGTGTCCTCCACAAGGTAGTGAATGACAATGGCGGATGACACTTTGCATCTCATCTTCCGGGACACATCGCCGAATGATGCCATCCGGACCTCTCTTAAACAGGAGAGGTTCATTCCAAAAGTATTCCCGGACATCCTTAAAGAACTTCTTCCTTTGTGCGTAGGATAATCCGGGCGGTATCTCCTGACAAACCAAATAGTTAACAAAATCAGCAAACCATGGTTCGTTACCTTTGGAGATTACATCGATGCACTCCTCAATAATGTATAGATGTTCATCCGGGAAGGAGTCATCGATGGGTAAATGGTCGTCCTCTAGATGTGTTAGGCGACTCAAATGATCCGCAACAGAGTTTTCCGAACCCTTCTTGTCGCGGATCTCTAGATCGAATTCTTGTAGGAGAAGAATCCATCTAATTAGCCTTGGCTTCGCGTCTTTCTTCGCAAGGAGGTACCGAATCACAGCATGATCCGTGTAGACAATCACCTTTGCACCTACAAGATAAGAGCGAAACTTTTCAATAACATAAACAATGGCTAAGAATTCCTTTTCGGTAGTGGCGTAGTTGAGCTGCGCTTCATCCAGCGTCTTGCTAGCATAGTATATGGCATGGGTTCGTCCTTCCTTTCGTTGTCCAAGAACAGCTCCTATAGCTACGTCACTAGCATCGCACATAACCTCAAAGGGAAGAGTCCAATCCGGAGGGTGGATAATAGGTGCTGAAATTAGAGCTTGCCGAATCGTGTTAAACGCATCCAAACATTCCTGCGAAAACTCAAAATCTACATCCTTCATCAATAGATTAGTGAGCGGTTTTGATATTTTAGAGAAGTCTTTAATGAAACGTCTATAAAATCCAGCATGTCCTAGGAAACTTCTTATCCCTTTCAACGAAGTTGGGGGAGGAAGCTTCTCTATGGTCTCTATTTTCGCCTTATCTACCTCTATCCCTCTACTAGAGATTAAGTGTCCTAAAACAATTCTTTCCTTAACCATGAATTGACACTTCTCCCAATTAAGAACTACGTTAGTGTCTTCACACCTTTGTAAAACAAGAGCAAGGTTAGAAAGACAGTTGTGAAAAGAGGAACCGTATACGGAGAAGTCATCCATGAAGACTTCCATGATTTCCTCAATGTATTCGGAGAAGATGGCCATCATGCACCTTTGAAAGGTGGCTGGGGCGTTGCAAAGCCCGAACGGCATTCTCCTATAAGCAAACGTACCCCACGAGCACGTGAATGTGGTATTCTCCTGATCATCCGGGTGTATCGGGATCTGAAAGAAACCACTATAACCGTCAATATAGCAAAAGTGCGAATGTTGTGCTAACCTTTCAAGCATTTGATCAATGAATGGCAATGAGAAGTGATCCTTCCTCGTTGCATTGTTGAGCTTGCGGTAGTCTATGCACATCCGCCATCCCGTTACGATTCGGGTAGGAATGAGTTCGTTGTTCTTGTTGGTGATGACCGTCATTCCTCCCTTCTTTGGAACTACTTGAACCGGACTCACCCACTTACTATCGGAGATAGGATAGATGATACCTGCATCAAGAAGTTTAAGAATTTCCTTCTTGACAACCTCTTTCATGGTCGGATTTAACCGCCTTTGAGGTTGTCTTGAAGTTCTAAAATCTTCCTCCATTAGTATCTTATGCATACATAGGGAGGGTTTTATTCCTACTAAGTCCTCAATAGTGTAGCCTAGAGCTTTTCTATGTTTCCTAGGGACAATCATGAGCTGATTATGTTCATCTATGCTTAGATCGGAACTAACAATAACCGGAAAGGTAGAACTAGGTCCTAGAAAAGCGTACCTTAGATGAGTAGGAAGTGGTTTTAGCTCCATCGCTTTCGGAGCTTCCAATGATCCTTGAGGAGCATCCGATGTTTCCTTAGAAGTTTCTAAGGGTGTTGAAGGTGTGGGAGAAGAATCAAAAGAAGTTGAAGAAGTGTCTCGATCACTCCTTTCCACGGCCAGAATCATGGTTTCTCTGTGTTCTCCATGGCCGTGGTTTAGGGCGTGGAAAGGAAATACGGTTGTTATGTTTTCTCCACGACCGTGTAACACTCTGGAGTGGGACACGGTTTGGTTGGTGAAATCCACGGCCGTGGAATACAGTGTATGGCTGTGGATTCTCACGTTTTCTTCCTCGTCGTGGAGTGTCTCAAATTCTACTTCACCCACTTCTTCTTGTGCTTCTAAGGCTTCAATTGCCTCATTACACTCCTCTTCTTCCCCTACATTCGTTAGACTCATAGTAATAACCTTTTGTAAAGGATCGTTGAAGAGAATAGCACTTACCTCCTCCCTAGACAACCCTTCTTCATCTTGGATATTGAATATATCCTCATCAAAGATTGGCTCCTTCACTAGAGTGGAAAGAACGAACTCTACTTTCTCTTCTCCTATATCAAAAGCGAGTCTACCATTCTTGCAATCGACTATGCAGCCGGAAGTTGCAAGAAACGGTCTTCCGAGTATGATCGGGACCGGACTATCTGCAGGAATGTCAAGCACAACAAAGTCAATGGGAATAAAGAATTTACCTAGCTTGACCGGGACGTCTTCTACAATACCGACGGGGCGAGTAATGGATCGATCCGCCATGTACAACGTCATCTTCACCGGTTTAGGGTCGCCTAAACCGATATTCCTACATAATGCAAGTGGTATGATACTCACACTTGCTCCCAATTCACATAAAGCATCATATGTGACATCTCCCACTACTATGGGAATGCAAAACGACCCCGGATCCTTTAGCTTTGGGGGCATTTTCTCCTTCATGGTCTTGATGAGATCCGAAGAATCCGAAGTCATCTTAACCTCACCGAAATCTTCTAGCTTCCTCTTGTTGGAGAGGAGCTCCTTCAAGAACTTGCCATAAGCCGGCATACCTACAATAGCATCAATAAAGGGTATATTAATATGCATCTTGCTCATGAGTTCTATAAACTTACCAAATTGTTTATCTAGGCGCGCTCTCGCTCTAGATTGAGGAAATGGTAGGGGAGGTTTATAAGCCGGAGGAGGAACGTAGACGTCTTCCTTCTCCTTCCCCTTCTCTTTGTCTTTCTCTACGGGGACTTCAACGAACTTAGGTTGCGGATCGGTGGTAGTCACTCCGCTCCTAGTTGTGATTGCCATCACCCTTCCCTTAGGGTTGTCCTCCGTCTTTCCTGGAAGTTTCCCTTGATTCCTAGGAACTTCCTCCGCATGGCTGAACATTTGGTTTTCTAAAACCTTTTGAGCTTTATCAACCTTAGAAATTTGATCATCAACCTTAATGATGCGGTTTTCCAACCCTTGAAGCTTTCCCAAAATCGTTTCCAACATGGGATCGGGCTTCTCCTTCCCCGAATTACTTCCTCCATTAGATGCTTGCCCCTGGCTTTTCAAAGGAGTAGAGGAAGAGGAAGGTGGGGTTAGTGAATTAGAACTGGAAGGATAAGAGTTACCGGAATTTTGTTTATTGGAACGCCAGTTGTTGTTGTTTGAACCCCTATTGTTGTTCCAATTGTTGTTCCGGTTGTTGTTATTGCCATTCCAATTATTCCGGTTGTTGTTCCGGTTGTTGTTGTTGCGGTTTGTGTTCTCACCGCCATTGTTGTTGTTGCCCAAATAGCCAACATCCTTTCCTTGTTGCTTTGGAAAGTTGGTCTTGATAGCCTCCTTCAATTCCTTGATCTCATTGTTGAGGGAGAAAATCTGATTTTGAGCTTCATGTGTGAGCTTTGCTCCTTGCTCCACACGATTTCCCTCCACTTTCCGGTGGGAATACTTCTCTATGACTCTTGCTTGCTTCTCAATGAAGTCCCAAGCGTCATCATCTCTCATGTCCATTAATGTGCCACATGAGAGGGATTGGAGCTTGAATTGTGTCTCCACATCCAGCCCTTATAGTAAATCTCCAGCAATGCAAGCTTGGATATGCCATGATGAGGGCAATCCAATAACAAGTCCTGAAACCTTTCCCATGATTGAAACAAACTTTCGTTAGATCTCATGGAAAATGCATTAATCTTACCTCTAAGTTCCGCCGTTTTGGATGGCGGAAAGAACTTAGTGAGGAACTCCGCGGAAAGGTCTTCCCATGTGTCTAGTTTCCCATTAGGAAGAGCTTGGTACCAAGATAATGCTTTCCCCTTCAAAGAGAAGAAGAAAGGCTTGAGCTTATAATTGTTGGTAGTCGCGTTTTTCGGCCTCATTGTCTCCATCATACACTCAAAGTTTTGCAAGTGTTGGTGTGGAGATTCAGCGCTTGTCCCGCCAAATTGGTTTTGGCGAACAAGAGTAATAACTTGAGGGTTAAAGCTAAACCCTTGTACATCATCAGCATCAAAGTTCACACCTAGACGGCGTGGTTGCTGCGTTGGGTCCATCCTTTGGCCAAGAGTCCTTGGCTCATCATCTACACGGTTCACCCTTACATTC
Source organism: Fagopyrum esculentum (assembly GCA_033239045.1). Classification (NCBI taxonomy): domain Eukaryota; kingdom Viridiplantae; phylum Streptophyta; class Magnoliopsida; order Caryophyllales; family Polygonaceae; genus Fagopyrum; species Fagopyrum esculentum. The sequence goes on from BSUD01000005.1 coordinate 52,438,598, forward strand.
CTAGGTGGAATGCGTTGATTTGCGGTCGTCCGTGGGGCGAATGGATTCACATTGATCCTTGGATCAATCTCCTCTAACGGTGGCATGGAAGAGTCGCTATCATCAGCGGATGAATGACCCCTATTCGACCTTAATGATCTCCTTGAGGATTTCTTGCTTCCCTTATTCTTGAGATTGCTTAGTTCTATCCTCATCTGGAACATCATGTCTTTCAGATCATTAACTTGGGATTGATGACGATCCATCTCATCCCGGCGAATATTGTCATTCCATTGGAGTTGAGCTTCTTTCTCCGCTAACTCCGCTTGAAGATCACGTTCGTGTTCTTCAGCCATCTTCTTTTCCTTACGCTTTTGCCTTAAAGTTCTCTCAAGCTCTTGATGAAGAGGTAAGTGATCTTCGGTGTTCCTAGACCTGCGCATGCACTCAAAGAGATATCAAATAACGAGAGCAAGCTCCCAAGCTTGACAACCGGCTACCGAATTCGGCCTAGACCAAATCCCCGGCAACGGCGCCAAAAACTTGTTCGCCACTTAGCGTGCGTGCAAATAAGCTTTAAATTTATAAAACTAGAATCAAGCAAGCGAACCCGCAGTGTACGGATCGGCGTAGATTAGCAAGTATTCCAGAGTATCGAACACAGGGATTTGGGGGGAACAAATTCAATTTCAGTTTATCAAGCAAGTAGATGTAAGAGCTTTGCAAATTATTGGGAAAACAACAATCCTAAAGATCCAAGTATCCAGCTATGGCTATCGATTCAAGATATACTAATGATATAAGGACAAAGTTAAGATATGCAAAGGTATACTAATGTAAGGTAATCGTACGGTGAAGTTCCAAAAAACCTTATATGACTCGCCTACAAGACACTCTCTATAAAGGTTGTTGAGGCTTCAATATAGAAAGGTTTTAAAGGCAAGAATTAATATCAAATACCCAAACTTATAATCCAAGGATCAAGACTAACTAAATCGATTAAGGTTGTGACACTCACAATCAAGGTAGAGGTTGTTGAGGCTTCACTACCACCTAGAAAAGGCAAGCCTAAACTAAATTAAAGCAAATCTTTAACTTTGGATTAAAGTAAAAGCAAGTTCGTAAACTTAAGGGAAATCACGGTTAGTTCTTGAGGTTCCACGGCCGTGGACTCAAGAACAGGCCGTAATTTAGGGTTCGTCGGCGATTCTCTCTAACTCTTAGGATCCAATCTGTTTACGATCGATCTATCATCATCTAAGCCACAACTATCAACCCTTCACCTTAGAATTGTTAAGGGTTTTTAGCCAACAATAGTCATATTGATATCAAATTCAAAGATTAAAAGATTGAAAGATGAAAACTTCCGAAAACCTTCACAAACTCTCAAATCAGTTTCAAAGTCACAATCAAGAACAATAATCGTCACTAGATTCGGAATAACTCAAACAAACACAAATCTTAGACAAGAAGGAAGAACGGGATGTCAATCCGTCTTCTAAATCAAACCTAAACAAGAAGAGGAATCTTCTTGCGAACAATCTTCCGAATCTTCGATCTTCCGTCAATCCGGAAATCTCAATCACAATCTCCACCAAAGTGCGAGATTAGGGTAACTCCAAGGATGAGCGCAAAGTACGTCTTTTGCAAAAGTCGCAAAGATCTCTAAGTCGCGGCGTGGGCGAAAGTGCGTCTAAGCAGAGGTGTCGGAATCTCTCTTCGTCCGTCCTTTTATAGTGTAAGATAAACTTTCGGCCCGGCCCAATCTTTTAAAAGATCGTGGCTTAAAGTGTGGCGAAAAGGATCGCCAAGATCACGGTCGTGGAAGGTTCCACGACCGTAATTTAGAGCGTGGAAATCAACACGGTTTGAACCAATGATTCCACGACCGTAGAAGTTACTGGAATGAACCACGCTTCACTTGCTAGGGTTCCACGGCCGTGGAACTGAATGTGGAAAGTGGTACGGCCGTATTTTAGAGCGTGGTTTAGGGCAAGAACGTGATTCTTCCCTAACCTCGTGCATTCTCCAAGTTGAACTCCTTTTTGCTCCTAAGAATGCCCTCAATCCATGGACATGTCAAACAACTTCATCCTTGCTCAATTCCGTTCGGAAATAGCTCTCCATCACCTATAATCAACATAAAGCTTGTGTAGATCTATATCGACATTATAGATAAACTAGCTCACAAATGCATCAATGCTCAATCAATGACTATCAATATGAATCAAATACACTTAGAAAACGTGCCTAAAATATCACAATATTTCATGCTAACAAATAACCCCATACTTGCCACTTGCTTGTCCCTAAGCAAGGTCTTTCAAAAGCTTTTAAAACAAGAGTTAGGATGAAATATGTGTACCTTCTCAAAGCAATACTTCTTTTGGTTGAATGTGCCTTCTAAACAATAGATCATTCTCAAATCTTGCTTCATTCATTTATAAGACTTTCATACACTTAATCAAAGAGTAAAGAGTAAAGAAAACTCATAAATCAATCAAACTTCCATACAAGCATCATAACCTTCAAACATTATCAAAATCAATCATAAGAACTTCAATTTAGATCACCAAGCCATATAGCACTCTTTTGATCTTAAGGACTTCCAAAGAAAAAGGTCTAGAATGTGGAAAGGGAAGTAAACTTTAAGGAATGTGGTGCATGAATCCGGGAAAGTGGACAACAAATCTTTCTTCTTCTCTTGCGGTTTCCGCACACCTTCAACTTTGAGCTTCGCTCTTTTCCTTTCATGTTTCGACTTTACTTTTGGAGTTATGGATAGAGGTGCACAAAAACCGAAGCCTAGGAGATTGGCGTTTCTCAATTTTTATGAGATGCCTCAAACCCTTAGCGCACATACCATAATCCGCTAGGAATATCGCTCAATCCGAATTTGGCAAGACACAAACACCCGGCTATGTGAATGGTGCCGAGTTACTCATCGTCATGATTGACTTCCCCTAACCTACAATTTCTTTCTATTCTTTTGATTGCAAATAATTGCTCTCATGGCCCGCCCACATCAAACATGCCTTTTTCATTCACTTCTCCAAATTCCCGGATAGGTAAAGGAGGTCAATATTTCAATGAGGAGCTAAAATGATCAAAGAATGAAGAAAGAAAAATCGAATTGCCTTAATCATCTCAACAAGAAGCATAAGAACTTATATTGTGATTTCAACTTCAATTTCTCACATGATTTAGGTAACATTCATCACATTATGAAACTTGTAAAAGAAGCATAACCAACTCATTCAATTCCTTTTCAATTCACTATTCGTTTAAGCATGCAATTGTCATCAAACTCAATTCACAAGTAGCGATTATCATGGAAATCATCTCAATTCCTTAGAAGCACGAAATTTTTCAAAATTTTTCAATTTTTATGGGTTTTTCAAGTTCTTTTTCATGCAATGCAATAATGAAACGTGCAACAATATAATGAACATGCAAGATAGTCTCGATAGAAGCAAACATAGTGAGTAAGAGTTATTACAAACTTTTAGTCACACCCCACCCCATACTTGGAACAAACATTGTCCCTAATGTTCAAATAAAAGAAAGAAAAGAAGAAAAGAAAAAGAAACTCACAAAATAGCGGTGGAGCGGCTAAAACAATCGGTCATGCAAATCATCATCACTGCGGCGCTGGTGGAGGCGGGAATGGAGAGAAGCTGGGGTCGTAGTGCCGCCCGAACTGCTGGCGGTAGACATCTCTCATCATGTTATCGAGGTCGTCCAAGCGTCCATCTCTAGCATCGGCTCGAATCTCCAATGCTCCTACTCTCTCCGAAAGACCAGTAGCCCAATCCGGCATCTGCTCATACCATCCCGGAGCATGACTGTACCACTCTGGAGCGTCGGATGGTGCTGGTGCTGGTGCTGGTGCAGATGGTGTCTGTGTAACCCATGGAGGTGGAGCTCCATACCATGCAGGAGGTGTCTCTGCCCAAGTGGGTCTCTCACTCACGCTGGCGCGGCGAGAAGACGAGCCTGAAGCTCTGGCGGGACGTGGAGAACGTCTAGGCACATCGGGGGCCGCATCCGGCTGATCCGGAAACGTGCCAAACTCCTGCTCTGCTCCTCCTCCACCCTCATACTGATCCCTTATCTCCTCCTCCTCAACTACGGGCGGTGGTGGAACATACGGAGGAGCTGCAATCCTGTTCGCATGCATAGCAGCGAACGTCTCCTTCCAATTATGGCGTCCAGCCATAATGGAGTACTCTTGTAGCCACTCAATACCCCTACCCGTCCTGCTCTCCCAAGGCATGGCCGCATAAGGCGGACCTCTATGTGTGGGGAAGATGAGAACTCTAGTCATGAAGGCATGAAGTCCTAAGGGTACGGCTGGTATGCGAGTACATGTAGAAAAATCAACTCCCAAACTCCTAGCAAGGTGGGTAACTATCCCACCGTATCCAATGTTGCCCTTCCTCTTGTTCTTAAGCTTACTCATAGTAGTAGCTAAGAGGGTGGCACAGTCAGCTCGGCGCCCATACAGCATAGAGTATAGCAGAAAGAGCTCATCCGTCTTGATCTTTTGGGGCGTCTCCGTCCTAGGGAAGAGATACTCCGAAAGAACACGGTGAGCAATCTTCAAGGCTAAGTGATACATCAACTTAGCCTTGGTGTCAGCTGGTTGCCAGCGGTCCTCGCTGACGTATATCATAGCTACCTCCTCCCAAAAATCCTTGGCGTAAACGCCACTAGGAAAACGACCATTGAAGGTCTCATGGAACCCAAAGAAGGTTCCGAACTCACGGATGGAAAAATCATAGTTTCTTTCCATAAGACGGAAAGAAACGGTCCTATCCACATGGCTGTGCTCGAAAGACGTCACAACCTCCCTCATAATCTCCTCATAAGCGTCTTCTCGGATAGCCGAGAAGACAACTAGTCCGGCTCTATCCAAGAGCCATGTAAGGTCATCTATGATGTTAAGAGGAGCTAGATCCTCTAACAATAGGTACCTAGGTCCAATCACAGCCCTCTCATGGATCCTCTCGAATATATCAAGGTGATCCTCATGAATGGTCGGTACTCTAGGGCTAGGAGGTGAGGGTGATGAAGGTGATGATGGAGGTGAAGGGGAAGAAGGTGGTAGTGCCCTAGAGGATGAAGAAGAAGAGGGATTACCCTTCCTCTTCTTGTTTTGGTCATTCTTCTTCTCATTGATTCTCCCAGAAACTCTCCTCACAAAGTCCATCACTGTTCAAAATTACGGTCTGTTCTTGGTGATTCCACGGCCGTGGAACTGTCAGCGACCGTTGTTCGTCTAGTTTTTTCGCAAATCTCAACAAACAACACTCAAACTCAGCAATCAGGCAGCCCTAGTCTAATTCCTTCCAATTTCAGTCAGTTCTTCCTAAAATTGCTAACAAAAACGAACCAAATTGACAAAGATCAAGAAGAGTGGAAAAAACCTAGGTTTCGGATTTTAAAATCCAAATTGTGCATTCCTTGGTGATTTGCCGCTTGATTCGTTGCTTGGATCTCGTTGGTGGTTGAATTTGCTTCAATTTGGGAAGAAGAATCGTTGAAAACGATTAACAAACGAAGATTTGGGAGGAGGGGCGTGGAATCGGCGTTTTGGGTTGTGGAATTGGGTATTTGTGGAGTGTTTCTGTGAAGAATGTGATTTATATAGTGACAGGCAAAATTTTGAAAATCACGGTCTGTCGGGGTGTTCCACGGCCGTGGAATTGTACGGAACCGTGATTTTGGTGATTTTTCAATGGCTTTTGGAAATTACGGTCACTGTAGCTGTCACGACCGTGGTTTAGGCCGTGGAACTCTCTGTAAAGCTCCAAAGTCCAAGTTTTGTCACTTTTCTTCAACATTACCCTCCCCTTTTTCCTTTTCCATCGTTCCTACATCCAAAAACACGAACATACCGGAAGAAATCGAAGGCAAAACAAAGCAAAAACGTCTAAACTAAGCTAAACTATGAATCGAGAACAAAAACAAAAATGCAATACCTTGGGTTGCCTCCCAAGAAGCGCTTTGTTTAAGGTCCGTAGCTAGACCAATATCGCACTTATTCGAGTGTGGTAGGCGCGAACTCTTCAGTTTGGAGTTCCGGCGTATACTTCTTGAGTCGTTTGCCGTTCACCTTAAAGCTTCCGCCCGCTTCATCCCATACTTCAACTGCACCATGGGGGAAAATACGCTTAATTAGAAAAGGTCCGGTCCAACGAGATTTAAGCTTACCTGGAAAGAGACGAAGCCTTGAATTGAAGAGGAGAACTTGATCTCCTTCTTTGAAGTCCTTTGGAATGATATGCTTATCATGCCAACGCTTTGCTCTCTCCTTATAGATCTTAGCGTTTTCATAAGCGTTCAAGCGGAGTTCGTCCAGCTCATTAAGGTCTAGGAGACGCTTCTCTCCCGCTTCCTTCATGCTGAAATTCAACCACTTGATAGCCCAAAACGCCTTGTGCTCCAACTCTACCGGTAAGTGACAAGACTTCCCATACACAAGGTTGTATGGTGTGGTTCCTATGTGAGTCTTAAACGCAGTCCGGTACGCCGACAATGCGTCATCAAGCTTCAAAGACCAATCCTTCCTAGTCCTTGAAACCGTTTTCTCTAGAATTCCTTTGATCTCCCGATTTGAGATCTCAACTTGTCCACTAGTTTGTGGATGATAAGGGGTAGCGATCTTGTGAGTAACCCCATACTTAGCTAGAAGAGCTTCAAAGCGCCGGGCAATGAAGTGAGAACCTCCATCACTAATGATAGTCCTTGGTGTCCCAAATCGTGGGAAGATGGTTTTGTTGAAGAACTTAACCACAACCATGGCATCATTGGTGGGAGAGGCAATTGCTTCCACCCATCTAGAAACGTAATCCACTGCCAAGAGTATGTATTGGTTTCCACAAGAAGATGGGAATGGTCCCATAAAGTCTACTCCCCAAACATCGAAAATCTTCACTTCTTGGATGTTGTTGAGGGGCATCTCATTCCTCCTAGAGATATTACCTGTTCTTTGACAAGCATCGCAACAAGAAACAAAGGATTGCGCATCTCTAAATAAAGTAGGCTAAAAGAATCCGGATTGCAATACCTTTGCGCTAGTCTTGTTCGAACTAGCGTGTCCTCCACAAGGTAGTGAATGACAATGGCGGATGACACTTTGCATCTCATCTTCCGGCACACATCGCCGAATGATGCCATCCGGACCTCTCTTAAAGAGGAGAGGTTCATTCCAAAAGTATTCCGGACATCCTTAAAGAACTTCTTCCTTTGTGCGTAGGATAATCCGGGCGGTATCTCCTGGCAAACCAAATAGTTAATAAAATCAGCAAACCATGGTTCGTTACCTTTGGAGATTACATCGATGCACTCCTCAATAATGTGTAGATGTTCGTCCGGGAAGGAGTCATCGATGGGTAAATGGTCGTCCTCTAGATGTGTTAGGCGACTCAAATGATCCGCAACAGAGTTTTCCGAACCCTTCTTGTCGCGGATCTCTAGATCGAATTCTTGTAGGAGAAGAATCCATCTAATTAGCCTTGGCTTCGTGTCTTTCTTCGTAAGGAGGTACCGAATCGCAGCATGATCCGTGTAGACAATCACCTTTGCACCTACAAGATAAGAGCGAAACTTGTCAATAGCATAAACAATGGCTAAGAATTCCTTTTCGGTAGTGGCGTAGTTGAGCTGCGCTTCATCTAGCGTCTTGCTAGCATAGTATATGGCATGGGTTCGTCCTTCCTTTCGTTGTCCAAGAACAGCTCCTATAGCTACGTCACTAGCATCGCACATAACCTCAAAGGGAAGAGTCCAATCCGGAGGTTGGATAATAGGTGCTGAAATTATAGCTTGCCGAATCGTGTTAAACGCATCCAAACATTCTTGCGAAAACTCAAAATCTACATCCTTCATCAATAGATTAGTGAGCGGTTTTGATATTTTAGAGAAGTATTTAATGAAACGTTTATAAAATCCAGCATGTCCTAGGAAACTTCTTATCCCTTTCAGCGAAGTTGGGGGAGGAAGCATCTCTATGGTCTCTATTTTCGCCTTATCTACCTTTATCCCTCTACTAGAGATTAAGTGTCCTAAAACAATTCTTTCCTTAACCATGAATTGACACTTCTCCCAATTAAGAACTACGTTAGTGTCTTCACACCTTTGTAAAACAAGAGCAAGGTTAGAAAGACAGTTGTGAAAAGAGGAACCGTATACGGAGAAGTCATCCATGAAGACTTTCATGATTTCCTCAATGTTTTCGGAGACGATGGCCATCATGCACCTTTGAAAGGTGGCTGGGGCGTTGCAAAGCCCGAACGGCATTCTCCTATAAGCAAACGTACCCCACGAGCACGTGAATGTGGTATTCTCCTGATCATCCGGGTGTATCGGGATCTGAAAGAAACCACTATAACAGTCAAGATAGCAAAAGTGCGAATGTTTTGCTAACCTTTCAAGCATTTGATCAATGAATGGCAATGGGAAGTGATCCTTCCTCGTTGCATTGTTGAGCTTGCGGTAGTCTATGCACATCCGCCATCCCGTTACGGTTCGGGTAGGAATGAGTTCGTTGTTCTTGTTGGTGATGACCGTCATTCCTCCCTTCTTTGGAACTACTTGAACCGGACTCACCCACTTACTATCGGAGATAGGATAGATGATACCTGCATCAAGAAGTTTAAGAATTTCCTTCTTGACAACCTCTTTCATGGTCGGATTTAACCGCCTTTGAGGTTGTCTTGAAGTTCTAAAATCTTCCTCCATTAGTATCTTATGCATACATAGGGAGGGTTTTATTCCTACTAAGTCCTCAATAGTGTAGCCTAGAGCTTTTCTATGTTTCCTAAGGACAATCATGAGCTGATTATGTTCATCTATGCTTAGATCGGAACTAACAATAACCGAAAAGGTAGAATTAGGTCCTAGAAAAGCATACCTTAGATGAGTAGGAAGTGGTTTTAGCTCCATCGCTTTCGGAGCTTCCAATGATCCTTGAGGAGCATCCGATGTTTCCTTAGAAGTTTCTATGGGTGTTGAAGGTGTGGGAGAAGAATCAAAAGAAGTTGAAGAAGTGTCTCGATCACTCCTTTCCACGACCAGAATCACGGTTTCTCTGTGTTCTCCACGGTCGTGGTTTAGGGCGTGGAAAGGAAATACGGTTGTTATGTTTTCTCCACGACCGTGTAACCCTCTGGAGTGGGACACGGTTTGGTTGGTGAAATCCACGGCCGTGGAATACAGTGTATGGCCGTGGATTCTCACGTTTTCTTCCTCGTCGTGGAGTGTCTCAAATTCTACATCACCCACTTCTTCTTGTGCTTCTAAGGCTTCAATTGCCTCATTGCACTCCTCTTCTTCCCCTACATTTGTAGACTCATAGTAATAACCTTTTGTAAAGGATCGTTGAAGAGAATAGCACTTACCTCCTCCCTAGACAACCCTTCTTCATCTTGGATATTGAATATATCCTCATCAAAGATTGTCTCCTTCACTAGAGTGGAAAGAACGAACTCTACTTTCTCTTCTCCTATATCAAAAGCGAGTCTACCATTCTTGCAATCGACTATGCAACCGGAAGTTGCAAGAAACGGTCTTCCGAGTATGATCGGGACCGGACTATCTGCAGGAATGTCAAGCACAACAAAGTCAATGGGAACAAAGAATTTACCTAGCTTGACCGGCACGTCTTCTACAACACCGACGGGGCGAGTAATGGATTGATCCACCATGTACAACGTCATCTTCACCGGTTTAGGGTCACCTAAACCGATCTTCCTACATAATGCAAGTGGTATGATACTCACACTTGCTCCCAAGTCACATAAAGCATCATATGTGACATCTCCCACTCCTATGGGAATGCAAAAAACCCCGGATCCTTTAGCTTTGGGGGCATTTTCTCCTTCATGGTCTTGATGAGATCCGAAGAATCCGAACTCATCTTAACCTCACCGAAATCTTCTAGCTTCCTCTTGTTGGAGAGGAGCTCCTTCAAGAACTTGCCATAAGCCGGCATACCTACAATAGCATCAATAAAGGGTATATTAATATGCAGCTTGCTCATGAGTTCTATAAACTTACCAAATTGTTTATCTAGGCACGCTCTCGCTCTAGATTGAGGAAATGGTAGGGGAGGTTTATAAGCCGGAGGAGGAACGTAGACGTCTTCCTTCTCCTTCCCCTTCTCTTTGTCTTTCTCTACGGGGACTTCAACGAACTTAGGCTGCGGATCGGTGGTAGTCACTCCGCTCCTAGTTGTGATTGCCATCACCCTTCCCTTAGGGTTGTCCTCCGTCTTTCCTGGAAGTTTCCCTTGATTCCTAGGAACTTCCTCCGCATGGCTGAACATTTGGTTTTCTAAAACCTTTTGAGCTTTATCAACCTTAGAAATTTGATCATCAACCTTAATGATGCGGTTTTCCAACCCTTGAAGCTTTCCCAAAATCGTTTCCAACATGGGATCGGGCTTCTCCTTCCCTGAAGTACTTCCTCCATTAGATGCTTGCCCCTGGCTTTTCAAAGGAGTAGAGGAAGAGGAAGGTGGGGTTAGTGAATTAGAACTGGAAGGATAAGAGTTACCGGAATTTTGTTGATTGGAACGCCAGATGTTGTTGTTTGAACCCCTATTGTTGTTCCAATTGTTGTTCCGGTTGTTGTTATTGCCATTCCAATTGTTCCGGTTGTTGTTCCGGTTGTTGTTGTTGCGGTTTGTGTTCTCACCGCCATTGTTGTTGTTGCCCAAATAGCCAACATCCTTTCCTTGTTGCTTTGGAAAGTTGGTCTTGATAGCCTCCTTCAATTCCTTGATCTCATTGTTGAGGGAGAAAATCTGATTTTGAGCTTCATGTGTGAGCTTTGCTCCTTGCTCCACACGAATTCCCTCTACTTTCCGGTGGGAATACTTCTCTATGACTCTTGCTTGCTTCTCAATGAAGTCCCAAGCCTCATCTTCTCTCATGTCCATGAATGTGCCACATGAGAGGGATTGGAGCTTGAATTGTGTCTCCACATCCAGCCCCTTATAGTAAATCTCCAGCAATGCAAGCTTGGAAATGCCATGATGAGGGCAATCCAATAACAAGTCCTGAAACCTTTCCCATGATTGAAACAAACTTTCGTTAGATCTCATGGAAAATACATTAATCTTACCTCTAAGTTCCGCCGTTTTGGATGGCGGAAAGAACTTAGTGAGGAACTCCGCGGAAAGGTCTTCCCATGTGTCTAGTTTCCCATTAGGAAGAGCTTGGTACCAAGATAATGCTTTCCCCTTCAAAGAGAAGAAGAAAGGCTTGAGCTTATAATTGTTGGTAGTCGCATTTTTCGGCCTCATTGTCTCCATCATACACTCAAAGTTTTGCAAGTGTTGGTGTGGAGATTCAGCGCTTGTCCCGCCAAATTGGTTTTGACGAACAAGAGTAATAACTTGAGGGTTAAAGCTAAACCCTTGTACATCATCAGCATCAAAGTTCACACCTAGACGGCGTGGTTGCTGCGTTGGGTCCATCCTTTGGCCAAGAGTCCTTGGCTCATCATCTACACGGTTCACCCTTACATTCCTAGGTGGAATGCGTTGATTTGCGGTCGTCCGTGGAACGAATGGATTCACATTGATCCTTGGATCAATCTCCTCTAACGGTGACATGGAAGAGTCGCTATCATCAGCGGATGAATGACCCCTATTTGACCTTAATGATCTCCTTGAGGATTTCTTGCTTCCCTTATTCTTGAGATTGCTTAGTTCTATCCTCATCTGGAATATCATGTCTTTCAGATCATTAACTTGGGATTGATGACGATCCATCTCATCCCGGCAAATATTCTCATTCCATTGGAGTTGAGCTTCTTTCTCCGCTAACTCCGCTTGAAGATCACGTTCGGGTTCTTCAGCCATCTTCTTTTCCTTACGCTTTTTCCTTAAAGTTCTCTCAAGCTCTTGATCAAGAGGTAAGAGATCTTCGGTGTTCCTAGACCTGCGCATGCACTCAAAGAGATATCAAATAACGAGAGCAAGCTCCCAAGCTTGACAACCGGCTACCGAATTCGGCCTAGACCAAATTGTTACGCTAAAAAGTGTGCACGCAATAAGCCTTAAATTTATACTCGTTATAATTATCCTAACTTCTAGCGCACCCGCAGTGTACGGGACGTTTGTAGTATGGATAGTACTCCGAGGTCGAACACAAGGACTAAGGTGAAATTGACTCGGTTTTGTGATTTAATTTAGTGAAGGTCTAAAGTTAGAAAAGAGGAAGGAAAACAAGAACGAAAATCTCAAATGTTTTTGTCGGTTTTAGGTGATCAAAGATCACAAGTTATGCAGGGCAAACAATCAAACCAAAAATCACAAATAACAAATCAAACAAGATATTGATCAAGGGAAAGGAAAGACGGATTCTAGGGGTCGGTAAGTTCCGGTTATGGCATAGAACTCAAGTTATCTATTCATTCTTTGGATTGATTACGATGTGTTGGGATTAAGTGTTTCTAAATTGGGATCAATTACCGGGTAGGTCTCATGATCCAACTAGTCCACTCCTAAGGTCTCATTACCGGTTAGGTCTCTAAGAACCTAAGTTTAGGAATTCTACACAAACCGGAATTGTTAATTAAGGATCTAACCTATCCTTACCGGGTAAGTCTTGGAATGGGAAGTCCTAATCAACATTCCTAGCACATCTAATCCAATGGCGACTTGTTAAGTTCACCACTACCTAAGGTCTTGCTATTTTAGATTCTAAGGGAAGGGATTACTGGGTAAGTCTCTCCTATCACTTAGTCACTACACTAGGACACCCTAGGGTAGGTTAAACTCAGCAAAAACTTAGGGTTTCAACAATTTTTATGAATCTAAGGTAAGATCCTCCGAACTAGGAAGAATCACGGTTTGTTCTATAGAAACCACGACCGTGGTTCTTCAAGAACTACCCGTGATTTCTAACAGCAGCTACGTTCTTAAACAAAAATCATCCAAAGATAAATCTAAATTCGTCCTATCATAGATCTAGCCATAACCATCCTTTCCTTACCCTAGAATCACATCAATTTAGCCTACAACATTCATAATGGAAATCAAAGCAAACAAACATAAAATCATAGCATTCATTGCAAGATAATGAAAGAAAGAAGATGAACAAATGAAATCCAAACACAAACCAATCTGAAGATGGAATTAGAACAACTTACAACCCTTCCAAAAGAAGGTTCAAGGGTTCACAAATCTCTAGAAATAAATCCGAAATACAAGAAGCTAAGTGTGTGTTCTCCTCTCTTCTTCAATGGCACCTTTCTTCTTCTCTTTGGCACTTTCCTTCCTAGAAAAAATCTTCTTCTTTTGAGAATATATTTGTTAGAGAAATGGAGAATGGATGAGCTGCTCCCAAACTACCCAACTGCCTCAAACAACCCATCAAGGACCACTTTTATAACAAATTCTTCATGAGCTGGCCATGAGAGTCGTGGCACAGCTGTCACGAGAATCTGGCAAAATCCACGGTCATTTCCACGGCCGTGGTTCTTCAGGAAACCGTGATTCTATGCAGAAACTTCGCTTTGGATCATTGAGCTGTGGTTTGGTGCATGGCTAGTGTTGGCAAGGTTCCATGAGTCCTCCTTACCCCTTTGATGTGTCCTAATGAGTCCGAGGACGTGTCATCTAAATGAACGGCCCTTTAACGCATCGTTTTAGCTCTAAACTTCCCGAAATACCTACAAAACGCACACAAGTCCGTGTAGACGTCTATCTCGACAAAATACATGTTTTGAGCGCAAAACGTATTGGACTAGTGCTAGATCATGCATGATTGAGCGAGAATACTATATAATGTACACCTAAAACTATGCTATAAATCGTGTTATCACAAATCCCCGGCAACGGCGCCAAAAACTTGTTCGCCACTTAGCGTGCGTGCAAATAAGCTTTAAATTTATAAAACTAGAATCAAGCAAGCGAACCCGCAGTGTACGGATCGGCGTAGATTAGCAAGTATTCCAGAGTATCGAATACAGGGATTTGGGGGGAACAAATTCAATTTCAGTTTATCAAGCAAGTAGATGTAAGAGCTTTGCAAATTATTGGGAAAACAACAATCCTAAAGATCTAAGTATCCAGCTATGGCTATTGATTCAAGATATACTAATGATATAAGGACAGAGTTAAGATATGCAAAGGTATACTAATGTAAGGTAATTGTACGGTGAAGTTCCAAAAAACCTTGTATGACTCACCTACAAGACACTCTCTATAAAGGTTGTTGAGGCTTCAATACAGAAAGGTTCTAAAGGCAAGAATTAATATCAAATACCCAAACTTATAATCCAAGGATCAAGACTAACTAAATCGATTAAGGTTGTGACACTCACAATCGAGGTAGAGGTTGTTGAGGCTTCACTACCACCTAGAAAAGGCAAGCCTAAACTAAATTAAAGCAAATCTTTAACTTTAGATTAAAGTAAAAGCAAGTTCGTAAACTTAAGGGAAATCACGGTTAGTTCTTGAGGTTCCACGGCCGTGGACTCAAGAACAGGCCGTAATTTAGGGTTCGTCGGCGATTCTCTCTAACTCTCAGGATCCAATCTGTTTACGATCGATCTATCATCATCTAAGCCACAACTATCAACCCTTCACCTTAGAATTGTTAAGGGTTTTTAGCCAACAATAGTCATATTGATATCAAATTCAAAGATTAAAAGATTGAAAGATAAAAACTTCCGAAAACCTTCACTAACTCTCAAATCAGTTTCAAAGTCACAATCAAGAACAATAATCGTCACTAGATTCGGAATAACTCAAACAAACACAAATCTTAGACAAGAAGGAAGAACGGGATGTCAATTTGTCTTCTAAATCAAACCTAAACAAGAAGAGGAATCTTCTTGCGAACAATCTTCCGAATCTTCGATCTTCCGTCAATCCGGAAATCTCAATCACAATCTCCACCAAAGTGCGAGATTAGGGTAACTCCAAGGATGAGTGCAAAGTACGTCTTTTGCAAAAGTCGCAAAGATCTCTAAGTCACGGCGTGGGCGAAAGTGCGTCTAAGGAGAGGTGTCGGAATCTCTCTTCGTCCGTCCTTTTATAGTGTAAGATAAACTTTCGGCCCGACCCAATCTTTTAAAAGATCGTGGCTTAAAGTGTGGCGAAAAGGATCGCCAAGATCACGGTCGTGGAAGGTTCCACGACCGTAATTTAGAGCGTGGAAATCAACACGGTTTGAACCAATGATTCCACGACCGTAGAAGTTACTGGAATGAACCACGCTTCACTTGCTAGGGTTCCACGGCCGTGGAACTGAACGTGGAAAGTGGTACGGCCGTATTTTAGAGCGTGGTTTAGGGCAAGAACGTGATTCTTCCCTAACCTCGTGCATTCTCCAAGTTGAACTCCTTTTTGCTCCTAAGAATGCCCTCAATCCAGGGACATGTCAAACAACTTCATCCTTGCTCAATTCCGTTCGGAAATAGCTCTCCATCACCTATAATCAACATAAAGCTTGTGTAGATCTCTATATCGACATTATAGATAAACTAGCTCACAAATGCATCAATGCTCAATCAATGACTATCAATATGAATCAAATACATTTAGAAAACGTGCCTAAAATATCACAATATTTCATGCTAACAAATAACCCCATACTTGCCACTTGCTTGTCCCTAAGCAAGGTCTTTCAAAAGCTTTTAAAACAAGAGTTAGGATGAAATATGTGTACCTTCTCAAAGCAATACTTCTTTTGGTTGAATGTGCCTTCTAAACAATAGATCATTCTCAAATCTTGCTTCATTAATTTATAAGACTTTCATACACTTAATCAAAGAGTAAAGAGTAAAGAAAACTCATAAATCAATCAAACTTCCATACAAGCATCATAACCTTCAAACATTATCAAAATCAATCATAAGAATTTCAATTTAGATCACCAAGCCATATAGCACTCTTTTGATCTTAAGGACTTCCAAAGAAAAAGGTCTAGAATGTGGAAAGGGAAGGAAACTTTAAGGAATGTGGTGCATGAATCCGGGAAAGTGGACAACAAATCTTTCTTCTTCTCTTGCGGTTTCCGCACACCTTCAACTTTGAGCTTCGCTCTTTTCCTTTCATTTTTGGACTTTACTTTTGGAGTTATGGATAGAGGTGCACAAAAACCGAAGCCTAGGAGATTGGCGTTTCTCAATTTATATGAGATGCCTCAAACCCTTAGCGCACATACCATAATCCGCTAGGAATATCGCTCAATCCGACTTTGGCAAGACACAAACACCCGGCTATGTGAATGGTGCCGAGTTACTCATCGTCATGATTGACTTCCCCAAACCCACAATTTCTTTCTATTCTTTTGATTGCAAATAATTGCTCTCATGGCCCTCCCACATCAAACATGCCTTTTTCATTCACTTCTCCAAATTCTCGGATAGGTAAAGGAGGTCAATATTTCAATGAGGAGCTAAAATGATCAAAGAATGAAGAAAGAAAAATCGAATTGCCTTAATCATCTCAACAAGAAGCATAAGAACTTATAGTGTGATTTCAACTTTAATTTCTCACATGATTTAGGTAACATTCATCACATTATGAAACTTGTAAAAGAAGCATAATCAACTCATTCAATTCCTTTTCAATTCACTATTCGTTTAAGCATGCAATTGTCATCAAACTCAATTCACAAGTAGCGATTATCATGGAAATCATCTCAATTCCTTAGAAGCACAAAATTTTTCAAAATTTTTCAATTTTTATGGGTTTTTCAAGTTCTTTTTCATGCAATGCAATAATGAAACGTGCAACAATATAATGAACATGCAAGATAGTCTCGATAGAAGCAAACATAGTGAGTAAGAGTTATTACAAACTTTTAGTCACACCCCACCCCATACTTGGAACAAACATTGTCCCTAATGTTCAAATAAAAGAAAGAAAAGAAGAAAATAAAAAGAAACTCACAAAATGGCGGTGGAGCGGCTAAAACAATCGGTCATGCAAATCATCATCACTGCGGCGCTGGTGGAGGCGGGAACGGAGAGAAGCTGGGGTCGTAGTGCCGCCCGAACTGCTGGCGGTAGACATCTCTCATCATGTTATCGAGGTCGTCCAAGCGTCCATATCTAGCATCGGCTCGAATCTCCAATGCTCCTACTCTCTCCGAAAGACCAGTAGCCCAATCCGGCATCTGCTCATACCATCCCGGAGCATGACTGTACCACTCTGGAGCGTCGGATGGTGCTGGTGCTGGTGCAGATGGTGTCTGTGTAACCCATGGAGGTGGAGCTCCATACCATGCAGGAGGTGTCTCTGCCCAAGTGGGTCTCTCACTCACGCTGGCGCGGCGAGAAGACGAGCTTGAAGCTCTGGCGGGACGTGGAGAACGTCTAGGCACATCGGGGGCCGCATCTGTCCTGCTCTTCAAGGCTAAGTGATACATCAACTTAGCCTTGGTGTCAGCTGGTTGCCAGCGGTCCTCGCTGGCGTATATCATAGCTACCTCCTCCCAAAAATCCTTGGCGTAAACGCCACTAGGAAAACGACCATTGAAGGTCTCATGGAACCCAAAGAAGGTTCCGAACTCACGGATGGAAAAATCATAGTTTCTTTCCATAAGACGGAAAGAAACGGTCCTATCCACATGGCTGTGCTCGAAAGACGTCACAACATCCCTCGTAATCTCCTCATAAGCGTCTTCTCGGATAGCCGAGAAGACAACTAGTCCGGCTCTATCCAAGAGCCATGTAAGGTCATCTATGATGTTAAGAGGAGCTAGATCCTCTAACAATAGGTACCTAGGTCCAATCACAGCCCTCTCATGGATCCTCTCGAATGCATCGAGGTGATCCTCATGAATGGTCGGTACTCTAGGGCTAGGAGGTGAGGGTGATGAAGGTGATGATGGAGGTGAAGGGGAAGAAGGTGGTGGTGCCCTAGAGGATGAAGAAAAAGAGGGATTACCCTTCCTCTTCTTGTTTTGGTCATTCTTCTTCTCCTTGATTCTCCCAGAAACTCTCCTCATAAAGTCCATCACTGTTCAAAATTACGGTCTGTTCTTGGTGATTCCACGGCCGTGGAACTATCAGCGACCGTGGTTCGTCTTGTTTTTTCGCAAATCTCAGCAAACAACACTCAAACTCAGCAATCAGGCAGCCCTAGTCTAATTCCTTCCAATTTCAGTCAGTTCTTCCTTAAATTGCTAACAAATACGAACCAAATTGACAAAGATCAAGAAGAGTGGAAAAAACCTAGGTTTCGGATTTTAAAATCCAAATTGTGCGTTCCTTGGTGATTTGCCACTTGATTCGTTGCTTGGATCTCGTTGGTGGTTGAATTTGCTTCAATTTGGGAAGAAGAATCGTTGAAAACGATTAACGAACGAAGATTTGGGAGGAGGGGCGTGGAATCGGCGTTTTGGGTCGTGGAATTGGGTATTTGTGGAGTGTTTTTGTGAAGAATGTTGTTTATATAGTGACAGACAAAATTTTGAAAATCACGGTCTGTCGGGGTGTTCCACGGCCGTGGAATTGTACGGAACCGTGGTTTTGGTGATTTTTCAATGGCTTTTGGAAATTACGGTCACTGTAGCTGTCACGACCGTGGTTTAGGCCGTGGAACTCTCTGTAAAGCTCCAAAGTCCAAGTTTCGTCACTTTTCTTCAACATTACCCTCCCCTTTTCCTTTTCCATCGTTCCTACATCCAAAAACACGAACATACCGGAAGAAATCGAAGGTAAAACAAAGCAAAAACGTCTAAACTAAGTTAAACTATGAATCGAGAACAAAAACAAAAATGCAATACCTTGGGTTGCCTCCCAAGAAGCGCTTTGTTTAAGGTCCGTAGCTAGACCAATCTCGCACTTATTCGAGTGCGGTAGGCGCGAACTCTTCAGTTTGGAGTTCCGGCGTATACTTCTTGAGTCGTTGGCCGTTCAGCTTAAAGCTTCCGCCCGCTTCATCCCATACTTTAACTGCACCATGGGGGAAAATACGCTTAATTAGAAAAGGTCCGGTCCAACGAGATTTAAGCTTACCTGGAAAGAGACGAAGCCTTGAATTGAAGAGGAGAACTTGATCTCCTTCTTTGAAGTCCTTTGGAATGATATGCTTATCATGCCAACGCTTTGCTCTCTCCTTATAGATCTTAGCGTTTTCATAAGCGTTCAAGCGGAGTTCGTCCAGCTCATTAAGGTCTTGGAGATGCTTCTCTCCCGCTTCCTTCATGCTGAAATTCAACCACTTGATAGCCCAAAACGCCTTGTGCTCCAACTCTACCGGTAAGTGACAAGACTTCCCATACACAAGGTTGTATGGTGTGGTTCCTATGTGAGTCTTAAACGCAGTCCGGTACGCCCACAATGCGTCATCAAGCTTCAAAGACCAATCCTTCCTAGTCCTTGAAACCGTTTTCTCTAGAATTCCTTTGATCTCCTGATTTGAGATCTCAACTTGTCCACTAGTTTGTGGATGATAAGGGGTAGCGATCTTGTGAGTAACCCCATACTTAGCTAGAAGAGCTTCATAGCGCCGGGCAATGAAGTGAGAACCTCCATCACTAATGATAGTCCTTGGTGTCCCAAATCGTGGGAAGATGGTTTTGTTGAAGAACTTAACCACAACCATGGCATCATTGGTGGGAGAGGCAATTGCTTCCACCCATCTAGAAACGTAATCCACCGCCAAGAGTATGTATTGGTTTCCACAAGAAGATGGGAATGGTCCCATAAAGTCTACTCCCCAAACATCGAAAATCTCCACTTCTTGGATGTTGTTGAGGGGCAACTCATTCCTCCTAGAGATATTACCTGTTCTTTGACAAGCATTGCAACAAGAAACAAAGGATTGCACATCTCTAAATAAAGTAGGCCAAAAGAATCCGGATTGCAATAACTTTGCGCTAGTCTTGTTCGAACTAGCGTGTCCTCCACAAGGTAGTGAATGACAATGGCGGATGACACTTTGCATCTCATCTTCCGACACACATCGCCGAATGATGCCATCCGGACCTCTCTTAAAGAGGAGAGGTTCATTCCAAAAGTATTCACAGACATCCTTAAAGAACTTCTTCCTTTGTGCGTAGGATAATCCGGGCGGTATCTCCTGGCAAACCAAATAGTTAATAAAATCAGCAAACCATGGTTCGTTACCTTTGGAGATTACATCGATGCACTCCTCAATAATGTGTAGATGTTTGTCCGGGAAGGAGTCATCGATGGGTAAATGATCGTCCTCTAGATGTGTTAGGCGACTCAAATGATCCGCAACAGAGTTTTCCGAACCCTTCTTGTTGCGGATCTCTAGATCGAATTCTTGTAGGAGAAGAATCCATCTAATTAGCCTTGGCTTCGCGTCTTTCTTCGGAAGGAGGTACCGAATCGCAGCATGATCCGTGTAGACAATCACCTTTGCACCTACAAGATAAGAGCAAAACTTGTCAATAGCATAAACAATGGCTAAGAATTCCTTTTCGGTAGTGGCGTAGTTGAGCTGCGCTTCATCCAACGTCTTGCTAGCATAGTATATGGCATGGGTTCGTCCTTCCTTTCGTTGTCCAAGAACAGCTCCTATAGCTACGTCACTAGCATCGCACATAACCTCAAAGGGAAGAGTCCAATCCGGAGGTTGGATAATAGGTGCTGAAATTAGAGCTTGCCGAATCGTGTTAAACGCATCCAAACATTCCTGTGAAAACTCAAAAACTACATCCTTCATCAATAGGTTAGTGAGCGGTTTTGATATTTTAGAGAAGTCTTTAATGAAACGTCTATAAAATCCAGCATGTCCTAGGAAACTTCTTATCCCTTTCACCAAAGTTGGGGGAGGAAGCTACTCTATGGTCTTTGTTTTCGCCTTATCTACCTCTATCCCTCTACTAGAGATTAAGTGTCCTAAAACAATTCCTTCCTTAACCATGAATTGACACTTCTCCCAATTAAGAACTAGGTTAGTGTCTTCACACCTTTGTAAAACAAGAGCAAGGTTAGAAAGACAGTTGTGAAAAGAGGAACCGTATACGGAGAAGTCATCCATGAAGACTTCCATGATTTCCTCAATGTATTCGGAGAAGATGGCCATCATGCACCTTTGAAAGGTGGCTGGGGCGTTGCAAAGCCCGAACGGCATTCTCCTATAAGCAAACGTACCCCACGAGCACGTGAATGTGGTCTTCTCCTGATCATCCGGGTGTATCGGGATCTGAAAGAAACCACTATAACCGTCAAGATAGCAAAAGTGCGAATGTTGTGCTAACCTTTCAAGCATTTGATCAATGAATGGCAATGGGAAGTGATCCTTCCTCGTTGCATTGTTGAGCTTGCGGTAGTCTATGCACATCCGCCATCCCGTTACGGTTCAGGTAGGAATGAGTTCGTTGTTCTTGTTGGTGATGACCGTCATTCCTCCCTTCTTTGGAACTACTTGAACCGGACTCACCCACTTACTATCGGAGATAGGATAGATGATACCTGCATCAA
Organism: Fagopyrum esculentum; assembly: GCA_033239045.1. Classification (NCBI taxonomy): domain Eukaryota; kingdom Viridiplantae; phylum Streptophyta; class Magnoliopsida; order Caryophyllales; family Polygonaceae; genus Fagopyrum; species Fagopyrum esculentum. The sequence goes on from BSUD01000005.1 coordinate 52,460,006, forward strand.
GAAGTTTAAGAATTTCCTTCTTGACAACCTCTTTCATGGTTGGATTTAACCGCCTTTGAGGTTGTCTTGAAGTTCTAAAATCTTCCTCCATTAGTATCTTATGCATACATAGGGAGGGTTTTATTCCTACTAAGTCCTCAATGGTGTAGCCTAGAGCTTTCCTATGTTTCCTAAGGACAATCATGAGCTGATTATGTTCATCTATGCTTAGATCGGAACTAACAATAACCGGAAAGGTAGAATTAGGTCCTAGAAAAGCGTACCTTAGATGAGTTGGAAGTGGTTTTAGCTCCATCGCTTTCTGAGCTTCCAATGATCCTTGAGGAGCATCTGATGTTTCCTTAGAAGTTTCTAAGGGTGTTGAAGGTGTGGGAGAAGAATCAAAAGAAGTTGAAGAAGTGTCTCGATCACTCCTTTCCACGGCCAGAATCACGGTTTCTCTGTGTTCTCCACGGCCGTGGTTTAGGGCGTGGAAAGGAAATACAGTTGTTATGTTTTCTCCACGACCGTGTAACCCTCTGGAGTGGGACACAGTTTGGTTGGTGAAATCCACGGCCGTGGAATACAGTGTATGGCCGTGGATTCTCACGTTTTCTTCCTCGTCGTGGAGTGTCTCAAATTCTACTTCACCCACTTCTTCTTGTGCTTCTAAGGCTTCAATTTCCTCATTGCACTCCTCTTCTTCCCCTACATTCGTTAGACTCATAGTAATAACCTTTTATAAAGGATCGTTGAAGAGAATAACACTTACCTCCTCCCTAGACAACCCTTCTTCATCTTGGATATTGAATATATCCTCATCAAAGATTGGCTCCTTCACTAGAGTGGAAAGAACAAACTCTACTTTCTCTTCTCCTATATCAAAAGCGAGTCTACCATTCTTGCAATCGACTATGCAGCCGGAAGTTGCAAGAAACGGTCTTCCGAGTATGATCGGGACCGGACTATCTGCAGGAATGTCAAGCACAACAAAGTCAATGGGAACAAAGAATTTACCTAGCTTGACCGGGACGTCTTCTACAACACGGACGGGGCAAGTAATGGATCGATCCGCCATATACAACGTCATCTTCACCGGTTTAGGGTCACCTAAACCGATCTTCCTACATAATGCAATTGGTATGATACTCACACTTACTCCCAAGTCACATAAAGCATCATATGTGACATCTCCCACTCCTATGGGAATGCAAAACGACCCCAGATCCTTTAGCTTTGGGGGCATTTTCTCCTTCATGGTCTTGATGAGATCCGAAGAATCCGAACTCATCTTAACCTCACCGAAATCTTCTAGCTTCCTCTTGTTGGAGAGGAGCTCCTTCAAGAACTTGCCATAAGCCGGCATACCTACAATAGCATCAATAAAGGGTATATTAATATGCAGCTTGCTCATGAGTTCTATAAACTTACCAAATTGTTTATCTAGGCACACTCTCGCTCTAGATTGAGGAAATGGTAGGGGAGGTTTATAAGCCGGAGGAGGAACGTAGACGTCTTCCTTCTCCTTCCCCTTCTTTTTGTCTTTCTCTACGGGGACTTCAACGAACTTAGGCTGCGGATCGGTGGTAGTCACTCCGCTCCTAGTTGTGATTGCCATCACCCTTCCCTTAGGGTTGTCCTCCGTCTTTCCTGGAAGTTTCCCTTGATTCCTAGGAACTTCCTCCGCATGGCTGAACATTTGGTTTTCTAAAACCTTTTGAGCATTATCAACCTTAGAAATTTGATCATCAACCTTAATGATGCGGTTTTCCAACCCTTGAAGCTTTCCCAAAATCGTTTCCAACATGGGATCGGGCTTCTCCTTCCCCGAAGTACTTCCTCCATTAGATGCTTGCCCCTGGCTTTTCAAAGGAGTAGAGGAAGAGGAAGGTGGGGTTAGTGAATTAGAACTGGAAGGATAAGAGTTACCGGAATTTTGTTGATTGGAACGCCAGTTGTTGTTGTTTGAACCCCTATTGTTGTTCCAATTGTTGTTCCGGTTGTTGTTATTGCCATTCCAATTGTTCCGGTTGTTGTTCCGGTTGTTGTTGTTGCGGTTTGTGTTCTCACCGCCATTGTTGTTGTTGCCCAAATAGCCAACATACTTTCCTTGTTGCTTTGGAATGTTGGTCTTGATACTCTCCTTCAATTCCTTGATCTCATTGTTGAGGGAGAAAATCTGATTTTGAGCTTCTTGTGTGAGCTTTGCTCCTTGCTCCACACGATTTCCCTCCACTTTCCGGTGGGAATACTTCTCTATGACTCTTGCTTGCTTCTCAATGAAGTCCCAAGCGTCATCTTCTCTCATGTCCATGAATGTGCCACATGAGAGGGATTGGAGCTTGAATTGTGTCTCCACATCCAGCCCCTTATAGTAAATCTCCAGCAATGCAAGCTTGGATATGCCATGATGAGGGCAATCCAATAACAAGTCCTGAAACCTTTCCCATGATTGAAACAAACTTTCGTTAGATCTCATGGAAAATGCATTAATCTTACCTCTAAGTTCCGCCGTTTCGGATGGCGGAAAGAACTTAGTGAGGAACTCCGCGGAAAGGTCTTCCCATGTGTCTAGTTTCCCATTAGGAAGAGCTTGGTACCAAGATAATGCTTTCCCCTTCAAAGAGAAGAAGAAAGGCTTGAGCTTATAATTGTTGGTAGTCGCGTTTTTCGGCCTCATTGTCTCCATCATACACTCAAAGTTTTGCAAGTGTTGGCGTGGAGATTCAGCGCTTGTCCCGCCAAATTGGTTTTGGCGAACAAGAGTAATAACTTGAGGGTTAAAGCTAAACCCTTGTACATCATCAGCATCAAAGTTCACACCTAGACGGCGTGGTTGCTGCGTTGGGTCCATCCTTTGGCCAAGAGTCCTTGGCTCATCATCTACACGGTTCACCCTTACATTCCTAGGTGGAATGCGTTGATTTGCGGTCGTCCGTGGGGCGAATGGATTCACATTGATCCTTGGATCAATCTCCTCTAACGGTGGTATGGAAGAGTCGCTATCATCAGCGGATGAATGACCCCTATTCGACCTTAATGATCTCCTTGAGGATTTCTTGCTTCCCTTATTCTTGAGATTGCTTAGTTCTATCCTCATCTGGAACATCATGTCTTTCAGATCATTAACATGGGATTGATGACGATCCATCTCATCCCGACGAATATTCTCATTCCATTGGAGTTGAGCTTCTTTCTCCGCTAACTCCGCTTGAAGATCACGTTCGTGTTCTTCAGCCATCTTCTTTTCCTTACGCTTTTGCCTTAAAGTTCTCTCAAGCTCTTGATCAAGAGGTAAGAGATCTTCGGTGTTCCTAGACCTGCGCATGCACTCAAAGAGATATCAAATAAAGAGAGCAAGCTCCCAAGCTTGACAACCGGCTACCGAATTTGGCCTAGACCAAATCCCCGGCAACGGCGCCAAAAACTTGTTCGCCACTTAGCGTGCGTGCAAATAAGCTTTAAATTTATAAAACTAGAATCAAGCAGGCGAACCCGCAGTGTACGGATCGGCGTAGATTAGCAAGTATTCCAGAGTATCGAACACAGGGATTTGGGGGGAACAAATTCAATTTCAGTTTATCAAGCAAGTAGATGTAAGAGCTTTGCAAATTATTGGGAAAACAACAATCCTAAAGATCCAAGTATCCAGCTGTGGCTATCGATTCAAGATATACTAATGATATAAGGACAGAGTTAAGATATGCAAAGGTATACTAATGTAAGGTAATCGTACGGTGAAGTTCCAAAAAACCTTATATGACTCACCTACAAGACACTCTCTATAAAGGTTGTTGAGGCTTCAATATAGAAAGGTTCTAAAGGCAAGAATTAATATCAAATACCCAAACTTATAATCGAAGGATCAAGACTAACTAAATCGATTAAGGTTGTGACACTCACAATCGAGGTAGAGGTTGTTGAGGCTTCACTACCACCTAGAAAAGGCAAGCCTAAACTAAATTAAAGCAAATCTTTAACTTTGGATTAAAGTAAAAGCAAGTTCGTAAACTTAAGGGAAATCACGGTTAGTTCTTGAGGTTCCACGGCCGTGGACTCAAGAACAGACCGTAATTTAGGGTTCGTCGGCGATTCTCTCTAACTCTCAGGATCCAATCTTTTTACGATCGCTCTATCATCATCTAAGCCACAACTATCAACCCTTCACCTTATAATTGTTAAGGGATTTTAGCCAACAATAGTCATATTGATATCAAATTCAAAGATTAAAAGATTGAAAGATGAAAACTTCCGAAAACCTTCACTAACTCTCAAATCAGTTTCAAAGTCACAATCAAGAACAATAATCGTCACTAGATTCGGAATAACTCAAACAAACACAAATCTTAGACAAGAAGGAAAAACGGGATGTCAATCCGTCTTCTAAATCAAACCTAAACAAGAAGAGGAATCTTCTTGCGAACAATCTTCCGAATCTTCGATCTTCCGTCAATCCGGAAATCTCAATCACAATCTCCACCAAAGTGCGAGATTAGGGTAACTCCAAGGATGAGCGCAAAGTACGTCTTTTGCAAAAGTCGCAAAGATCTCTAAGTCGCGGCGTGGGCGAAAGTCCGTCTAAGCAGAGGTGTCGGAATCTCTCTTTGTCCGTCCTTTTATAGTGTAAGATAAACTTTCGGCCCGGCCCAATCTTTTAAAAGATCGTGGCTTAAAGTTAGGCGAAAAGGATCGCCAAGATCACGGTCGTGGAAGGTTCCACGACCGTAATTTAGAGCGTGGAAATCAACACGGTTTGAACCAATGATTCCACGACCGTAGAAGTTACTGGAATGAACCACGCTTCACTTGCTAGGGTTCCACGGCCGTGGAACTGAACGTGGAAAGTGGTACGACCGTGTTTTAGAGCGTGGTTTAGGGCATGAACGTGATTCTTCCCTAACCTCGTGCATTCTCCAAGTTGAACTCCTTTTTGCTCCTAAGAATGCCCTCAATCCATGGACATGTCAAACAACTTCATCCTTGCTCAATTCCGTTCGGAAATAGCTCTCAATCACCTATAATCAACATAAAGCTTGTGTAGATCTCTATATCGACATTATAGATAAACTAGCTCACAAATGCATCAATGCTCAATCAATGACTATCAATATGAATCAAATACACTTAGAAAACGTGCCTAAAATATCACAATATTTCATGCTAACAAATAACCCCATACTTGCCACTTGCTTGTCCCTAAGCAAGGTCTTTCAAAAGCTTTTAAAACAAGAGTTAGGATGAAATATGTGTACCTTCTCAAAGCAATACTTCTTTTGGTTGAATGTGCCTTCTAAACAATAGATCATTCTCAAATCTTGCTTTATTCGTTTATAAGACTTTCATACACTTAATCAAAGAGTAAAGAGTAAAGAAAACTCATAAATCAATCAAACTTCCATACAAGCATCATAACCTTCAAACATTATCAAAATCAATCATAAGAACTTCAATTTAGATCACCAAGCCATATAGCATTATTTTGATCTTAAGGACTTCCAAAGAAAAAGGTCTAGAATGTGGAAAGGGAAGGAAACTTTAAGGAATGTGGTGCATGAATCCGGGAAAGTGGACAACAACTCTTTCTTCTTCTCTTGCGGTTTCCGCACACCTTCAACTCTTAGCTTCGCTCTTTTCCTTTCATTTTTCGACTTTACTTTTGGAGTTATGGATAGAGGTGCACAAAAACCGAAGCCTAGGAGATTGGCGTTTCTCAATTTTTATGAGATGCCTCAAACCCTTAGCGCACATACCATAATCTGCTAGGAATATCGCTCAATCCCACTTTGGCAAGACACAAACACCCGGCTATGTGAATGGTGCCGAGTTACTCATCGTCATGATTGACTTCCCCAAACCTACAATTTCTTTCTATTCTTTTGATTGCAAATAATTGCTCTCATGGCCCTCCCACATCAAACATGCCTTTTTCATTCACTTCTCCAAATTCCCGGATAGGTAAAGGAGGTCAATATTTCAATGAGGAGCTAAAATGATCAAAGAATGAAGAAAGAAAAATCGAATTGCCTTAATCATCTCAACAAGAAGCATAAGAACTTATAGTGTGATTTCAACTTCAATTTCTCACATGATTTAGGTAACATTCATCACATTATGAAACTTGTAAAAGAAGCATAATAACCTCATTCAATTCCTTTTCAATTCACTATTTGTTTAAGCATGCAATTGTCATCAAACTCAATTCACAAGTAGCGATTATCATGGAAATCATCTCAATTCCTTAAAAGCACACAATTTTTCAAAATTTTTCAATTTTTATGGGTTTTTCAAGTTCTTTTTCATGCAATGCAATAATGAAACGTGCAACAATATAATGAACATGCAAGATAGTCTCGATAGAAGCAAACATAGTGAGTAAGAGTTATTACAAACTTTTAGTCACACCCCACCCCATACTTGAACAAACATTGTCCCTAATGTTCAAATAAAAGAAAGAAAAGAAGAAAAGAAAAAGAAACTCAGAAAATGGCGGTGGAGCGGCTAAAACAATCGGTCATGCAAATCATCGTCACTGCGGCGCTGGTGGAGGCGCGAATGGAGAGAAGCTGGGGTCGTAGTGCCGCCCGAACTGCTGGCGGTAGACATCTCTCATCATGTTATCGAGGTCGTCCAAGCGTCCATCTCTAGCATCGGCTCGAATCTCCAATGCTCCTACTCTCTCTGAAAGACCAGTAGCCCAATCCGGCATCTGCTCATACCATCCCGGAGCATGACTTTACCACTCTGGAGCGTCGGATGGTGCTGGTGCAGATGGTGTCTGTGTAACCCATGGAGGTGGAGCTCCATACCATGCAGGAGGTGTCTCTGACCAAGTGGGTCTCTCACTCACGCTGGCGCGGCGAGAAGACTTGCCTGAAGCTCTGGCGGGACGTGGAGAACGTCTAGGCACATCGGGGGCCGCATCCGGCTGATCCGGAAACGTGCCAAACTCCTGCTCTGCTCCTCCTCCACCCTCATACTGATCCCTCATCTCCTCCTCCTCAACTACGGGCGCTGGTGGAACATACGGAGGAGCTGCAATCCTGTTCGCATGCATAGCAGCGAACGTCTCCTTCCAATTATGGCGTCCTGCCATAATGGAGTACTCCTGTAGCCACTCAATACCCCTACCCGTCCTGCTCTCCCAAGGCATGGCCGCATAAGGCGGACCTCTATGTGTGGGGAAGATGAGACCTCTAGTCATGAAGGCATGAAGTCCTAAGGGTACGGCTGGTATGCGGGTACATGCAGAAAAATCATCTCCCAAACTCCTAGCAAGGTGGGTAACTATCCCACCGTATCCAATGTTGCCCTTCCTCTTGTTCTTAAGCTTGCTCATAGTAGCAGCTAAGAGGGTGGCACAGTCAGCTCGGCGCCCATACAACATAGAGTATAGCAGAAAGAGCTCATCCGTCTTGATCTTTTGGGGCGTCTCCGTCCTAGGGAAGAGATACTCCGAAGGAACACGGTGAGCAATCTTCAAGGCTAAGTGATACATCAACTTAGCCTTGGTGTCAGCTGGTTGCCAGCGGTCCTCGCTGGCGTATATCATAGCTACCTCCTCCCAAAAATCCTTGGTGTAAACGCCACTAGGAAAACGACCATTGAAGGTCTCATGGAACCCAAAGAAGGTTCCGAACTCACGGATGGAAAAATCATAGTTTCTTTCCATAAGACGGAAAGAAACGGTCCTATCCACATGGCTGTGCTCGAAAGACGTCACAACCTCCCTCGTAATCTCCTCATAAGCGTCTTCTCGGATAGCCGAGAAGACAACTAGTCCGGCTCTATCCAAGAGCCATGTAAGGTCATCTATGATGTTAAGAGGAGCTAGATCCTCTAACAATAGGTACCTAGGTCCAATCACAGCCCTCTCATGGATCCTCTCGAATGCATCGAGGTGATCCTCATGAATGGTAGGTACTCTAGGGCTAGGAGGTGAGGGTGATGAAGGTGATGATGGAGGTGAAGGGGAAGAAGGTGGTGGTGCCCTAGAGGATGAAGAAGAAGAGGGATTACCCTTCCTCTTCTTGTTTTGGTCATTCTTCTTCTCCTTGATTCTCCCAGAAACTCTCCTCACAAAGTCCATCACTGTTCAAAATTACGGTCTGTTCTTGGTGATTCCACGGCCGTGGAACTATCAGCGACCGTGGTTCGTCTGGTTTTTTCGCAAATCTCAGCAAACAACACTCAAACTCAGCAATCAGGCAGCCCTAGTCTAATTCCTTCCAATTTCAGTCAGTTCTTCCTAAAATTGCTAACAAAAACGAACCAAATTGACAAAGATCAAGAAGAGTGGAAAAAACCTAGGTTTCGGATTTTAAAATCCAAATTGTGCGTTCCTTGGTGATTTGCCGCTTGATTCGTTGCTTGGATCTCGTTGGTGGTTGAATTTGCTTCAATTTGGGAAGAAGAATCGTTGAAAACGATTAACGAACGAAGATTTGGGAGGAGGGGCGTGGAATCGGCGTTTTGGGTCGTGGAATTGGGTATTTGTGGAGTGTTTTTGTGAAGAATGTGGTTTATATAGTGACAGGAAAAAATTTGAAAATCACGGTCTGTCGGGGTGTTCCACGGCCTTGGAATTGTACGGAACCGTGGTTTTTGTGATTTTTAATCGCTTTTGGAAATTACGGTCACTGTAGCTGTTACGACCGTGGTTTAGGCCGTGGAACTCTTTGTAAAGCTCCAAGGTCCAAGTTTCGTCACTTTTCTTCAACATTACCCTCCCCTTTTCCTTATCCATCGTTCCTACATCTAAAAACACGAACATACCGGAAGAAATCGAAGGCAAAACAAAGCAAAAACGTCTAAACTAAGCTAAACTATGAATCGAGAACAAAAACAAAAATGCAATACCTTGGGTTGCCTCCCAAGAAGCACTTTGTTTAAGGTCCGTAGCTAGACCATGGGGGAAAATACGCTTAATTAGAAAAGGTCCGGTCCAACGAGATTTAAGCTTACCTGGAAAGAGATGAAGCCTTGAATTGAAGAGGAGAACTTGATCTCCTTCTTTGAAGTCCTTTGGAATGATATGCTTATCATGCCAACACTTTGCTCTCTCCTTATAGATCTTAGCGTTTTCATAAGCGTTCAAGCGGAGTTCGTCCAGCTCATTAAGGTCTAGGAGACGCTTCTCTCCCGCTTCCTTCATGCTGAAAGTCAACCACTTGATAGCCGAAAACGCCTTGTGCTTCAACTCTACCGGTAAGTGACAAGACTTCCCATACACAAGGTTGTATGGTGTGGTTCCTATGTGAGTCTTAAACGCAGTCCGGTACGCCCACAATGCCTCATCAAGCTTCAAAGACCAAACTTCCTAGTCCTTGAAACCATTTTCTCTAGAATTCCTTTGATCTCCCGATTTGAGATCTTAACTTGTCCACTAGTTTGTGGATGATAAGGGGTAGCGATCTTGTGAGTAACCCCATACTTGGCTAGAAGAGCTTCAAAGCGCCGGGCAATGAAGTGAGAACCTCCATCACCAATGATAGTCCTTGGTGTCCCAAATCGTGGGAAGATGGTTTTGTTGAAGAACTTAACCACAACCATGGCATCATTGGTGGGAGAGGCAATTGCTTCCACCCATCTAGAAACGTAATCCACCGCCAAGAGTATGTATTGGTTTCCACAAGAAGATGGGAATGGTCCCATAAAGTCTACTCCCCAAACATCGAAAATCTCCACTTCTTGGATGTTGTTGAGGGGCATCTCATTCCTCCTGGAGATATTACCTGTTCTTTGACAAGCATCGCAACAAGAAACAAATGATTGCACATCTCTAAATAAAGTAGTCCAAAAGAATCCGGATTGCAATACCTTTGCGCTAGTCTTGTTCGAACTAGCGTGTCCTCCACAAGGTAGTGAATGACAATGGCGGATGACACTTTGCATCTCATCTTCCGGCACACATCGCCGAATGATGCCATCCGGACCTCTCTCAAAGAGGAGAGGTTCATTGCAAAAGTATTCCCGGATATCCTTAAAGAACTTCTTCCTTTGTGCGTAGGATAATCCGGACGGTATCTCCTAGCAAACCAAATAGTTAACAAAATCAGCAAACCATGGTTCGTTACCTTTGGAGATTACATCGATGCACTCCTCAATAATGTGTAGATGTTCGTCCGGGAAGGAGTCATCGATGGGTAAATGGTCGTCCTCTAGATGTGTTAGGCGACTCAAATGATCCGCAACAGAGTTTTCCGAACCCTTCTTGTCGCGGATCTCTAGATCAAATTCTTGTAGGAGAAGAATCCATCTAATTAGCCTTGGCTTCGCGTCTTTCTTCGCAAGGAGGTACCGAATCGCAACATGATCCGTGTAGACAATCACCTTTGCACCTACAAGATAAAAGCGAAACTTGTCAATAGCATAAACAATGGCTAAGAATTCCATTTCGGTAGTGGCATAGTTGAGCTGCGCTTCATCCAGCGTCTTGCTAGCATAGTATATGGCATGGGTTCGTCCTTCCTTTCGTTGTCCAAGAACAGCTCCTATAGCTACGTCACTAGCATCGCACATAACCTCAAAGGGAAGAGTCCAATCCGGAGGTTGGATAATAGGTGCTAAAATTAGAGCTTGCCGAATCGTGTTAAACGCATCCAAACATTCATGCGAAAACTCAAAAACTACATCCTTCATCAATAGATTAGTGAGCGGTTTTGATATTTTAGAGAAGTCTTTAATGAAACGTCTATAAAATCCAGGATGTCCTAGGAAACTTCTTATCCCTTTCACCGAAGTTGGGGGAGGAAGCTTCTCTATGGTCTCTATTTTCGCCATATCTACCTCTATCCCTCTACTAGAGATTAAGTGTCCTAAAACAATTCCTTCCTTAACCATGAATTGACACTTCTCCCAATTAAGAACTAGGTTAGTGTCTTCACACCTTTGTAAAACAAGAGCAAGGTTAGAAAGACAGTTGTGAAAAGAGGAACCGTATACGGAGAAGTCATCCATGAAGACTTCCATGATTTCCTCAATGTATTCGGAGAAGATGGCCATCATGCACCTTTGAAAGGTGGATGGGGCGTTGCAAAGCCCGAACGGCATTCTCCTATAAGCAAACGTACCCCACGAGCACGTGAATGTGGTCTTCTCCTAATCATCCGGGTGTATCGGGATCTGAAAGAAACCACTATAACCGTCAAGATAGCAAAAGTGCGAATGTTGTGCTAACCTTTCAAGCATTTGATCAATGAATGGCAATGGGAAGTGATCCTTCCTCCTTGAATTGTTGAGCTTACGGTAGTCTATGCACATCCGCCATCCCGTTACGGTTCGGGTAGGAATGAGTTCGTTGTTCTTGTTGGTGATGACCGTCATTCCTCCCTTCTTTGGAACTACTTGAACCGGACTCACCCACTTACTATCGGAGATAGGATAGATGATACCTGCATCAAGAAGTTTAAGAATTTCCTTCTTGACAACCTCTTTCATGGTCGGATTTAACCGCCTTTGAGGTTGTCTTGAAGTTCTAAAATCTTCCTCCATTAGTATCTTATGCATACATAGGGAGAGTTTTATTCCTACTAAGTCCTCAATAGTGTAGCCTAGAGCTTTCCTATGTTTCCTAAGGACAATCATGAGTTGATTATGTTCATCTATGCTTAGATCGGAACTAACAATAACCGGAAAGGTAGAATTAGGTCCTAGAAAAGCGTACCTTAGATGAGTAGGAAGTGGTTTTAGCTCCATCGCTTTCGGAGCTTCCAATGATCCTTGAGGAGCATCCGATGTTTCCTTAGAAGTTTCTAAGGGTGTTGAAGGTGTGGGAGAAGAATCAAAAGAAGTTGAAGAAGTGTCTCGATCACTCCTTTCCACGGCCAGAATCACGGTTTCTCTGTGTTCTCCACGGCCGTGGTTTAGGGCGTGGAAAGGAAATACGGTTGTTATGTTTTCTCCACGACCGTGTAACCCTATGGAGTGGGACACGGTTTGGTTGGTGAAATCCACGGCCGTGGAATACAGTGTATGGCCGTGGATTCTCACGTTTTCTTCCTCGTCGTGGAGTGTCACAAATTCTACTTCACCCACTTCTTCTTGTGCTTCTAAGGCTTCAATTGCCTCATTGCACTCCTCTTCTTCCCCTACATTCGTTAGACTCATAGTAATAACCTTTTGTAAAGGATCGTTGAAGAGAATAGCACTTACCTCCTCCCTAGACAACCCTTCTTTATCTTGGATATTGAATATATCCTCATCAATGATTGGCTCCTTTACTAGAGTGGAAAGAACGAACTCTACTTTCTCTTCTCCTATATCAAAAGCGAGTCTACCATTCTTGCAATCGACTATGCAGCCGGTAGTTGCAAGAAACGGTCTTCCGAGTATGATCGGGACCGGACTATCTACAGGAATGTCAAGCACAACAAAGTCAATGGGAACAAAGAATTTACCTAGCTTGACCGGAACGTCTTCTACAACACCGACGGGGCGAGTAATGGATCGATCCGCCATGTACAACGTCATCTTCACCTGTTTAGGGTCGCCTAAACCGATCTTCCTACATAATGCAAGTGGTATGATACTCACACTTGCTCCCAAGTCACATAAAGCATCATATGTGACATCTCCCACTCCTATGGGAATGCAAAACGACCCTGGATTCTTTAGCTTTGGGGGCATTTTCTCCTTCATGGTCTTGATGAGATCCGAAGAATCCGAACTCATCTTAACCTCACCGAAATCTTCTAGCTTCCTCTTGTTGGAGAGGAGCTCCTTCAAGAACTTGCCATAAGCCGGCATACCTACAATAGCATCAATAAAGGGTATATTAATATGCAGCTTGCTCATGAGTTCTAAAAACTTACCAAATTGTTTATCTAGGCGCGCTCTCGCTCTAGATTGAGGAAATGGTAGGGGAGGTTTATAAGCCGGAGGAGGAACGTAGACGTCTTCCTTCTCCTTCCCCTTCTCTTTGTCTTTCTCTACGGGGACTTCAACGAACTTAGGCTGCGGATCGGTGGTAGTCACTCCGCTCGTAGTTGTGATTGCCATCACCCTTCCCTTAGGGTTGTCCTCCGTCTTTCCTGGAAGTTTCCCTTGATTCCTAGGAACTTCCTCCGCATGGCTGAACATTTGGTTTTCTAAAACCTTTTGAGCATTATCAACCTTAGAAATTTGATCATCAACCTTAATGATGCGGTTTTCCAACCCTTGAAGCTTTCCCAAAATCGTTTCCAACATGGGATCGGGCTTCTCCTTCCCCGAAGTACTTCCTCCATTAGATGCTTGCCCCTGGCTTTTCAAAGGAGTAGAGGAAGAGGAAGGTGGGGTTAGTGAATTAGAACTGGAAGGATAAGAGTTACCGGAATTTTGTTGATTGGAACACCAGTTGTTGTTGTTTGAACCCCTATTGTTGTTCCAATTGTTGTTCCGGTTGTTGTTATTGCCATTCCAATTGTTCCGGTTGTTGTTCCTGTTGTTGTTGTTGTTGTTGCAGTTTGTGTTCTCACCGCAATTGTTGTTGTTGCCCAAATAGCCAACATCCTTTCCTTGTTGCTTTGGAAAGTTGGTCTTGATAGCCTCCTTCAATTCCTTGATCTCATTGTCGAGGGAGAAAATCTGATTTTGAGCTTCATGTGTGAGCTTTGCTCCTTGCTCCACACGATTTCCCTCCACTTTCCGGTGGGAATACTTCTCTATGACTCTTGCTTGCTTCTCAGAGAAGTCCCAAGCGTCATCTTCTCTCATGTCCATGAATGTGCCACATGAGAGGGATTGGAGCTTGAATTGTGTCTCCACATCCAGTCCCTTATAGTAAATCTCCAGCAATGCAAGCTTGGATATGCCATGATGAGGGCAATCTAATAACAAGTCCTGAAACCTTTCCCATGATTGAAACAAACTTTCGTTAGATCTCATGGAAAATGCATTAATCTTACCTCTAAGTTCCGCCGTTTTGGATGGCGGAAAGAACTTAGTGAGGAACTCCGCGGAAAGGTCTTCCCATGTGTCTAGTTTCCCATTAGGAAGAGCTTGGTACCAAGATAATGCTTTCCCCTTCAAAGAGAAGAAGAAAGGCTTGAGCTTATATTTGTTGGTAGTCGCGTTTTTCCCCATCATACACTCAAAGTTTTGCAAGTGTTGGTGTGGAGATTCAGCGCTTGTCCCGCCAAATTGGTTTTGGCGAACAAGAGTAATAACTTGAGGGTTAAAGCTAAACCCTTGTACATCATCAGCATCAAAGTTCACACCTAGACGGCGTGGTTGCTGCGTTGGGTCCATCCTTTGGCCAAGAGTCCTTGGCTCATCATCTACACGGTTCACCCTTACATTCCTAGGTGGAATGCGTTGATTTGCGGTCGTCCGTGGGGCGAATGGATTCACATTGATCCTTGGATCAATCTCCTCTAACGGTGGCATGGAAGAGTCGCTATCATCAGCGGATGAATGACCCCTATTCGACCTTAATGATCTCCTTGAGGATTTCTTGCTTCCCTTATTCTTGAGATTGTTTAGTTCTATCCTCATCTGGAACATCATGTCTTTCAGATCATTAACTTGGGATTGATGACGATCCATCTCATCCCGGCGAATATTCTCATTCCATTGGAGTTGAGCTTCTTTCTCCGCTAACTCCGCTTGAAGATCACGTTCGTGTTCTTCAGCCATCTTCTTTTCCTTACGCTTTTGCCTTAAAGTTCTCTCAAGCTCTTGATCAAGAGGTAAGAGATCTTCGGTGTTCCTAGACCTGCGCATGCACTCAAAGAGATATCAAATAACGAGAGCAAGCTCCCAAGCTTGACAACCTGCTACCGAATTCGGCCTAGACCAAATCCCCGGCAACGGCGCCAAAAACTTGTTCGCCACTTAGCGTGCGTGCAAATAAGCTTTTAATTTATAAAACTAGAATCAAGCAAGCGAACCCACAGTGTACGGATCGGCGTAGATTAGCAAGTATTCCAGAGTATCGAACACAGGGATTTGGGGGGAACAAATTCAATTTCAGTTTATCAAGCAATTAGATGTAAGAGCTTTGCAAATTATTGGGAAAACAACAATCCTAAAGATCCAAGTATCCAGCTGTGGCTATCGATTCAAGATATACTAATGATATAAGGACCGAGTTAAGATATGCAAAGGTATACTAATGTAAGGTAATCGTACGGTGAAGTTCCAAAAAACCTTATATGACTCACCTACAAGACACTCTCTATAAAGGTTGTTGAGGCTTCAATATAGAAAGGTTCTAAAGGCAAGAATTAATATCAAATACCCAAACTTATAATCCAAGGATCAAGACTAACTACATCGATTAAGGTTGTGACACTCACAATCGAGGTAGAGGTTGTTGAGGCTTCACTACCACCTAGAAAAGGCAAGCCTAAACTAAATTAAAGCAAATCTTTAACTTTGGATTAAAGTAAAAGCAAGTTCGTAAACTTAAGGGAAATCACGGTTAATTCTTGAGGTTCCACGGCCGTGGACTCAAGAACAGGCCGTAATTTAGGGTTCGTCGGCGATTCTCTCTAACTCTCAGGATCCAATTTGTTTACGATCGATCTATGTTCGCTCCAAACGGTGTGTGCAAGCTTTAAATTTATAACCCTAGACTTAAGCTTAAAACAAGGATGCGAACCCGCAGTGTACGGGTCAATCGTAGTAAAAGCAAGGAATTCCAGGGGTCGATCACAGGGACTCGGTGAAACAAAGTCAATAACGGTAAGCTTCGTGAATACTAACCACAAAGAGCAATTAACACAATCAAAGATGAAAAAGAAGTCAATAAAGCAAACATGCAATTCTAGGGAATAAAGCATCTAGTTGTGGTTCCAACTCAAGATCTAAAGATAAGCGGACAAAGTTGAGATTTTTGCATGAGGAAGGTGTTACTAAAGTGGAATAGATCACCGGGTAAGTCTCACTACTCACTAATCCTAAACCGTAACTCCTATTACCGGGTAAGTCTCAAGGAATCAAGATAAAGAACTATAACCTCAAACTAACACACCATCTAAGGGAATAGAATCAACCTTTACCGGGTAAGTCTCAGGCTAACTCACAAAGATGGGATGGAAGCACACTCAAACCCCAATAAAGGATAAACCTTTATTACCTACACTTATGATCGTTGGTACACAAACTAAGGAATTACCGGGTAAGTCTCATCCTAAGCTTGCTTTGAACCAGGAAAGATGTAATAAGAATAGGATTTGGCAAACTCTAACACTTAACTCTCAGTTTAGGATCAGATAAGTCACCTCGGTCAGCCAAATTCCACCCCGGCCGAGATGTTCATCGACTGAGCGAGATGCTTAGGGTTAAGGTTAAAGACTCGAACTTTCAGGATCCTACTGGAATCTAAGATTATTCTATCATTGTTTTTCCCACAACCTTCAGCCAATCACCCTAGAATCACACAAGGAAATTAGCCACTCATCATCATTATGAAAGTATTAAATATATGGGAAGAAGGTGAATATTTGAACAAGAAGAATTTAATGAAAAAGACTTCAATAACTGAATCAAATATCACAACAAAAGCGTTCCTTGGATAGCAATCCAACAAGACAAGACAACAAGGAAGGGAATTAAAGACAATCTTACAAAACCCTCCAAAAAGCTATAAAAGCTATGATCTTCAATCTTCCTTCAACCTTCAAAAAGGTTCTTCAAAACTCCCAACTGGAGTATGGTTGCTGTGTATAAGCGGGATGTACGCGAGATCTTGCGCTGATAGCGGATGCCGGATTTGTGGGAAATCCGACCCTTTTTATAGGAAAATAACCCTCCAAAGATAATATATCTTAGAAAGATCTTTTCCCATAAAAATAGGTAAAATATAAGATCTTCTTCCTTCCAGGAGCCAAGCCCAAAAATATAAGATCACCTTCCAAAGATAAAAGATCTCAGCCAAGAATAAAATATTCTCGCCGCGTCCTAGGTGTTCGCCTCGGTCGAGTCGGCGTCTCTGGATCACCTCGGTCGAGATGAATCTCTGGTTAACCGAGGTGAGTCATAACTGAATGTGAAATCTCTCAAAACTGGTCCAAAGTGAATCTTTAATCCATGGCTATGCTTCCTGGATGGTTCCTTATGTTCCTCAACGTAGCTCCGATGACTCCATAGCTCCTTTTGTATGCAAAATGTGCCATTTTACCTACAATTACAACAAAACTAGGTGTAGACCTTGATTCTCGCAAAGGTAGATGAAATGGTAATGTAATCACATAATATACATGCAATCATGCAGATTATTGAAGATAAAACGTCCAAACAAACCCCAAAATATAGACTATAATTCATGCTATCAAAATACCCCATACTTAGCCCTTGCTTGTCCCCAAGCAAGTTCCGCATATAAAAGATAAGATAGAATGGATTAATAGTCATAAAAATCAATGAAAAGTCTTTCAAAAACATTTTTATGGTGTGTTACAATCATAGATCAGTCTAAGAGAATAATTCATGGAATTTAAAATCCAAACATGATCAAAACATTTTATAAATATAGAAAAGTTGTTCATCTTTGCATAAAATCATAGAATGCATAATAAGTCATAATTATCAAAATTAATCATGTATAATCCAGTTTAAACCACTAAGTCAATCAGCAAGCTCAAGGTCTCAAGGGCTTCCCAAAAGAAAAGGTCAAGAAACGTGTAGGGTAGGGATGTATGTAAGGTAATGTGGTGTTAGAATCCGGGAAAAGGATGAACTTCACTTTCACTTTGACTTGCAACATCTTCCACCAATAAGCTTTGCTTATTTCACACTTTTTCTTTTTTTACTTTACTTTTTGGGATGCATGGACAGAGGTGCACAATAACCGAAGCCTAGGAAATCCGCAATCATCAATTTCTTGAGATGCATCAAACCATTGATGCACATACCATGACCCGTTAGGATTATCGCTCAATCCGACTTTGGCAAGACACAAACACCCGGCTATGTGAATGGTGCCGAGTTACTCATCTTCATGATTGACTTCCCCAAACCTATTATTGCTTTCTAAAACTTTCACTTCCAGCCACTTCTCAACTTTACTTCACTTGCTTTCACCACTTCGCTTGCTTCCAAATTCCCGGATAGGTAAAGGGAGACAAAATGTATATGAAGGGCTAAGCATGAATAAGAAGAAGAAGAGAGAAGAATGAATTGCCTTGGTCTTTCCAGGAAGAAAGTGAGAGAACTTATGACGTGGTGTCAACCTTCAAATTCAACATAATTTAGATAAAAACAAGGTATTAAACATGCCAAAAATTTCAAACAAAGCAATTAGCAACTTAAACATATTATGAAACCTTTCAAACATATAAAGAATTTAAAACCAGTCTGTAAACAAGATCTTCACTGAGATCATATCCAGATAAGTAACACAAAAATCGTTTTCGAAAACTCTCAGTTAACCTACCTCGGTCGAGGTGTTCTTGGTTCAACCGAGGTGAAACGCCTCGTTTGGCCAAGACTGACTCGGTCGAGGTCACAAAATTTTTTTTTAAAACCATTTTTTTTTCAGTTTCGACGTTTTTCTCAATCAAATAACCTGTAAATATGCATGCAATCTCAGATAAACATACAAATGCAGAAGTGAAGCATAAACATGAAATATGTGATAAAGTACGAGTCATACATCAAAGTGATCAAATAGGTACATCGATTCGTCATCAAATAAGCACAACAAATACCCCATACTTGGGACACACTGTCCCAGTGGGTCAATATAAGTCTAGAATAAGAGTACTCACCGGATAAATAGCTGAACTGCATAAAAATATAATAAAGAAAGTCCTGCAGCTCATCAATAGTCGCGGTGACGGTGGTGGCACGTATGGATACTGGGATGGGTCGAATGGATAACCCATAGTCTGTTGGAACTGTATCTCCATCATCCTGCGCTGATAGTGCTACCCCTCTAACATCTGATGAGTCCAGCTGTCAATCTGTCGGTGCTGGGCAGCAAATCTCTCATGCATGTCTACAATGAGGGCAGCATAAGAATCTATCATCTGATCTGTCAGATCATCGATCCGACGATGAGCCTCTGAATCTCTATGACGACGTGTCCTACGCCTAGCATGTCTAGCAGGTGATGCAGCAGGTGCAGGCTCAGTATCCTCCTCATCATCCAGATCTATGATCGGTGGCGCGCTCGTACCTGCAGTATCTGTCCCTGTATCCATCGGGACTCCACCATCTCTCTCATCCACTGTCTCCTCGTCGTCAGCCTCCTCCTCTTCATCCTCAGCTGGGGCAGCTGCTGCCTCCCTATGATCCTCCATCAGTGGAGCCTAGGCGGTCTGCCAATAATGTGGATCGTAGACGGTGAACTGGGCAGATCACCTGATGCCCTGTGGCGCAGTCAGCTCCCACGGCATAGCAACATAAGGAGTGGTCAGACCTCGGGGAACCAAAATCCTCCGAGTGATAATCTCCTGCAATCCAAGCGGCTTCGGAGCCGCCACCATCGTACAAGCACTGAGGTCCATCCCATGAAAAGCAGCTGTGTGGGTGACAAGACCTCCGCAGCAGATGTCTCCCTTTGCTTTGGATTTGATCTTGTGCAGGTCCTCTGCCAAGATCAAGCCAAAGTTTGGGAAACCCCCTGTAACCATAAAGTAAAGACTGAAAAGCTCGCCCTATCGGATCTTCTGGGGCGTCTCAGTACGCGCCAGAAGTGTCTCGCTGAATATCCTATGGGCTAACCTAAAGACTAGGTGGAAGATGACCTTCTCCCTAAAATCTCCAGGGCGCCATCTATCTGCGTACTCAGTAATATGGGCAATCTTCCCCCAAAACTCCCTATCTACAGATCGGGAAGGGAAGTTAGTGGCGGTGGGCTCAGGAAAGCCGAAAATCTCTCTCCAAACCTCTAAGGGAACTATGAAGTTCCGGTTCATCAACCGGTACTTCACAGACTGCTCTGTGGGAAGGTAGGAGAAGGAGCTAACGAACTCTAGGGTCGGCTCCAAATAAGTTGGGGCTCGGATCTCAGTAAACTGATCCAGCCCAACTGTAGTAATCATCCTCCTAAGGTCTCCATCTACCCCTAGGCAATCAAAAGCGGACACGTCCAGGAAACGTGGTGCAATCACTGGACGGCTAGCTATACGCTCATAATCTACCCGGCATCTCTCGTGGATCACCGGGCGGTAAGGTCGGGAAGAAGAGGAAGGAGGGGAAGGTGAGGATCTATCTCTGAGGGCAAGGCGACGTTCGGAACTCATTTTTTTTTCCGCTATTGTCAGATCACCTCGGTCGCTGACAGCTCTCAAGAATCACCTCGGCCGAGGCGCAGTTCGACTGGACCGAGGCGTAAATAGTTTTCGATTCAACTCTCAGAAATCCAGTTCTTTTCCCCCAAAAATCACTACAATTGCTTCCTATGGGGTACTTAAGCCTTTTCTCAGCATATTCAAGGGCAACCAAAGCCCAAATCGAAACGAATGAACGAGTTAGGGTTTCAAATGTTTTTACCTCATTTCGGTCGATTCGTTTGATTTCTTCGCAGATCTGTACTTGCAATAGGATCCTCTACCCTTCAATCGCAGTTTGGAAGCGGAAATCTTCGAAAACGAGCAAGATTTGAGGAAGCGAGGTGAGAGGGCGCCGCGGTCGAGTCGAAGAAGGTAAAAAGTTAAAACAGAATTTTTTTCCTTTTTATACTGTTCCTGGAACTGCTGTCACCTCGGTCGAGATGGTCTCGACTGGACCGAGGTGGTTTTGCAAAAACCCTAGTCGCCTCGGTTGCTCAAGAATCAACTCGGTCGAGGTGGCCTCGACTGGACCGAGGTGTCTCAGTCAAACTTCGTCTTCTCGAATTCTCGAACTTCTGTACTTCCAGTTATGCTCCTTCCTTAGGTGTCTCCTGTTATCTGTCTAGGACGCCAAAAACAAACAAAATAAAGCAAAAGCAAACTATCTAAGCAAGACTAGAAAACGGGAAAAGAAAACAATACCTTGGGTTAAGCGCTTGGTTTAAGGTCGCTAGCTGGACCATGATGCGTCTCTATATGTGATGGGAGGTGCCCTCACCCCATACTTCACCTCCATCGTGGGGTGAAGTAAGTAAGTCTATCCATTGCTCCAACAAGTGTAAGTGCTCGTCGGGGAATGAATCGTCTATGGGTGGATCATCCGTCTCGCGGGAAGATTCCGGTAGCCGGCTGAGGTGATCCGCAACGGAGTTCTCAGATCCCTTCTTATCGCGGATCTCTAAGTCAAACTCTTGAAGCAAGAGAATCCATCGAATAAGGCGTGGCTTGGCGTCTTTCTTAGCAAGCAAGTAACGGATAGCAGCATGGTCGGTGTAGACAATGACTTTCGCCCCTACTAGATAGGAACGAAACTTCTCGAAAGCATATACAACCGCCAACAACTCCTTCTCAGTAGTAGCGTAGTTGCGCTGGGCTACATCTAGCGTCTTGCTAGCATAGTAAATGGCGGTGGTCCGGCCATCCTTCTTCTGCCCAAGCACCGCTCCTACGGCCATATCAGTAGCGTCACACATGACCTCAAAGGGCAAGGTCCAATCAGGAGGTTGGATAATGGGAGCGGAGATCATCGCTTCCTTAATCCTGTAAAAAGCATCAAGACACTCCTGCGAAAACTCAAAAACAACATCTTTATTCAAGAGGTTAGTTAGAGGTTTAGAAATCTTAGAGAAGTCCTTGATGAATCTCCTGTAGAAACCTGCATGCCCGAGAAAACTCCTCACACCTTTTACAGAACAAGGAGGAGGGAGTTTCTCAATAGTCTCGATCTTAGCTCGATCGACCTCAATACCTCGATTAGAAACGAGGTGTCCTAGTACAATGCCTTCATTAACCATAAAATGACACTTTTCCCAATTCAGAACAAGGTTAGTGTCTTCACATCTTTTAAGCACTAGAGAAAGGTTAGATAGGCAATCATCAAAAGAGGAACCATATACAGAAAAATCATCCATGAATACCTCCATGATCTCCTCTATGTACTCGGAAAAGATAGCCATCATGCATCGCTGGAAGGTAGCGGGTGCATTGCACAATCGAAATGGCATCCTCCGATAGGCAAATGTCCCCCATGGACAAGTGAAAGTGGTCTTCTCCTGATCATCCGGATGGATAGGAATCTGGAAGAATCCACTATAGCCGTCCAAGTAGCAAAAGTGTGAATGCTGGGCCAACCGTTCGAGCATTTGATCGATGAAGAGAAGCGGAAAATGGTCCTTCCGAGTCGCCGTGTTCAACTTCCTATAATCAATGCAAACCCTCCAGCCCGTAACGGTCCTAGTTGGGATCAACTCGTTGTTCTTATTCGTTACAACGGTCATCCCTCCTTTCTTTGGAACGACATGTACCGGGCTAACCCACTTGCTGTCCGAGATTGGATAAATAATACCTGCATCCAACAACTTAAGAACTTCCTTCTTCACAACCTCTTTCATGATCGGATTTAACCGTCTTTGAGGTTCCCGTGAAGTCTTATGATTATCCTCCATTAGAATTCTATGCATGCAGAAAGAAGGCTTAATGCCAATAAGATCATCCGTAGTATAACCTATAGCCTTTCGATGCTTTCTCAGGACATACATTAACTTAGACAATTTAGATTCGGAAAGGGAAGTACTAACAATAACGGGATAAGTAGAATCCGGTCCAAGAAAGACATACCTCAAGTGACTAGGGAGTTGTTTAAGCTCCACGACTGGGGGTGCTTTCTGAGGGGGATCCTTGCTTCCTTCTTCCTGTAGAGTGGTGTCAGAAACTAGACTTTCGGAAGTCTCAGTTGGAATCGTCTCGCCATCGACCTCGGTCGAGGCGCAGAGGCGTTGACCGAGATGTTCTTCGGTCGCCTCGCTCAGTCCAGGAAGTGCCTCGGTCGAGGTACTGCAACTGGAACCGAAACTGGAGATCTTCGTCTCCTGAAGTAGTGTCTCAGCTTTAGCTCTTGGATCTTCTTCCAGGGCTTTCAAGCTCCGTATATCTGCATCACAAGAAGCATATATACCTTCCTCTATTAAACTAAAACTTATAACTCTTTCGAGTGGATCGTTAATAAGGATAGAGCTCACCAATTCCCGTGATTCTTCTTCATCATAGATGTTGAAGATGTCATCGCTGAGCTGCTCTCCCTTCATTGCGGTAAGTAATGCAAACTCCACTTGGTCACCACCAATGTTGAACTTCAACTTGGCGTTTTTACAATCAACGTTGCAACCCGAAGTTGCTAGAAATGGCCTCCCGAGAATAATAGGAACAGGATAATCTGCGGGAATGTCAAGTACAACAAAATCTATAGGTAGATAGAAGTTACCTAACTTGACCGGAACATCCTCCAAGATGCCCACGGGATGAGTGATGGAGCGATCCGCCATATAAAGTCGAATCTTGACCGGCTTGGGATCTCCAAGTCCGATCTTCATACATAGCTCCAGCGGGATGATGCTCACGCTGGCTCCTAGATAACAAAGGGCTTCACAAGTGACATCCCCAACTTGAATGGGAATGCAAAATGAGCCGGGATCTCTTAATTTTGGTGGCATCTTCTCCTTCATGATCTTAATAAGCTCCGAGGATTTAGATGTCATCCTAACTTCACCAATGTCTTCCAATTTCCTTTTCCTTGAAAGGATCTCCTTTAAGAACTTCCCATAAGCGGGCATTCCTAGAATAGCATCAAGGAAAGGAATATTAATATGAAACTTATTCATCAAGTCAAGGAACTTACCAAAGTATTTGTCTAGATGTGCTCTGGCCCTTGATTGGGGGAATGGAAGTGGTGGTTTGTATGCAGGAGGTGGAATATAAGTTTCAGTTTTCCCCTCCGCTTTCTGTTGCTCCGCCTCGGGTGGTATCTCGGTCGAGGTGTTCTTCGACTGGATCTGGACCAAGGTGGTGTGCGTCGAACGAGGTGATGGATCTGCAGTCTTGAGTCCACTCCTCGTCGTTATGGCCATGCACTGGCCCTTAGGGTTGCTTTCCGTCCTTGTTGGAAGCTTCCCTGGATCTCTTGGCGCTTCATTCGCCCTACTTGCAAGTTGTTGTTCGAAGGACTTTTGGGCCCTCGAAAATGAAGTCATAGAATTCTCCATAGCACTGAGCTTGATCAAGATAGCCTCCAGAACTGCGTCTTTCTTTTCCGGCTGAGACGAACTTGATCCTTGCCCTTGGCTCTTTAATGGAGTGGAAGAAGAAGAAGGGGAAGAGAGGAAAGGGTTAGAGGAATTATTAGAGTTGGAGTTAGAATAATTGTTACCAGGATTCTGGTTGTTTTGATTGTTCGTCCTCCAATTGTTGCTATTGGATCCTCTATTGTTGTTGTTGTTGTAGTTGTTGTTCCGGGAACCGTTGTTGTTGTTACGGTATCCATTGTTGTTGTTCCTTTGTCCTTGCTCTTCCTTCTTGGTTTGTGCAACCAAGAGTTCCTTCAGTTGCTTCACGTCATTCTTCAAAGACGTGGGTTGATTGTTGTTGGATTGAGTCTCTTGAAAGTTGACTCTTTTAACTCCACCTTCAGCTCCTTGGTGGGTATATTTCTCCATATGCAAGGCTTGCTTCTCAATGAAGTCCCAAGCCTCGTCAATCTCCATGTCCATAAAGGTACCGGCGGAGAGTAGTTGGAGATTGAACTGGGTGCTTCCGTCCAGTCCTTTAAAGTAGATCTCCAACAACTCGATTTTTGGAATCCCATGATGTGGGCAATCCAAAAGGATGTCCTTGAACCGCTCCCATGACTTGGACAAACTCTCCTTGTCCTTCATAATGAAAGCATTGATCTTCCCTCTCATTTCAGCTGTCTTTGAGGGGAGAAAGAATTTGGTCAAGAATTCCGTAGTCATCTCCTCCCATGTGCTGATTTTTCCTGGAGGAAGAGATTGGTACCAAGTAAGAGCTCTATCTTTTAAAGAAAAGTAAAAAGGTCTTAGCTTGTAGTTGTTATTTTCAATTCTGGAAGGTCGCAAGGTTTCCATCAAGATCTCGTAGTTTTGAAGATGTTGATGTGGTGAGTCCTTCTCCACCCCTCCGAATTGGCATTGGCGAATCATGGATAGAACTTGCGGTCGAAGTTCGTACTCATGATCCGCTGGATCTCCTAGGTTCACTCCTGGACGCCTCAGTTGTTGATTAGGGTCCATCCTTTGACCTAGGGTTTGTGGGATTCCTGCAAGAAGAACATCTCGGACTGGCATCCGAGGTGGATGTATCTCGGCCGGGGCGTCTGGTACTGGAACCTGCCTCGGTCGAGGGTCAGCAACTGGAACCTGCCTCAGTCCAGCATCGGGAACTGGATTATCCCTCGGTCGAAGTAGAATCTGGTCTCGTATGACGGCCATTTCTGCTTCGATTGCTTCAGTTTTGGTGCGAGTTTCTTCCTTCTCTCGCCTTAGTTCTTCCTTGCTGAGGCGTAGCAGCTCTAACGCCTCTTTCAATTCGGCCTCAAGATCGCGGTTGTCTTGTTGGGCCATCTTCGCTTCTCTTAAGCGTCGCTTGTATGTCTTTTCTGGTTCGGGATCGTAAGGAACGATTTCCTTCCCAGTGCGGGTTCTTCGCATATACCTAAGAAAGAACCTTCAAAAGTCACTCAAGTAGAGTGGTTAGATGACACGGGGGCAAGTGCCCCAAGAGCAAACCGTACCGGCTCGGTCTAGACCAAGTCCCCGGCAACGGCGCCAAAAACTTGTTCGCTCCAAACGGTGTGTGCAAGCTTTAGATCTATAAACCTAGGCTTAAGCTTAAAACAAGGATGCCAACCCGCAGTGTACGGGTCAATCGTAGTAAAAGCAAGGAATTCCAGGGGTCGATCACAGGGACTCGGTGAAACAAAGTCAATAACGGTAAGCTTCGTGAATACTAACCACAAAGAGCAATTAACACAATCAAACATGAATAAGAAGTCAATAAAGCAAACATGCAATTCTAGGGATTAAAGCATCTAGTTGTGGTTCCAACTCAAGATCTAAAGATAAGCGGACAAAGCTGAGATTTTTGCATGGGGAAGGTGTTACTAAAGTGGAATAGATCACCGGGTAAGTCTCACTACTCACTAATCCTAAACCGTAACTCCTATTACCGGGTAAGTCTCAAGGAATCAAGATAAAGAACTATAACCTCAAACTAACACACCATCTAAGGGAATAGAATCAACCTTTACCGGGTAAGTCTCAGGCTAACTCACAAAGATGGGATGGAAGCACACTCAAACCCCAATAAAGGATAAACCTTTATTACCTACACTTATGATCGTTGGTACACAAACTAAGGAATTACCGGGTAAGTCTCATCCTAAGCTTGCTTTGAACCAGGAAAGGTGTAATAAGAATAGGATTTGGCAAACTCTAACACTTAACTCTCAGTTTAGGATCA
>BSUD01000005.1:52486282-52662138 GCA_033239045.1 Fagopyrum esculentum
CACTTCAATATCTGAATCAAATAACACACAAAATCGTTCCTTGGATAATAATCCAACAAGACAAGACAACAAGGAAAGGAATTGAAGACAATCTTACAAAAACCCTCCAAAAAGCTATAAAGCTATAGTCTTCAAATCTTCCTTCAACCTTCAAAAAGGTTCTTCAACTCTCTCCCAAATTGGAGTATGATGCGGCTGCTGCGTATTCTTAGCTGTAATCGAGATCGTATGCGGTGTATGCAGCCTCCTCAAATTGTAGAAAATCAACCCTTTTTATAGGAAAAATATACCTCCAAAGATAATAAATCTTAAGAAGATTTTATCCCATAAATATAGGTAAAATATATATTCTGCATATCTCCTTCCTTCTAGAAGCTCAGCCCAAAAATATAAGATCACTTTCCAAATTTAAAAGATCCCAGCCAAGAATAAAATATTCTCGCCGCGTCCTAGGTGTTCGCCTCGGTCGAGTCGGCGTCTCTGGATCGCCTCGGTCGAGATGAATCTCTGGTCAACCGAGGTAACTCATAACTGAATGTGGAACCTCTCAAAACTGGTCCAAAGTAAATCTTTAATCCATGGTTGTGCTTCCTGAATGTAGCTCCAAATGACTCTTGACTCCTTTTGCTCCTTTTTGATGCAAAACGTACCATATTACCTGCAATTACAACGAAACTAGGTGTAGACCTCGATTCTCGCAAAGGTAGATGAAATGGTAGTAAAATCATATAATGTACATACAAACATGCAGATTATTGAAGATAAAACGTCCAAACAAACCCCAAAATATAGACTATACTTCATGCTATCAAAATACCCCATACTTAGCCCTTGCTTGTCCCTAAGCAAGTTCCTCATATAGAAATCAAGATAGAATGGATTATAAGTCAAGAAAATCAATGAAAAGTCTTTCAAAAACATTTTATGGTGTGCAACTATCATAGATCACTCTAAGAGAGTACTTCCTGGAAATTAAAAACTCAATATGATCAAAACATTTTATAAATATAGGAAAGTTGTTCATCTTTGCATAAAATCATAGAATGCATAATAAATCATAATTATCAAAATTAATCATGTATAATCCGATTTAAACCGCTAAGTCAATCAACAAGCTCAAGGTCTCAAGGGCTTCCCAAAAGAAAAGGTCAAGAAACGTGTAGGGTAGGGATGAATGTAAGGTAATGTGGTGCTAGAATCCGGGAAAAGGATGAACTTCACTTTCACTTTGACTTGCAACATCTTCCACCAATAAGCTTTGCTTATTTCACACTTTTTCTTTTTACTTTACTTTTTGGGATGCATGGACAGAGGTGCACAATAACCGAAGCCTAGGAAATCCGCAATCATCAATTTCTCGAGATGCATCAAACCCTTGATGCACATACCATGACCCGTTAGGAATATCGCTCAATCCGACTTTGGCAAGACACAAACACCCGGCTATGTGAATGGTGCCGAGTTACTCATCTTCATGATTGACTTCCCCAAACCTATTATTGCTTTCTAACACTTTCACTTTCAGCCACTTCTCAACTTTAACTTGCTTTCACCACTTTGCTTGCTTCCAAATTCCCGGATAGGTAAAGGGAGGCAAAATGTATATGAGGGGCTAAGCATGATCAAGAAGAAGAAGAAGAAGAAGAATGAATTGCCTTGGTCTTTCCAAGAAGAACGTGAGAGAACTTATGCTGCGGTGTCAACCTTCAAATTCAACATAATTTGGATAAAAATAAAGTATTAAACATGCCAATAATTTCAAACAAAGCATTTAGCAACTTAAACATATCATAAAACATTTCAAACATATAAAGAATTTAAATCCAGTCGGTAAACAAAATCTTCACTGAGATCATATCCAGATAAGTAACACAAAAATCGCTTTCGAAAACTCTCAGTTAACCCACCTCGGTCGAGATGTTCTTGGGTCAACCGAGGTGAAACACCTCGTTTTGCCAGAACTATCCCGGTCGAGGTCAAAAGATTTTTTTTTTTAAAACCAAATTTTTTTCTCGGTTTCGACGTTTTTCTCAATCAAATAACCTGTAAGTATGCATGCAATCTCAGATAAACATATAAATGCAGATGAAGCATAAATATGAAAATATCCGATAAATAATATCATACATCAAAAGTAGTCAAATAACGTCAAGTAGTCAAATAAGTACAAATACCCCATACTTGGGACACACTGTCCCAGTGGGTCAGAATAAGTCTAAGGACAGGATACTCACCGAACATAGCTAAACTGCATGAAGAAGTAAGAAACAGCTCCCAGATAAGACCATCTCGGTTGGCGAAGCACATATCGGTCGAGGTGTTCTGACAGTACCCGAGATGTATCTCAGTAAAGCTTGTTTCCTCAACTTCTCGAAATTTTGTTCTTCCAGTGTAGCTCCTGAACTGTGATCCTTCCTTTTGGAATACCTGGTTGTTGTCTAGAGGAAAACAAAAACAAAGCAACTATCTAAACTAAACTAGAAAAGGGAGAAGAAAGCAATACCTTGGGTTGCCTCCCAAGAAGCGCTTGGTTTAAGGTCGCTAGCTGGACCCTTCTCCATAGAATTACTCAATGTACCTTGAACACCATGGAGTGCTCATCACATCCATCATAAAATTCTTCCAAAAAGGTTCCGGTTCCTAATTTCACCGGCAAATGGTAAGATCTCCCACGTACAAGCTTATACGGTTTGATTCTCACCGGAATCCTTCTAGACTTCCTGCACTTCAATGGGACATAATCTAGCCTTGCGTCCCATTCTTTCCTTGATCGAGAAAATAGTTTCTCGAGAATCATAGCAGCTTCCCCATCTATAGCTTGGGGATGGTACAGGGTCCTGAGCATGCGAGGGACCCCATACTTGAACAAATAACACTTCGTTGCCTTAGCGGTGAAGCGCTTGTTAACTTCACTCCTTATAATCCAAGGAGCATCTTCCTCCAACAATTTCAAGAGAGATTTCATCTTGATCTTAGGAGGTTCTTTCGGAAGAGACCTCCAACTCTCCGGTGCTTTCCTGAAAAATTCAGAAATATTAATAGGGAATTCAAATGAAGTAGGAGAATGTACCTTGCAAAGTTCTCCAAGGTTTGAGACAAGTTTCATGCTGGGTTGATAATCCACACACGAAATCTCTCTCAGTTCAGATGGTCTTTCTTCCACCTTGACCACAATCTCAGTAATTTGGCCAAAGTCTTTTGCATCTGCCTTTTCCGGTTCGGCAAGTTCTTCTTTCATCTCGACCGAGGTCACTTCCACCTTGACCGAGGTCTCAACAGTCAGATCGAGATCTTCCACATCTTCTACCTCAAAAGCTTCAGGAGAAACTTCTGGTTTGACTGGAGGTATGCTCGAAACGTGCAACACTTCCTTATGCTCCTCTTCTGGCTTAGCATAGGATAGGGTGCTTTCCTTGAGCTCCGTCACCTTCTTCATCAACTTCTCCAACCTAGATTCGAGAGAGTCTTCAAGAGGTTGCTCATAAGTCTTTCTAGGGACATTCTTCTCATCCCATATCGCAAGTTCACGCTGAATGGCTTCTTCTCTTTCCCATTCATTGTTGAACCAATAGAAGGAGTACTTTTCCTCCAAGTATTCATAATAATCTGCCCTAGCACTTTGTCTTGCTATCCAGGCTGGATCAAACATAGCCATCAGAAATCCTGAAAACTACAAAACTCATAGAAAGAGTAGTTAGTAGCAATAGGGGCAAGTGCCCCAAGAGCAAACCGTACCGGCTCGGTCTAGACCAAGTCCCCGGCAACGGCGCCAAAAACTTGTTCGCTCCAAACGGTGTGTGCAAGCTTTAGATCTATAAACCTAGGCTTAAGCTTAAAACAAGGATGCCAACCCGCAGTGTACGGGTCAATCGTAGTAAAAGCAAGGAATTCCAGGGGTCGATCACAGGGACTCGGTGAAACAAAGTCAATAACGGTAAGCTTCGTGAATACTAACCACAAAGAGCAATTAACACAATCAAACATGAATAAGAAGTCAATAAAGCAAACATGCAATTCTAGGGATTAAAGCATCTAGTTGTGGTTCCAACTCAAGATCTAAAGATAAGCGGACAAAGCTGAGATTTTTGCATGGGGAAGGTGTTACTAAAGTGGAATAGATCACCGGGTAAGTCTCACTACTCACTAATCCTAAACCGTAACTCCTATTACCGGGTAAGTCTCAAGGAATCAAGATAAAGAACTATAACCTCAAACTAACACACCATCTAAGGGAATAGAATCAACCTTTACCGGGTAAGTCTCAGGCTAACTCACAAAGATGGGATGGAAGCACACTCAAACCCCAATAAAGGATAAACCTTTATTACCTACACTTATGATCGTTGGTACACAAACTAAGGAATTACCGGGTAAGTCTCATCCTAAGCTTGCTTTGAACCAGGAAAGGTGTAATAAGAATAGGATTTGGCAAACTCTAACACTTAACTCTCAGTTTAGGATCAGATAAGTCACCTCGGTCAGCCAAATTCCACCCCGGCCGAGATGTTCATCGACTGAGCGAGATGCTTAGGGTTAAGGTTAAAGACTCGAACTTTCAGGGTCCTACTGGAATCTAAGATTATTCTATCATTGTTTTTCCCACAACCTTCAGCCAATCACCCTAGAATCACACAAGGAAATTAGCCACTCATCATCATTATGAAAGTATTAAATATATGGGAAGAAGGTGAATATTTGAACAAGAAGAATTTAATGAAAAAGACTTCAATAACTGAATCAAATATCACAACAAAAGCGTTCCTTGGATAGCAATCCAACAAGACAAGACAACAAGGAAGGGAATTAAAGACAATCTTACAAAACCCTCCAAAAAGCTATAAAAGCTATGATCTTCAATCTTCCTTCAACCTTCAAAAAGGTTCTTCAAAACTCCCAACTGGAGTATGACTGCTGTGTATAAGCGGGATGTATGCGAGATCTTGCGCTGATAGCGGATGCCGGATTTGTGGGAAATCCGACCCTTTTTATAGGAAAATAACCCTCCAAAGATAATATATCTTAGAAAGATCTTTTCCCATAAAAATAGGTAAAATATAAGATCTTCTTCCTTTTAGGA
This sequence comes from Fagopyrum esculentum, assembly GCA_033239045.1. NCBI lineage: Eukaryota > Viridiplantae > Streptophyta > Magnoliopsida > Caryophyllales > Polygonaceae > Fagopyrum > Fagopyrum esculentum. Next base: position 52,491,360 of record BSUD01000005.1, read on the forward strand.
GCCAAGCCCAAAAATATAAGATCACCTTCCAAAGATAAAAGATCTCAGCCAAGAATAAAATATTCTCGCCGCGTCCTAGGTGTTCGCCTCGGTCAAGTCGGCGTCTCTGGATCACCTCGGTCGAGATGAATCTCTGGTTAACCGAGGTAAGTCATAACTGAATGTGAAATCTCTCAAAACTGGTCCAAAGTGAATCTTTAATCCATGGCTATGCTTCCTGGATGGTTCCTTATGTTCCTCAACGTAGCTCCGATGACTCCATAGCTCCTTTTGTATGCAAAATGTGCCATTTTACCTACAATTACAACAAAACTAGGTGTAGACCTTGATTCTCGTAAATGTAGATGAAATGGTAATGTAATCACATAATATACATGCAATCATGCAGATTATTGAAGATAAAACGTCCAAACAAACCCCAAAATATAGACTATACTTCATGCTATCGATCTATCATCATCTAAGCCACACCTATCAACCCTTCACCTTAGAATTGTTAAGGGTTTTTAGCCAACAATAGTCATATTGATATCAAATTCAAAGATTAAAAGATTGAAAGATGAAAACTTCCGAAAACCTTCACTAACTCTCAAATCAGTTTCAAAGTCACAATCAAGAACAATAATCGTCACTAGATTCGGAATAACTCAAACAAACACAAATCTTAGACAAGAAGGAAGAACGGGATGTCAATCCGTCTTCGAAATCAAACCTAAACAAGAAGAGGAATCTTCTTGCGAACAATCTTCCGAATCTTCGATCTTCCGTCAATCCGAAAATCTCAATCACAATCTCCACCAAAGTGCGAGATTAGGGTAACTCCAAGGATGAGCGCAAAGTACGTCTTTTGCAAAAGTCGCAAAGATCTCTAAGTCGCGGCGTGGGCGAAAGTGCGTCTAAGCAGAGGTATCGGAATCTCTCTTCGTCCGTCCCTTTATAGTGTAAGATAAACTTTCGGCGCGGCCCAATCTTTTAAAAGATCGTGGCTTAAAGTGTGGCGAAAAGGATCGCCAAGATCACGGTCGTGGAAGGTTCCACGACCGTAATTTAGAGCGTGGAAATCAACACGGTTTGAACCAATGATTCCACGACCGTAGAAGTTACTGGAATGAACCACGCTTCACTTGCTAGGGTTCCACGGCCGTGGAACTGAACGTGGAAAGTGGTATGGCCGTATTTTAGAGCGTGGTTTAGGGCAAGAACGTGATTCTTCCCTAACCTCGTGCATTCTCCAAGTTGAACTCCTTTTTGCTCCTAAGAATGCCCTCAATCCATGGACATGTCAAACAACTTCATCCTTGCTCAATTCCGTTCGGAAATAGCTCTCAATCACCTATAATCAACATAAAGCTTGTGTAGATCTCTATATCGACATTATAGATAAACTAGCTCACAAATGCATCAATGCTCAATCAATGACTATTAATATGAATCAAATACACTTAGAAAACGTGCCTAAAATATCACAATATTTCTTAACAGTTCACAGCTTCTTAGGATTAGTAGGCTACTAGAGGCGTTTTGTTGAGGGTTTTTCAGTTATCGCCCGACCGCTCACTGCCTTGCTGCGGAAGTCTACGAGGTTCGTATGGTCCGAGTCTTGCCTGCACATCTTCGAGGAGTTGAAGAAGAGGTTGACCTCTGCTCCTATCCTAGCTCAGCCAGAGGGCATTGAGGATTTTGTGGTGTACATTGACGCATCCAAGCTAGGCTTGGGATGTGTTTTGATGCAGAGGGGAAAGGTGATTGCTTATGCGTCTCGACAGTTGAAGACATATGAGGAAAATTACCCTACCCACGATCTTGAGTTCGCTACTGTTGTTCATGCCTTGAAGATTTGGAGACATTATCTGTACGGAGCCACGTGTCAGATTTTCACAGACCATAAGAGTCTGAAGTACATATTCACTCAGCGGGAGTTGAATAACCGCCAGTGCAGATGGTTAGAGTAGATCAAGTACTTTGATCTTGAGATCTTATACCACCCAGGAAAGGCTAATGTGGTAGCAGATGCCCTCAGTAGGAAGACTTCCCGGGAGATGGCGATCGCTAGGCTGACAGCTCAGCCACAATTACAGCGAGATTTGGCATGGCTAGAGATGAATATCTACTTCCCAAATTCCGACAGTCAGTTTTCCACCTTGGAGATAGTACCTGATCTGTTGGCCGAAATCCGACATAAGCAAGAGAGTTGCCCAGCTTTGACACAGATCCGAGACCGGATGTCTCAAGGAGAGGCACCACAGTTTATAGTTGGTGCTGATGGAGTTTTGAGACGCCAGGAGCGTGTTTGTGTGTGCAGTCAGATCGGGAGTTGAGACAGAGGATCCTTCAGGAGGCTCACTCTTCACCTTACTCAGTATACCCTGGTGCGAGTAAGATGTATCAGGATATCAGACGCTCTTACTGGTGGGGAGGTTTGAAGCCAGACGTCACGAGATACGTAGCTCAGTGTGCGACCTGTCAGCAGGTCAAGATCGAGCATCATAGACCAGGAGGCGAGCTACACCCACTTCCCGTCCCTCAGTGGAAGTGGGAAGACATCTCTATGGATTTTGTGACCGGTTTGAGACCGAGTCGTGGTTTTGATGTTATCTGGGTCATAGTAGATCGACTTACGAAGACCGCACGTTTTATTCCGATCAAGGAAACGTGGCCGGTGAGTCGATTAGCAGAGGAGTTCACAAGACAAATAGTGAGACTTCATGGAGTACCTAGGACTATAGTCTCTGACAGAGACGGACGGTTCACTTCGAGGTTCTAGCAGCAAGTTCATGTCGCCCTAGGTACGAGTCTACAGTTCACGACTTCTTATCATCCTCAGACCGATGGTCAGTGTGAGCGGACTATCCAGACTTTGGAGGACATGTTGTGAGCATGTGTGTTAGACTGGGGACAGGTGTGGCCAGATCACCTTCCCTTAGTGGAGTTTTTGTACAACAACAGTTGGCACGCATCGATCAGGATGACTCCTTATGAGGCTTTATATGGACATAGATGTCATACACCGCTATGTTGGGAGGAGCCCAGTAGTGCCAGCGGAGTAGCACCCGAGCAGATTCAGGATGACATGGCTCGAGTAGCAGTGATCCGAGAACGGATGTTAGCAGCACAGAGCCGACAAAAGTCTTATGCAGATAAGAGGCGCAGACCTCTGGAGTTCAGAGTTGGAGCTCAGGTTTGGTTGAGAGTATCCCCGACACGAGGCGTCAGACATTTCGGTGTCAAAGGGAAGTTGAGTCCCAGATATGTTGGACCGTTCGAGATTCTTGAGCGAGTTGGAGAGGCAGCTTAAAGACTTGCGTTGCCACCAAGACTCAAGGGTGTTCACCCAGTTTTCCATGTGTCTCAGCCACGGGAGTACATACCTTACCCGAGACACATCGTCAGTCATGAGGATCTAGTGATCGAGCCAGACTACACGTTCGTAGAGCACCCGGTGGCTGTCTTAGAGCGTAGTACGAGACGCTTGCGTTCGAAGGACATACCGATGATGAAGATACAGTGGTCAGGGCAAGGAGCCGATGAGGCGACTTGGGAGACAAAGGATAGTGTCCAGAGGAACTATCCGGAATTTTACGATGAGCTTGTTGCACCGTTAGCTTAGTATGTTGTTTAGTTTTCCTTTGTTGTGTTGTGAACGCTTTTGTGTGACGTTTTGTGTTACGTGCCCCGAGTGGGAATATGTGAGCTCAGCTGTTGTTTCTGTGTGTTATTGTGATCGTTTGGCTTTTGCAAGTTTCGGGACAAAACTTCTTTTTAGGGAGATCTGATGTAAGATACTAGGTTTTTTCCTTCACCGCCCCTGCGGTGAAGAGGGCCGCCCCTGCGGCTGTGAGATCCGCCCCTCCGGATCGTGCGACAGATCGCGCCGATCTGTTTTCGTCGTTTTATCTTTCTTCCATAGATAGAATATCCGATATTCTATCTTATGGGCCGGTTTCCTTGTTTTCTTTCTAACCCTATACGCCCTTTCCGTCTAGCGTCCCAACCCTCCCTATATATTCTCTTCCTTCTCTCCTTTTTCCCATTCCTTGCTATCGCCTTCAAACCCTAGAGAGCTGCATCCGTCCTTGCTTCCTGCAACTTCGCCGAACGTGTAAGTTCATTCCTTCCTGGTTCTTCCTCACGTTCTTACAGTGCTGCATATCTTCTTCTTCTGTTTTGGTTTCTCCCTTTTGTTCCTTTCTTTTCTTCTTCTCCAAGGAGCAAGCATGAGCCTTGATTCTTGTAGAGTTTCCGTTGTTGAACTTTCGTTGTTCTCAGGCTCTCTGGAGTTGAGTCTTGATGTGTTGGAACCAAAGGTTCGAGCTTTGGTTGCCCCTGCTGTGAGATCTGTCGAAGAGAAGCCCGACAGTAGCTTCTGGCAAAGTTCCGCCCCTACGCCTGCACAGAGACGCCCCTGCGTATCTGTCCAACCGCCCCCGCGGTTTCTCTGTAGTAACTCCCGTGTTTGGTGAGTTGCTTCCTTCCTTCCCTTCCTCGTTCCTTCCTTGGTTCCTTATGGTTGTTCCTTGTTCTCTTGAGTTGTTGTAAGACTAAGGTTGAGCCCTTAGTATGTGTTGATCTCTTAGAGATCTTTGAGACAAGAAGTCATAGACTTCTAGCAACCGTTTCGTTCCTGATTCGTGTTGCTTGTTCGTACAGGCTTCCCTCGCTCCTTTCCTGAGGGAACTTGAGCTTCCTTGTATGTTTTTGAGTTGTTCGCTGATTTCTTGTGTTACCTTCGTGTGAGGTAAGTCCCTTGGACTTACTAAGCTTCATTCCGCGTATTAGTTGGATTGTTTTGGCTTGTTTGTGTTGCTATCATGTTTATAACGAATAAATGGAAATAGGATTTACCCTTTGATAACCTTAACTGGCCCAAGTGTATTATAACCGAGCGGTGACCACTTGTCTAGTTCTACAGGAGACTAGAATGTGCTCTTGCGACCCAGACCCGTATGTAACGTATAGTACTGATCTATTCCTATTGGTAGACCGAAGCGGAGGCGAGTTTCGGGAGATTCTCGTGTGACAAAAGAAGTTGAATTACTAATGAATAACCTTAATGAAAGATAATAACCTGTTGATGTGTAAGCATGCTATGTGTTTTCTTTACCTTATGTGTGTTTGTACCTTTACACTTTGGCTTATACCTTGAATGTTAGCTAACGGTTTATACCGTCGTTGTAGATGTTCCACAGGTTCAGGATGTTGTTGAGTGATCCGGATGGTGTGGTCAGCCGGGGTTCCCGTACATTATAGGGCGGGATCGGGTTTTGTTTTTCTTTTGTTGCTTCCCTTTTGTTTTGAACCCGGCTGTGAAGCTTTTGTGTTTTCTTTTGGTTTGAACCTTTGGTTTTATATTGAGTTTTGTTTTCATTCGTCTCTGCCTTGTTGTAGAATCCGTTTGCTGTTGCTACTCTAAGGGTCGGGACCCATTGTGCGGTCCTAGCCCGTAGCGCTTCAAGTTCCTAGAACTTGGGGTGTTATAGTCAGCCGGGTCCACATACTCATTTTGTTGGGGACGGGGATGTCTTTTGTTCTTCATATGTGTCGTTTTGGTACCTTTGTTTTGTAAGGCTGATACATATTCTTCATGTATATATGGTTTAAAGTTTTTAAATGTTTTAAATACTTTTGTGCCTTGTTGTAAGATCCTAGTGAAATTGTTGTCAAACTAAGGTCGGGACCCATTGTGAGGTCCTAACCAGTAGCTCCCCGAGTTCTCAAAATTTGGGGTGTTACAGTAATGTTTTTGGCATTTGTGTACTATATGCTTCTTCCATACAATAATTTGTGTAGCCGATGATCTCAATAAGACCATGAGTTAAAGCAGCTTCTTCAAAAGTCGAGTATGTTATGTTGTTGATGGTACGAAGATCTTGAAATGATTTTGGACCTTTGATATGGGATAACCGTAACCTTAAATAGTATCGCTCACCTTCACAAGGATTGACGTAAGCTAATCGACCAAGGTATGGCCTTTGCTTTCTTTCATGCCATTTATTTTTTATTTTGATTCCATGTGTAGTGCTCCGGAACTTCTGCATACAAGTATTTATGCTCCGAAATAGAATTTGCGTTTTTGGTGAAAAAAGAAATAAGTGTCGTAATTTGGCGCATTTCATCGGAAATAACATTACTTAGTTGCTCAGAAGCAGAAAAGGTCACAAATTGCATATGCGGTAAATGTATATGTAGCATGAAAACCGCTGGAGTTATATCATGTAAATCAAATGAAAATATGCGCCATGCAGCCTCAGGAGGAGACACCCATCTACCATTTTGGTAATCTCTAATTTCAACCTGAACAACTGGCTGATCTGTTGTAACAGTAAAACTGATTCTGTCATGCCCTTTATAAACGTATTTATATATGTACTTTATTGCTCCAACTGTAGAACACACTTCAACATTTATGTGACAGTTAAATGTCGCAAGTAAATATGTATTGTACGGAATAACCCATCGATTATCAAGCGTCGCCCCCTAACTCGTACAGCGTCACAGTTATTTCTTCTCCGATAAGTGGGATATGAATCATTTGTACTTTTTGTATATTCCGCGTATTTTTTTGGGTACCCGTATTTACACATTAATTTGTTATTTTTTTTCATGCAAGGGCAACAGGGATTTGCTTTACCGCATGGCCCATGCATCATATGTTATATAACAAGCTTCCTTAATTCAGGAAATTCATTTGACGGAATTTCTACGCTTATGTATTTGTCATAGTCATTGGATGACCGTATCTTGTTTTCGCTTGATAGAATTATCAAAATGTGCGCATGAGGTAGACCTCTTTTCTGAAATTCTATAACATCAACACGGGCTGCAATGCTACCAAAGATTTTTTTTCTTGCAATAAAGATTTTAGCTTAGTTAACTTTGCTCTAAATATTCGTGCAACTAAATCTGGGTGATCTTCTGCCCTTTCACCTAAAAGCATTTCTTGTTTTATTTCAGGCCATTGAGGATTACAGGTCATTGTAATAAATAAATCTAGTTTGCCGTATTTTTGAACAAGTGTCATTGCATTAAGGTATCTTCTTTTCATATCCCTAGGTCCTCCTATAAATGAAGCAGGTATAATTACACGTTTACCAATATCAGAGGCTCGACGATAACCATCGTTAACACTATCAACAATACCTTGATACAACTCACTTCGAATGGTGCTTTGATTTCTGCGCAGGAAATCTAATCGCGTATTTTCAGTTTTAACGTACATATCAACTATATATTGTTGATACATCCTACCAGCCTGTAGAATGTGATTGTCAGTACGTATTTGAAACTTGTAAGAGTAATACTCACGACAAGATATTTCTTGTCCTTGTCCTGGTGGGAATGCAGATGAGGCTGAAATTGCAAAGGATAAAGTTATATCAAAATTAACGTATCGTATATCATAATTCCATCTACCTATACCAAAATTAGCTATATAAGAAACTATGTGCGGCTAAGGGAAGGAATAACGTACCAATTTCTTCTCGAGAAAGAATTACATCAGCAGTATCTCCATCAGGATTTACAATTGGAAAAGTAGATTCCTTTCTTAATTGATTATTTGTGCGTTTTATTTTCTTAATACCTTGATGCCACCCACACTCGCCCCGAGTAAATAAAAGAGGATAATGCAATGGATCATATTAGCCGTAATAATGCATAATTCTATAAGTTTTATTTTTGTTTCCGAGAACAATAACTTCGGGACTATTAATTTTATTTGAGCTATCATTATCGACGAGAATGGCAGCAACCTCATCAGTGGTCGGAGCATTAAATACCCTTTGATCCAAGACTGGATTTTTGGATATCAATATTTTAGTATCATAATGTACGTCACGCTGTGAAAGATTACGGAAAAATATTACATAAGGATTTAGAGACATCAAATCAATAATCATAGAAAGAACATTAGGATTTAATTCATTAAAAGTTTTAACTCGTTGTTCTCTTTCTTGTAATCCATCGAAGAAATACAACTGCAGAATTTTACGTTTATCTGTTTGAGGTGATATACTTGGAAGAAAATGATATAACTGGCCTTGCAAACGGAATACATGGATGCCTTTAATTGTTTTCTGCACTTATGTTATCATATCCTAGGGAGCTGAAAGTGAAGAAATTATTGTATAACCTTGCATATTGTCTAAAATGATCACCTAGGCTCGTATTATCAGTAAATAAGCGAAACAGCTGAGCCGGCAACGGGTTGCTTATAACCATTACACTCCCATTTTGACAGCAAAAGTTAGGGGCTCAGATTCAAATTTCTTTGCGCCACATTTTAGACACGGTGGTTGTGCCTGAAGTTCCGTCGCAACCAAAGGCACATGATCGTTCCCTACAGTTGCGTGAACTCTTACAGGAGGCATCCTCGAACGTTTTCTCTTACGGGTTGATGATTTAGGCATATCATTTTGGGAGCTCATATGTTGATAAGTCGAATTTCACCTGAAAAAAGAATAGGCTATATGAAATAAAATAAATATAATTAAAAAGATTTAACGTTACAACTCGAGAAGCATCCATTTTTAAGTAAACCTATATTTTCATAACAAAGGTAAAACATGTAGGGAGCACACAAGTACATAAATATAGGTGAAAAGATTTAACGCTAGGACTCGAGAATCAATCATGAATCACAGAACCTATATTTTCATAACAAAGGCAACGCATTCAGGGAGTGCACACAAGCAATTTAGCAATAGCACTAACGAACCGTTGAGCAGCAGATCTATCGATACTAAATATTCGTTCATTTTTTATTTTACGCTTTGAAACATTGCATGTACGATATAAATGCGTTTATTTTTTATACGCACAGAAAGATTGGAGATGACTACAAAAGATCCGGGGATAAATCAAGAAACACAAAGGCCTCATTTATTAAAATGGTAAAAGAGCTATTTTACGAGATTACACATAATAAAATCGAATTATAGGAGTGCAGGTGCAATTTTTTTAAAAGAGAGGCAGGTTGATTCCAAAAAATAACAACCGTTGAAATATCATAAAGCTGTAATAATCTTTACCAAATAATGAAAGAAACTACAAAAAGTTGTTTGCAATGGTAATCATGTTTTAAGAAACCGGTAGTTACGTGCTAAAATACTGGTAATTATAATGAAAAGCAATTTATCCAAAACAACTCAGAGAAGCGAAACTTGAAATAGGGAAAAAATGCGTAGGTTCAAAAATTAAAATCAATCCATTCTAATAATCGAATCGATTCTCAATTGCTCATACTTAAAAAACCATTCACGGCATCATTAACTATTGATCATTAACTGTACGTGCTTTCAATCACCAATACATATGTAAAAGCATACGGAATTAAACATACGTTGAACAACAAGAGCTAGATGATAGTATTTATACAACTGGTTATAAACAATCCGTAGCCGGACTAACCAAGGATACACAATGTTTAGACACAATACGGTTAACAATGAAAACGTGCCACGAGTCTTAGCTACTTCATAAAAATCGGGTGCAAAAAGAGGAAAATAAGCCAACAAAACCACAACCATGGCCGTGTAAAATGGTTTCCTCATGAGCCCGCGTCCAGTACCAGTTGACATAGCCGCAAAAAATCATCAACCCTATACAAACCCACCAAAATACACTTGAAGTCCAACATCACTTCGAGTACTAATCGCCATAACCACAAAAAATTCATCTTGTACAAAAACACAAAATACATTTTCAATCCAACTTCCAACTCGACTTAAACGACAACCTCCTTGAGGAACCACTTAATCCGCTCATAGTGCACAAACAAGGACTTCACTGGGGAGATAAGAAACTCTACGGTGCCTATACGGAAGTGAATCTGGGCACGATCAACAACCCTACGATGTTCCTGCATGGAACACGGCAGCAGTTTAGTAATTGCATTAGACGACTGTAGCAAATGAAATTGTATAGCACATGCATGAATATATGGATGAGGCAAGAGCTATAAAACAGCTCACCGGCAGTGTCATGGTAAAGAACTCCCTGCTCGTAACCTGGAACAATCTTTCAAGGTTCCTTGTGTACGCATCCAAGGTAAGTGGATACATCCTGCAAGAGCAAGAAACAAAGTTAGACAACAAAAAAAAACATCTCAGAACCACAAAACCAGTAACCAGCAAGAAACTAACTTAGGTTTAGCCTTCTTCACCACACAACAAGTAATGCAGTAAAAATCTTGGTCAAACTGGATGGATTCATCAGTGCAAGCTTTCCCACAAGCCCGACACCCAAAGGAAAGCTTGAGGCTTTCATGAGTGATGAACGGAATGTGTGCCTTTACCCGGATAACCTGAGCCTCTATTATGTCAGCCACCTACAGAGGGTAAACAAAGTTAACAAAAATTCAAGCACATGTATAAACTAAGCGACACCAATATTTCATAAACAATCACATGCACCTGCAATGACAACGCATCCACAATTGTAGTAATTTCTGTAGAGAATCCGGGAAGCTCATTATTGATAGCCTGGACCACTCGAGCATCTGCAGCTAGCTGGTTCTCCTTGTACCACTGTCGGAGAGACTCAACTCGCTCACCAACTGGGTGTGTCTTCACAGCAGTCGACATAGAACCAGCAAGAGAAAAACCTAGGAAAAACAAAAACAAAAATGGCTATTCAAAATACAAAGCATAAGTGTAAAAGGAAAAATAAATACATGCTAAAAAAGAGCGGGAAGCACAACCAGTAAAGCCGCTGACTTTGAACCCTGTAAGCTCCACCACTGGATCATCATTCAAGAGGTACTCAAGCTTCTCAAATTCCTGCATCAAAGCCCTATTCCATGCCGAAATCAGAAGGACTTGCTCACAACTGTTCAAAAGCATAAAAACAAATATATATATTAGGCAGTTACACCACCAAAATCATGAAGAAGAAAAGGAAAAGGAAATAAACTACCTGTCATCAGTGACCGAGATCTCACGAACAGGGAGAGAGGTGTCACCTTTTGCCACAATCTTCTCTGGGTGTACCCAAAGAAGAATAACCATGATATCTAAGCAAATGAACAATAAATTAAAATCCAACGAGGGAAAAAGCTCACAAACCAAACAAAGGAGCCAGTAAGTGTTACCAAAACGATCGTCTTTAGTGGCATCACGAGGCAAATCATGCAACGGGACATAGATAATAGGAGCAGCCTGGCTAGAACTACCCTCAGCCTCAACAGATAACACTTCGGTTGAATTCGTGAAGTAGAGTTGTCTCTCACCCACGTAGGTTGCAAACCTCCCAGGAACGGGCTTCACAACAAGGTGCTTCATATCATACCATTTCCCCCTCTGGATTATATTCTCATAGATGCTAATGTCAACCCCAAAAAGAGTCATTGTCATTCGATTATCCTGGAAAACGAAAAAACAAACTAGATTAGGCATAAATCTTTCAGTTATAAGCAATAAAACCTAAAGAGAGACTGACGAGAATAAGCAACAGTAAGGAAAGGAACCAACCATCATCGACAAGGATCGTGCGCTGGTAACTACAATTGCTCGAGCTTTCTTGCCTCGGCTGTTTATCAACAAACTTCACTCGTACAACTTGAGTTCGAGAGCGACTCTCAAGCACGTCAAGCATAACACGTGGGTGATCCATAATGCTTGTAAACAAGGAGGAAAAAAAATATACACACATAAAATGCAGAAAATAAATAACGGCAAAATATATACAAGCAGCAACACATGAACGATAAACGATCAACCGAGAAAAGAGCAACACAACTAGCATTCACATGAACAATAAGCAAGCAACTGAGAAAAGAATAACACAACCAAAAAACCGAGAAAGAAACATAAGATGAGGAGAAAAAGTGTATCCCAACAGCCTTACATTTCAATGCAAGTCTTGACAACAACAAGCAACAACAATCTGTTTAAGAAAATACAACAATCAAACTATTAGCCCATGAACACACAACAAAGAGAAAGCAAGACACAAACGCAGTTAACAAATAAAATAATTTTAAAGATCCATACATGCAACAATGGAAAAGCAGCAACATTCAATGCAAGAAGACAACACAAGATAAATAAAAACAACAGCCAATACAGGAACACTGCAAAGACGATCTAACCATGAACAAAAAGAAATAAATCACATAACGAATGTACCACATAATAATCACATAAACACCAGACGAAAAAGCCGAACCAACGGAACCAGTAAAAGGACCTTTCCCACTGTTTATATAAGCACATAAAAGATCGGTTGTAAAACGCCAAAAAAAACCTAGCAAGATGGTTATCTAATATAACTTCCATCGATCCAACGACAGATACAAATAAGCAAACAAAATCGAAGCATGTAAGGATAAAGAAACGAAAAGCTTCAAAAAAAAAAGGCCAACGACAGAAACAAAAACGTAGGAAAGACATAATGCTAAAAGCTCTCAAACATATATATCATCGAGCTATTGCATGATAAGAAAAACAAAATAGCCGGCATGAATAACAAATAAGAACACCTAGAAAACCAAAAACCGGCAGAAGAAGAAACTAACCAAGACAGAAACTACACCAAGAAACAACCACAGAAGAAGAAGAAGAAGAAGAAGAAGAAGAAGAAGAAGAAAAGGAGGCAGGTGAAGAGCATAGCATTTAATGAAGTCGATTTTAGAATTTAAACTACCTTCCAACATCGATCGGTGGAGCAATTGAGTACAATCGAGCGGCCGCTGTTAATGCAACAAGAGGATCTTCAACACGTGACAAAATCGAGCTCTTTCCAACATTTGAAAGACGGCAGTTGAAAGGACTCCAAACAGCGGCCTGCACATGCAATTGCTCGAAGCCCAAAGCCCACTCACCCAATTCTCCTCCACTCACCATTGCCGACTCCAAGCCAGACCCAAAAATAGGGCTTCAAAAACGGGTTGCACTAACCGAAAATGCAAACACCCGGCCCAAAAAAAATGACAAAAACACCCCAACAGAGAAAGGAAATATCATAGAATATCACAAACATGCAAGGGTAAAAACGGAATTTTCGGACAGTAAGGGTATTTTAAAAAAGACCCTATTCATTGGGGGAACTCTCTCTGTTATTATAGTAAGGATATAAATATAGAATATAATATATAAAGTTTATTAAGAATATTTAAATGAAACGCAATTATATTTTTCGGTCTCCAAACTTTACCAAATTGGAATATAAAATCCGACATATTATCGGGATAACTATTCCAGAACTTTCTCGTAAAATGGGCATTCCTAAGCCACATTTCATAACCACTAAAAATCGGGATAGCGACTCTTTTGTCCGTTTCGTCTTTTTATATAATTTAACATCTAGGACATATCCGATGTTCTGACCATTTCTCTCAACTGCAACTTTATTTATTGGAGCTCTCAAATGCTCAAAACAACACCGGCTATTACAATAGTCTCATCGATTCGTTCTTCTTCTTGACGAAGAGGACCGGGCACCCTAAGGGGAAACATTAGGACGGATGAAGCCCTTCTCTACTAAGTCCTCAAGTTGCTTCTTCAGCTCAAACATCTCAATAGGCGCCATACGGTATGGGGCCTTGGAGACCGGCCTCATGTCGGGCTCCAACTCTATCCCAAAGTCTACGCTCCTCTACAGAGGTAAGCCAAGTGGCTCACTAAAAACATCCTCAAAATGACATGCTACGGGGGTCTTTGCTAATGACGGACTCGTCTCCTCCTTCAGGGCATAACACCAGAAGTCTTCACATCCCTTCCCGATAAATCTCGCGGCTCGAACCGCGCTGATGACTGTACCGGTCTTTCTGAAGTCCCAACCTCGGAAAATCTCCTCGTGGATAGCCTTTGTGGTGACCATCACGGTCCTCCTACTGATATCCAATACAGCTCGATGGCGATCCATCTAGTCCATCCCTAGTATGACTTCTTCATGCACCAGGTGCATGACGTAGAAGTCAACTAACCAATCACAGTTTTCCAAACGAATTGGGCAACCGTGAACCTCCCATTGTACCGCGTATCTTACCTCCATCGGGTAACCCTATAATTAACGAAGGGTCTCCCCTCTACCGGCCAACCTAACTACACAATCATCAGAAATAAAAGAGTGCGTAGCACCCGTATCGAAAAGTACCCTGACCGGGGAGCCATGAATCTGAATAGTACATGTGGCTGCCGGCGCCGATGGATCAACTGCGCTCCTCAACTCGAAAACCCCCTCTACCTCTACCCTGAACCAGTGCAAAACCTTGAGAATAAGTGTGGCATGGGGCTCGTTGTTGCTGATCGACTCCCAAGATGATACAGTGGCAGCCTCTGCCCACCTCCTGCAATGCCAGCAGGTGAAGTACCCTGTTGTGACGGTACCTTGCATTGTCGGAAGAAGGTAGCTCTATGGCCCAGCTAGCCATAAGTGATGCAAGCCATCCGGACTGAGCAACTCTCCTAGAACCCGGTCGGTCCCTCTCATACGCTAAAGTTCGGTTCTGGTAATCTGCCTAGGAATCACAACGAAAACCCAACAGATAGGCGCGGGTAGTCTCCCTCAATCTCCAGGAAAACAAGTACACGTGTTGGTCCACTAGAAGTGCGGCAAGACCTAACAGTGTCAAATCCTCCCGTAACCTCCTAATCATCTCTGCCACCGGGGCGTCCTCAAATCCTGCCTCTAAGAAATCCTGCACTCTATCTCTCCTCAAACATGTAGGGAAAAAAGTCTCCTGGACTAGGCTCAACAACTGGTCAAAACTAGTGACTCCACTCCGAACCGTCCTCCACCAGAAATGAGCCTGATCCCGAAATAATGTCTGAACTAGCTCCACCAGTCGATCCTCAAGACAACGGATCGAGTCCAATGCGGACTCTAAGTGGCCTATCTAATGTTCCACCTCTAGCCTCACCTTCTCATCGATAGTGGGTACGCACTACTGGTTGAAAGTCTTCAATCAGTTTGGTCTCGGCGACCTCAACTTGTCTCTCACTCTACCGCCCTCGGCAGCTCTAATTGGTGCGGCTTACTCTAGTGGAACTACCATCTCGGTCACCCTCTGTGAAAACTCCACTAATCTCGCTGGTACCATCGGAGTTGGGGTGGTGCTCCAACCCTAAATGCCTCATCCACTCGCTGAACATACTCTCGGTACTCGGATGCTCCTATAGATACTCGGGCCGAATCAACTGACCTTGACCTCCGTGCCTCAGATCTAGCAGTGGTCCCATCCCAAACCTCGGGAATAACGCTCTCATCCACCTCCTCAACAGGAACATCCGCAACTGTTGGATCTACAATGGGAAAACGTCCCCGACCTCTCGCCCCTGGAGGTCTACTTACACGTCCCCTTCTCGGGACCACATGAGGAAGGGGAGGTCTACAATCTACACCCTCCTCGTCCTACATATGTTGTCGCTCTAGTGCGTGCCATCTGATGACGATATGATGTATATAAGACTATGTTGGTATAAGAATATAACAAGTCTAAAAGCCACTATAATACTCTAAGGTCTAGAAATTCTAGTTATAATCTACATACAACTTTAAATCCAATAAACTAGGCTGCCGAGATCCGCGGAGGTAGTGGTGGTCCCGCACATTGTATCCCAGCCCGACTATGCTCGTGATTTGGAAATGAAATACATTTTGAAAACTCAAAACCCTTGCGGGTCCTGTTTGTTTATCTATTTGGCCTTTAAGAAGATTGCGAGTGCCATTGTTGTCAACCTAGCCTCTGATACCATATTGTAACACCCCAAATTCGAAGGAATCTCTACAAGCTAGGACCTCACAATGGGGCCCGACCTTTAGCCTAACAACAACTTCACCGGACCTTACAACATGACACAAATAAAAAGGCAAATAAAAGAGTTTTTATGCATGATGACAATCCGAAATACAACTTAAAACGGAAACTTCAGCCAAGTTCTTAAAACCACAAATATCATAACGAAAGTCTAAGATAACAATAAATAGAAATCCAATCCCGTCCTATAATGTACGAAACCCCGCCTGCTCACTACAACCGGATCACTCGACCGCGTCCCTAACCTGCAAGACATCTACAAAGCGGTATAAAACCGTTAGCTAAAATTCTAAACATTAGAATAAAGGTAAAGACACATATACATATAAGGAAGACATACACACACAACATGCATACACACAAGTCCGTGGACTTACCTGACCCAAGGCTAAACCCGATGGAATCCCTCTCAACTTCTCGTGGGAAGGTATGCAACGCTGATCAAGACAAGGCATAAAGATCAACATCTCTCTAACAAGCTAGAAGTCCTTAGATTTCTAGTTCTAATGATCTTCACAAGATCATTCAACACATAAGCTAGGTCAACACCCTCAGTCCACTCCCCTATAAGCTCACATCATGATCATACTAGCATATGAACCACTAACCTCAAAGATCCAAGTGATCTTACAACCACATAAAATCCACCAAACCAACAACTCTCACATGGTAACCCTCATCCTAAGATGTACGGAAACCCCGGTTGCCCACTCCTTTGGATCACTCGACAACATCCTTAACCTGCAAGTCATCTACAAGGACGGTACAAAACCATTAGCTCACATTCTAAGCATTAGACAAATGGTAAAGGAACATACAATCATAAGTTAACATAAACATGCAACATGCTCAAAGACACAAGCCGGTTTATCATCATATCTTTACGTCATTACATTACTAATTCCATTTAATAAGATTATGACATGAGAAGTCTCATGACTCTCGCTCCTGTCCCTGTGTAACCAACATGAGTGGTGTGGCGCACCTCCCGTATACCATATGGAGTTGTTCAGTTACCGCCGTATAACGGGTATGGCCTTGCCACAGAGAACCTCCCAGTCTCCCTCGGGAGCTGGGCAGTGATGTCACCACCCGATAAAACATAAACTTGGGCCAACAATATATATACAAGCTGTCTTAGTCTGGTTTCATGGTTATAAAAATAAGTAAACACACACCACCATCACACATCCAACTAATACGTAAAAGCGAGCTAAGTATGTCCGGATACTTACCTAGTCTCAAAGCTAAACCGAGAACAACTGATCTCATTTCCCGTAGGAATATACTCAAAGCCTAATCAAAACAAGGCACGATAATCAACAACCACTCACACAAGCTAGAAGTCCTTAGACTTCTGGTCCTATATGATCTTACAAAATCATACACTCTCTTAATCTAGATAGCACACCTAGTCCTCACAAACGCAAAAAAACACAACCATCATAACGCATGCTAGGATACCCATGTATTAGTCTCCACAATTGGAACGATCAAAAGACCACCAACTCAAAGCCTCAACAATCCTCACATGATAACATACACACTTCAAGCCTTAGAACGTTCAATTAATCCCCAAACACTCACCTAAGGTTCAAGTCACTACTTGGCATTCCACAAGGTTATGCTAGATCCAACCTAGCATGCTTTTATCATATAAACTCATTAGGATAAGAGGCGGACACAAGGTCGAGGAAGGGGGTACTCACTAGGGTAGGGACGCGGTCGCGGAACAAGGAAGTGCGGCCATGGAGAAGAGTAGAAGTTGTGCCAGAACCACACTTGCGGCCCAGGGGAGCCATCCCTGCGGCTTAAGTGGCCGCCCCGCGGCCAGGAGCAGCTGGCCCCGCACCTACGACCACTTTTTGCCGCCCCTATGGTTGTGGGGCTGGTGACGCCCTCGCGGCACTGTCCAGCCACGGGTGTGGTTGAACTCCAGAAGGGCGATCCGTCGGGCTTCTCTTTGATGTACATGATGTCTCCTAGCTTGCTTACTCCACCATTGATGTCCATCACTCAATCCTCATCATAAATCATTGTCCCAACTCAATCCACACACATACAAGCCAAAGGGAGGGAAAAACATAAGAATCCATGGCTTCCACCATTAGAGCTCAAAGGAAGGAAGAAGATGAAGAAGAGGGAGAGAACACTTACCAACAGTCCGGATCTCCAGCCTTCCTGCTGGATAGTCCACACAAATCAAAGGAGAAGGAAGGAGCATCATGGGGGATGAAGGAGAAGATGGTCGAGGAAGAGAAAAGAGGTCCAAAGAAGAATGTGAGATACGTGAGAGTGACAAGGGATGAGAGAGAGAGAGAGAGAAAAGGTTGCCCACACTCGAAAAATAAGGGGTCAAGCTGCCCATAGGTCACCTTTACACCAAGGAACGAGGGGTCACTAGCCAACTGTGGGGGAACTAAAGTTCGGAAAGGAAACACGATAAAAACTCGTCGACTTAACACGTCGTGCCTGCGGGAAGGCCGCTGAACCACTCACTAACCGGAATTAAAATTTCGAGTGTTATATCAGATCCCCCTAAAAACAAGTTTCGTCCGAAACTTGCTAAACACCGAACGGTCGGATAAAGAAGGCATACTCAAGAACCATAACCACAACATCTCTCGACTCAATAACGAAAGCCTACCTATGTTATCATTAAAAGACCGCACAAGGTACACGACATACACTCGCATGACACACATATAGCACACCACATCAAGATCTAATAGATCATACCACACACTCCCGCACGGGGCACTACTAAACATAGCATCACATATGCTCATAAGATCTAACCCTTCGGCCCTATCGATGCAACTAGATCATCGTAGAAACTCAACCAAAGATACCATCCTCCGTTTTCCAGTTAGCCTCCTTGGCTCTTCGTCTATGCCACTAGATCGTCATGACTTACAACGTACCTCGAGTCATACATGTACTCCCTCGGCTGACACACATGAAACCTCGTGAACATCCTCTACTCTAGGTGGCCACGCCAACTGGCAAACTACTTCCAAACTCGCGCCAAGATCTCAAAAGGTCCGATATATTGGAAACTCAACTTCCCTTTAATGCCAAACATTTGACGCCTCACGCATGTGAAACTCTCAACTCAACCAGACCTACTCCATATATATCTGAACTCTAGAGGTTTGCGCCTCTCATCTATATACGCCTTCCGGCGACTCAACTCGGCTAGCATTCGCTCTTGGACCATCGCAACTTGAGCAAGGTCATCTTGTATCTACTCAGGGCTATCTCCACATGTACTATTCTAATTCCAACACAACGGTGTACGACATTTCTGCCCATCTAATGTCTCATAAATGGGCCATCACAGATCGACACATGCCAACTAATATAATACGTGAACTTAATCACAAAAAGTGCTCGGATCACACTTGTTCGCACTCTAGCTGATAGGCTCCCAACACATCCTTTAAGGCCTGAAAAGCCCTCTCTAACTGACCATATGTCAGAGGATTCAAAAATGACATGAAATGCAACTAGTACCCAAAATGGTATGATCTTGCTCCCCAAAATCCCTAAGTGAATCACCCACCCCGATCTAGGACGATGGTACTCGGTATCCTAGGTAATCTCACTGTCAACTCAGTAGCTTCCATAACTAGCCAACACATTGGCCTTTTTCCCAATAGGGTATAACACGTGGCATCTTTGTTGGTTAGTCTACTACCACCCAAATTGCGTCATAGCTCTTACGCGGTCTAAAAACCGGTAATAACATTTATGGAGGAATCCTCCCACGTACTCCCACAATGTAACTTGCGGTGGATGAAGTCCTCTTCCCGTCTCATGGTGCTCAAACTTGACTAGATGACAGGTCGTATACTAGCTATGCACTTAGCCACATCGGCCTTAAGGTTGCCTCACCAATGTGAACATCACCAATCCGTATACCTCTTACCAGCACCAGGGTAACTAGTAAGGGTAGTGTAAGCCTCCTAGAGGCTCTATCTCGACACTTTGTTATAAGTACACATAGACGCTCTTGTTCGTCTCAACAAACCGTCAACCCATAAAGGTAACTATGGTGTCTCTCCTTGGGACCTTCAGTCCCGGATCTTCCTCAAAGCCATACCAATCCCGTGCTTCTGTTGGGTATCTTCAAAGATCATCTCAGTTAATAAACTGAGGCTGAACCGTCAGTTAAGTTGTTGCTTCCTCTTGGAGTGTCCACTTACTAAGGGTGTTACCACCTGAACAAAGTCCTTAAACAATTTTATCCATCACGTCTGGTGGGTATTCAGCTTTTGCTGAGTGAATATATATATTTCATACTCTTATGATATGTGCAAGACTAGCATGTCGCTTCATAACAAAATACCGAAATCATCTTAAGTGTGTGCATTAAAGCGTCTAACTCTCGACCCTTCATCGGTCATTCTTCTCATATGCCCATAATTGTATAACACACACGCGAAACCTCTCTTGTTACTTCATACGTATCCCAAGCCCCGCTTGGATGTACCCATGTTGTCATAAAGTCACCATGACTCATTGTCTGTGCCAAAGAAAACGGAATAGAGGTCACTCACCGCTTCTGCTTCTATTAAAGCTCCACGGACACGTCTCAGACCCCACGATCTAACAGAATTCTCAGAAAGGAAAAGAGTGTGAAAAACCACTCCGTAACTCGGCGGTTATAGCCTACCAACCTATAAGTTGCATACCTCCCCACATAGCTTAGAGGTGTACCGAAAATATCACCTTGGTTTTTGTTGGATCAACTTGATATCTCTCAATGTCACTACGTGTTCTAGGAAGTAACCTCATATGTCCTGACTCGCTTAGATAACTCTGCTTATCCTCTTACTCTTCATAACCTATATTATTGTCGTCCCGTATCAAGCTTGTTGCTCTCGATTCTAACAGTACAACAAGCTGTTGTCAACAATGAGAACTTAAAGAATCATTCGTACATCTCGCACATCAATAGTTGTCATGAATAACACTAGGTTATGGTCCACCTTGGAACCACATGAAAAAACACTAGTTGTACACCACCACTACAATCCGATTTTAAAAATCGATGACTACTCATTTATATAATCTCTATGCTTGTCGATCACACTCGTGAGATCAAATAACTTCATCAGAACTTGTAGTGACCATACCGGGTCCAAAATGCCGTCTTAAGTAGGTCATTTCTTTTCTCACCCTTAGTTGGTGACATCCCGACTTCAAGTCGGTCGTATAAAACATTGTGATCATATGCAACTAGTTTAACAAGTCGTCCACTACGGTAAAGATACCTCTACTTGTCGGTCACCATACGCATCTCTCGATAATCAAAGTACAACTTCACCGTCCCATCCTTTTCCTCATAACCGTACCAGTATGCCCTGTGGGGAAACTAGAAGCAATTCCCCATTCAAAACCACTGAAATTCCAACTCATTAATTCTCAAGTACTAACATCCTAAGCTCAAAGCTTGTAGCATTACTATAATCCCGGTCCTCTATTTCACACCATAGCCACCATGGCTCCTTCGGGTGAGTCTAGAAAATTTGACTCCTATCTTGTTCGCGACAACATATCATTCGTTTCATAAAAATGAAAATACCATGCATCCTCTTTATATACTAAGGCAACTAGGGAAGCCTCGTCTTCCTCTTGATCCACTAGTTCTCTTTATCATGATCAAACCTTAAAGGTTCTAATCCACACCGTTCCTCCACATACCAATCCCAAGACCTAAGAAGGTCGCAAAAAGGGTCGTTACAATCCCTCCCTAGGAGGTCTATCACAGTTACTTGCTTTAACTATTCAACGTTATTTGATTTAAGACAATCGCGCTTCTGTTGATGTACCTTCTTACTATTGACATTGAACTACCAAAAATAGTCCAAGCTCTTGTTACCGATCTGCTATATTCCCATAGCCTTGTTTACTCTTCTCATGAAGGCTACCCTCCTCGAGGTACTCTACCTTTAACTCCGTTTATTCATTCTACACTCCATGATTCCTTCTTCTTTCATAAGATAAATATACCCTCCTCGGCCATGTTGTGACGTATAACTCCCTTTCATAGGATTAAACATTCTTCCATGATGTCCTTCAAGTGCACCTTCTAAAGTATTCTAGCCTTAGATAGCGTCCGTTCGCGTTTCTCTTGGGTTGGTATCTTAAGTCCTTCCATAAATAGAAGCTTCTTGTTGTGTCTCTCATCTCCTCGGGATCAACATCTACTCACACTTTTTTCTTCTTGGTGTTGCTTAGCCTCATCACTACGACGGAAAACGGTTGAATCCACTAAGGTAATCCTACCATGTGAATCCCCACCACGTAATTCTTCTCATAACTCTCGTAAGTCCGAATAAGTTACCCACTCATAATCTCGTAATGTTGATACTTCACCTTTTGATACCCCCGTAAGCTTAACTTACGGGTATTGAATCTTTCACAATTTGTTTGATCACACTTCTCATCTTGACTCCCATACTTAGGAGTGTCAAGGGAAAACTTGCCTTAGTTGGAACGCCACTTCGTTATTTTCGATCGAGATTATAGTCCTCTCTACTTGATTCGCGCCATTGGTTTACCGGCACGACACTTGGAAAAATATTAAGTTTGTTGTCTCTAGTTTCTTCATTGAGGCTCCATCATTGCTTCCTCGGAACCATTCTCATATCTTCATGTCGCCTCCTTACTTGTATAGTTTCCATCTCGGTTTCGCTTAAGTTAACTCAAAGTTCGCTTTGATTTGTTCGTCCTTGCCGTTAATGCCATCTCTAGTCTTCCCATGGTTGCTTTGACGTCCTCAAAACGAGTCCGATGAATCGTCAAGGTATTCACCAAAATGTGATGTTTGACTCGGTATTTGAGCGTACTCATCCTCGTATGTACACTATATTAAGCCAAACGGCGTCGTCCAAGGGCGATGATATATTTCTATCATCTTAACTATAAGGTCCCATATTTTTATATGTTACTACATATCATAAGTATACGTATACATGACTATATAAGTCCTATGTTCACATTACATTCAACATATAAAATCCATGAAATCCACTACAATAAAACAAGGTCCAAAAACATACTATAGTCCACATATATAATTACAATCCAAAAACTAAGCTTTCGAGATCCGTGGGAGGAGTGGTGGTCCCATACATTCTATCCCAAACTCGACTATGCTCGTTGTAACACCCCAAATTCTCGGAACTCGGGGAGCTACTGGTTAGGACCTCACAATGGGTCCCGACCTTGGTTTAACAACAACATTACTTGGATCTTACAACAAGGCACAAATGTATTTAAAACAATTTCTAAAACATAATATTTTTAATGGTATAAACATACACATGTGACAGCCTTACAAACAATTATATAAAGATACATAATATGCATGACGTATGGAAGACTCCCCCGTCCCCATCTAATGAGTACGTGGACCCGGCTGACCATCCGTTCCGGATCTCTCTGCAACTGTCTATCTCTACAGATCTACAACACGGATAAACCGTTAGCTAACTATCCAAATATAAGCAAAAAATGATAACAGCACAAACACAAGCAGAAACAAAATAAACAAACATCATGCTGGCACTCAACCGTTTATTATCTATTATTTAAGTGATTCACATTATTCAATTTAAGTTGTGGCACGAGAATTATTATTAGTTCTCGTCTCCGTTCCTTATCCAACTGGTGTAGGTCTAGCTGACTTCCACTGGTAGCATCACTACAAACCACGTATGGACTAGTCCCGAAAGAAACCCCAGCGCCCCGCGAGCTACTGAGCAGAATGCCACCGCCCATTACTCTTAGGCCAAAATATAGGTCGGTAATTATATATCACAACCTATCTCTCTAACATTTCAATCACACACCACCATCATCATTTATACTCATATTTAGCAGTCAGCTAAGTAAGCCCAAAGGACTTACCTGATATAAAGCTCGACTCTCTGTAAACCAACTCGCTCTTTAAACTGTAGCAACTCAGTTGCCTGTCAAAGGAGATAAGTGCATTAGCACACTCCTACGTAGTTAGAAGTCTAAGACTTCTAAAATAGAATAATGTATTAAGACATAACTAGTTGCAGTATTAATTTTGGGTAAAATGACCATTTTACCCTTGGTCCCAAAATTCCCGAAAATTCTAAAATTATTTCTAACTCCCAAAGCTTCGTTTGGTTCCAAGCTAACATTTCTCCTATGTTACTATTTTTCGGGAAATCGTAAAGGTCTAACTTCGATTCCAAATATAAAATTCGTAACCGCTTATAAAAATTCCGACTTAAAACCCTAGATTATCTATGATGTCCTATCTAACTTTAGGAGAAAGAATTTCTCCAAACTGTTCATTCAACAGTTTTATAAAAATTCCTAAAGTTGACTACTCCCTTTACAAATTCTATACTTAGCCAAAATCTGAGTACACTTTGAAAAATCATAACTCCTAAACCACTCACTGGAATTATCCCAAATTTTGATATGTTCTACTATAAAATCTTACCTATAATATATCAAAAATTCAGCCGGAAAGGATATCAAGAGCTCATTCAAAATCATCTCACAAAACAGCATCACTTGCTGTTTTCCCCCAACACTCAGCACATATATAAAAACGTCAACTTTGAAACACAATAACTCTCGAACCGTAACTCCGATTCCTCCCAAATTTTAATATGATCTACAACAAGATGTCAACTATATCCTATCAAAAATTCAAGCCTAACAGAGATCAAAAGCCTATTTAAAATTATCTCACAAAACAGCATCCCATGCTGTTTTTCTCAACTCAGCACATTTATAAAACTGAACTTTGAAACCCTATATCTCTCAAACCATAACATGGATTCCTCTGAAATTTTTGTATGATCTACTATACTATATCAACTATAACGTGTCAAAAATTCAAGTCTAACAGAAGTCAATAACCCCTCCAAATTTATTCCACAAAACTGCATCTCAAGCAAATTTCCTCAACTCAGCATTCTAAACGAAAAACTGCATGAATATCCAACTTCGGGATACTATAACTCTCACACCGTAACTCCGATTGTTCCCAAATTTTAGTATGATATACTATGCAGCATTGACTACAACATACCCGAAAATTAGTCAAAAAGGAAGAGTCTAGCTTACCCGAAATTGGACCCGAAGTTGACTGCTCGTCAATGTTGGAAAACTGAGGAGAATGTAGCAGCTCCCTTGCAATTGTTCCTTTGGCTGAATATAAGGGTTCCACAAAGGTTTAGAAGTAGCTAAGCATATATACAGAAGGAGGGAAGCAAGGAGGATAGAATAGGTCATACTCAACTACAAATCTTGACCATGAGGGAGGAGAGATAGTTGCACGATCTTGCGGATGGCTCGTAGAGGAGAATTGTTGGTCCAGTTTTTCCTAGAAGTCGGATCCAGGGCCAGGGCAGGACAGCGTGAATGCAGCCAGGCCTTAACGCACTCGTGACTTGGGTGCAGAGGCGGCCAAGGCCTTCTTCTGGATGTTGCGACCCTGCTGTCTAGGTAGAGGCGAGGAAGGCGTCCACGAGGTAGAGTCGGTTGCTTCCCATAGAGCCTGGCACCGAAGGACTGAGGCAATGCACGAGATCCCCGCCGCTGGTGTGTGCAGGAGTACGAAAATCGCTGACCACCGTGGCTGTGTTTGCAAGAGGAGGTCATTGGCTATCTTCTGCGGTTGCTGATGGTGTTGAAAGACCGGCGCCGGCGACTCCTTCCCGCGACTGCAACGTGAAACGGAGGTTCGATGAGGGGGAGAGAGCTGCCGCAGGATTATCTCTAGGGTAAAACGAAGAGAAGCGGGAGGAGGCAAGAGAGAACCGTCAGGACAACCCTCATGGGCCCAACTGGCTGTTCGTGATGGCCCGGATTTCACTTAGTTAATGGGCCCGGATGGCCTTCTCATGACTTAGTCATGGGCTTGTCAAGTGGGTCAATTACTATGAGGCTTGTAAGAGTGTTTTAAGAATGATTTTGTGTGATTAAATTTCACATAAAATTATAGAAGTTGGGAACATGATATTTTATGTGATTATCTCTTCACATAAAATGACAAGATTTAAGTTGACTCGTGATTTACCGAAAATTAAAATTTCCGGGTATTACATCAGTACCCCCTTAAAATAAGTTTCGTCCCGAAACTTAAATTAAAGACATCAATCCGATAAAATTTCTGTAATTAGCGCCGAGATATCTTATCTCCTTCTAAGAATCCTAGCTCCACTTTTCTAGACATAAAAGTATCACTTAAATATCATAGAGTTGAAACACACAAGATTAAACATTCAAACACGGAATTAATTACATAGTCAAATAAGTCATACACCTCAACATCAAAATACTAACTTGTCGAAACCAGGGCTGCGGGTGACTCCGCAAGGAACTTAAGATAATTACTCTTATAGTTATCCCCTGTCTTTCGGGTTATCACTATCTTTGCATAGGTTTGTAAAAGGTTACGCCTCAGTATCCGCAATATCTCAAGTAGATTCGTCGTCTTTTCATAAAGCCACTAACTCAGAAATCTTTTCATGTACTTACATCATAAGCGCTTGCTACCACATTCTAGAGTGGTTACCAGATACTTCACCGGTATCATCCGGCTCAATGGTCAGACCCTCTAAGCCAATATCATAACTTTTGTCTGTAAGTATCCCTCTAACTGAATCTGTAGAAACTGGGGTTACGCTCTCCAATAGGGTGAGGATTACTAGTCCATCAATCACTTATAACTCCTTATAGCCTCAAGTGGTCGTATTTTGTGACTCACCTTCAGGTCTTTTGATGACCGTATAGAAAGTAACCTAGTCATCTTTCTTCCTTTCGTTACGATTACTTGACCACACACTCAGGCCGAAGAGCTTAGACCTCCGCCAGCACTTTACTAAGTTCCTAATGTTATTCGTATCACGACTCACTTGGTCCTGTCTTTTCGTATGACTCAGTCATCTTATTCCTCAGGTAAGGAATTATCACCTTTACTCTTTTCTGGTCTAGCACTTGAGACACAATGCTAGTGGTCATCATCTGCATTCACTTGGCATTATTATAATATTTATGGATCTCTGATATATTGTTATATCAACCTTTGGCGGCTCACGTGTTTTCCAAGGTCTTGAGTGACATACAATGTGTCCGGATTGACGGTATTATATACAAGGTGATCTCACATCACCGTCATTTGATCACACTACTCAAGAAATGCTAACACACCATCAACGTTGTACTCCTATATCCCCACGTTTAGTGGGCCTAGAATATTCCTCGGATGCCAAACGCAACTCGGCTCCATTCCGATACTGAATTCCACGTACTCCACTCCAAGACTATTCTTTACATAAGTGCGGTTACTGGTTGCAGATGTAGCCTTTTTCGGGTTCCTTCCAACTAAATGTATTCCCATAACTACTATCATCTTAAACTCGACACATTATTTTTCTATATCAATGAACTTCTTGCTTCGTGGGTTAGGACTCACCATGCTTCTGCTGCACTACTCTGATTTATGTTGTTGCCACCCACTTGTCATACAGGCCTTTCCTACGACTCCAAACTGATTAACCTCACACTTTTCTCCGAATTACCCCATAAGTCCTAACCGGGTGAAGTACCAAATACCTTCCTTACTTGGCTTAAGGGGAGAATATAACAGTTGGAAGACGAACTTTCCTGTCTACTTTCTTAATCCTTTTAACACGAATCCAAACTCCCTGACTCGATCAGAGTTTGATCTTAACCAGCCAACAAGAAATCTCTAACACGATTCTCTTATAACTTTAGTTCACCCAAGGAGGTTGCCGTTACCTATTTGAGGAAATCCTGTAAGGCGTCGGTAAAGCTACTCCATAGATCCCCATTCACAATTATCTCTTCTTGACGACACATAACTCGTCAATACCAAACAATACTTTCACATCCTCGGTTGACGTCGTTCAGTCTATAATGGATTTATCTCAATTTCCTGGATTGCTTTTCTCACACCTCTTTTGCTGTTGAATTTCCTAGTGAGCACTACTTACTCGAGTTCATCCCTCTATACCCCTTTAGATCGTTCTAAATTACAAACTTCTAGTTCCTCGGTGAGCTAACTCCATTTCTCGAGTCTCAACTATGTCGTCCATCTGACATCAATGGTCTTTTCTAGGTCTTCTACTATAGCTTGTAAGCAAGTCTACACGACTCTCATGACCTTAACTTTCACCCACTTGCGATTTTTATCTAGTATGAAATGCTACTCATCCTCTGTCTGGATTGACGTAGAACCTTATCAAAATTATATACTTCTTATTCCTCTAGTCCTTCTTCTACAATCCATCTCTACTGGTTGTGATATGTACTCTTTTCCTATCCAGTAGGTAGTAAATCACTCACACAATTCCTTTGGTCTCAATGACATAAGAGGGTCATTCCTGGATGTCTAGTTCTTCTTCTTAAGTTCTTAATTAGAGTTACTAGCTCGAATCACTCCATGTTACTAGTAAGGGTACCAGCACTTGCATCGATTTAGCTTCCCATTTGTCGTCATTGATCTCTTGAAGGATCCCCCAGATGTCTATATAATTCTTCAATAAGTCTATAATTATTCTCCTTATATGTCTACCGGTTACCGCTAGCTGACCTGCACGTGTTATGTCTCAGTTATTACCAACTAGTCCGTAGTTGACCTTTTATAAGGTCACGGACTTATTGTTCTTCAATCTCTTTTGAAGTTTGAAACACTTGGTGAGAACCTATCTTCTCCAGTTTCATTGTCAATATCCCTTTAGCTCCTTCCACAGTCTGCACTTCTCTTGTCCCCTTATAAGATCACTATACTCTTTTGAGTCCAGTCATAGCATTCATCTGTCGTCAATGAGTTTATCAAGTCTTCACGATTTTTCTTACTTTGTTCCTCGTCTGTTTGCGGTTCTTTGTTATGACCGTTAATGTTGGTAACTTAAATCTTTATGTGAATGAGAAGTTATAGTGGACTTTCTAGTCCACCAAAATAACTCCCTCACATTCTTCCCTTTGATGGGTGTTGTTTTGATCATGCTACCATTATAGAATTTCGTTGTCCCAGTTTTATACTTCTCGTATCCTTGAAGGACTCTTCATGCTTTGATACTTATGTCGAAGTTTCATTCAAAAATTCTCGTATCCTTGAAGGACTCTACATGCTTCCATGGTTACACAATTTATTTCTCGTCATCAAGCTCACCCTCTATCTTTGTACCCTTTACTTTCTCACAGCTAGGTCAACACCTTATCTTCTTTGTATTCTCATGCCCATGCTTGCATATGGCAGCGTTTGCCTCGATTGTAACGTCCTTTACCCTGCAAATCTTAGTTGTACTCTGTTCTATATGATTCTTGTTCCCTTATTATTATCTCTAATCTGATCTCTTGTCGTCTCTTACATGGATCGTCTGTGTTGATGACCTAGGTCCCATGATAAGTGGGATTACCTTGGAATCTCGAGTCCACCAAGATCATTCTCACATGTTTCTTCATTAGCGCGTGGTCTATAATATTGCTCTCTTGGACTCCGTTGACTCTATTACCGGCCTTCTACTCTTTCGATACTAGTGTCGCGGTTCCTTTCAACTTCTTATATCTTTGATGAGGTCAAAACTCCTCCACCCTTGCGGGGTCTTCTGCTTTTATACTCAATTGTAGGTATTCATTCCGTGCACCTCAGATCGTCATATCCGAGTTGACTCGTCTGGTCTCTCATGCTCATCATTGTCTATGGAGCATCCGTCTCGATTGCAACATCCTTTATTCCGTCATCGTGACTCTGCTCCGTTCTACTTGGTTCTTATCCCACTATTATTATCTTCAATATATGCTCTTGTCGTCTGCTATGTGATTCTTTAATTCATCTCTCGACTTCATACGACCAAGTCCCTTGTATGACTTTTTATTCCTTCCATTAGAGCTTGACTTGGGAATTTCTTTCTCATCTGTTTGTACTTATGGTGAAAATTATCTCAACATCCTTACTTCTTTGCCAACCCGTTCTTCGGATGGTTTATAGGGTCACTAGGACACCCACCAGAGTATAATACTCAATCTTGGTCTGAATCCCTTATCTCATGTGGAAAACTCTTCAAACTCGTTACCGATTTATCATGAGGCGCTAATCGCTTCATGATATCACAACTAAGGAATACAAGATATCCTTTAGGATACTAGCATACTACACACACACAGATATATAATTTACACTAAAACCTATCAATATAAGTCTATATACTAACTCACCTATCGTTCCAAGCTGCAGAGATCCACGGAGAACGATGGTGGTCCGACGTACTACTAACCCAACAACCCGACTATGCACGTGTGTAAAAATAGAAATCCGTTTTGAAAATCTTAGACCCCTTTCAGGTTCTAGTTTTTTTTTTTTTTTAACATTCGGTCTTTTAGAAGATTTCAAGTGCCATTGTTGCCAACCCAGAGCTCTGATACCATGTTGTAACACCCCAAATTCTCGGAACTCGGGGAGCTACTGGTTAGGACCTCACAATGGGTCCCGACCTTGGTTTAACAACAACATTACTTGGATCTTACAACAAGGCACAAATGTATTTAAAACAATTTCTAAAACATAATATTTTTAATGGTATAAACGTACACATGTGACAGCCTTACAAACAATTATATAAAGATACATAACATGCATGACGTATGGAAGACTCCCCCGTCCCCATCTAATGAGTACGTGGACCCGGCTGACCATCCGTTCCGGATCTCTCTGCAACTGTCTATCTCTACAGATCTACAACACGGATAAACCGTTAGCTAACTATCCAAATATAAGCAAAAAATGATAACAGCACAAACACAAGCAGAAACAAAATAAACAAACATCATGCTGGCACTCAACCGTTTATTATCTATTATTTAAGTGATTCACATTATTCAATTTAAGTTGTGGCACGAGAATTATTATTAGTTCTCGTCTCCGTTCCTTATCCAACTGGTGTAGGTCTAGCTGACTTCCACTGGTAGCATCACTACAAACCACGTATGGACTAGTCCCGAAAGAAACCCCCAGCGCCCCGCGAGCTACTGAGCAGAATGCCACCGCCCGTTACTCTTAGGCCAAAATATAGGTCGGTAATTATATATCACAACCTATCTCTCTAACATTTCAATCACACACCACCATCATCATTTATACT
The DNA here is from genome assembly GCA_033239045.1 of Fagopyrum esculentum. Classification (NCBI taxonomy): domain Eukaryota; kingdom Viridiplantae; phylum Streptophyta; class Magnoliopsida; order Caryophyllales; family Polygonaceae; genus Fagopyrum; species Fagopyrum esculentum. The sequence continues at coordinate 52,522,281 of BSUD01000005.1, forward strand.
CATATTTAGCAGTCAGCTAAGTAAGCCCAAAGGACTTACCTGATATAAAGCTCGACTCTCTGTAAACCAACTCGCTCTGTAAACTGTAGCAACTCAGTTGCCTGTCAAAGGAGATAAGTGCATTAGCACACTCCTACGTAGTTAGAAGTCTAAGACTTCTAAAATAGAATAATGTATTAAGACATAACTAGTTGCAGTATTAATTTAGGGTAAAATGACCATTTTACCCTTGGTCCCGAAATTCCCGAAAATTCTAAAATTATTTCTAACTCCCAAAGCTTCGTTTGGTTCCAAGCTAACATTTCTCCTATGTTACTATTTTTCGGGAAATCGTAAAGGTCTAGCTTCGATTCCAAATATAAAATTCGTAACCGCTTATAAAAATTCCGACTTAAAACCCTAGATTATCTATGATGTCCTATCTAACTTTAGCAGAAAGAATTTCTCCAAACTGTTCATTCAACAGTTTTATAAAAATTCCTAAAGTTGACTACTCCCTTTACAAATTCTATACTTAGCCAAAATCTGAGTACACTTTGAAAAATCATAACTCCTAAACCACTCACTGGAATTATCCCAAATTTTGATATGTTCTACTATAAAATCTTACCTATAATATATCAAAAATTCAGCCGGAAAGGATATCAAGAGCTCATTCAAAATCATCTCACAAAACAGCATCACTTGCTGTTTTCCCCCAACACTCAGCACATATATAACAACGTCAACTTTGAAACACAATAACTCTCGAACCGTAACTCCGATTCCTCCCAAATTTTAATATGATCTACAACAAGATGTCAACTATATCCTATCAAAAATTCAAGCCTAACAGAGATCAAAAGCCTATTCAAAATTATCTCACAAAACAGCATCCCATGCTGTTTTTCTCAACTCAGCACATTTATAAAACTGAACTTTGAAACCCTATATCTCTCAAACCATAACATGGATTCCTCTGAAATTTTTGTATGATCTACTATACTATATCAACTATAACGTGTCAAAAATTCAAGTCTAACAGAAGTCAATAACCCCTCCAAATTTATTCCACAAAACTGCATCTCAAGCAAATTTCCTCAACTCAGCATTCTAAACGAAAAACTGCATGAATATCCAACTTCGGGATACTATAACTCTCACACCGTAACTCCGATTGTTCCCAAATTTTAGTATGATATACTATGCAGCATTGACTACAACATACCCGAAAATCAGTCAAAAAGGAAGAGTCTAGCTTACCCGAAATTGGACCCGAAGTTGACTGCTCGTCAATGTTGGAAAACTGAGAAGAATGTAGCAGCTCCCTTGCAATTGTTCCTTTGGCTGAATATAAGGGTTCCACAAAGGTTTAGAAGTAGCTAAGCATATATACAGAAGGAGGGAAGCAAGGAGGATAGAATAGGTCATACTCAACTACAAATCTTGACCATGAGGGAGGAGAGATAGTTGCACGATCTTGCGGATGGCTCGTAGAGGAGAATTGTTGGTCCAGTTTTTCCTAGAAGTCGGATCCAGGGCCAGGGCAGGACAGCGTGAATGCAGCCAGGCCTTAACGCACTCGTGACTTGGGTGCAGAGGCGGCCAAGGCCTTCTTCTGGATGTTGCGACCCTGCTGTCTAGGTAGAGGCGAGGAAGGCGTTCACGAGGTAGAGTCGGTTGCTTCCCATAGAGTCTAGCACCGAAGGACTGAGGCAATGCACGAGATCCCCGCCGCTGGTGTGTGCAGGAGTACGAAAATCGCTGACCACCGTGGTTGTGTTTGCAAGAGGAGGTCATTGGCTATCTTCTGCGGTTGCTGATGGTGTTGAAAGACCGGCGCCGGCGACTCCTTCCCGCGACTGCAACGTGAAACGGAGGTTCGATGAGGGGGAGAGGGCTGCCGCAGGATTATCTCTAGGGTAAAACGAAGAGAAGCGGGAGGAGGCAAGAGAGAACCGTCGGGACAACCCTCATGGGCCCAACTGGCTGTTCGTGATGGCCCGGATTTCACTTAGTTAATGGGCCCGGATGGCCTTGTCATGACTTAGTCATGGGCTTGTCAAGTGGGTCAATTACTATGAGGCTTGTAAGAGTGTTTTAAGAATGATTTTGTGTGATTAAATTTCACATAAAATTATAGAAGTTGGGAACATGATATTTTATGTGATTATCTCTTCACATAAAATGACAAGATTTAAGTTGACTCGTGATTTACCGAAAATTAAAATTTCCGGGTATTACACTCGTGATTTGAAAACGAAATTCATTTTGAAAACTCAGAAATCCTTGCGGGTTTTGTTTATTGGTCTATTCGGCCTTTTAAAATATTGTGAGTGCGATTGTTGTCAACCTAGCGCTCTGAACATATTGTAACACCCCGAATCTACGGGACTCGGAATGCTACGAGTTAGGGCCTCACAATGGGATTCGGCCCCTAGCCTGTCAACAATTTCACCGGATCTTGCAACAAGGCACAAATAAAGGCCAAAACCGAAATGCATTCAATGCATTGTTATGATTCTCGAATACAAAAGAAAGGAAGACTCCAACCGAGTTCTTACAACAACATCAACAATATACAAATGATAACAATAAAATGAAGACTCAAATACCAACTCATCCTAAGATGTACGGGAACCCCGGCTGCCCACTCCTCCGGATCACTCGACAACATCCTTAACCTGCAAGTCATCTACAAGGGCGGTATAAAACCGTTAGCTCACATTCTAAGAATTAGACAAATGGTAAATCAACATACACATATAAGTTAACATAAACACGCAACATGCTCAAACACACAAGCCGGTTTCTCATCATATCTTTACGTCATTACATTACTAGTTCCATTTAATAAGACTGTGACATGAGAAGTCTCATGACTCTTGCTCATGTCCCCGTGTAACCAACATGAGTGGTGTGGCGCACCTCCCGCATACCATATGGAGTTGTTCAGTGCCCGCCGTATACCGTGTATGGCCTAGTCGCAAAGAACCTCTCAGTCTCCCTCGGGAGTTGGGCAGTGATGTCACCGTCCGATAAAACATACACTTGGGCCAACAATATATATACAAGTCGTCTTAGTCCGGTTTCATGGTTATAACAATAGCTAAACACAATCCACCGTCATACATCCAACTAATACGTAAAAGCGAGTTAAGTAATTCCGGAGACTTACCTCGTCTCAAAGTTGAACCAAGAACAGCCGATCTCACTTCCCGTAGGAATATACTCAAAGCCTGATTAAAACAATGCACGATAATCAACAACCACTCACAGAAGGACTTCTAGTCTTATATGATCTTTCAAGATCATACACTCTCATAATCCAGATAGCACTCCTAGTCCTCACAAACTCACAAAAACACAACCATCATAGCACGTGCTAGGATACTCATGTCCTAGTCTCCACAATCTCAACGATCAAAGACCACAACCTCAAAGCCTCAACAATCCTCACATGATAACATCCACACTTAAAGCCTTAGAACGTTCAATATATCCTCAAAAACTCACCTAAGGTTCAAGCCACTACTTGGCATTCCACAAGGTTATGCTAGATCCAACCTTGCATGCTTCTATCATATATACTAACTAGGATAAGAAGTGGATACAAGATCGAGGAAGGGGATACTTGCTGGGGTAGGGACACGTCGCGGAACAAGGAAGCGTGGCCGCGGAGAAGAGCAAAAGTTGTGCCAGAACCGCACATGCGGCCCAGGGGAGTCGTGATGTGATCCTCACCGGAAAAGAAACCATCGTATTGACGGAACCAATCGTTTTGCCACCAACCGTCCAAGTCAAAACTTATTCGGCACCTATCAAAATCAATACTTATGTGTTGGAGGTCATACCTAAAACTGAGCCAAAACTTTTTGAAATCAAACCGAAAATGCTTGCTCTGAGCATGCCCAATGCAAGCCAATTTTCACTCTCTCCGGCTAAGTTGTCAGGTTTGCGCACTCTCAGTAAAACGACTATAACGGAGGCAATTCTTGGGATTAAAATACCCATAAGTACTACTTTGAAAGGTATTTTCAATATTTACAATTTTCTAGCTTACACAAAGTCGAGTTTCCAAGAGGAAGAGGGTGAAAATGACCCTACATTGCAGCAACTACGGTACTTGTATAGATTATTGGGCAAGATCATGCATGGAGGCATGAAAGATTGTTATACAAAAAATATGCACGTCCAACCAATACATATTTCATGCAGCATACCATGCTCATATATTCATATATTATGCGTGAATTTATGTATTAATCATGTGAAGGTCAACAAGTCAATATTCAATTAAACATTGAAGGCATCTTCACACACATACATTGAATGGAGGCCAAGTTAGTTCAATGGTCTTCTTCTCCTTCAATATGGACGTCCAAGACATGATTTTACCCTTCTTGATGTGTGGTCCAAGTGAAGAGAATAAGATGCAAGAGTCACTTTTGAATAAAGGTCAAATGTGGTCATTTATGTGTTTGAATTTCTTAGAAAAACTCTTGAATTTCTTGTATTTCCTTATGATAAATCTTTGATATTTCTAGCACTTAATTAGGGAGTTTCTAGGATGAGTTTTGTGGCTCTTGTATCCTCCCATTGTAAGAAGTCAAGTTAAATGAATTAAGTTAGCCTTTGTGCTTTCAAAGTTGTTGTTTGCTTTAAAACAAAAAACCCGAATTCTAGGTGAGATGCTTAGTTTTCAAACATCTAGGTGAGATGCTTAGGTGGTTCTAAGGTGAGAGGCCGAGGAACGAAGGTTCGAACCCCAAAGTGAGATTCCGAGGGTAATTCGTTCGAGTTGAGAGATTCCCAAAGTGAGAGGCTGAGGGATTTTGCTCTTCATATCCAAAAACACAAAATCCAGAAAAAAAAAAAAAGAGTTCCATTTAACCGATTTCAATCCGAGTGTAAACTTGTGCCGGTGGATCCTCGTGTTCGAATCGAGTTCGATCACATCAAGCCGCCCCTGCGGTTGTGGGGTTGATGGCGCCCCCGTAGTGTTGTCCAGCCGCGGGTGCGGTCAAATTCCAGAAGGGCGATCCATCAGGCTTCTCTTCGATGTATAGGATGTCTCCTAGCTTTCTTACTCCACCATTGATGTCCATCACTCAATCATCATCATAAATCATTGTCCTAACTCAATCCACACACATGCAAGCCAAAGGGAGGGAAAAACTTAAGAATCCATGGCTTCCATCGTTAGAGCTCAAAGGAAGGAGGAAGATGAAGATGAGAGAGAGAATACTTACAAACAGTCCAGATCTGCAGCCTTCCTGCTGGACAGTCCACACAAATCAAAGGAGAAGGAAGGAGCACCATGGGGATGAAGGAGAAGGTGGAGGAAGAGGACAAGGGAGGAGAGAGAGAGAGAGAGAGAGAGAGAGAGAGAGAGAGAGCGAAGGCTGCCACACTAGGGTAACAAGGGGTCAAGCAGCCCATAGGTCACCTTTAGACCAGGAACGAGGGGTCACTAGCCAACAGAGGGGGAACTAAAGGTCGGAATGGAAACGAGATAAAAACTCGTCCACTCAGCACGCCGTGCCTGCGGAAAGACTGAGTCGCGCCTGTGGGAAGGCCGCTAAACCACTCACTAACCGGAATTAAAATTCCGGGCGTTACAATTGTATCGTATACAAGTAACTCAAAAATATTGTTAGATTATTTTTGTTGTACACAAATGATGTAAGGAATTTTCCTCTTGGTGTCATTAAGGTTTGAACTTTTTCTCTTGGTATCCACTAACTTTCAAAATTCCTCTTGGTGCCCTCAAGGTTCCATTTGTTTCCTCTTTATACCCATTCTTAATATATTACATTAAAATTCATTATAAAATAATAAAAAAAAATCAGAAAAATAAGTTTAAAATAGATTATGACCTCATTAAATTTAATTAATAAATTTTTAATATAAATAGTTTTTATATATTTTTTTTATTTTCAGAAATAAATATATTTTTTATTTTTGAGTTAAAATATTTTTTTTACTTTTTAATTTCGATTTAAAAAATATATATATAATTAAATAAAAAAAAAAATTTAAAATTTTATTAAGAGTCTAGAGAATTAAAATAAAATAAAATTTCATTTATTTTGAATTTAAATTATATATAATTTATATTAATTCGAAAATTTTAAAGAATTATTATTTTTTATTTTAAGATTATGGAAAAGTATATTATAAAAAAAATAAAATTAACACATACAAAAAAAATATTGTTATTTTCAAATTAAAATAAATTACAGAAAATTAACTTAAAAAAAACTATATGTTTAATTTTTTGGACTCTTAAAAAAATTAAAAAAACTTATTTTGATTTATTTTAGTTCAAAAATAAATATTATATTTATTTTAGTTTACTTTAGTTTTTTTAATTAGAAAAATATTTTTTAAAAAAAGTATTATTAGTTTAAAATGTAATGAGGTCATAATCTATTTTTTAAATTTATTTTTCTGATTTTTTTATTATGTTATAATAAATTTGAGTGTAATATATTAAGAATGGGTATAAAGAGGAAACAAATGGAACCTTGAGGGCACCACGAGAAAATTTAAAATTTCGTGAATACCAAGAGGAAAAGTCCAAACCTTGGGGGCACCAAGAGGAAAAAAACATGATTTAATTATTTCTTGTACGAAGAATTCATATACAAGAATTAAATACAATATCTTGTAACATATTAAGAAAAGTTGATATATTAATAAGGGCAAATTAGTCCATTCATCAATAAAGATGCTATATACTTATTTTATTTATCATTGGGGAAAATCCACTAACTAATTATTATGAGCTTAGGTTACATAAAAAATTCACCCTTTTTTTAATAAAAATATGCAAACCTAACTAATGTCAGTGGATCGGGTGATGGGTGGGTGAAACACTTTCATCAACCACCCATTAACCTTATATGGTCCATTCACCCATTACCTGTCGGGTGATTGGGAGGTTCGGGTTCATCTTGGGATGATTAAAAGTCGTAAATATTGTCAATATATAAAGTGATGTGGCGACATCCAATGTTATAAAATCGATCTCCACATGTATGCTTTAATCGGTTTTCATTTGACATTTGGTGTCCTAGAAAATTTCAAAGGCCATAATCTTGACATTATTGTGAAGTTTCTTAACCGGTTACCAACAATATTATATGGGTAAATTTGTTATGTGTAACGCCCCAAATTTTAGGTGCGTTTTTGGTATTTATCTTTGCGGCTTTTATCGATAACTTAATAGCTTGAATATTTTTACGAGTGTTTTTGCGTCGTCCATTAAATTCTACGAGTATATATATATATACATACACCGATATATTTTACTACCCATGTTTAAATTTTTATATCGTAAAATAAATTGCGAGGATGGTTTTGTATTTCAAATTATATCTTGAAGAATATATATATTTTCAATCCACGTATATTTTTCCGTACCTTTATTTTGGGAAGGTTCGGAAAAGGTTTCGAATCCGGAATTTCCGTTCCTATTATTTTGATCGAGTATATTTTGTTAGTTTACTTTTTCCTTTTCTTTTTCTTCTTTTTTTTCTTTATTTTCTTTTCTAAGCATGTCCATGGGTCACGGGTCACCCGTGACCCGGCGGGTCCTGACCCGGAGGGAACCCGGCGGGTCCGGGTTCCCCCGGGTCGTGGGTACGAGTAAGGGTCGTAAGATCCTTACCCGTGACCCGCTGGGTCGACCCGTAACGGTCACAAAAATTCAAAAAAAAAACAATATAATTTAATAAATCTAACCCAAAAACATATCTATAAATACCCCAAATCCAATTCATTTCATCTCACAACAATTCTCATCATTCAATCATCTATTCACTCTCTCAATCTCTCCATAATTTCCAACTCTTACATTCAATTACTCTCCTAATCTCATATTCTCATTCTCTTATTTTTTCATTTTACTACTCTTACTTACTACTACATTCTATTATTCAAAAGAAAATGTCTAGCCGAGGAAGACGTTGCGTTAGCGGTGCCGGTCCTTCATCCGGCGAAGGTTTTACCCGAGGACGGCATTCCGTTACCAGTTCGGATTTAAGGCGAGACTTATTAAGTGGAGATCACAAGATCTTCGAGTAGGAGGATATCACGGAATCACCTACTTTCCCCAACACCCAAGGATCCGAGACCGAATTCACGGAGGAGCCGGAGGAGGAGCCACCGTTGAACAACAATCAACTAACGGCGGCGGTCTTCCGATTTTGGTTTACAAAAGGTGCTCCCGATGCCAACGGAGTTTACTATGCCAAATGTAATTTTTGTGCGGCACAATACAAGCACAAAAAGGGAGAAGGCTACGGGAACTACAAGAGGCATATCGGGAACAAGCATCCCGAAAAAATGGGATTAGCACGAGGGCAAACACAACTTACCGGGTACGCATCTACTTATAACCAACCTCCTTCTCTATTTACATATGATCATTCTTCTTCTATGGATGCATTTTCAGAAATGTTGGTAGTAGATTCTTTAGCATTTAGTTTTGCACAAAATGTTGGTTTTAATGATTGGATGCAAAATCATGCTCAACCCGCATATAAACCGATTTCTCGCCAAACCGCTAAAAGAAAAATGATGCATAAATATAAAATTCGTAAAGAAGAATTGATTAAATATTTTTTGGACAACGGTGATATTCAAGTGTCTATTTGTAGTGATATTTGGACCGACGGTTTTCAAAAAAATTCATATATGGGTATTACTTATCATTTTGTTGATATATTATGGATTTTAAACAAAAGAGTTTTAGCATTACGAGTTTTCAACAAACAACACACCGCCCAAAACATTGCCCATTTGATTGCAAATGTTTTGGAAGAATATAGATTAGTTTCACGAGTTTTTTCAATCGGTTTTGACAACGCATCCGCTAACACGGCTTCCATTAGAGATTTAACCAACTATTGTAAGCCGACGATTGGAGGTAAATTTTTTCACATTAGGTGTGCTGCTCATATTTTAAACTTGTTCAAGACGGTTTAGCATACGTTGGACATTTAGTACAACCTATTCGAAATATTCTTAATGAACTTTGGTCTAAAAAAAGTGTATGTACTAAATGGTATGCATATTGTAAATAAAATGGCATTTATCCTAAAATATTTCCAAAAGATGTTTGTACAAGATGGAACTCTACTTACAAAATGATTTACGAATCATATGAATATCGAGAACTTTTAAGTGGTTTTGCCGCACAACATATTGACGGTAATTTTATTTTCGGTGAATCTTGGATTTTAGCAAAAGATGTAATGGAGGTTTTTAAATATTTTTATGATGCTACTAACACTTTTAGTTATGTTTATACACCAACTTCAAACATATTTTGTTATGTAGCAATTAATATTGCATTTGCAATTCAACAAGGTCTTTTAATTGAAAATATTTCACAAGCTATTTATTCAATGCGAAGTAAATGGTTAGCTTATTATACAACCATTCCCGATGTTTTTCTTGTTGCATTTGTGTTAGACCCTAGACGTAAAATGGATGGTTTAAAACAATTTTTAGAAAGTTATTATGAATTTTTAGGTTTAGAACAACATCCCGATTGTCATGTTTCTACCATAATTGCTAAAGTTAGAAAATTATTTGATGAATTATTGGTTCAATATCGTGTTTCCGATCAAGGTCAATCTTCTCAACCCCCTCCTCGTCCTTCATCTTCAAGTTCATCTAAATTTAAATCAATTGCTAGAGATTTGTTTGGCCCAAAAAGGGCAAAAACCACGTCGAGTTCCAACTCGGAACTCGACGAATATCTAACCATTTCTTTTGAGTTTGCCAATGATGAAGAAGAAGAGGATTTCAATATATTAGAATGGTGGAGCCGACCGGAGAGAATGAGATTCCCTACCCTCTCAAGGATCGCGGCACAAATTCTCGCCGTTCCCGCCTCAACGGTAGCGGTTGAGCAAACCTTTAGCCGGAGTGGAAAGGTGCTCGATCCGACGAGACCAAACATGTTGCCCGAGACGTTGGAGGCACAAGTGCTCCTAGCCGATTCGAGGAAAGCGGAAATGCGAACACAAAAAAACAACCTCCGCCCGCGGAGGAAGGCAACGAAGATGACGACGAGCGACAACAAACGCCATCGGATGTATCGGCGGGAGAGTCCGACTAAGGTAAGGGCCAATCGGGGATATAAATAAAGGTAAGAGAACTACGTGGGATTTGATTCCTCCTCCCCGAGAGGATACGTAGGCAATCGAGATTCCGGTTCAAACTCAATTCTTCACTTTTTTTTTTATTATTTTTTTAAGATTAAGTCCTCTTTTTATTAGTTTATTTTGTTCTTTTTTAAGTTTAAGTCCAATTTTTTATTAGTTTATTTTCTTTTTTTTTTTAAGTTTATTTCCTTTATTTTTTTTTTATTTTTTTTATGGTGAGGTGGCCGACCCGTTGGGTCTAACCCGTGACCCGGCGGGTCGGCCACATATACGGGTCCGGGTCTGGGTCACCCTCCCCGGGCCCGTCAACCAGGCGGGTCGGATGCTCAATTCTTGAAACAATTTGGTTTACTAGGCTTTTTCTAGTTTTGTGTTTAGTAAATGTACCCCTTGAGAGAAGAGTGTGTAGAGTTTGAGAATAAATACAAAAGGTTTGGGTATATTTAATTAATTGAAACAATAAAAAGCCTAGTTACTACTCTAATTTCTCAAAAAGGCCTAGTTACCAAAATTGCCCTTAAATCTTTTCCCCTCTCTCCTGGTTGGTGAGCAGCTCTGCGGATCGACTCCTCGCTCCCCGACCTGCAACTGAAACAGACTCCGCGCTCTCCCTCTTTGTGTTGTCTCTCCCTCCTCTCCTCTACATCTCTCTTCGATCTCACCACTCCCTTTGCATCCCCAGTCACTCTCCGCTGCGTCTCCTCACCATCTACACTCAACCTCATCTTTGAAACATCCCACTCCCCTTCTCTCTATCTCAACCCATATTTATTCCTCTTTATTTTCTGAATCAAGTTTGTTGCCAAGATCTGTACGGGTGGACTGGATAAGATGAATAGAAGAGTCTCGGACCTGCAACCACCGGAATAGAAACCATTCCCGACAGCTCCAACTCTGCTCTCCTCCACTCTTATTCAATCGTCGTCATTGGAGGTCTCCGCCGCTGAACCACCGGAAGAGACGCTCCTAGTGCCCTGTTGATGACAGAAGCCTATGTCGTTGCCGTCTGCCTTGCCGCCTACCGGAGCCACCGAGGGCCAACGCCGGCCAATCCCTGTTTCCTCTGCACCTTCTCGCCGTCATCAGCAGGCGGGATTCATTTTAGGGTTTAAAAACCCATTTGGGTTAATTCCTATCGGGACACCAACTGTTATGTGTAATTACAAATATCTCCCATATTTTATATTTACAATATTTGGCCATATTTCCTGGAATTTGCAAATCTGACCTGGCATGAGTAATTACAAAAGATGGCCTGGAAACATATTCACATGAAATGACCCATGATTTATAATTATAGTTTTGACCCACATTTTTGGAAGTTTGTATTTATACCCTTGCAGAAATTATTTACATATATGGGCCATATTTATTATTATAGTTTATGACCCTTACAAATTATCAATTGTGGCCTTTGTTGTTTAATATTCGGAGTATGATCCAAAGATTTTTTTGCGGATTTTGACCCAAGTTCACATAAGTGTATATTTTTTGCCCGGAAAATGTTTGAGCGGTTTTGTTTTAACCTTGGTTTTGAAAACGAGTTTTTTTTTACCTTGGATTTATATAAGTAATCTTCCGTTCAAATTTAGCGTATAAGCTAAATTTGCTTAGTTTTGGTGTTAGGTTCAGAAACGACCCCGTAAGGGCCAAACGAGTCGAAGCTCGACATCCGTAGATCGTCTTACGCCTTTGACCTCGTGTGAGTACCTTCTTCCTCGATTTACTTATGTTGAGTAGTATAATTCTAGGATGGATCTAGCATAACTTAGAGTGAATGCCACTTAGTGGTTGTGGACTTTAGGGAGTTATGGATGGTTGATGAATTGTTTGGTTGAGGAACGATCTTTTGAGAGATTCGAGGTTAGGAGTGGTATCATAGCATAGTTGTGATGTATGTTCTAGTAAGACCACGAGCTTATGTTGTTATTCAAGCATGTGTAGTTATGAGCTGTTGAGATTGTGAGACTAGGACAGGAGCATCCTAGCATGGGTTATGATGGTTGTGTTTTTGTGAGGTGTGAGGACTAGGAGCGTTATCCTAGTCATGAGAGTGTATGATCTTGTAGGATGATATAGGACTAGAAGTCTAAGTACTTCTAGCTTGTGAGTAGTTGTTGATTATCGTGCCTTGTCTTGAACGGGCTTTGGTAATATTCCTACGGGAAATGAGATTCGGTTGATCTTTGGGACGAGGTAAATCTCCGGACTTACTTAGTTAGCTTCTTTGTATTAGCATCGATGTGTGATTGGTTGTTTGTGTTTAATTATGTTTGATTGTGTTTATATAACAAACAAAACCGGAACTAAGACAACCTTCTGTATATGTATATTGTGTAATACCCGGAAATTTATTTCCGTTTATTTCCGAGTTGAACCGATTTTCAACCCTTTGATTTTTATCCATGAGGTCAAGCACCAAGACTCAACATAATTTCTATCATTTTATGTGAAACTACTACTCACATAAATTGATAAAAATCATATTTTCCTTAAGCTTGCAACATTACATTAGACAGTCCATTATGACAAGGCCAAATCAAGGCCCGTCAGCCTCCTACACCCCAACAAGGCCGTGTACAAGAACTTGCAGCCCATCAAGACAAGACCTTCAGCAAAGGCCATCCCATCAGCTCTTCTTCACAACCATGTGCCTGCTGCAAATTGGGCCGTCACAACAGCTTCCCCATCCGTCCCTCCACAAGTATCTTCTTCGAGTAGCACGTGCAGCATCTTCAACTTCCACGTTTTCCATCTTCACAACATATCGTAAAATAATTGCTACCATAATTAGAGAGCATCTTGCTCCTAGTAACTGATGAAGAATCACACTTTCCTTCTGCAGCCAAGGAAGATTAGTGCTTATCGCAGTTAAGGTATGCACCTCCTCCCCCTTTCGCGTCTGGATACATCCTCGCCAACCCTAGCCAACTCCTCTAACTCCTCTAACTCCCGATCTCTTCCTTTGTTGCTGTCACAAAATCGATTAAGGGTACCATCCTTTCCTCACCCAACCTTCTATTCTTCACTCGAGAAACCACCACCTCTCTCTTCCCTACGATCGAAGGAAGAAGACCTTCCCAAACCTCTCTTTCATCGGCGACCGGCGACAGAGAAGTGTCAAGTCACACTTTACCAATCTCGACATTGGAAGTCGTTCCCCCAAACATGACAGCAGTGTACCGAGTCTCCTCCTTTGTCTTCATCCTTCCGGCCGAACGTAAGACTCCTCTTTCCTCCTCCTAATTGCGTTTATCTGTCACCTAGGAATTAGATCTGACCCCTCCTGCCGACACCAACATCAACGGGAGTAGCATAGAGGATAACCTAGCCTGGAGTGTGATTGGAGCAGATCCTATTCTAACCATCGAGAAGAAGGGCTCGAAGTGTGGATCAGTGGCTCACCTAAAAGTCGAAGAGAAGTGAGGACTGTGCAGTATCAAACCGGCAACGTGTGAAAGACTTTGCAATCTGAGACGCCATGGGTGAGAATCGAACCTAGACCAATTTCTCGTGTTGTTTTGATTCCCAAGAACTGTGTTGTGTAGTCATGTTTGATCTTATGTTTTGATAACATAGACATATGATCCACCATTCAGATTTTAATACGTTGTAAAAGGTTAGGCATACTTTGATGTATCAGAAGTTGAGACCGATCCAACGGTCGGATCTGGATCTATAGAAGCTCAAAGTAGGTTGGTTGAGTAGTTTTGAACTCATTCAGAATTTGACTAAGTGTAGAATTTCTGGATTTTGGAACCATCTTTGGAGATTTTTGTAGGAGTTGTTGTTGATAGTTTTTGAGAGATCTTTGCTCATATGAGTAGAGGTCATATCATAGAAGACCTATACTATTTTTGTAGAATTTCTATATTTTTATTCGAGCCTCGTATCTTAAGTCAAAGTCGGACCTTAGGGACTTTTTATGAAAGTCAACAATGTGATTAACACTTCTAAAACTTTAACAAACTTTCTTTTTAGAGTTAGAGTGTGATTTTGAGTTCCAAAGAATAGTTTGGAACTTTGTTATAGAATTTTATAGAGTTTCGGGACCAGGGGTAAAATGGTCATTTACCCGTATAAGGGTATTTTGGTAATTTCTTTATGAACGATTTTATATCTTAGAAGTTGGAGACTTCTAAAAAAGTGGGATACATTATCGATTCCCTTGCGTTGTATAACAGACGATTGAGTTTCTACGGTTGTAGACCGAGTTGAGATTAAGAGAGTTGAGATTTGATTCAGGTAAGTCCTTGCAACTTACCTAGCTGGTTTCTAGATGTTAGTTGACTGATGATAGTGGTGTGTGTTGATTGTTTAATAATTATAACATGCCTAGGACGACTTTTATTATTTTATGACACAAGTGTATGTATAATGGGTTGTGACATCACTGCCCAGCTCTGACAGGAGACTGGGAGGTTCTCCATACCCAGACCATACAGGTACAAGCTGAGATACATCGGATCCATTACTGATGGTTACACGGGGACGGAGGCGAGGTTTGGGAATCCCTCGTGTGATGTGATCGAGATCGCCTCAAATACGAAGGACCGGCGGTACGATTCCACTTGACTCAAACGGTATGAACGAGATGAAGATGGATGGATTTGAAGGATCGAAATCCAGATATGATTAGCAAACTCCCTCCGAATCTCACTTCGGGAATCCCTCAAATCGAACGCCACACCCTCGGAATCGCACTTTGGGTTTGAAGAACCTTCGTTGTCTTTGCCTCTCACTAGGACAACTCTTTAGCATCTCACCAAAGGTTGTGAAAACAAAGCCTCTCACCTAGATTTTCGGATGATTTTGAGAAAACCAACACAACGTTTTTAGAGAAAACTCTCTTTCATTCAACTTCAACTTTACTTATCAAATTACATGGTTGGAGGTCCCTTATATAGGGCTGGAAAATCAACCAAATACAAGAAAATAAAAGAAAAGGCAATAAAATAAAAAAGCGGGAAATACGAAGAGTTGAACGAGACTTGATTTAGTGCAACTTGGGCTTCTTTTATGGCGCGGAAGGGAAAGATTCAGGCTTATCTTGATAGTGGGAATGAGAAGAGTATTCTTTTAACTTTGAGGGCTTGAAATAATCTTGTTTGGACGTGCATTTCTTGTGTATATTCCTTTGCATGACTCCATGATTGATCTTTGTCAAAAAACCACTCAAGTATAAATGCTGGTTCACTGTCGGGTAATTTTCACCATCTTCCTCTTGGAGTCTCGACTTCTCATAAACTACAAAGTTGTAGATCTTGAAAATACCTTCGAAAGTAGTACTTGTGGGGTCCTCTAACTCCAAACGCAGCTCCATATATAGAAATTTTACTGAGAGTGCATAAATTTGACAGCTTAGCCGGATCCAACGGAATATGACTTAACTTGACCACGCTCGGAGTGAGTATTTTCGGCTTCATGTTGGGGCTCTCGGGGATCACATCATCCTCCATCTCTTCAAAAGGATTCGTCCTCGAATCCGAATCATCCAGGGGTGGGGAGAGTGTAGCAATAGGCGAAGGAGTGGGATCTGGTAGTGGAAGAGCGGGATTCGATGGAGAAGTAGACGATGGTGGAGGCGCCGGATCCGGTGGACGAGGAGGCAGGGCTGGTGGAGCAACCTTCGGTGGTGGAATTGGTGGTTTTGTGTACTTCGATTTGCTTGCCCCTATTTCAACTTGGCTCGATTGAAAATAATCCGCGTCGTTCATCCATTTTTCGACCGCTCTACGCCGTCGATCTTCTTCTTGTTGTTTTCTAGCCTCCTTTTCTCAACAACGACGTCAATCTTCTTCCTCTTGTTTACGAGTTTCCTCTTCACGGCGACGGGCTTCTCATCTCTTTCGTTGTCTTCGTAGTTCTTCATAGACGGCCTCGTAAAGATCGTCTTCCATTTCACTCAAACTAAGATAACCATCGTCATACTCTCGAATAGCCCATCAAACTTATTCTTCGTTTATTGTTCTTTTTCGATCGCGTCTTGACATTCCCGAACAATTTACAACTTACAACAAGTTCGATTACAAAATCAACCGAGTATGCAAACTCGTAATAATAACTAAACAAATCAACAAATGAGTATGCAAACTCCTAAAATCCACAAACCGAACAAACAAACTCGTACTTTCCTTTCTTTTTTTTGACTTTTTTTTTCAAATAAAAAAGCATCTCTTCCCTTTTTTTCCGTAATATGTTGCTACGTCACTTTATTTTGGAAAGAAAGAAGATGAACAATACCGACAAGAGATGTGTTGAACACGTACCATAGGCTCTGATACCAAATGATGTGATCGAGATCGCCTCAAACACGAAGCACCGGCAGTACGATTCCACTTGACTCAAACGGTATGAATGAGATGAAGATGGATGGATTTGAAGGATCGAAATCCAGATATGATGAGCAAACTCCCTCCGAATCTCACTTCGGGAATCCCTCAAATCGAACGCCTCACCCTCGGAATCGCACTCCGGGTTTGACGAACCTTCGTTGTCTTCGCCTCTCACTAGGACAACTCTTTATCATCTCACCAAAGGTTTTGAAAACTAAACCTCTCACCTAGATTTCTGGATGATTTTGAGAAAACCAACAAAACATTTTTAGAGAAAACTCTCTTTCATTCAACTTCAACTTTACTTATCAAATTACATGGTTGGAGGTCCCTTATATAGGGCTGGAAAATCAATCAAATACAAAAAAATAAAATAAAAGGAAATAAATTAAAAAGTGGGAAATACGAAGAGTTGAACGAGACTTGATTTAATGCAACTTGGGCTTCTTTTATGGCGCGGAAGGAAAAGAGTCGGGCTTGTCTTGATAGTGGGAATGGGAAGAGTATTCTTGTAACTTTGAGGGCTGGAAATAATCTTGTTTGGACATGCATTTCTTGTGTATATTCCTTTGCATGGCTCCATGATTGATCTTGGTCAAAAAACCACTCAAGTATAAACGCTACTTCACTGTCGGATCATTTTCACCCTCTTCCTCTTGGAGTCTCGACTTCTCATAAACTACAAAGTTGTAGATCTTGAAAATACCTTCTAAAGTAGTACTTGTGAGTCTTCTAACTCCAAACGCAGCTCCAAATATAGGCATTTTACAAAGAGTGCGTAAATTTGATAGCTTAGCCGGATCCAGCGGAATATGACTTAACTTGACCACGCTCAGAGTGAGTATTTTCGGCTTCATGTTGGGGCTCTTGGGGATAACATCATCGTGTCACAAAATAAGTCTCATTAGTAAGAGTGAGTGACCTAAATAAAGATAATAAACATGGATCTCTCCGAAAGCATGATATGTGTTTAGTTTTTCTATTGTGTGTGTGTGTGTTATTCTCATTTATCTAACGTTTAGATAGCTAGCTAATGGTTGATTTATGTTGTTGTTTAGATTTACCACAAGTTAGAGCAGCAGTTGAGTGATCCGAAAGTAGTGGTCAGTCGGGTCTCCGTACTCCTTAGAGTGGGGTTTGGGTTTTGCATTGATGTTTCCTATCTAGTATGATGTTATGTTGACTTTTATTACCTTAAGTACGTTGTTGGCTGTTAGACGTTGTTGTTACATTCATGACATTAAAATACCGTTTCATGAATTTCGGTTTTCTTATTTGTATCTTGTTGTAAGATCCTAGTAAAATTGTTGTCAAACTAAGGTCGGGACCCATTGTGAGGTCCTAACCAGTAACTCCCCGAGTTCTAAGAATTTGGAGTGTTACATCATGGTATCACAGCTCTAGGTTGGCAACAATGGCACTTGAAATCTTCTAAAGGATCGAATAAGTAAATAAACAAAACCCGAAAGGGGTCTGAACTTTTCAAAGAAACTTTATTTTTCAAAATACATGCATAAGTTGGGATGAGTTAGAAAGTACGGATTGACCACCACTACCTCCGCGGATCTAGGCTACTTAGTACTTTGAGAAATGTTATGTTGTCTTATTAATTTGATTATAAAGATATGTAAAATAGATAAGCATTTATAGTTATATTATGCATTAACGGAGATAATAAAATGAGATCCTCACTCTGTCGACACACCTAAGTAGATTTTAAAGGGTGTCAACGTGAGGATAAGTAGGCTCAGCTTATAAACATTCGGGTAGGCGGAAGTCCGGATAACACCTTCGAACTTGCTGAGGAACGTCGAGATGGAAAAGTGAAGACTAAAAGACAACACCAACGACAATGACAAGAAGGGGATCCCGAGTCAACTTAACAGGATCAAAAAAAAATGCATGAGAGTAGTTCCGGAGAAGCATTGGATGACCGTCAATTATGCAAATTTGGAGTGACAACACAGAGGTTCTTTCAAGTGTGGTGTCAAAAGACGTTACAAACAATGTGGATCCATTTAGAAATACCCATAGGCATGAAAGTCAAAGGGAAATATAGTAGCGATCCAGACAAGAGACCTTGAATCTAAGCTTACTGACGGAGCAGAAGGTGAAATTTTGATGCTAGAAGCGGGCGAGAAAGGAATATCAAATCAACTCAAATAGAAGTAAAAAACAACCGTTCAAGGAACTTAGTGGTATGACGACGAGAGATGAAACTCAAGGATGCATGTAAGTAATGATAAGAGCCCAGATTAAAGATGAGCATATCAGAACACAAATCAAGCGGACTAGAGTACAACTACGCTTCGCTGATTAAATGACACAACAACTAAGGTTTATGCCGCCATATGTAAGCATCGGCATGAGAGTACAACGAAGCTAGGGTGTTGACCCAGAAGTGAGAGATTAAAGACGTACAAAAGACAAACAATGAATTAAAAAAAAAAACTTTGTAACCATGATGACATGTTGACCACTTCAAAGATACGAGGATTTTGAAAGAAATTTTGACGCGAGTATCAAATAAAGTAGAAGTCTGAAATTGAGACCACGGATTTCTATAAAGGAGACATTACCAAAACAACAGTAACCAAGGGGAAGAATGTGTGAGAATCCTGGTGGACTCGAGAGTCCACGAAAACTTCTCATTCACTTAGGATTTAAGTTATCAATATTAACAATTCATACCAGAGAACAACAAGCAGACAATGACCAAGGTGAGAGGAATCACGAGGACTCACTTACAAGTTATCGAGGAAGACTTGATAAGCTCAATGAAGACATATGAATGATACAACTAAACTCGGGTAAAGTGTTCTTACAGAGAGAAAGAAGAGTGTAAATTGAGTAATGAGCTAAAGATGTATAAACGGATAACCTAGAAGGGATAACCTTTCACCCAGTATATCCACATCGAAGAAGATAGAAGAAAAGTAAGTGTATGATCTAATAGAAGACCAATGTTCGCTCCAAACGGTGTGTGCAAGCTTTAAATTTATAACCCTAGATGTATGCCTAAAACAAGGATGCGAACCCGCAGTGTACGGGTCAATCGTAGTAAAAGCAAGAATTTCGGGGTGTCGATCTCAGGGACTTAGGTGAAACAAAGCAAGTATAGGTTGTCAATATTGCAACTAACCACAAAAGCAATTAAGCAATCAAAGATGATAATATAGTAAATTAAAGGAATATGCAATTCTAGGGATTCAAGCATCTAGTTGTGGTTCCAACTCAAGATCTAAAGATAAGCGGACAAACTTGAGATTTTTGCAAAGGGAAGACGTTACTAAAGTGGAATAGATCACCGGGTAAGTCTCACTACTCACAATCCCAACCCAAAGAACCTATTACCGGGTAAGTCTCAAGGTACTAAGGAAAGGAACTATAATCTCAAACTAACACTCCAACTAAGTGAATAGAATCAACCTTTACCGGGTAAGTCTCAGGCTAACTCACAAAGATTGAATGAAAGCACACTCAAACCCCAATAAAGGATAAACCTTTATTACCTATACTTATGATCTTGGGTAAACAAACTAAGGAATTATCGGGTAAGTCTCATCCTAGGCTTGCATTGAACCAGGAAAGGTGTAATAAGAATAGGGTTTGGCAAACTTTAACACTTAACTCTCAGTTTCGGATCAGATAAGTCACCTCGGTCAAACGAATTCCACCCCGGCCGAGATGTTCATCGACTGAACGAGATACTCTAGGGTTAAGGATAAAGACTCGAGCTTTCAGGGTCCTACTGGAATTTAAGATTATTCTATCATTGTTTTTCCCACAATCTTTAGCCAATCACCCTAGAATCACACAAAGAAATTAGCCACTCATCATCATGAAAGCAATAATCGAATATAAGGGAAGAAGGTGAATAATTGAACACAAAAACCTTAAGAACAAGGCTTCAATAACTGAATCAATTATCAAACAAACAAGCGTTCCTTGGATCACAATCCAATAAGACAATCAACAAGAAGGGAATCTAAGAGAATCTTACAAAACCCTTCACAAAAGCTATAAAAGCTATCAACTTCCTTCCATCAATCTTCCTTCAACCTTCCAAAAATCCTTCCTAACTGCTGATGCTCTAAGCATGGTTGAATTTGTGGAAAATCCAACCCTTTATATAGGAAAACTATCTTCCAAAGATAAAATATCTTGAAAAGATATTATCCTAACAAAATATATCTATCTCTCATAAATAAATCCCTAAAATATATGATCTTCCTTCCAGAAATCCAGCCTAAAAATATAAGAGCTCTCCTTCCAAAAATAAAAGATCTCAGCCAAGAATAAAATATATCTCGCCGCGTCCAAGGTGTTCGCCTCGGTCGGGACGCTCATATGGATCACCTCGGTCGAGATGGTACTGTAGCTGACCGAGGTGGCTCTAAACTGAATGTGAAATCTCTTAAATCTGGTCCAAAGTGAATCTCTAATCCATTTCCATGCTTCCTGGATTCTTCCTTAAGCTCCTGAATGTAGCTCCAATGACTCCTTAGCTCTTTTAGCTCCATTTTGATGCAAAACGTACCATTTTACCTACGATTACAACGAAACTTGGTGTAGACCTCGATTCCCGCAAAGGTAGATGAAACGACGATATAATCACATAATATACATCCAAACATGCAGATTATTGAAGATAAAACGTCTAAACAAGTCCCAAAATATAGACTATAATTCATGCTATCAACCAACTATAGACTAACTAGTACAACTGAGAATTTACACGTATGAGTTGACCAGTGTTGAGCGGTTGGCAAATAAGAAGAATAACAACGGATTTACTAAAGATGTTATTGACACATGGAGGATCTCTACAAGAGATCAACGGCGACGATTGTGAATTTAAATCGATGCAAGTACCAGTATCCTTAATAGTAACGTGAAATGAGGTCAAGCCAATAACTCTAATTAAGAATTTAAGGAGAAGATTTTTTACGGTCGGAAATAACCGTCTTATGTCATTAATGGTATAAAGAGAATTGTTGTGAGTAGTTGCGTACCTACTGGCTAAGGAAAATTTTACAGATCACAGTTAGTACAGATGGATTCGTATAAGAAGAACTAGAGGAGTAAGAAGAAGCAGATGATTTTGACCAATCCTACGTCAGACCGGACAGAGGGTACTTAGCATGCCACACAAATGAGATTGATGGTGCTCTTTCGAGAAAAAATTGGGTTCAATTTTCTAGATTGACAGAGCAAACCCTTGTGACTAAAGATGGGACACAAAATAATTGGAATTATAGAGGCGGCACAAACATAGAAAGTATGATTTAATGCCTTGGTGAAATATCTTATCGAGTTGTGAGGTGATTGTAAATTGAATATACATCTTTGCTGGAACAAATGTGAGAAAGAGTAAAGTTGAATGACTGAAGAATGTTATACGGAAACTCGTACCACCCATAAGATGATTACCGAAAAGTGTTTATATAAGAGTTTACTGAGAAAAAAATGGTAGCACTCTAAACAACCAATCTTGATAAACTGCCATAGGTGGATGGAGGAGTAGTTTTGGAACCGCGTACAAATGGTATGCCTTGGAGTTTTTTTTTCGATTGATGAGAGAATAATTGATGAAAACACCAAATCTAATCAACATAATTCATACAGGTGGT
This sequence comes from Fagopyrum esculentum, assembly GCA_033239045.1. Lineage (NCBI taxonomy): Eukaryota > Viridiplantae > Streptophyta > Magnoliopsida > Caryophyllales > Polygonaceae > Fagopyrum > Fagopyrum esculentum. The sequence goes on from BSUD01000005.1 coordinate 52,544,409, forward strand.
ACGAGAAAGCTTAAGGAGATTTAATTACCATACTTGTTGTTACGCTAGAAACGTGACACGCAAAAGTCTTAAATTAATAACTCGATATATTTTTCCCTAACTCCTAGCGGAACCCACAGTGTATGGGTCGTTTTGTAGTAAGGATAATATTCCGAGGTCGAACACAAAGACTAAGGTGAAATTGAATCAATTATGACTAAGGATAGTGTTGATCTAGGCTAAGAAAGGAGAAGGAAATAAAGAAATGAAAATCTCAATGTTTTTGGAATGGTTTTGTGGTGATCAATAAAAGATCACGAATCATGCAAGATTTAACAAATAACTAAGCTAGCAAGGCAAATAAACAAACACAAACACGAGAAAGGTAATCAAGAGAGAAAAGCGGATTCTAGGGGTTAGAAATTCCGGTTATGGCATAGGACTCAAGCTATCTAATCATTCCTTGGATCAACTATAGTATGTTGGGAGTGAGTGTTTCTAGATTGGGGTCAATCACCGGGTAGGTCTCATGGTCCACTAGTCCGTTCCTAAGGTCTCATCACCGGGTAAGTCTCAAAGAGCCTAAGGTTAGGAATTCTACACAAACCGGATTGTCATCTAGGGATCTAACCTCTCCTTACCGGGTAAGTCTCGGGAAGGCAAGTCCTAAACATCAATCCTAGCACACTCAGTCCAATAGCGGCTTATGAGGCTCACTACTACCTAGAGTTCATCATCTTCGGTATCTAAAGGCAAGAATCACCGGATAGGTCTCTTCTCACAATTAGTTGCTAACACTAGGTCACCCTAGGATAGATCTAGCTCAATAAACACTAGGACTTCAACAATCTAACAACCTAACACTTAGATTTATCAATACAAGCAAGTCAGACGAAATCATAGGCAGTTCATCAAGTCCACGGCCGTGGAACCCCTTAGAACAGACCGTGATTTTGAACAGAGGCTAGGTTCGAGCAAACAAAGCATCCAAAGGTACGTTTAAGTCTATCCTATCATAGTACAAGCCATAACCATCATTTCCTTACCCTAGAATCACATCTACTTAGCCAACAACATGCATCATCACAATCAAGGTCATCAAACATAAAATCATGGAGTCCATGTCAAAATAATGAAATGAAAGATAGATGAAGCAAATAGAACAGGGAAAACGAGCTGAATAGATGTCAAAAGAGAGACTTACAACCCTTCAAAAGAAGGTTCGATTCGTTCTTACAACCCTAGAAAATGATTCCAACAATCTTCACTCTAAAAGCTATGAAAAAACTAAGAATGGTGTGTTCTTCTCTTCTTCTCCAATGTAAGCCTTTCTTCTCCTCCAAGAGTAGCTCCAATCCAATCTTCCAATGAGAGAATATGTGTGAGGTAAGAGTGTGGGAGAGAATGGAGTGATGGGGTCTGCCCTCAACAGCCTACAGGACCACCTTTTATACACCATCAAGGGCAAGGGTCGGTTATGGAGATCGTGGGACAGCTGTCGCAACTGTGCAGGGAGAACCACGGACTATTTCCACGCCCGTGGAAGTCCTAGTGGTCGTGGTTTTGGTGATGCAGCTTTCTTTGGATCATCAAGCCACAAATTGGTGCAAGGCATGCACCAACAAGGTCCCATGTGTCCTCCTTAGCTCCTAGCTTGCTTCCCAATGATTCCGAAGGTGTGTCATCTCGAGGAACGATCCTCGAATGTATCGATTAAGCTTCTAAAGCTCCCAAAATACCTACAAAACATGCAAAAGTCCGTGTAGACGTCTATCTCGACAAATATACAAGAATTGAATGCAAAAGTCATGAACTAGTGCTAAACCATGCATGAATGAGCGGAAAAACTATCTAAATGAGTGCTTAAACCTACGTCATAAATCGTGTTATCACTTGTGGTAAGGATTTAGAGATGGACCAGTATAAGGACAACATAATAAATGCGGATCGAGAAATTTGATTTTTGAGAAAAATTATATGCATCGAAGGTTTCTTATCCAAATGGTACCGGTAGATGTTTAAAAAAAGTCATACTATCGGACCGATAACACTATGATTGATATATCGTAAACCAAGAAAACAGTTTAACCAATGAGGAGGAAAGTCATGTATCAAAAGACGAGTCTGACTAGATCAAATGAAGTATTGGGATGAGGATTCCTTTATGGAATCTATGCAAGAGTACAACATAACTGAGGTTCCAACACGGAATTGGTGATAAGGATCAACGGTCAATTAGAGACCGATTCAAAGAAGGAAAATGTTATAAGTTGAGTCACCTAGAAGAAGAGTTTACAAGGCAAACATGAGAGAGCATCATGTGATTGGTATTATTGTCTCAATGTAGACTTGTTACCACACCTTGAGAATTTGGAGCTAAATAGAGAGCTCCATGACCAGATGGTAAATAGATCAGGGTAATGACTTGTAGGTCAACGTGATGTACCCCTAAGTTGGAGGTCAAAAGAATTGTGAAAAGATAACCACATTGAATAGTCCTCACGAGTAGTAAGTCGAGTTCTGATGAGAAATAAGGAATTCTCGGAATGTCTAAAGACGCACGTTCCAATTCTTCAAAGGCGACGTGACCGATGAGTTATTTTACCGAGGAGTTATCTAGACCGATTGTGAAACTCCATGGGTCGAGGACCATCGTTTCGGCAGATATGGACGGTTATCCCGAGGTTTTAGACAACCAATACTCACGGCTAGAGTACAAGCCTTCTCTTTACTCTAGTAAATCATCTTTAGACTGACGGGTGGTTTGAGAGGATCTTGCTCTTATTAAAAGGGAAGTTACAGGGAGAGACATAAATCATCCGTACGTACGGACAATACCATTAAGATTAATGGGGGGCAATATATTGATCAGAGTAGCGTAGTGGAAGCGTGGTGAGCCCATAACCCACAAAACATGAAACTCAATGTTAGGTTAACTAGGACCTCAAGTTAAGGAACTATAGATCGATATGAAAAATCTCCACATGGAGTGTGATTTGTAGGTTATAGCAAGTTGAAAGCTTGACCAAGGACAAGTGATATTTCATTAATAAAGAGACGGTCCGATTGAATTATATTAGGGAAACAAGGCCAAGTGAATGGTCTTACAAAGAGTGTTAGGCACTTAGTAAAGTGCTAATATATATCTAATATCGTGGTTTCAGAATTTATAGTGGGGACCCCTGAAAGGTCAAAAGCAAGTGAGCTCAACGGAAGGAATAAAGTTTTACAAGTTATGTCGGTAAAATCACCAAGAGAGTCGAAAGTGAGTTTAGAAAGGCAACCGTGGACATCTTAAAGCGGATTATGGAGTCATCTATCGATTAGCACTCCTAAACATATTGGAGGGTGTCCACCCAGGGTTTGACATTTTTAAGTTGAGAGAGTACACACCGGACTCGAGACACGTCGTCGGTCATGAGGACCTGATGGTCGAGCCAGATCATCATTTTGTAGAGTCCCCAGTAGCTGTCCAAGAGCGCGATACTAGACGTCTACGGTCTAGGGATATACCGATGTTGACGATCCAGTGGTATAGACGAGGATCTGATGAGTAGTACTCAGATATTGTTCTATAACTTTTATGATCATGCATTGAATTGAGTGATTGCGTTTTTATGTGTTGCCTGTTTATGATGATTGAGTAGTCCTTGCATGTTAGGAATGGGAGTGGAAAATTTAGTAGAAACCGAGTAGGTACTTCTATCGATAGAAGCCATCTTGTTTAGATGTCCTTATTCTAAGTTTCGGGACGAAACTTATTCTAAGGGGGAACTGATGTAATACTCGGAAATTTATTTCCGAGTTGAACCGATTTTCAACCCTTTGATTTTTTTCCATGAGGTCAAGCACCATGAGTCAATATAATTTCTATCATTTTATGTGAGACTATTACTCACATAAATTGATAAAAAAAAAATCACATTTTCCTTAATCTTGCAACATTACAGTAGATAGTCCATTATGACAAGGCCAAATCAAGGCCCGTCAGCCTCCTACACCCCAACTGGCCCGTGTACAAGAACTTGCATCCCATCAAGACAAGACCTTCAGCAAAGGCCATCCTGTCAACTCTTCTTCACAACCCTACGCCTGTTGTAAATTGGGCAACCACAACAGCTTCCCCAGCCGCCCCTCCATAAGTATCTTCTTCGAGTAGCACGTGCAGCATCTTCAACTTCCACGCTTTCCATCTTCACAGCATATCGTAATATAATTGTTGCCATAACTAGAGAGCATCTTGCTCCTAGTAACTGATGAAGAATCACACTTTCCTTTTGCAGCCAAGGAAAATTAGTGCTTATCGCAGTTAAGGTATGCACCTCCTCCCCCTTTCGCGTCTGGATACATCCTCGCCAACCCTAGCCGACTCCTATAACTCCCGCTTCCTTCCTTCCCACGACAACGGACGGCCAGGTCCAGCCTTCTAAAATTCCTCGTTACTTACCCTAGTTCCATCACAGGAGACTCGAACAAGATCCGACTCCCTCCCTCTGTTGTTGTCACAAAATTGATTAAGGGTACCATCCTTGCCTCTCCCAACCTTCTATTCTTCACTCGAGAAACCGCCACCACTCTCTTCCCTATGATCGAAGGAAGAAAACCTTCCCATACCTCTCTTTCATCGGCGACCAACGATAAAGAAGTGCCAAGTCATGCTCTACCAATCTCGACATTGGAAGTCGTTCCTCCAAATGTGACAGCAGTGTATCGATTCTCCTCCTTCGTCGTCATCCTTCCGGCCGAACGTAATACTCCTCTTTCCTCCTCCTAACTGCATTTATCTATCACATCAGAATATCAGATCTGACCCTCTTGCCGACACCAGCATCAACGGGAGTAGCATAGAGGATAAACTAGGCTGGAGTGTGATTGGAGCAGATCCTATCCTAAACATCGCAAGAAGGGCTCGAAGTGTTGATCAGTGGCTCACCTAAAAGTCGAAGAGAAGTGAGAACTATGCAGTATCAAAATGGCAACGTGTGAATGACTTTGCAATCTGAGACGCCATGGGTGAGAATTGAACCTAGACCAATTGCTCTTGTTATTTTGATTCCCAAGAACTGTGTTGTGTAGTCATTTTTGATCTTATGTTTCGATAACATAGAAATATGATCCACCGTTCAGACTTTAATACATTGTAAGAGATTAGGCATACTTTGATGTATCAGAAGTTAAGACCGATCCAACGGTCGGATTTGAATCTATAGAAGCTCAAAGTAGGCTGATTGAGCAGATTTGAAATCACTCTGAATTTGACTAAGTGTAGAATTTCTGGATTTTGGAACCATCTTTGGAGATTTTTGTAGGAGTTGTTGTTGATATTTTTTGAGAGATCTTTGCTCATATGAGTAGAGGGCATATCATAGAAGACCTATAATATTTTGGTAGAATTTCTATATTTTTATTCGAGCCTCGTATCTTAAGCCAAAGTCGGACCTTAGGGACTTTTTATGAAAGTCAAGAATGTGAATAACACTTCTAAAACTTTAACAAACTTCCTTTTTAGAGTTAGAGTGTGGTTTTGAGTTCCAAAGAATAGTTTGGAACTTTGTTATAGAATTTTATAGAGTTTCGGAACCAGGGGTAAAATGGTCATTTACCCGTATAAGGGTATTTTGGTAATTTCATTATAATCGATTTTATATCTTAGAAGTTGGAGACTTCTAAGAAAGTGGGATACCTTATCGATTCTCTTGCGTTGTATAACAAGCGATTGAGTTTCTACGGTTGCAGACCGAGTTGAGATTAAGAGAGTTGCAATTTGATTCAGGTAAGTCCTTGCGACTTACTTAGTTGGTTTTTATATGTTAGCTGACTGATGATAGTGGTGTGTGTTGATTGTTTAATAATTATAACATGCCTAGGACGACTTTTATTATTTTATGGCCCAAGTGTATGTATAACGGGCCGTGACATCACTGCCCAACTCTGACAGGAGATTGGAAGGTTCTCTATACCCAAACCATACAGGTACAAGCTGAAATGCATCGTATCCATTCTTGAAGGTTACATGGGGACGGAGGCGAGGTTTGGGAATCCCTCGTGTCACAAAATAAGTATCATTAGTAAGAGTGAATGACCTAAATAAATATAATAAACATGGATCTCTCCGAAAGCATGATATGTGTTTAGTTTTGCTATTGTGTGTGTGCTATTCTCATTTATCTAAGGTTTAGATAGCTAGCTAACGGTTGATTTATGTTGTTGTTTAGATTTACCACAAGTTAGAGAAGCAGTTGAGTATTCCGGAAGTAGTGGTCAGTCGGGTCTCCGTACTCATTAGAGTGGGGTTTGGGTTTTGCATTGATGTTTCGTGTCTAGTATGATGTTATGTAGACTTTTATTACCTTAAGTACGTTGTTGGCTGTTAGACGCTGTTGTTACATTCATGACATTAAAATACCGTTTTATGAATTTCGGTTTCCTTATTTGTGTCTCGTTGTAAGATTCAGTAAAATTGTTGTCAAACTAAGGCCGGGACCCATTGTGAGGTCCTAACCAGTAACTCCCCGAGTTCTAAGAATCTGAGGTGTTACATATTGGCCCAAGTGTATGATAACGGCGGTGAACGCTTGTCCAGTTTAAAATGGGGATGACTAGGAGGTGTCTTGCGACCAATCCAACGGGTGATGCTGATCCGCATCAAGTACAAACCCGTATGGTGAAAGGGGACAAGGGCGAGATCGTTAAGATTCTCGTGTCACACAATAAATGAAATTAGTAATGGGATGACGTAAATAGAAAGATAATAAACCGGCTTGTGTGTTTTGGGGCATGTTGTGTATTTATGATGTCTTATGTGTGTGTATGTCAATACCATGATTCTAATGCCTTATGTGTATTTATGATGCCTTATGGGTTTGTGGGTGGAGTCTTGTATATATATATATATATATTGTACATTGTATATTTTCGACGTTTGATTGTTGGAGTTGTTGACTCGGCTGTGGTCTTTTGGTTGTGTGCTTTTGGGATTTATATCATTGCATTAAAATGTATTTTGGTTTTGCCTTTAATTTGTGTCTTGTTGTAAGATCCAGTGAAATTGTTGTCAAGCTAAGGGTCGGGACCCATTGTGAGGTTTCAACCCGTAGCGCCCCGAGTCCCACGGATTCGAGGTGTTACATTATGCAACATTAGATCACTAATATTGCTTAGTATTTGTCTGTCACACTAATTATATTAGAATATGACATCATTTGAAAATTTAAGACTAAACTACTCTCACACAAAGCAATTACAAGATTTTGTATTCATTATTGTCTTTTAAATTATGATAACTCTAAATGTAGAAGGATCATTAATGGTTAATAATTTGGATTAGTGTAATAAATTTTCAATCAAATTATCAGAAAGTAGAATATTTTTCTCTCGATACACTCTAATTCTAACTTATTTTTGTAAACGAGACGTATGTTTTTGTAACTTTATAGTTTATTCTTGTAAATGACACTTACTTTTTTTGTAATTTTATAGTTCTTACAAGAAATATAAAAATTAATAAACGAGTGTAGTCGTGAAGAATTGATCTCTGGTTGGTAATCCCTCCCACCCTAATACCAATCGGACAAGTTGGATCCCACGATTTATTCTTCTTTTGAAAGTTATAAATACACGTGAATTATGATACTTGAATTTTCTTTTGTACAAGAATTATTGTAACTAATTTTCTTGTACACTATTTCTTGTACATGGAATTCATATACAAGAATTATATACAAAATCTTGTAACATATTAAGGAAAGTTGATATATCAAACAAGGACAAATCTTTTATTCTTGATTAAATGATGCTTTTACCTAATAAGTTATAGACTTATGTTATCTAGTACATGAAATTTATGTTCGGGTGCATTTCATCCAATTCTCTCATATTATATTCATATGTGGTCCCACTTCATTATATTTTTAATTAGTTTTTTTCTTCTAAAAATACCTTTACAAAATATCCCTACTTAACCAATTTAAAATGAGTACATTTTTTTTATTTTTAAAAGGGAATTTTGGTAACTAGACCTTTTTGAGAAAATAGAGTAGTAACTAGGCTTTTTAATGTTTCAATTAAGTAAATATACCTCAATCTTTTGTATTTATTTTTAAAATCTACACACTCTTCTCTCAAGGGGTGCATTTACTAAACACAAAACTAGAAAAAACCTAGTAAACCAAATTATTTCTTTTTTTTTTAAATATCTTGTTACGGTTTTATTTTAGTAAATAATTTAATAAATTATTGGTATAAAACCCTCGTTTTAAGTTTGAGTTTTTAAAGTATAATTTTTTTTGTTTATTTATGAAAAATAATTTTTTTAAATTTTTCCAGAAAGTGTTCATATTATATCACTTTTTTATTATATCACTAAAGATAATAAATAAATGAAATATTGAATTTAACCGATTAAGAATCAAAAACTGATGAAAGTACACAGTGAATAATATTTTACTTAATGATATTTAAGTTAATGGCATTTAAGATTTTGATTCAATAGGTAAACCTCCTCTTACAATACATTTTTAGAGTATACAAAAGTCAACATATTTCGGGTGTTTAAAGTTGATTTATGGGTAAAAAAACCCTGACCTATCACCCAACTTTTTGAAATTTTATCAGCTCCCATGGTGAGGTGATTTGAATACCAAACAATTACGAACTTAAAACGCTCTCCCACAACACGTGAGGTCGATTAGTATTAGTAAATTAGAATCGACTGAGTTTGATAAAAAAATTTTTGAATGAACGGGTAAGGGATTAGGAATGGTCACCCTCTATTGGATGACCATCCTATGGCGTCCTTATGGGTGAGAGACTTGATATCGGTTGGCAACTTCATGCCAGCAGCAAGATTATCATGGCATAACGTTGTGAGTCTATTGGCAACACCGTTGATTTCCCTGAAAATACGATTATTATGGATATGAAGAAAACTTGATAGGATGATTGACATATCAGTAATAATAATGTCCATTTTCCATGGTGGTTTCCAGATCTTTTTTATTGATTAATAATTGTTAAATGGGCAATTCTGGTAACTAGGCCTTTTTGAAAAACTATAGTAGTAACTAGGCTTTTTAATGTTTCAATTGTGTAAATATACCCCAACCTTTAGTATTTATTCTCAAACTCTACACACTCTTCTCTCAAGGGGTACATTTACTAAACACAAAACTAGAAAAAGCCTAGTAAACCAAATTGTTTCAATTTATCTCCTTCAATTTCAATGTTTTCAATTCCTAGGTCGCGTGCTTTTAAGAGTCCCTTTTTTAGGCCGGGGGCTTCTGCACAAAGTACATATGTATTCCCACATCGTCCGTAGTCGTAAGCTATTACTTCTGCTTTGTGGTTCCTAAGGACATAGCCAAATGCGCAATTGTCATTGTTTCTTGTAGAACCATCGAAGTTTAGTTTGATCGTTCCTTGTTTTGGTGAGGACCACCGGAGTTTCCTCGTTTTCCTTTTTTGTAGTGTATTTATTATTTTGGGTTTTGCTTTAGAATTGTGGCTTTTCCACTCCTGAATTTTAGTGTCTACTAGGTGTGTGATGTCTGTGATAAGAGAGTTTTTAAAAATATTTTTATTTCTCATGTTCCAGACATTCCACCAGGTAATAATTAATGTGGTTAGATTATTGTCATCTAGTTTCTCTCTTATAGTGGGAAGAATTTCTGATAGATTTTTATTTGTTGTGTTCGTGCTTTGTAAAATATTTTTAATTCCACTACTACTGATGTTATTAATCGTATAGGGACATTTGAGAAAAATATGTTCAGCACTTTCATATGGGTGTTGATAGAGCACACAGCTCATCGGAACAACGACTCTTTGTTTTTCTAAGTTCTCCTTAGTTGGGAGTCTGTCAAGCGAGAGCTTCCATGCAAAAAAAATTATGATTGACATTGTATTTAACTTCCAAATACACATGTTATCATACGATACCAGTCCTTTTGATTTATGAATTAACAACATTGCATAACTAGTGGAGAACCAACCATCCATACTAGGTGCCCAGTACACTTTATCCCGGATGTGGCAGGTAGGGAGCGGTAGGTTGAGGATTTTAGTCGTTATGTCCTGCGAGGTTAGAATTTCAAGAAGGTTCTAATCTTCCTTTGATCCCATGTACCATTATTAATGAGAGTGCTTACCGTAGCCTCAATGTTATCAATGAGGTCCTTCTTAGTTACCTTCTGCTCTAATGGATAGTCGTCAATCCAAATGTCTTTCCACATTCTGATAGTTTGCTTGTATCCTACATTCCATATTAATCCCATTTCAAATTCTGATCTTAGTTTCATCAGTTTCTTCCATTTCCAAGAGGTGTTTTTTTCCAGTTTTGTAATTCCATAAGCGATTCCCTTTAAGAGAATTTCCCTCTATTACTTTTACCCAGATGTTGTCAAGTTATGCCATGATTTCTCAACAAAAGTTTCATTTGGAGTACCTTATTCATGTCTTCAGATTTCCTTATTCTAACTCCACCGTATTCTTTCGGTTTACAGATTTTACCCAACAAATAAGTGGATGGTGGCTTGCATCCTTATTCCACAAGAATTGGCGGCTAATTTGGTCTAGTTCCTTGTGAATGGATGATGGAAGCATAAAACTTTGCATAATGAAATTTGGTTTAGCATTAAGATTTGCTTTAATCAAGACCGTTCTACCTTCTTGCAAAAGGGAATTAGCCTTCAATTTAGTGAGTTGTTGTCTTGATTTCAAAATGACATCCTCAAACATAGATTTACTCACACACCCATTAATGATCGGGCTAATTTGGAAACTAGGCTTTTTTGAGAAATGGTTATAGTAACTAGGCTTTTTTGTTTTTTAATTAAGTAATTGTACCCAAAATTTTGTTACCGTGAAACCCTAATTACCTCATCCCTCTACCGTCCGTCTTTCTCACAATCTCCTTTACTCTCTTCCCTCACCCCCTCTCTGGTAAGAGTTTTCTACCATCAAATCCCCATCTTTTACACAACCCTCTCTTTCTCCGCCGTTTCTCTCCCTCGCTTGTTCTCTGACTTCTCTCGCCGGAGATCCTTCTCTCCCTCAACTGATGCTTACGGTTGTTGCAGAGGTTGGGGAGGCTCGACGGCGTTGTTGCAGAGGACGAAGAAGGCTACTCTTTGTTACTTAGATCTAGATCTAACTCGTGTTTCATCGTCTCCTTGTTGCTCTTGCAATATATAAACTCCGCCTACACAGTCTCATCTTGCAGACCAAACGCTGAAGTTGAGGTTGCAATCGATGTCCCCGCCGTCGATGTACCAGTGACGGAGGACAAGCTGGAGGAAGTTGCTGCCGCCGATGCCAAATCGAAGAAGGAAAAGGCGACTAAGAAGACATCTGCTGCTCGCAAGCCTACTCATCCTCCTTTCTACGAGGTATAGATCTGCTCTTGTTTGTGATGTTTCTTTCAATTTAAATATTGCGTTGGCACTGTGTTGATTACTATGCTAGTTTCTTGTCATGAAATCAATCTCTTATTAAGATCCAAACTTTTCAACTCATGTTTGTTTTAATTGTAACTCAAGTACTTATCTTTTCTTCTACAATTCTCCGGACCAGAGAGCTAAAACAATGGTAGAACACAGCATAGATAGATGCCAAAGTCCTTGTAAATTTAACTTTCCTCAATTATTGGTTTTCTGCTTCCTACGTGCTTCTATGAATTTAACAAGTACTTTTTTTTCTTTTATTCACTAGGTTGATTTTAATCTTGTCAGTTTGCAATGTGAATGTATTTTCTTTCATTTCCACATAATATTTGAAGACTTTTTGTCTTCTTTTAAAAGTAGTTTGGCTCAATGTACAACTGAACCTAGATGATCATTCTCGTCACACAGCAAACAAGCACAAGTACTCGAGCTTTACGCGATTGGCTTACACTTTTAAGCGGTCTGCATTAGCTATCGACAAAAGCTCTCCACCAATCCAAATTCCGATAATGTGGCAGTGAAGTTCATACTTTCATAGCATACTTCTTGCTGCAAGAAATATGGCTCAGCACTTCACTGGACTGCTTTGTTTTGTCAATCCTGTGGTAACGTAAGGCTTGTTGTATAATGCATTCAAATGCTTCTTGATTTGTAGTATGATAACGATTATTAACGATGTTGGCAAGGCTCTTCAGCTTGGTAGCAAAGGCAACCCCTATAAATCTATAATGTGATTTTTGTAATCTGTTATCATATTGTCATCATCCTGATACAGTGAATAAATTCTCATGATTTAAATTCAGTTTTCTGTATAACTTTGTGGTTGCTTGTGTTGTTGTTGTTTGTTTGTGCAGCGGGCTGGGTCTTGTTGTGGACGGTACACAGGCTGGGCATACAGGTTGGATTTGGCTTGTCCATTCGTCGGAAAGGGTTGGCTACAAGGCTTCAGTTCGGTGTGTTCGAGTCAATCATAGGAGAATGTGGTATGGGGTCTCTACGTCGATAGTCTTGGTGTGGTATGAGGTGGGCTGTGCGCTCGGGTTCGGATTGTTAAAGTGAACGCCGGTGTGCTGCTTGATGCTCAAGGAACAAAGGGCAAGGCTATACATCATACATAATTCGCATGTGCTGTCATGCTTCTTTGTTGGCACGACTGACTTACATTGATGTGGGGTTTAGGTTTTATGATTCATTCATGTAATTTCCGGTATGTAATTTCTGGTATGTAATTTCTGGTATGTAATTTCCGGTATATAATTATAAAAAATAAAAAAGGACAAAAAAAAACATTATGGTATGTGTTTCTGGTATGTAGTTCATACCATAAACTCATACCAGAAAATTATAAAAAATAAAAAAGGATAAAAAAAAATTCTGGTATGAACTTTTTTTGTAGAAATTTTTTTCTGGTATGAGAAAACTTCTGGTATGAAAAAACTTCTAGTATGAAAAATTTGGTATGTATTTATGGTATGTAAATTTCTCATTTTTTAAAATTTGGGGTACATACCAGAAAATTATAAAAAATAAATAAGGATACAAAAAAAAATTTGGTAAGTATTTATGGTATGTAAATTCTGGTATGTATATTCTGTATGTAAAATTCTGGTATGTAAAATTCTGGTTTGTAATTCTGGTATGATAAAATTATGGTATGATAAATTTCTGGTATGATAAAATTCTGGTATGATAAAATTTCTGGTATGAGAAATTTCTGGTATGATAAATTTATTCCAGAAAAAAAATAATAAAGAAAATAAAAAGACAATAAAATAAATTAAATAAAAAACAAATTCAGTAATTAAAAATTAAAACTTACACTTAAATAACAAATAACAAACAATTTTTTATAAATGGAGGGGTTAATTAATTTTACCTACCATTAAATGAAAGTGGTAAAAAAATTTGGGGTACATTTACTAAATCATATTCTCAAAAAGGCCTAGTATGTCAAATTCTCCCTTAATGATCGGTCATCCCAGATATTTTTCAAGACATGTGCTTGGAGAAATATTCATTTTTTTGTTGGATCATCCTTTTTGTCCTATTATCAACATTACCGGATGTTTGAAAGGCCGACTTATGGTAGTTAACCTTTTGCCCTAAGACTTGAAAGTATTCTGAAATGATTTCTATCACTTTATTACATGCTGAATTTGTGGCTTTTGCAAAAATAATAATATCACCCGCAAACGCAAGAAAAGGAATATTAGTTCTTGCTCTTAAGATTGTGAAGCCAATATTTTTTATGTTCTCGTAGCTTGCCTTTTGGATATTTCTGGAAAGTACTTCCGCGGCAAGGTTAAATATTAGTGGTGAATGTAACACCCCGAATTCTCAGAACTCGGGAAACTATTGGTTAGGATGGGTCCCGACCTCAGTTTGACAACAATTTTACTAGGATCTTACAACAAGACACAAATAAAGAAAACCAAAATTCATAAAGCGATGGTTTAAATGACATGAATGTAACACAAAAGTCTAACATCCAACAATACTTAAGAAGTTAAAAGTCTAACTGTTATCATACTATAAATAAAACATCAATATAAAACCCAACCCCATTCTAGGGAGTACGGAGACTCGGCTGACCACTACTTCCGGATCACCCAGCTGTTGCTCTAACCTATGGTAAATCTAAACAACAAAATAAATCAACCGTAGCTATCTATCTAAATGTTAGATAAATGAGAATAGCACACACACACACACAATAGCAAAACTAAAAACACATCATGCTTTCAGAGAATCCATTTTTATTATCTTTATTTAGATCATTCACTCTTACTAATGATACTTATTTTGTGACACGAGGGATTCTCAAACCTCGCCTCCGCCCCCGTGTAACCATCAGAAATGGATCCGATGCACCTCACCTTGTACCTGTATGGTCTGGGTATAGAGAACCTCTTAGTCTCATGTCAAAGCTGGGCAGTGATGTCACCGCCCATTATACATACACTTGAGCCATAAAAATAATAAAGGTCGTCCTATGCATGTTATAAATATTAAACAAACAACACACACCAATATCGTCATTCAGCTAACATCTAGAAACTAGCTAAATAAGTCACAAGGACTTACCTGAATCAAATCTCCACTCTCGTAATATCGACTCGGTCTATAACCGTAGAAACTCAACCGCCTATTATACAAGGCAAGTGGATCAAAATACATCTCATATTCTTAGAAGTCTATAACTTCTAAGATGTACAATCTCATCAAGAGAATTTACTAAAATGCCCTCCTAAGGTAAAATGACCATTTTACCCCTGGTCCCGAAACTCTCAAAAATCACATAATATATATGCCCAAACTATTCTTTGTGACTTAATGCCCTAACCTAACTCTAAAGAGTTATTTTAGGTAGAACTAGAAGATTACACATTTTTCTTAACTTTTAAAGGGTCATTAAGGTCCAACTTTAGCCTATGATACGAGACTCAAATAAAAATATAAAAAATCCTAAGAAATATATCTAAGTCTTCTATGATATGCATACTACTCCTAAGAGTAAATATTTCCCAAAAACACTCAACCACAACTCCTACATAAATCTCCAAAGTTGGTTCCAATACCTAGTAATTCCATACTTAGCCAAAATTCTGAGTCATTGCACAAACAACACAACTAGCCTACTTTGCACACTTGTACATCCAGATCTGACAATTGGATCGGTCCCAATTTCTGATACATCACAGTATACATATCTCTCTATATCATACTAAAAATTGAACGGTGGATGATGCTTATAAGGTATCGAAACAAGAGCTCAAACATGACTACACAACACAGTTTCCGGAAAACCAAAACAGCAAGTGTAAAGGGGTCTAAGATCGATTCTTACCCACAACAACTTGTTTCCTAGAGTACCCTCACGTTGCAGGTTCGAAACTCGATAGCGAAGCTCCTAGATCTAGCCTGAATACGCCTAGAGGTTTGTACTTCGATCCCTACGATTGACAACGTAGCCTTAACGTCCAGATACTTTTCTATGTGTATTGGTATCAAAAGGAACCTCAAACTCACTTACCCCACGGTGTTCAGCTAGTCCAGATATGATTGCAGGTCTCCTCGTCGATGGTGTAAACTGGGGCCAGTTTGGATCTGTGTATGTTAGAGGAGGAGTGTTGATATTAGGGCCCTTGGCTTCGACTCCTCTTGCCGATAGTTGCTTGACCTCTTGAAGACCACGTCTGGATGCAGATGGAGATTCGTCCGAGCACAGAGAAGGAGGGAGAGTGAGTTAATATAGCCTTGACGATAAGAAGATGAAGAGAGGAAGGGATGCATGTCCTTACACTATTGAAGACAACATTATGGTGTAGAAGACGGTTTCTCTCGGATGGAAAGAGGAGGAGGGATGGAAGGCCTTGTCTTACTCTCTTACGTCCACGAGAAGGAAGCCCGACGCTGGCATGCGACTGCTCTCGACGGAGGGATGATAGCTTGATTGTCGTTAGCGTGTAGTGCAGGAGATGGAGGCACATGCTGATTGCTTGAGTGGTGATGGATTGCTCATGCATACTAGCTCCTTGGACGCCGTTTGGGAAGGAGAGGCTTTGGTCGTGATTCGACGATGGTGGCTTCTCGCTGGTGTTGCAATAGGCTTTTGGAGAAAGGGAGGGAAGAGCGTAATAGAAGATGTGACGGCTAGAGTTGTTAGGGAAAGATAAGGGCGATGCACCTGGACGTGAAGGAGGTAGGAGGTTCAATCTTCTACTGCAGAAGGCAATGGCATCATCCTTGGGCTCCATATGGAAGGTGTGTTTTCATTTGTTTTATGAGGGCAAGATTCGGCCCTAACATACGAAACTCGAAGGCAAGATGGATGAGGCTGGAAGGAAGGAATTCCGGAGGTTTTGCACGTGTTGTTTGGAAGGCTCTATTGTGGAGGCATAGCTGCAGGGTTTTCCTCACTCGTTGGGCCTAGGTTCAGCAAGCGCAAAACACACCAAGGAAGCTGACGGGCCGGGCTTTTCATGGATTTGTCCGGATGGGCTTTGAAGGCCTTGTCCAAAAACTTGTATTCTATAGTTGTAAGAGTATATAGGTTGAAAGTGTAAATTATGTGACTAATATTTCCACATAAAATGAAGGAATTAAATCATGGTGCTAACCATTGTGTAAAGATCGAGTTGGTCGAAATCCGGTTTGACTCGATAGAAAGCGAAATTAAAATTTCGGATATTACAGTGAAAGTGGGTCTCCTTGACGAAGACCACGTTCTGGTGAGAAAATCATGGTGGGATTGTCGTTAATCAAGATTGAGTATGAGGTTGTGGAAATGCATTCTTTAATCCAACTAGTGAATTTGCTCGAGAACCCAAACTTCTTTAGAACGGCCATAATGAATGGCCATTCTATTCTGCCATATGCTTTCTCCATATCCAACTTGATAGCCACATATCCTTCATTTCCTTTTTTCGATCTGAATCCACGTTCTGGTCCCACTATGTGCCAATAATTATGAAAGAAACCAACTGGCATCCCATCTGGTCCCGGTGATTTGTCACTGCCGATTTCCATTACCACGTTTTTTATATCCTCATTTGTGAAGGGACTAATTAGCTTTGTATAATCAGATTCAGTGATTTCATGATGTATCGTTTCTAATTGCTTGTGGAGTGTTGTAGTATTGATAGTTGTAGCTTTGAATATGGTTTCAAAGTCTGCAATGAATTCGTTTCCAATGTCTTCTTCTTGAACTAGAGCGGTTCCATCATTCCGAATAATTGCTGAAATGTTCTTATGATTTCTTCTCCCCGTTGCTTTCCGATGCTGGAATTTTGTATTTTGGTCACATAAATAAATTGAGTTAGATTTGGCTCGTTGCATCCAGTACCTTTGCTGGTACTCAATGAGGCATTCTCTTTTCCTATTAAGTTTATTGAGTTTCTCGTTGACTTGCATCGAGAATTTATATAGACTTGGACTTGTAACTTCTCGATGTTAGTGTCAACCTCACTTATTTCCCTATTTATGTTTCCAAAATTTGGTCTACTCCAGATTTTCAACTTTGTTTTTAGTAGGGTTATTTTTCTGACTAGATTGTACATATGGCTTCCCTGATACTGGGCTCTCCATATATGTTTGACTATGTTTTAGTAGTCTCTTCTTTGTGTCCACATCATTTCAAATCTGAAGGGTTTATTTTTTGGTCTTTGACTTGAGTTATGGAGTTCCACAGATATGCGACAGTGGTCCGAAGTTGTAAACACATGGTTCTAGGTGAAAATTTGTGGATAGGCCTGAAGAATATCTGGTCGTGCCATGTCTCTGTCAAGTTTCTCCAAGGTATTATGATCGCCCTCTTTTCATTTCCTCCATGTAAACTTGTTGCCCTTAGTAGTTAGGTCAATCATGTTACAACTTTGTGTGAATGTATAAAGTCTTTTATGCTTATTATTTGTAATTTGGGCTCCACCCATCTTATCCGAGACATTGAGTAGATCATTGAAGTAACCAATGACAATTGTTGAAAAACTATTCAATTTGATATGGTTCTCTAATTTATTCCAAAATTCATCCTTTTTTTGCTCATTTGGCGGTGCATATATAAACGTTGGTATGTATTATAATGAGTTATTTTTGATAATTTTGTGAATGGTAAAAACCTTGTGTTTATTCTCATTAATAGAAAGATAATATATAATAGATACATGGGTCATCCTAATGGGCTAAACACCCAAAATAAATATGGCTACTAAATAGGCAAAATAAATAGGGCTACTAAACACCCAAAATAAATAGGGCTAAACACCCAAAATAAATAGCTATAGATTAATTACACCAATACTCCCCCTCAAGTTGGAGCATAAGGATCAACAATGCCCAACTTGTCCATAAGAAATTGAAACTACTGATGTCCAAGAGCTTTAGTAAACAGATCAGCAGGTTGACAAGATGTGCGAACATGGTGGGTGTTCACAGTCTTGTCAAGGAGGAGATCACGAATGAAATGGTAGTCAACTTCAATGTCTTTTCTACGATCATGAAAGACAAGATTGGCTGCAATATGCAGGGCAGCCTGACTATAACAAATTAAACGCATAGGAGATGTATGAGAAACTCCAAGTGATCGTAGAAGAGCTTTGAGCCAAATAAGCTCACACCACGTGTAGGCCATTGCCCGGTACTCGGCTTCAGCTGAAGACCTGGAGACCGTATGTTGTTTCTTTGTCTTCCAGACAATAGGAGAAGATCCAAGAGACACATAGTATCCATAAATCAAACGCCAGGTAAGAGGACAACGTGCATAGTCCGAATCACAGTAAGCAGTAAGTTGCAGGAAACTTGCAGCAGACAAGACACCTTGCCCTGGATGACCTTTCAAGAAGCGAAGGACGTGGATGGAAGCATCCCAATGATCATTAGTCGGTAACTGCATAAATTGTGCAAGCGTGTGTACAGCGTAGGACAACTCCGGACGGGTGATGGTCAGATAAATCAGGCGACCGACTAGACGACGATAACGATCCGGATATGGAAACAGAGGTGCATCAGACGTGGCTAAGGTATGATTCTGTTCCATGGGAAAGTCACTAGGCTTGGCAACAAGAACACCAGCTTCAAAAAGGATATCAAGGGTGTACTTTCGTTGACACAAAAAGAGACCTTTCGATGAGCGAGCGAATTCAATGCCAAGAAAATACTTTAGAGGGCACAAATCCTTCATGTGAAAGATGGAGCTAAGCTTGGATTTCAAGCGAATAATCTCTGCAACATCATTATCAGCGATGATTAGATCATCAACATAAACTAGAATATGAAGTGACAAACCGCTACGGATGAACGAGAACTACGAATAGTCAGCCTTAAATTGAGTGAACCCAAATCGGCGCAGGGCGGATGATAACTTAGCGAACCAGTTGTGGGGTGCCTGACGGAGTCCATACAAAGAGTGGTTTAACCGACAAACCTTAGAAGAATTAGACAATGGAAATCCAAGAGGTGGTTTCATGTAAACCTCCTCATCCAAGTCACCATGCAGAAGCGCATTTTGAACATCCATTTGATGCAATTCCCACCCTTGAATAACTGCAACAACCAATAAAGTGTGAACGGAGACCATCTTCGCAACAGGAGCAAATGTCTCCTTATAATCGATGCCAGACTTTTGATTATTGCCAGGAACAACCAACCGAGCTTTGTAACGTTCAAGTGTACCATCAGACTTGTACTTAATTCGTAACACCCATTTACAACCAATAGGTTTCTTGTCAGGAGGTAAGTCAACGACGGACCAGGTGCCATTCTTACATAGAGCATCAAGTTCGGCTCTCATATCCGTTCTCCACTCGGAATTGCGAAGAACATCAAAAACAAAATGAGGTTCCATACTAGCAGTGATAGATACTAGAAAACCCCGGTAAGAATTGGAGAAACGATCATAACACAAAAGTCACTAATAGGATAACGTGTACCTGACAAAGTCGAAGGAGTGAGAGTCGAAATTAGTGTGTTTCTTGGTGCACATACGGTATTGCAGACATAATCACGAGTCCAAATCAGTGGTCGTCGATCTCGGCTACTACGACGAGAGTTGGTGAGATCGGCATTTTGTGGTGGTGACTCGATGGAAGAGGAGGAGGCACTCCCCCTTACGTCCAACGAGGGCACAACCGGCGGGAAAACACCATCATGAGGTAGGGTTGGAGAAGGTGTTGGGATCTGGTCGACCGGGGTGGGCTCGAGCTGGATATGGTCGACTCGATCGGATGGGTTCTGGGAATGTGATCTGCTCGATCTAGAAAGGGAACCAAGTCGAGCGACTCGGATGGGTGGGTTACAGTGGGTGTTACGACGGTGAGGGAAGGATCGGTTTCGGTGTGAGAGGTGTTGATGTATGGGAAACAATGTTCATAAAAGGTAATATCCCGAGAAACGAATATGTCGTGGGTGTCAAGATCAAAAACTCTCCATCCCCGTTGGTCATGTGGGTATCCGACGAAAATGCACTTCCTAGATCGAGGGGAAAATTTATCTGTATGTCGAGGTATTTGGGAGGCATAGCAGAGGGACCCAAAAGTTCTGAGGTGGGTGAGGTTAGGGACACATTTTTGGAGAATCTCAAAAGGCGTCTTGTGGTCTAAGATTGGTGTAGGTGTGCGATTAATAATGTAACCGACAGTCAAGACACATTCTCCCCAAAATTTGATGGGTAAGTTGGCTTGGAAAAGGAGGGAGCGGGAAACATTCAGAATGTGTCGGTGTTTCCGTTCGGCGCACCCGTTTTGTTGGGGAGTGGCTACACAAGACGATTCAAACAAGATCCCATTAGTCTCAAAGTAAGAACACAATGAGATAAATTCGGTGCCATTATCACTACAAAAACGTTTAACATGTTTATTGAATTGTCGTTTAGCAAGGGCGACAAAGTTCGTTATTGTTTGAGACACCTCATTCTTGTGTTTTAGAAGATAGAGCCGTAAATGGCGAGAACAATCATCAACTAGAGTAAGAAAATACGAGGCACCAGAAATAGATTTGGTTCTATAAGGCCCCCAGACATCACCATGAATCAATTCAAAAATGTCAGATGCTTTAGTTTCACTAGTAGAAAAACTTAAACGTGTTTGTTTTGCTTTATGACAAACATCACAAGGACTCAACGATCTAGTTTTATTCAAGCGAACATTAGGCAAATAAGAAAGAATAGAAATGGAAGGGTGACCCAAACGTTAATGCCAAAGGACATGAGAATCGACGCCCACATGAAATGACCGTGCAGCCTCCAATCCCGCACGAAACCAGTAGATGTCAGTTCATTCTTCACCCACTCCAATCAACATCATCGTAGTACGGTCATGCAAGATGCTCACAACACAATTTTTATCCTTAAGCAGCTTATGTAACGAAATAAGATTGCATTGCAAATCCGGAACATATAGCACATCATCAAGATGTAGTCGATCACTAAGAACAAGTGTGCTTGCTTGTGTTGTTGTAGTCATCAATCCATTTGGCATCAAAATAGAGAAAGAATCAACCTCTTCAACCTCAAGTAGCAAAGAGCGATTCCCTGTCATGTGTAACGAAGCTTTAGTATTAAGAATACAGGTTAGAAATTTCGTACCGTTCACATGCTCATCAAAAAGATCATTGCCTTGAAACAGAGACACAAGTGTGGACCATTGTGAATCTGTAAGTCATGGGAAACCGGCTCGTTCTACAGCCCCTACATACGTGGTAGACGATACACCTTGGGAAGCAGATGTCGCGGCGTTGGCTAGAGCCGGAGCGTGACGGTTCTGACCATATTTTCTGCCTTGATTACGAGTAGACCCATCTCTGTTTCGAAAGACCCAACCTTCAGGATAACCGTTAAGCCTGTAGCATATAGTTGCATCATGACCAAGAATTCCACAATGTGAACAGGTGGTTGTATTTTTGGTGCGAGCAGGCTTTTCACCAAAGACATTTGATTTTTGCTCACGGTTTCCTGGTTTGGAGTCGGCACGTCCGGGAGGGCGATAAACTCTACGTCCCTGAGTTGCAAAGGCAATGGCTGCATCAGCGGACGCAACTTCCCGCTTCTTTGACGCCGTCAATTGACACTCCTCTTGAACTAGAGTAGAGTATACGATATTCAGGGATGACAGTGAATCTCGAGCAAGAATATTTGATCTAACTGTCGAGAAACACTCATCAAGACCCATCAAGAATTGGTGAATCTTCTCATCATCTCGTTCCTTTATCAGCTTTCCCCGGGATGCACAAGTGCAATCAACCTCAGAAAAATTTGCAAGTTCATCCCAAGTGTTCTTGAGAACACCATAATAGTCAACAACAGTGCGACCCCCTTGAACACATCTAGCCAAGTCGGACTTAAGCTGATGAGTTCGAGGGCCATTGGAACAGAAAATCTTCGCTTGAGATCATCCCATAGAGCCTGAGCACTGTCAAAATAATTTACAGACGTTCTCAATGAAGGGTCTATTGATTGAACTATCCATCCCATAATCATGGAGTTAACGACTCTCCATTTGCGTGCCTAAGTGGCACCTTCTGGTTTCAGGATGGTTCCATCAATGAACTCATCCTTGTTTTTTGCATACATGGCGTTTCTGAAACAATTTTTCCATTGCGGATAATTGTTTCCTTTCAGCATAACAGCACATACTTGCAAACCCGGATGATCAGAGGGGTGCAAGTAATATGGGGATGACGTGTCTACCATATATTTTTTTAGCGGCTTCTACGGCATCAACGATGGCCGCCTGCATTGCGGCGGCATTGGCGACCTCTGCATCAACGCGATCGTCCTCTCCAGCCATGTTCAGTTCGTCTACAACGGAAGACTAAATCACGGTTGTGATAGTTTTTTGAAAGAGAGATTATTCTCAGCAGCGGAATATAAGGATTTAGGAATTAGGTTTTCGGCTCTGATACCATGATAATTTTGTGAATGTTAAAAACCTTGTGTTAATTCTCAATAACAGAAAGAGTATATATAATAGATACATGGGTCATCCTAATGCGCTAAACACCCAAAATAAATAGGGCTACTAAATACCCAAAATAAATAGAGCTACTAAACAACCAAAATAAATAGGGCTAAACACCCAAAATAAATAGCCACTAGTATATTACCCGTGCCCTACACTGGATTTTTTGTAATTATTATTGTATAAAACTTATATTAATCATATTATTATAATTAATACAAATATTTTAAATATTATGGGTTTTAATTGGTACTATATAATCGAAAACCTCCACCGAATTTTTGAGTCGGAATTCCACCGTCTCATGACCCAATGAGAGTAATTCTCCTACGGAATACCTTGTTGGAACCTCCTGGTTAGAATAAGGTGAATGACTCTAAATTTATCGAAGTTATGTAAGTAAAATCCATAATTCACATGACAAATCCATCGTATAGTAATTTGTTCGAATTAGTGTTTTTATTTCATAATAAATTAATTTGTATAAACTTATAAGATTTCAAATTTCACCATACAACTTAAAGATTTAGTAGTATTATTTCACTTTTTAAAATCACAAATATTATTATTCATGAATTTTTTATTCTATTAAAAATAGTAACAAAGGTTATGAATTGATTTGTAGTCTTGTTTACGTGTACATAAGATTTTAAATCTTAAAAAAACTAAAAGTAAAAAAATTATAATTAAGAATATATTCTTCTAAAGTTAAAAACATTATTTAAAAGATAAATGTTCTAATATTTTAATTATTAATTTTCAATAAAAGTATTGTAGTAGTGGGTGAACAATATACTTTGGGAATTTAAATCGGTAAAATACTTTCATCAAAATAAAGTAATAAAACTAATAAACTAATAAAATTTAACAATTTTATAAACTAATGGAAAAACCAATTTGTGTTTACATATCTTTATTTATTAAAAAATAGGTGCTTTAGGTATTTTTTTTCAAGATCACTTTACAACAATAATATAATGTGAAATATGTGTAATCTTGATATTGAGTACCATAAAAACTTAGATTCTTCTAAAAGACCAAATTATTATTATAGAACAATATTTGTATTGTTTTTTCTCATTTACGATATTATAAATATTGAAGTACAAAAAATATATACTTTGAAGGGAGATATATTTTGTAACACCCCAAATTCTGAGAACTCGGGGAGCTACTGGTTAGGACCTCACAATGGGTCCCGACCATAGTTTGACAACAATTTTACATGAATCTTACAACAAGGCACAAAAGTATTTAAAACATTTGAAAACTGTAAACAATATATACATGGAGAATATGTATCAACCTTACAAGAAAAGCTACTAAAATGATGCATATGAAGAACAGAAGACATCCCCGTCCCCAACTAAATGAGTACGTGGACCCGGCTGACCATTTCCTCCGGATCTCTCTACAAATGTCTTAACCTGCAAGACATCTACAAGCGGTATAAAACCGTTAGCTAACATTCTATGCATAAGTATAAAGGTAAAAGCACAAACACACAACATACACAATCAACATGCAACACTCAATCCTTTTATTATCTTTAATTAGGTGATAGGTTATTACTAATGATACTTATTTTGTGACACGAGGGATTCCCAAACCTCGCCCCTGTCCCCGTTTACCAACGCGGAATGGTACTAATGCATCTGACCGTCTACCGGATTGTCTTAACTTTGAAAACTCATAACTCCTAAACTACTCGCTGGATTTATCCCAAATTTTGATACGTTCTACTATAAAATCTTATCTATAATATATCCAAAATTCAGCCGCAAAGGAGATCAAAATCCTATTTAAAACTATCTCACAAAACCGAATTTCAGCACAACAGAAAAACTGCTTACGACTTCATCTTTGAAAAATCATAAATCCCAAACCACTCGCTGGATGCCTCTCAAATTTTAATATGTTCTACAAAAATATGTCAACTATATCATATCCAAAATTCAGACCCAACGGAGATCAAGAGCTTATTCAAAACCATCTCACAACACAGCATCACTTGCTGTTTTCCCCGACACTCAGCAGATATATACAAACTGCATGAGGCGTCAACTCTGGAACACAATAACTCTCAAACCGTAACTCCGATTCCTCTAAAATTTTAGTATGATTTACTATGCAGTACCGTCTATGACATATCCGAAAACCAGACAAAAAGAGGTAGTTTAGCTTACCCAAAATTGGACTCAAAGTTGGTTGTTCATCACCTCCTAAAATTCCGGAAACATAACAAGTCCTCTTCCATGGCTGTTGAATGGTTTTAGCTACAATTGAGGGGCCTCATCAGCAATGATATAGAGAGGTTAATACACATGAGGGGAGTGAGGTCCTTACCCGACGATCGAGACCCGACAGGCACCCGTGCACGAGGACGAAATGGGAAGAACAACCTTTTGTACTACTGCTCCTTGCGGGTCTGGACTTCCGCCTCTGCAGCCTGGCGCCAACGATTCGGATGTAGCGTCTCCTGCAAATCTGGACGGTCGTCGTAGTTGATGTGTCCCTGGAGCGAGGGTTAGGTTGCTGGGTGTTGCGTGCATGATAGAGACCATCGAAGGTATGTCGCACTAGGGTTGAAGGCGGCTTGGTTACAGTGTGTACGGAGATGGTTCGTGCTGCAGTGCTGGCTCGA
This sequence comes from Fagopyrum esculentum, assembly GCA_033239045.1. Taxonomy (NCBI): domain Eukaryota; kingdom Viridiplantae; phylum Streptophyta; class Magnoliopsida; order Caryophyllales; family Polygonaceae; genus Fagopyrum; species Fagopyrum esculentum. Next base: position 52,569,920 of record BSUD01000005.1, read on the forward strand.
CAGAAGCGATGAGAGAGGCAAGTCCGTAGATCCTCGTATCTTTGGCTGGCGAATCAAAAGGGAAGTAGACGGAAGGAGATCGGGAGTGAGGTTATCTTCTGTAAAGGTGGAAGGAAGGTGCCAATGAGAGGGTGTGTGACGTGATGAGAGGAGTGAAATGGGTCTGGTAGCATGACAGAAGGAAGGCGTCCATCTGCTAGAAAGGAAAGAGGCGTGGATGTCAACCCTCTGTATCTGGACGTGAACGGGGAAGTGAGGAGATTGTTGCTCCCGTAACTGCCATTGAAGAAGGCGAGAAACCAGGCTGGAATTCAGGAGGTTGGCGGGGCTGCTACACTTCCTGGACAATACATGTTGAAGAGTGAATTGGGCTCTTCACTGCTGGGTTGGCCCGTCCGAGAGGTGGTACGTTGCTGGGCTAGAGAAGCAAGGCTGAACTTGTTCATGGGCTGGAGGTGTACAGAATTTGGGTTGAAGCAATCTGGCATGAAGAGGTGAGCTGAATTTGTAAAAAGCAAAGGTGGGCTGGGTTGTCAAAACTCGTCATAACTCGTCATGGCTTTGTCTGGCCCATGCCTGACTTCGTCACAGAGTTGTCGGGATTCGTCATGACCTCGTCTCAGCTTGTTCATGATCTCGTCTCAGCTTTGTCGTGGTCTCGTCACAGCTTTGTCATGATCTCGTCTAAATTCGTCGTTAAGAATTAATTATAAGAATTAGGGTTTGATATAATTCTATCATTTTATGGGAATTAAATTCTACATAAAATGATAAATAATTATAAGAATTAGGGTTTGATATAATTCTATCATTTTATGTGAATTAAATTTTACATAAAATGATAAAATTTGTGAAGAAAGAAATAGTAGATAGAATGGAAAACCGTCAACGGCTCGAAGTCCGATTTGCTTCGGAATTAAACGGAACGAAAATTCCGGATATTACATCAGTACCCCCTTAAAATAAGTTTCGTCCCGAAACTTAGAACAAGGTATTTAATCAGACGACTTCCCTACATAAACTTGTTTATCCTAGTTTCACTAAATTTTAATTTCGTTTTCTAAACCCCTTTAACCCTATTAAAGCGTAACGTAAAAAAAAATCCGGTCGTTACATCAGATCCCCCTCAAAATAAGTTTTGCACCGAAACTTAGGGTAAAACATTCCTGATCGGCCTTTAAGGCACCAACTGGGTGTGTTTGATCACTATGCAAAAGTCTCGTCGTTTCCACATCTAAGTATCCCGCACATCAAGGTTACCAAAAGAATACATCACTGACTAACACTCAATCATGAAATAAACAAGTAGTCAAACAATATCACACATACAAGGTCAAGCCCTAACTCGTCACTCCCGAGGTTACAACTATCGCTACATGGGTCTTTGAAAGGTTACGTCTCTTACTATCTTCAATCTTAGGTAGCCTTATCGGATTTTCATAAAACCACTAAATCTTAAATCTTTTCAGGTACTTAGATCACAAGCGTATGTTACCACGTTCTAGAGTAGTTACCGGATATCTCACCGGTATCATCCGGCTCAACTGTCTAATCCTCTAATCTGATGACCTAACTCGTGTCTGGTAGGTATCTCTCCAACTGAAATTCTCAAACTCAGTTCCCAAACTTAGTCTCCGTGGAAAACTGAAGTTCTAGATCCTTTGATGACCCTACGGAAAATGATATATTCGACTTTCTTCCCTTCGTTATGACCACTTGCTTCGGGCCTTCTGAAAATGTTTTGTCCACACAATCAGGTCAAAGGTCTTGGACATCCACCAACACTTACCAAGTGCTCAATGCTCTTCGTATCACAAACCACTTGGTCTTGTCTTTTAATATTACTCAGTCATCTTATTCCTCATGTAAGGAATTGTCACCTTTACCCTTTTTAGGTCTAACACTCGAGACAACAAAAAAAAATCAAATATAGTGGTCATCTTCTCTGTTCACTTGGCATTATTATATTATTTATAGATCTCTAATATATCGTTAACTTGAACCTAGGCTTCTCATGCATTTTCCAAGATCTTAAGTGGCGTAGAATATGTCCGGAATGACGGTATTAGACACAAAGTGATCTCATATCACCGTTATTTGATCATAACTACTCGATTAATGCTAGCACACCATCAACATTGCACTCTTATATCCTCCCCTTTTATCCGACTAGTAATATCTCTCTAACTTAAACGCAACTAGGCTCTGTTCCGACATAACATTACACATAAAATCTACTCCTAGATTATGCTTTCTTTAAGCACGGTTACTAGGTTGCAAGTATTCTCTTGTTGCTTCTCTTTCTTATGTATCTTCGACTCAGGACGGTAGATACTCACTTTGAGCTTTCTAGTGCAGGCCATGCGCAATACTTTTATTGCATCATTAATTCTTTCCTAATCCATCCGGAAAACTCACTCTAGAGTATTCCATTAGTATAGAATTCCAAAACTACTTGTCTGGCAACATGTAACAAAGCCATCACTCTTCACTCGGATCCATAATAGGGTACTAGTCTACTTCTATTACCTCTACATGCACATAAGTTCCCGTACAACATTTCTAGTTACTCACATAGCCTAACCCACGTTTCTTCCAACTAGAATGCATTTCACCAACTATCACCATCTTAAACTCGACACGACATCCATCAGTACCCTTGAGCTTCTTGCTTTGTGGGTTAGGTCCCACCACGCTTCCGCTGCGCTACTTTGATAATTCTGTTGTCACTCATTAATCCTAAGGACCTTTTCTGTAAGTATAAAGTGATTGACCCCAAAACTCTTTCTTCCAATTACACCATGAGTCTTATACGGATGAAGTACCAAGTACCTTCTTTACTTGCCTTAAGAAAATAAAACAACGATTGAAAAACAACTTCTTCCGCTTACTTTCTTAATTCTTCTACCACGGATCCAAACTCCCTGATTTGACCGGAGTTTGATCTTAACTAGCCAAGAAGTAACCGTTAAAACGTTTCTCTTTGTACCTTTAATTCATCCAAGAAGGTTGTCGTTGCCTACTTGAGGAAATCCTCTAAGCCGTCGGTAAAGCTACTCCATAGATTCACAATCACAATTATCTCTTCTTAACGGCAGATAACTCATCAATACCAAACCATACTTGCACGTCCTTGGTTGACATCGGTCAGCCTATAACTAACTTATCTCAATTTCATACCTCTATTGGTATCAAACTTTTGGTGCACATCACCTACTACATTAATCCTTTTATCCTTCTTTAGTTCGTCTTACCTTTCACTCTCCTGCTTCCTTTGGGACAACTCTCTTTCTCTAGTCCGATTGTGTCATTCATCTGGCACAAATAGTCGTTTCAAGTTTCCACGATAGCTTGCAAGCGTCTTTGAAATTCTTATGGCCGTAATGATCATCCACTTGCAGTTCCTTTTGCATGGACCATCTTTGTTGATGGCTTAGGTCCCGTGATAATTCGGGTTACCCTGGACTCTCGAGTCTAGCAAGGCCGTTCTCTCATACAGATTTCTTTACTGGTGTTGGTAGTTTCCGCAACTCCGTTGACCCTGCTACAGGCTTCCATTCTTTGGATATTGGCGTCGCGGTTTCTTTCAAACTTCTTATATCTCTGAGGTCAAAACCTCTCCACACTTGTGGGGTCTACCTTTTCGCTTTTACACTCAATTGTAGGTCTTTATTCTGTGTACCTTAGATCCACATATCCGGGTTGACACCCTAACTCTTCTGGTCTCTCATGCCCATAATTGCCTATGGGCATCCGCCTCGATTGTAACGCCCTTTATTCCGCAAATCTTGGTTGTACTCTGTTCCTCTTGGTACTTGCTCCAATATTGTTATCTCTAATCTGTGCTCTTGTCGTCTCTTGCATGGTTCTTCTAATTCATCTCTCGGCTTCATACAACCTAGTCCCTTGTATGACTTTCTATTCCTTCTATCTCAGTTGACTCAGGAATTTCTTACTCATCTGATTGTGCTTGTGGTAAAAATGATCTTCACAACTTTACTTCCTTGCTCACCTGATCTTTGGATGATTTGTAAGGGTCACCAAGCAGCCCACCTGAGTATAATACTCAATTCAAGATCCGATTCCATTGCCTCGTATTGAAAACTCTTCAAGTCCGCTACCGATTTATAATGAAGCGATAATCGCTTCATTATATCACAACTAAAGGATACAAAATATCCTTTAGGATACTAATATGCTGTACATATACATATATATAATAATACATTAGAACATATTGATATAAGTCTATATACTAACTAACACACCTATCATTCTAAGTTGCAGAGATCCAAGGAGAGCGATGGTAGTCCGATGTTGATGTGAGCCCGCCGGACTTAAGCAACGAGACTGATGTGACCGCCGGACTTAAGAAACTGGGAGGAGCCGCCTTGAACTACCAACATATGACAAGGAGTTATATGCATTGGTTCGGGTCCTCCAGGTTTGGGAGCACTATCTTCTACCTCGTGAATTTGTTATACATTCTGATCACGAGTCGTTGAAGTATTTGAGAGGACAAGCCAAGTTGAACAAACGTCATGCACGATGGGTGGAGTATATTGAAGCTTTTCCATATGTGGTGCACTACAAGAAGGGAAAGGACAACATCGTAGCTGATGCGTTATCTCGTAGGTACACACTTCTATCTTCCTTAGACGCATGCGTTTTGGGTTTTGGACTAATTCGTGACTTATATGCTCTTGATGTGGACTTCCGGGACATTTTTGCGCTTTGTTTGCGCTCTAGTAGTGACTCTCATGCTAGTAGTTATTACATTCATGATGGATATTTGTTTAGAGCTTCTAGGTTATGTTTGCCTACTTGTTCTTTGAGAGCTTTGATTGTTTTAGAGGCCCATGGAGGGGGATTGATGGGTCATTTTGGGGTTACGAAGACTTTAGGCATATTGAGAGAACACTTTTATTGGCCTAAGATGAGAAGTGATGTTGAGAGATGTTGTGCTAGTTGTGTACCTTGTCGCAAGGCTAAGTCAAAGGCTAACCCTCATGGATTATACTTACCCTTGCCTATTGCTAGCTCTCCTTGGGAAGACATTTCCATGGATTTTGTCCTAGGATTACCTCGTTCTAGGAGAGGACATGATTCCATTTTGGTGGTTGTTGATAGGTTTTCTAAGATGGCGCATTTTATTGCTTGTAGTAAATCTGATGATGCGTCAAATGTGGCTAATCTTTTCTTTGAGCATATTGTTAAGCTGCATGGGATACCTAGGTCAATTGTGTCGGACCGAGACTCTAAGTTCCTTAGCTATTTTTAGAAGACACTTTGGGCCAAGATGGGGACGAAGTTGTGCTTTTCGACTTCTTGTCATCCCCAAACGGATGGACAAACTGAGGTAGTAAACCGGACTCTTGGCACCTTGCTTCGTACTATGATGGATACTAACTTGTGCAGGTGGGAGGATTGTTTGCCCTTGGTGGAGTTTGCATATAACCGGTCTATTCATTCGGCGACCAAGAAGTCCCCTTTTGAAATTGTTTATGGCAAGAATCCTCTTACTCCGCTGGATTTGACTCCTCAACCGGCTCCGCAACCCGTTGATGTGGATGGGCAATCTAGAGCTGAGTTTGTGAAAGGTTTGCATGAGCGGGTCCGAATCCAATTAGAAAAACGTACCGAGCAATATGTCCAACAAGCCAACAAAGGGCGCCGGGAAATGCTTTTCATGGAAGGAGACCTCATGTGGGTCCATTTGAGGAAGGATCACTTTCCTTCTATTCGGCAATCTAATCCCAACCCAAGAGCGGATGGTCCTTTCCGAGTCCTTGAGAAGATTAACGATAACGCATATCGCATTGAACTTCCTACTAAGTATGGTGTCCATAATGTGTTTAATGTTGCTGATTTGTCTCCATTTTAATGTAGGTGATGAGGTCGAGGATACGGAGAACAAGTTGGTGAATTCGGGGTCGAATCCTTTCCAAGGAGGAGGGGATGATGTGAGCCCGCCGGACTTAAGCAACGAGACTGATGTGACCGCACCAAGATCAACACCACCTCTCACTCGAGCTCGAGCACGCATGCTAGGTCAAACCACTTTGACCTACCACCCTTTCAGAGCTCCGACATTTAAGGACGTCAATGACTATCACTTGGTGAACATACTTGAGGCGATTGAGGATGCCGGATCACTTTAAACCTAGATGTAACCTTTTGTTTTATTTTATGTGGTCATGCTTGACTTTATTTCATGGTTTAAAACCACTTTAGTTGGGTTTCTTTCAGCCACGTTTTTGGAACCTTGGAGCTCTAATGTGGCCGGCCATATGATTGGTTTTTAGGCCATTTATTGCTTGAAGTTGTTGGTTGAAAGACCCTAGGCTTTCCTTCATTTAGTATCCAACTCTTGAACTACTTGTAAGCTATTATTGTTGGGAGTTGGTGCTGAATTTTTCAGCCATATAAGGCCATCTCCTACCCACGTTTTTAAGGGGATGATAGAGTTGAGTTCAATCGAAGTTGTGTTTTCACTTTAAAGCAAAACAAACCTAGAGACTAAGGTGAGAGGCCAAGGTTTCGAAACCCACAAGGTGAGAGGCTGAGTGGTGTCCTTACGGTGCGAGGCTAGGAGGACAAAGGAGGTCTAATTTCCGAAGTGAGATTCCGAGGAAAGAAGAACTCAAGCCAAGGAGATCCAAGGTGCGAGGCTGGACGATTCCTTGCTTGGCATATCCCTATAAATCGAAAAATACACAAAAGAAATCGACGGAGGAACAACACCGGCGGATCTGTGCGTTCAACGGACGAAGAGCGCATCAGACGTACTACTAACCCACAACCCGACTATGCTCGTGTAAAAAAAAACATAAATCCGTTTTGAAAATTTTAGACCCCTTTCGGGTTCTAGTTATTTTATACAATCGGTCTTTCAAAAGATTTCAAGTGCCATTGTTGCCAACCCAGAGCTCTGATACCATATTGTAACACCCCAAATTCTGAGAACTCGGGGAGCTACTGGTTAGGACCTCACAATGGGTCCCGACCATAGTTTGACAACATTTTTACATGGATCTTACAACAAGGCACAAAAGTATTTAAAACATTTGAAAACTGTAAACAATATATACATGGAGAATATGTATCAACCTTACAAGAAAAGCTACTAAAATGATGCATATGAAGAACAGAAGACATCCCCGTCCCCAACTAAATGAGTACGTGGACCCGGCTGACCATTTCCTCCGGATCTCTCTACAAATGTCTTAACCTGCAAGACATCTACAAGCGGTATAAAACCGTTAGCTAACATTCTATGCATAAGTATAAAGGTAAAAGCACAAACACACAACATACACAATCAACATGCAAAACTCAATCCTTTTATTATCTTTAATTAGGTGATAGGTTATTACTAATGATACTTATTTTGTGACACGAGGGATTCCCAAACCTCGCCCCTGTCCCCGTTTACCAACGCGGAATGGTACTAATGCATCTGACCGTCTACCGGATTGGGCTGGTCGCAGGGAACCTCCTAGACTCTCGCAAGAGCTAGGCAAATGATGTCACGACCCGTTATCATACACTTGGGTCAATTACGTAAATAATAAAGTCGGCCTAATCCAGTTTCGTTGTTTATCATAACTAACAAACACCACTTATACACATTACAGTCATACAAGAAGCCAGCTAAGTAAGTCTGTGGACTTACCTGAATCAGATCTCGACTCCTAATTCGTAAATCGATCTGTACAGTAGGAATTCAGTGGCCTTTCAAAGGAGGCAAGTGTGTCAGCACACTTTCTGGGTGGTTAGAAGTCTAAGACTTCTAAGATAGTAGGTCTTAATAGAACGGAATTGATTACAATATTAATTTATGGTAAAATGACTATATTATCCTTGGTCTCGATACTTCCAAAAATTCCCTAATTCATGCCTAAACTCTTATTTGAGACTAAAGAGTCATATTATAACTCCTAAATATGAGTTTGGTTACAAACTGGCAATTTACTCATTTCCCTATTTTCGGAAAGATCGTTAAGGTCCAACTTCGGCTTCAAATATAAAATTCGAATAATTTTATAAAAATTTCGAAATAATTCCCTAGATCATCTATGATATCTCATCTACTCCTAGGAGCAAGATATTTTTAAAACTGTTCAACCATCACTTCTACAAAAATTTCCAAAGTTGGTTACAACACTTAACAAACAGCACATTGTCTTAACTTTGAAAATTCATAACTCCTAAACTACTCGCTGGATTTATCCCAAATTTTGATACGTTCTACTATAAAATCTTATCTATAATATATCCAAAATTCAGCCGCAAAAGAAGATCAAAATCCTATTTAAAACTATCTCACAAAACCGAATTTCAGCACAACAGAAAAACTGCTTACGACTTCATCTTTGAAAAATCATAAATCCCAAACCACTCGCTGGATGCCTCTCAAATTTTAATATGTTCTACAAAAATATGTCAACTATATCATATCCAAAATTCAGACCCAACGGAGATCAAGAGCTTATTCAAAACCATCTCACAACACAGCATCACTTGTTGTTTTCCCCAACACTCAGCAGATATATACAAACTGCATGAGGCGTCAACTCTGGAACACAATAACTCTCAAACCGTAACTCCGATTCCTCTAAAATTTTAGTATGATTTACTATGCAGTACCGTCTATGACATATCCGAAAACCAGACAAAAAGAGGTAGTTTAGCTTACCCAAAATTGGACTCAAATTTGGTTGTTCATCACCTCCTAAAATTCCGGAAACATAACCAGTCCTCTTCCATGGCTGTTGAATGGTTTTAGCTACAATTGAAGGGCCTCATCAGCAATGATATAGAGAGGTTAATACACATGAGGGGAGTGAGGTCCTTACCCGACGATCGACACCCGACAGGCACCCGTGCACGAGGACAAAATGGGAAGAACAACCTTTTGTACTACTGCTCCTTGCGGGTCTGGACTTCCACCTCTGCAGCCTGGCGCCAGCGATTCGGATGTAGCGTCTCCTGTAAATCTGGACGGTCGTCGTAGTTGATGTGTCCCTGGAGCGATGGTCCGGTTGCTGGGTGTTGCGTGCATGATAGAGACCATCGAAGGTATGTCGCACTAGGGTTGAAGGCGGCTTGGTTACAGTGTGTACGGAGATGGTTCGTGCTGCAGTGCTGGCTCGACAGAAGCGATGAGAGAGGCAAGTCCGTAGATCCTCGTATCTTTGGCTGGCGAATCAAAAGGGAAGTAGAAGGAAGGAGATCGGGAGTGAGGTTATCTTCTGTAAACGTGGAAGGAAGGTGCCAATGAGAGGGTGTGTGACGTGATGAGAGGAGTGAAATGGGTCTGGTAGCATGACAGAAGGAAGGCGTCCATCTGCTGGAAAGGAAAGAGGCGTGGATGTCAACCCTTTGTATCTGGACGTGAACGGGGAAGTGAGGAGATTGTTGCTCCCGTAACTGCCATTGAAGAAGGCGAGAAACCAGGCTGGAATTCAGGAGGTTGGCGGGGCTACTACACTTCCTGGACAATACATGTTGAAGAGTGAATTGGGCTCTTCACTGCTGGGTTGGCCCGTCCGAGAGGTGGTACGTTGCTGGGCTAGAGAAGCAAGGTTGAACTTGTTCATGGGCTAGAGGTGTACAGAATTTGGGCTGAAGCAATCTGGCATGAAGAGGTGAGCTGAATTTGTAAAAAGCAAAGGTGGGTTGGGTTGTCAAAACTCGTCATAACTCGTCATGGCTTTGTCTGGCCCTTGCATGACTTCGTCACAGAGTTGTCGGGATTCGTCATGACCTCGTCTCAGCTTGTTCATGATCTCGTCTCAGCTTTGTCGTGGTCTCGTCACAGCTTTGTCATGATCTCGTCTAAATTCGTCGTTAAGAATTAATTATAAGAATTAGGGTTTGATATAATTCTATCATTTTATGGGAATTAAATTCTACATAAAATGATAAATAATTATAAGAATTAGGGTTTGATATAATTCTATCATTTTATGTGAATTAAATTTTACATAAAATGATAAAATTTGTGAAGAAAGAAATAGTAGATAGAATGGAAAACCGTCAACGGCTCGAAGTCCGATTTGCTTCGGAATTAAACGGAACGAAAATTCCGGATATTACATCAGTACCCCCTTAAAATAAGTTTCGTCCCGAAACTTAGAACAAGGTATTTAATCAGACGACTTCCCTACATAAACTTGTTTATCCTAGTTTCACTAAATTTTAATTTCGTTTTCTAAACCCCTTTAACCCTATTAAAGCGTAACGTAAAAAAAATCCGGTCGTTACATCAGATCCCCCTCAAAATAAGTTTCGCCCCGAAACTTAGGGTAAAACATTCCTGATCGGCCTTTAAGGCACCAACTGGGTGTGTTTGATCACTATGCAAAAGTCTCGTCGTTTCCACATCTAAGTATCCCGCACATCAAGGTTACCAAAAGAATACATCACTAACTAACACTCAATCATGAAATAAACAAGCAGTCAAACAATATCACACATACAAGGTCAAGCCCTAACTCGTCACTCCCGAGGTTACAACTATCGCTACATGGGTCTTTGAAAGGTTACGTCTCTTACTATCTTCAATCTTAGGTAGCCTTATCGGATTTTCATAAAACCACTAAATCTTAAATCTTTTCAGGTACTTAGATCACAAGCGTATGTTACCACGTTCTAGAGTAGTTACCGGATATCTCACCGGTATCATCCGGCTCAACTGTCTAATCCTCTAATCTGATGACCTAACTCGTGTCTGGTAGGTATCTCTCCAACTGAAATTCTCAAACTCAGTTCCCAAACTTAGTCTCCGTGGAAAACTGAAGTTCTAGATCCTTTGATGACCCTACGGAAAATGATCTATTCGACTTTCTTCCCTTCGTTATGACCACTTGCTTCGGGCCTTCTGAAAATGTTTTGTCTACACAATCAGGTCAAAGGTCTTGGACATCCACCAACACTTACCAAGTGCTCAATGCTCTTCGTATCACAAACCACTTGGTCTTGTCTTTTAATATTACTCAGTCATCTTATTCCTCAGGTAAGGAATTGTCACCTTTACCCTTTTTAGGTCTAACACTCGAGACAACAAAAAAAAAATCAAATATAGTGGTCATCTTCTCTGTTCACTTGGCATTATTATATTATTTATAGATCTCTAATATATCGTTAACTCGAACCTAGGCTTCTCACGCATTTTCCAAGATCTTAAGTGGCGTAGAATATGTCCGGAATGACGGTATTAGACACAAAGTGATCTCATATCACCGTTATTTGATCATAACTACTCGATTAATGCTAGCACACCATCAACATTGCACTCTTATATCCTCCCCTTTTATCCGACTAGTAATATCTCTCTAACTTAAACGCAACTAGGCTCTGTTCCGACATAACATTACACATAAAATCTACTCCTAGATTATGCTTTCTTTAAGCACGGTTACTAGGTTGCAAGTATGCTCTTGTTGCTTCTCTTTCTTATGTATCTTCGACTCAAGACGGTAGTTACTCACTTTGAGCTTTCTAGTGCAGGCCATGCGCAATACTTTTATTGCATCATTAATTCTTTCCTATTCCATCCGGAAAACTCACTCTAGAGTATTCCATTAGTATAGAATTCCAAAACTACTTGTCTGGCAACATGTAACAAAGCCATCACTCTTCACTCGGATCCATAATAGGGTACTAGTCTACTTCTATTACCTCTACATGCACATAAGTTCCCGTACAACATTTCTAGTTACTCACATAGCCTAACCCACGTTTCTTCCAACTAGAATGCATTTCACCAACTATCACCATCTTAAACTCGACACGACATCCATCAGTACCCTTGAGCTTCTTGCTTTGTGGGTTAGGTCTCACCACGCTTCCACTGCGCTACTCTGATAATTCTGTTGTCACTTATTAATCCTAAGGACCTTTTCTGTAAGTATAAAGTGATTGACCCCAAAACTCTTTCTTCCAATTACACCATGAGTCTTATACGGATGAAGTACCAAGTACCTTCTTTACTTGCCTTAAGAAAATAAAACAACGATTGAAAAACAATTTCTTCCGCTTACTTTCTTAATTCTTCTACCACGGATCCAAACTCCCTGACTTGACCGGAGTTTGATCTTAACTAGCCAAGAAGTAACCGTTAAAACGTTTCTCTTTGTACCTTTAATTCATCCAAGAAGGTTGTCGTTGCCTACTTGAGGAAATCCTCTAAGCCGTCGGTAAAGCTACTCCATAGATTCACAATCACAATTATCTCTTCTTAACGGCAGATAACTCATCAATACCAAACCATACTTGCACGTCCTTGGTTGACATCGGTCAGCCTATAATTAACTTATCTCAATTTCATACCTCTATTGGTATCAAACTTTTGGTGCACATCACCTACTACATTAATCCTTTTATCCTTCTTTAGTTCGTCTTACCTTTCACTCTCCTGCTTCCTTTGGGACAACTCTCTTTCTCTAGTCCGATTGTGTCATTCATCTGGCACAAATAGTCGTTTCAAGTTTCCACGATAGCTTGCAAGCGTCTTTGATATTCTTACGGCCGTAATGATCATCCACTTGCAGTTCCTTTTGCATGGACCATCTTTGTTGATGGCTTAGGTCCCGTGATAATTCGGGTTACCCTGGACTCTCGAGTCTAGCAAGGCCGTTCTCTCATACAGATTTCTTTACTGGTGTTGGTGGTTTCCGCAACTCCGTTGACCCTGCTACAGGCTTCCATTCTTTGGATATTGGCGTCGCGGTTTCTTTCAAACTTCTTATATCTCTGAGGTCAAAACCTCTCCACACTTGTGGGGTCTACCTTTTCGCTTTTACACTCAATTGTAGGTCTTTATTTTGTGTACCTTAGATCCACATATCCGGTTTGACACCCTAACTCTTCTGGTCTCTCATGCCCATAATTGCCTATGGGCATCCGCCTCGATTGTAACGCCCTTTATTCCGCAAATCTTGGTTGTACTCTGTTCCTCTTGGTACTTGCTCCAATATTGTTATCTCTAATCTGCTCTCTTGTCGTCTCTTGCATGGTTCTTCTAATTCATCTCTCGGCTTCATACAACCAAGTCCCTTGTATGACTTTCAATTCCTTCTAACTCAGTTGACTCAGGAATTTCTTACTCATCTAATTGTGCTTGTGGTAAAAATGATCTTCATAACTTTACTTCCTTGCTCACCTGATCTTTGGATGATTTGTAAGGGTCACCAAGCAGCCCACCCGAGTATAATACTCAATTTAAGATCCGATTCCATTGCCTCGTATTGAAAACTCTTCAAGTCCGCTACCGATTTATAATGAAGCGATAATCGCTTCATTATATCACAACTAAAGGATACAAAATATCCTTTAGGATACTAACATGCTGTACATATACATATATATATAATAATACATTAGGACATATTGATATAAGTCTATATACTAACTAACACACCTATCATTCTAAGTTGCAGAGATCCAAGGAGAGCGATGGTAGTCCGATGTTGATGTGAGCCCGCCGGACTTAAGCAACGAGACTGATGTGACCGCACCAAGATCAACACCACCTCTCACTCGAGCTCGAGCACGCATGCTAGGCCAAACCACTTAGACCTACCACCCTTTCAGAGCTCCGACATTTAAGGACGTCCATGACTATCACTTGGTGAACATACTTGAGGCGATTGAGGATGCCGGATCACTTTAAACCTAGATGTAACCTTTTGTTTTATTTTATGTGGTCATGCTTGACTTTATTTCATGGTTTAAAACCACTTTAGTTGGGTTTCTTTCAGCCACGTTTTTGGAACCTTGGAGCTCTAATGTGGCCGGCCATATGATTGGTTTTTAGGCCATTTATTGCTTGAGGTTGTTGGTTGAAAGACCCTAGGCTTTCCTTAATTTAGTATCTAACTCTTGAACTACTTGTAAGATATTATTGTGGGGAGTTGGTGCTGAATTTTTCAGCCATATAAGGCCATCTCCTACCCACGTTTTTAAGGGGATGATAGAGTTGAGTTCAATCGAAGTTGTGTTTTCACTTTAAAGCAAAACAAACCTAGAGACTAAGGTGAGAGGCCAAGGTTTCAAAACCCACAAGGTGAGAGGCTGAGTGGTGTCCTTACGGTGCGAGGCTAGGAGGACAAAGGAGGTCTAATTTCCGAAGTGTGATTCCGAGGAAAGAAGAACTCGAGCCAAGGAGATCCAAGGTGCGAGGCTGGACGATTCCTTGCTTGGCATATCCCTATAAATCGAAAAATATACAAAAGAAATCGACGGAGGAACAACACCGGCGGATCCGTGCATTCAACGGACGAAAAGCACGTCAAGTGGTATCAAGAGCCCAACGGTGCGAGTTCCTCAAGCTTTCGGGGTACGAATTGCTTACCTAAACTTGTTTTTAGTTTTTGCAATTTTGAGTAGTTCCCCAAAATTTTGTGTTTACAATCTTCTTTCTTGTGAGCCTTTAGAGAGATCTTGTTGACCTTTTATTCAAAAAAAAAAAAACAAACGAAACAAAAAGAAAAGAAAAGAAAAAAAATAAAAAGTTGCTTGAGTGTTCTTGAGTATTATCAAAGTTGTTCTTGAAAATTTGTTTGTTATCAAAGTTGTTCTTGAAATTTGTTATCAAAGTTGTTCTTGAGTGTTCTAGCCATTCCAAAACACAAACCACACGTTTTTGGGGAAAACGCTTGTTATTGCTTTGACTAACTACTTGTTAGGGACTAAGTAAATACTCGCCGGAAGGCTCGTATTTGTTGTTGCTTTGTTGCCCTTTTGTGTTTGCTTTTCTGAAGTTATATTGCATCGTGGACTACCTTGTTTACCTTGTGCACTACCTTGGAAAATTGGCGGAATTTTGTTACCAAGAGAAATCTTTGTGTGGAGAGCATTGCCTAAGGCTTTGAAAAAGGTGAGGGAGAGCTTTGCCTCGAAGCAAAGGAAAAGGGGAGTTGTGTGAATCCAAACACTATCAAACACTTGAGTGAGTGTGAGGAGAAATACACTTGAGAGAGGAGAGAGAGAGAACGTTTTTGTCTCTAACCTTTGCCTTTGAGTTTGTTTTTTTGTGATAGGCGAAAAACCTCAAAAAGGTGGAAAAACGGCCGGTTTTGCGGTTTTGCGGAAAAAAGGCGTCCGAACTCAGAATTACAATTGCTTTGCCGTGACCTAAGGGCTTTTTTAGCCATCCGACACCGTTTCGGTCACGAAACCGGCATTTTTATTACTTTCGGTTTTGCCTTTGAACATTTCGTTTTGTTATACCTTTGGACACTTGGTTTTGTTTGTTTCTTTGATTGTTTTGTAGTCCAACAGTAGGATGGCATCCGTCAATGGTAACGGGATCAATCAAGCCGACCCACGTATTGACCGCCTTGAAGCCCAATTTGCGGAGCTTCTAAGGAGACTACCTCCCGTCCCACCTGAACAAAGTCAAGGAGGAAGTAACTAGGGACCACCTCGTAGAGGACGGGATAGGAGTAGGAGTGTGAATAGCCATGGGAGCAGAAACCAAGATAGACGCCGAGATAGAGATCGGAACAGAAACCGGGACCGTAGTCGACACGATGACTCGGACGATGAAGAAAATCGTGATAACCGCAATCGGAGGCGTTACCATGGATCAAAAGTGGATGTTCCAAACTTCACCGGAACTGCAGAAGCGGAGACCTACATTGAGTGGGAGACTAAGGATGAACAAGTCTTCCGTTATTATGATTTTAATGAGTATGAAAAGATTGAAGCTGCTACTATTCATTTTGTTGATTTTGCTCTAACTTGGTGGCAGGAAGAATTGGAATATGTGGAGGCACATCAACAGCCGCGCATCAACACCTGGTTTGAACTCCGTAGAAGGATGTGTGCTCGGTTCATACCTTCGGATTACAAGCAACAATTGTTGCTCAAACTTGAAAGGCTGCGTCAAGGTAACCGAACTCCAGATGAGTACCACAAAGAGTTGAGAACTCTCCTTCAGAGATCGGGAACCCGACAGCCTGACGACTATATCCTAGCCAAGTTCCTATCTGGGCTTAACCCCGATGTGTCCGAAATAGTTGAACAACTCCGACACACAAGCCTAACTGATGCCCTACACCATGCTACCCGTGCCTATAATGTCATCCAAAAACGTAAGGCATCCGGATCAACAAGACGAGGGACAAGTCATGAATCCACTAAGCCCTCTCGCAATAATCGTCCTACTCACACAACTGGTTCATCTCCAACAGTAGTTCCCAAGGCCACCTCCGCCCCTAACCCTAGTATTCCACCAACTCCAGAAACGAGCCGGACTAGGGAAGTGAAGTGCTACAAGTGTTATGAGCATGGTCATTATGCCCGGGAGTGCCCTAATCCCCGTAAGGTTTTATTGAATGCATTTGGGGAAGAGGTCACCGAGAATCATGAATCCGAAGATGACTATGAAACAGTAGCTCCAATCATAGACGGTGTTGAAGTAGAAGCTCGTGCTCATGTGGGAGATTTCTGCCTTGTCACAAAAAAGGCCCTACAAGCAAGCAAACTTGTTCCCGATGTCTCACAAAGGGAGAATATCTTTAACACTCGTTGTTTAATTTCGGGACAATTGTTTACTGTTATTATTGATAGTGGGTCTTGCTGTAATATTGTTAGTCAGGAGGTCGTTGCACATCTAGGACTCAAAACGAAGGCGTACTCACAATCTTATTCGCTCCAGTGGCTCAACACCAACACTCCCCTTCAAGTCAAGGAGCAATGTTTTGTTCACTTTGCCATCGGACCATACCAAGACGACGTTGTTTGTGACGTGCTTCCAATCACAGCTTGCCATCTCTTACTTGGGAGACCATGGCAGTTTGACCGAAGGGTGTTTCATGATGGTTACACCAACATATACTTCTTCGCCATGGCCGGGAAGAAAGTAAAACTCATGCCCCTCAGCCCATCCGAGATCATGGAAGACCACATGTGTAGAGAAAGGAAGAGGTTGGAGAAAGTTGAGGCAGCAAGGACAAAAGGGAAGACTAAGATGGTTCTTGACCCCAAGACCCTACTCACCGCACGGATACACGATGCCCGTCGAGCCCTACAAAGGGGGGATATTTGCTTCCTTCTTGTTTGTGTAACATCTTTATCTACTAGGGAAGCTAATGATTTGTCTTTGCCTTCTTGTATTTCAGGGCTACTTGAGGAGTTCAAGAAGATTATGCCCGAAGAGATTCCCCCGGGACTACCTCTATCCGGGGCATAGAACATCAGATTGACTTCATACCCGGATCACCCTTCCAAATCGGCCCGCATATCGAGCAAACCCGGTGGAAACAAAGGAGCTACAAGCCCAAGTAGAGGACCTTTTGAGTAAGGGATACATTCGGGAGAGCTTGAGCCCATGTGCCGTGCATGTGCTATTGTTACCTAAGAAAGATGGGAGTTGGAGGATGTGCGTCGACTGTCGTGCCATCAACCAAATAACTGTAAGGTACCGACATCCTATTCCTCGTCTTGATGATATGTTAGATGAACTTTTCGGTGCTACTCTTTTCTCTAAAATAGATCTTCGGAGTGGATATCATCAGATTAGGATGCATAAGGGTGATGAATGGAAAACTGCTTTCAAAACTAAGTATGGATTATATGAGTGGCTTGTAATGCCTTTTGGATTAACAGATGCACCTAGTACGTTTATGCGCCTAATGAACCATGTCCTACGTGATTTCTTAGGCAAATTTGTTGTGGTGTATTTTGATGACATCTTAGTTTATAGTCGGACGTTGGATGAGCATGTTGAACATTTGAGAAGTGTATTTCTTGTGCTTAAAGAACAACATTTGTTTGTAAACTTTAAGAAATGCCATTTTTGCTCGGAATTTGTGGTTTTTTTGGGTCTTGTGGTAGGAAAGGAAGGCTTGAGAGTGGACGAAGAGAAGACCAAGGCCATATCAGAATGGCCACGTCCGACAACGGTCCCTCACATACGGAGTTTCCTTGGACTGGCCGGGTTCTATAGGAGATTCGTTCGGGACTTTAGCACCATTGCCGCCCCCTTACCGAGTTGACCAAGAAGGGCGTGCAATTTGAGTGGGGATCCGTTCAAGAGGAGTCCTTTATGATACTTAGAGAGCGGCTGACCCATGCCCCCGTTCTTGTGCTTCCGGACTTCTCGAAAACCTTCGAGATAGAGTGTGACGCTTCGGGAATCGGGATTGGAGGAGTTTTGATGCAGGAGGGACGCCCCGTGGCATACTTTAGCGAGAAACTGGGAGGAGCCGCCTTGAACTACCCAACATATGACAAGGAGTTATATGCATTGGTTCGGGTCCTCCAGGTTTGGGAGCACTATCTTCTACCTCGTGAATTTGTTATACATTCTGATCACGAGTCGTTGAAGTATTTGAGAGGACAAGCCATGTTGAACAAACGTCATGCACGATGGGTGGAGTATATTGAAGCTTTTCCATATGTGGTGAACTACAAGAAGGGAAAGGACAACATCGTAGCTGATGCGTTATCTCGTAGGTACACACTTCTATCTTCCTTAGACGCATGCGTTTTGGGTTTTGGACTAATTCGTGACTTATATGCTCTTGATGTGGACTTCCGGGACATTTTTGCGCTTTGTTTGCGCTCTAGTAGTGACTCTCATGCTAGTAGTTATTACATTCATGATGGATATTTGTTTAGAGCTTCTAGGTTATGTTTGCCTACTTGTTCTTTGAGAGCTTTGATTGTTTTAGAGGCCCATGGAGGGGGATTGATGGGTCATTTTAGGGTTACGAAGACTTTAGGCATATTGAGAGAACACTTTTATTGGCCTAAGATGAGAAGTGATGTTGAGAGATGTTGTGCTAGTTGTGTACCTTGTCGCAAGGCTAAGTCAAAGGCTAACCCTCATGGATTATACTTACCCTTGCCTATTGCTAGCTCTCCTTGGGAAGACATTTCAATGGATTTTGTCCTAGGATTACCTCGTTCTAGGAGAGGACATGATTCCATTTTTGTGGTTGTTGATAGGTTTTCTAAGATGGCGCATTTTATTGCTTGTAGTAAATCTGATGATGCGTCAAATGTGGCTAATCTTTTCTTTGAGCATATTGTTAAGCTGCATGGGATACCTAGGTCAATTGTGTCGGACCGAGACTCTAAGTTCCTTAGCTATTTTTAGAAGACACTTTGGGCCAAGATGGGGACGAAGTTGTGCTTTTCGACTTCTTGTCATCCCCAAACGGATGGACAAACTGAGGTAGTAAACCGGACTCTTGGCACCTTGCTTCGTACTATGATGGATACTAACTTGTGCAGGTGGGAGGATTGTTTGCCCTTGGTGGAGTTTGCATATAACCGGGCTATTCATTCGGCGACCAAGAAGTCCCCTTTTGAAATTGTTTATGGCAAGAATCCTCTTACTCCGCTGGATTTGACTCCTCAACCGGCTCCGCAACCCGTTGATGTGGATGGGCAATCTAGAGCTGAGTTTGTGAAAGGTTTGCATGAGCGGGTCCGAATCCAATTAGAAAAACGTACCGAGCAATATGTCCAACAAGCCAACAAAGGGCGCCGGGAAATGCTTTTCATGGAAGGAGACCTCATGTGGGTCCATTTGAGGAAGGATCACTTTCCTTCTATTCGGCAATCTAATCCCAACCCAAGAGCGGATGGTCCTTTCCGAGTCCTTGAGAAGATTAACGATAACGCATATCGCATTGAACTTCCTACTAAGTATGGTGTCCATAATGTGTTTAATGTTGCTGATTTGTCTCCATTTTTATGTAGGTGATGAGGTCGAGGATACGGAGAACAAGTTGGCGGATTCGGGGTCGAATCCTTTCCAAGGAGGAGGGGATGATGTCAGCCCGCCGGACTTAAGCAACGAGACTGATGTGACCGCACCAAGATCAACACCACCTCTCACTCGAGCTCGAGCACGCATGCTAGGTCAAACCACTTTGACCTACCACCCTTTCAGAGCTCCGACATTTAAGGACGTCCATGACTATCACTTGGTGAACATACTTGAGGCGATTGAGGATGCCGGATCACTTTAAACCTAGATGTAACCTTTTGTTTTATTTTATGTGGTCATGCTTGACTTTATTTCATGGTTTAAAACCACTTTAGTTGGGTTTCTTTCAGCCACGTTTTTGGAACCTTGGAGCTCTAATGTGGCCGGCCATATGATTGGTTTTTAGGCCATTTATTGCTTGAAGTTGTTGGTTGAAAGACCCTAGGCTTTCCTTCATTTAGTATCCAACTCTTGAACTACTTGTAAGCTATTATTGTGGGGAGTTGGTGCTGAATTTTTCAGCCATATAAGGCAATCTCCTACCCACGTTTTTAAGGGGATGATAGAGTTGAGTTCAATCGAAGTTGTGTTTTCACTTTAAAGCAAAACAAACCTAGAGACTTGGGTGAGAGGCCAAGGTTTCGAAACCCACAAGGTGAGAGGCTGAGTGGTGTCCTTACGGTGCGAGGCTAGGAGGACAAAGGAGGTCTAATTTCCGAAGTGAGATTCCGAGGAAAGAAGAACTCAAGCCAAGGAGATCCAAGGTGCGAGGCTGGACGATTCCTTGCTTGGCATATCCCTATAAATCGAAAAATACACAAAAGAAATCGACGGAGGAACAACACCGGCGGATCTGTGCGTTCAACGGACGAAGAGCGCATCAGACGTACTACTAACCCACAACCCGACTATGCTCGTGTAAAAAAAACATAAATCCGTTTTGAAAATTTTAGACCCCTTTCGGGTTCTAGTTATTTTATACAATCGGTCTTTCAGAAGATTTCAAGTGCCATTGTTGCCAACCCAGAGCTCTGATACCATATTGTAACACCCTAAATTCTGAGAACTCGGGGAGCTACTGGTTAGGACCTCACAATGGGTCCCGACCATAGTTTGACAACATTTTTACATGGATCTTACAACAAGGCACAAAAGTATTTAAAACATTTGAAAACTGTAAACAATATATACATGGAGAATATGTATCAACCTTACAAGAAAAGCTACTAAAATGATGCATATGAAGAACAGAAGACATCCCCGTCCCCAACTAAATGAGTACGTGGACCCGGCTGACCATTTCCTCCGGATCTCTCTACAAATGTCTTAACCTGCAAGACATCTACAAGCGGTATAAAACCGTTAGCTATGCATAAGTATAAAGGTAAAAGCACAAACACACAACATACACAATCAACATGCAACACTCAATCCTTTTATTATCTTTAATTAGGTGATAGGTTATTACTAATGATACTTATTTTGTGACACGGGGGATTCCCAAACCTCGCCCCTGTCCCCGTTTACCAACGCGGAATGGTACTAATGCATCTGACCGTCTACCGGATTGGGCTGGTCGCAGGGAACCTCCTAGACTCTCGCAAGAGCTAGGCAGATGATGTCACGACCCGTTATCATACACTTGGGTCAATTACGTAAATAATAAAGTCGGCCTAATCCAGTTTCGTTGTTTATCATAACTAACAAACACCACTTATACACATTACAGTCATACAAGAAGCCAGCTAAGTAAGTATGTGGACTTACCTGAATCAGATCTCGACTCCTAATTCGTAAATCGATCTGTACAGTAGGAATTCAGTGGCCTGTCAAAGGAGGCAAGCGTGTCAGCACACTTTCTGGGTGGTTAGAAGTCTAAGACTTCTAAGATAGTAGGTCTTAATAGAACGGAATTGATTACAGTATTAATTTATGGTAAAATGACTATTTTACCCTTGGTCTCGATACTTCCAAAAATTCCCTAATTCATGCCTAAACTCTTATTTGAGACTAAAGAGTCATATTCTAACTTCTAAATATGAGTTTGGTTACAAACTGGCAATTTACTCATTTCCCTATTTTCGGAAAGATCGTTAAGGTCCAACTTCGGCTTCAAATATAAAATTCGAATAATCTTATAAAAATTCCGAAATAATTCCCTAGATCATCTATGATATCTCATCTACTCCTAGGAGCAAGATATTTTTAAAACTGTTCAACCATCACTTCTACAAAAATTTCCAAAGTTGGTTACAACACTTAACAAACAGCACATTGTCTTAACTTTGAAAACTCATAACTCCTAAACTACTCGCTGGATTTATCCCAAATTTTGATACGTTCTACTATAAAATCTTATCTATAATATATCCAAAATTCAGCCGCAAAGGAGATCAAAATCCTATTTAAAACTATCTCACAAAACCGAATTTCAGCACAACAGAAAAACTGCTTACGACTTCATCTTTGAAAAATCATAAATCCCAAACCACTCGCTGAATGCCTCTCAAATTTTAATATGTTCTACAAAAATATGTCAACTATATCATATCCAAAATTCAGGCCCAACGGAGATCAAGAGCTTATTCAAAACCATCTCACAAAACAGCATCACTTGCTGTTTTCCCCAACACTCAGCAGATATATACAAACTGCATGAGGCGTCAACTCTGGAACACAATAACTCTCAAACCGTAACTCCGATTCCTCTAAAATTTTATTATGATTTACTATGCAGTACCGTCTATGACATATCCGAAAACCAGACAAAAAGAGGTAGTTTAGCTTACCCAAAATTGGACTCAAAGTTGGTTGTTCATCACCTCCTAAAATTCCGGAAACATAACCAGTCCTCTTCCATGATTGTTGAATGATTTTAGCTACAATTGAGGGGCCTCATCAGCAATGATATAGAGAGGTTAATACACATGAGGGGAGTGAGGTCCTTACCCGACGATCGAGACCTGACAGGCACCCGTGCACGAGGACAAAATGGGAAGAACAACCTTTTGTACTACTGCTCCTTGCGGGTCTGGACTTCCGCCTCTGCAGCCTGGCGCCAGTGATTCGGATGTAGCGTCTCTTGCAAATCTGGACGGTCGTCGTAGTTGATGTGTCCCTCGAGCGAGGGTCCGGTTGCTGGGTGTTGCGTGCATGATAGAGACCATCGAAGGTATGTCGCACTAGGGTTGAAGGCGGCTTGGTTACAGTGTGTACGGAGATGGTTCGTGCTGCAGTGCTGGCTCGACAGAAGCGATGAGAGAGGCAAGTCCGTAGATCCTCGTATCTTTGGCTGGCGAATCAAAAGGGAAGTAGAAGGAAGGAGATCGGGAGTGAGGTTATCTTCTGTAAACGTGGAAGGAAGGTGCCAATGAGAGGGTGTGTGACGTGATGAGAGGAGTGAAATGGGTCTGGTAGCATGACAGAAGGAAGGCGTCCATCTGCTGGAAAGGAATGAGGCGTGGATGTCAACCCTCTGTATCTAGACGTGAACGGGGAAGTGAGGAGATTGTTGCTCCCGTAACTGCCATTGAAGAAGGCGAGAAACCAGGCTGGAATTCAGGAGGTTGGCGGGGTTGCTACACTTCCTGGACAATACATGTTGAAGAGTGAATTGGGCTCTTCACTGCTGGGTTGGCCCGTCCGAGAGGTGGTACGTTGCTGGGCTAGAGAAGCAAGGCTGAACTTGTTCATGGGCTGGAGGTGTATAGAATTTGGGCTGAAGCAATCTGGCATGAAGAGGTGAGCTGAATTTGTAAAAAGCAAAGGTGGGTTGGGTTGTCAAAACTCGTCATAACTCGTCATGGCTTTGTCTGGCCCATGCATGACTTCGTCACAGAGTTGTCGGGATTCGTCATGACCTCGTCTCAGCTTGTTCATGATCTCGTCTCAGCTTTGTCGTGGTCTCGTCACAGCTTTGTCATGATCTCGTCTAAATTCGTCGTTAAGAATTAATTATAAGAATTAGGGTTTGATATAATTCTATCATTTTATGGGAATTAAATTCTACATAAAATGATAAATAATTATAAGAATTAGGGTTTGATATAATTCTATCATTTTATGTGAATTAAATTTTACATAAAATGATAAAATTTGTGAAGAAAGAAATAGTAGATAGAATGGAAAACCGTCAACGGCTCGAAGTCCGATTTGCTTCGGAATTAAATGGAACGAAAATTCCGGATATTACATATTTTGTGTTGTTTTTAAATTTCCGATGGGCAATTTTGGTAACTAGGCCTTTTTGAAAACTTATAGTAGTAACTAGGCTTTTTAATGTTTCAATTAAGTAAATATACCCCAATCTTTTGTATTTATTTTCATACTCTACACACTCTTCTCTCAAGGGGTACAATTATTAAACACAAAAATTAAAAAAGCCTAGTAAACCAAATTGTTTCATTTCCGATTTGAAAGTACAATTATTAAATTTTCATAAAAACATTTAAAAGGTTTTTCTTTTATTTCCAAAACAGATTTTTAAATAAAGTTGGGAGTATGATCGAAATTATCGATTTCAACAAAATTCAAAAATAAATAATTTGAGAATTCGTAATTAAATAAGTAAAAGAAGAAATATTACGCAAATTACATAATAATAAAAGTTAGAATGGGATGGAAAAAAATAGTTAATTAAAGCAAATGAGTTTTGTTAAGCAAAATAGATAAAATTAGTGGTAAAGAATAGTCTACACTACAAAATTCGTTCTGTGTACCTAATTAATAAAAGTTAATCATTTTTGTTTTTGGTCAAATTGTTTTGTCATATTTGATTTAAAATTGAAATTGAAATTTATGAATTAAAAAAATAGTAAGATTTGATCGATAAGAAGATTTACTACTTTTGAAAAAAAAAAAATTAGTTTTACCGTATTCCTAAAAACCAGTAAGATTTAGGAAAATAATTTTATTATTATAAAAAATTAAAAAAGATGAGATAATATTTACATGACAAAAGATTTATTAATTGATTCATAAATAATAAACTTAATAATTAGCTTTAAATAATATTTTGATAGACATAAAGAAACTTGATGTTGACACATGGCAAAAAGCTTCTACTTTAATAAATATAAAATAAAATACATTAATTGCACCAATAATTTTGATAAATATTTTGTATTTTTGTACATTTCGGTGAATAATCCGAAAAAGAATAGACATAAATCGTCCGCGAAATGACGTCCCTTCTCTCTCTCAGACTTGGACTTCCATTTGGGAGGGTAGTGGTCAACCTCACACTGCCACATGGCATCCTGAATCTCTCCCTATTTATTTATTTTATTTTAAATATAAAATATATTCACCACGTTAGCTTTCTTTTTCGTCCTGTGTCACTCCCCTCGTTTCCTTCCCCACTCAGAAACTCTCCTCCTGCAAATCATTGCTCAACCCTCCCACTCAAATTACTCCCAACTCTACAGGGAAGAAGAAACCCCCTATTCAAAGCTTGTCTAGCTTCAAGTAAATAACAATGGGATCAACCGTCTTTTGCACTTCAATGAGAACCATTACTCTTTCAACATCCCTTCTTTCCAAAACCAATTTCCCTATTCCCAACTCGAAGGACGATCTCATGTCTTCTATGAGCTTCAGGTTCCAATTCAAATCCAAATATATCAGTAAGGAGAAAAACAAGAATAGTGAAGCTGGTTATCTCAACGCCACCGTGGCAGAGGCACTGCAAACGGCACAGGATGCTAAATCCGGGGTCGGTGATAGAGGATCGAAACGGCCGTCGAGAAAACTTAGGGTTTTAGTTGCCGGTGGAGGAATTGGGGGTTTGGTCTTCGCTTTGGCTGCCAAGAGGAGGGGATTTGAGGTGTTGGTGTTTGAGAAGGATATGAGCGCCATTAGAGGTGAAGGACAATACAGAGGACCTATTCAGATACAAAGCAACGCTCTCGCTGCTTTGGAAGCCATTGATATGGATGTTGCTGATGAGGTTATGGCAGCTGGCTGTATTACCGGCGATCGGATTAACGGCCTTGTTGATGGTGTCTCCGGCAATTGGTCAGTTTGTTTTTGTCTGTTTTATTCTTTGATTTATT
Organism: Fagopyrum esculentum; assembly: GCA_033239045.1. Taxonomy (NCBI): domain Eukaryota; kingdom Viridiplantae; phylum Streptophyta; class Magnoliopsida; order Caryophyllales; family Polygonaceae; genus Fagopyrum; species Fagopyrum esculentum. The sequence continues at coordinate 52,595,705 of BSUD01000005.1, forward strand.
CCTGGTCTTTTAACTTCATTTATTTCTTGCTATTTAATGCTTATACTGCAATAAGTATGGTGAAGATGGTGATAGATTTAATGTGAAATGAAAACAGAAAGTTAACGGTCTCAGAGTGTTGCTTCTTGTCGTATTGAAATTATTCATAAAAATTGGTTATCAGGTTCGTCAAATTTGATACGTTCACTCCTGCAGCCGAACGGGGGCTTCCTATTACTCGAGTCATAAGTCGTATGACCTTGCAACAAATTCTTGCTCGAGCTGTCGGAGAGGACCTTATAATGAATGAGAGCAATGTTGTTAACTTCAAAGATGATGGAAACAAGGTACTATAAAATCCATTTGAATATTACTAGTTCTTTGCACACTTGATGTTATAAGAATTGGTCAGTTTAACAAATGGATCATGTTTGTATCCGAAAAATAGGTAAATGTAATGCTTGAGAATGGAAGAACATTTGAAGGGGACGTCCTAGTTGGAGCGGATGGAATATGGTCAAAGGTGAGGAGAAACTTGTTTGGGCCCGAAGACGCTGTCTATTCTGGTTATACTTGTTACACTGGCATTGCAGATTTCATGCCTGCAGATATCGAGTCTGTTGGGTATGTTTGCTGAACATAGTGTTTATTCCTTTTATTCTACATTAATCTCAGAGGAAGGCTAATACTCTTAGTTTTGCACTAGGTATCGAGTGTTCTTGGGGCACAAACAATACTTTGTTTCATCGGATGTTGGCGCAGGGAAGATGCAGTGGTATGGATTCCACAAGGAAGACCCTGGTGGAGTTGATGTTCCAAATGGTTTGTGCTCTCTTAAAATTTTCACTATTTTTGATGAAGTTTGAGAAAGTGCAACTACATTCCTTGGATCTAGGCTGACAGATTAAAGACATGTTTTGTGGTCATATTCAGGCAAGAAAGAAAGGCTACTAAAGATATTTGAGGGTTGGTGCGATAATGTTCTTGACCTTATAGTGGCAACGGAGGAAGAGACAATTCTACGTCGTGACATATATGATAGATCACCAACACTTAATTGGGGACTGGGACGCGTGACTTTATTAGGAGATTCTGTCCATGCGATGCAGCCAAATATGGGTCAAGGCGGTTGCATGGCCATTGAGGTACTCCTTTCTGGCTTTTATAGCTGTTTGAGTTTGTCATATAAGGTGAGTTGATTATATGATTGAGCAGTGTTGATGTAACCCTATGATTCACTAATCACAGGATAGCTACCAACTTGCTTTGGAACTGGATAAAGCTTGGAAAGACGGTAGTTCAAATGGAAAACCTATTGATGTCGTTTCCTCTTTGAAGAGGTAATTGACTAGTATGCAATTCTGACAAAACCGCTATAAAAATGTCATTTATAACTAATAGCACTATAACTAATGCTAATGATTGATACTGCTAGTTTTCGTTGTTCTTTCTTACAGATATGAGAGTGCTAGAAGACTCCGAGTTGCTGCAATTCATGGAATGGCGAGAATGGCAGCAGCGATGGCATCTACTTACAAGCCATATTTAGGTGATGGACTTGGTCCATTATCGGTATGAATGAGTGTTACTCCATCTGTGTTATGAATGTATTTGACGGTGTTTCACTTTCACTAGATAGTAACAGACTAGCAGGGATTTTAATGATCTTGTAGTTCCTAACGAAGTTGAGAATACCACATCCTGGAATAGTTGGCGCGAGATTTGTCATTGATAGGGTAATGCCTTTGATGCTCAGCTGGGTTTTAGGCGGTAACAGGTTATCATTACTTCTCATTCGGTTATATGCTCAACAGTAAGAAGAATATAGAAAGGTTTTGATCTTATTCCATGTACAGCTCAAACCTCGAAGGAAGGTCCCTATGTTGTAGGCTCTCCGACAAGGTATGCTGTCATGCAATACATCTATCCAGTTGTATGCATTTGCTCAATCAGAATACTGATTTTCAAATATTTTTCTTGTAGGCAAATGATCAGCTAAGGAGATGGTTTGAAGATGATGATGCTCTAGAGCGCGCTATAAGGGGCAAGTATGTTCACCGCCTAAGATTTGTTCATCAAAACATATAAACTTGTTGGAAGGAAAAGAAAAACATTCAATGGTATCTATCTACATGCAGGTGGTTCCTTCTCCCACAGGGAAATACCGCCGGCGCTAATGGACCTATTTTGTTAAGGCAAGAAGAAGACAGCCCTTGCATTATTGGGTAAATATTTAGAAATCCTACCTAGTTTTCACTCTTTTAATCACTTATTTGGTATTGATTGCATGGAATATAGAATGAATATAAGAATGATTCATTAGAAATTGGTTACTTTGAATCCGATTTTCAAAACAAAGGAGACGAGCTCTTAGTGATTAGTCATTCCAAGAAGTCTAAGAATATTTTTCATGTACAGGAGTGTAATTGATGAAGATTTTCCGGGAACATTCATCGCTCTGGCTTTTCCCCAGGTGAGACCATTAACCAATCTTATTAGTGTTAATCTCCTGGCTTTTAGTTAAGGATGATGACATATTGTGTTGCTAAGAAAAAACCAGGTTTCAAAAAAGCATGCTCACATCAGCTTCATTAACGGTGCGTTCTACGTGACGGATATGCATAGCAAGCATGGAACCTGGATCACAGAGTAAGACAAGTCTGAATATTCTTGTTTATAATTTATATGTGATGAAGGTCGCTGATTCCTTGTTGGACGCGATGACAGTACCGAGGGAAGGCGGTGTCGAGTAGCTCCAAACTTGCCGACGAGAATTCGTCCATCAAATGTCATTGAATTCGGTAACGATAAGAAGGTAAATCTTAAAGATGTTAAAGGCCATAACTGGTTCTATAGCGATTTGATGGGATAATCGTTTTTGTGCAGGCATGTTTTCGGATGAAGGTACTTAAAACTGCAGTTAAGGAATCTGAAGAGAGTATAATCTAATTAGACACACGTACAATTGTATGGGTTGATATCGAATACAAGCAAAGAAAAGACAATGTTATAGCGTATGTAACGAAATGAGCTTAGTACGGAAGAGCATGTGGTGTACCGATTTGGATTACCGGTAATTAACATAAGCATGAGTTGATGACCGCTGATACATGTGAGAATGAATATGAATTCTGTTAGGGTTTCATAATCAGACCGCTCATATGAATAAAAAACGGAGTTTACATAATTACATTAAGGTACCCTATATTTACAATAATTACATAAACTATCATACCCCGCAGTCGAAACTGGAAGAGTCTGAACAATGAGACTAGATCTAAAGTCTAGAAATAATCGTCGGGATAGACCCTTTGTAAAAATGTTTGCGTACTTGAATGTCGATCTCAATATGCTTGGTCCGTTGGTGTTGAAAAGGGTTGCTAGCAGAATAAGTAGTAGAGATGTTGTCCGTGTATATAATGGATGTATTGGTAAGCGACAATGTAACTCAAGCAAGAGGTTGCGCAACCAGGAACATTCTGACACAACATTGGCGACTCCTCTATAGTTTGCTTGGATCTGGAGACAATAGATTGCCGTTTGGCAGACCATAAGATTAAAGTGTCATTGAAGAAAATACTGTAAACTGATGTCGAACGGTATGAATCAAGGCACTCTGCCCAGTCAGATGTGTAGGCAATAAGATCAGATTTCGGAGATGAGAAGAGGGTGATACCTAACGATGACGTGCCATAAATGTATCGGATAATGCGCTTGAGAGCTACAAAATGAGCTTACCGGGGATCGTGCATAAAGAGGCAGTACGGCAAAGCTGATGTCAGGCCGGGTGAAGGTGAGATACTGAAGTGCCCCAACTAGACTACGGTAAAGCGTCGGATCACTAATAGTAGGCTGGATGAAGCACTTAAACTGACAGACGTCTCAACTGGGGTAGCAGATGGTTTGCAATTAGACATCTTTGTTCTTTCCACAATTTCGCGAGCATATTTATCTTGGGACAAGAAAAGGCCAGAGGATATACGACGAACAGAAATGCCCAAGAAATAGAACAGAGGGCCTAAGTCTTTTAGGCCAAATTCCTTACTCAGATGTTGTATCAAAGGCTTGCGGAGGGCGTCAGAGGAAGCCGTAAGGACAATGTCATCGACATATAGAAGAAGATAGGCAGTGTCAGTTCCCTGATTATAGATAAAGAGGGAGGAGTCGCTCTTACTGCTAATAAATCCAATGCGATGTAGGAAGCCTGCAAAACGTTGAAACCATGCCCGGGGAGGTTGCTTCAGGCCATAGAGGGACTTCTGCTGTGATTGAGTTTAGATTGGTCGCGGAAGCCTGGTGGTTGAAACATATATACTGTTTCGTTGGGATGGTTGTGGAGGAAAGCATTTTGAACATGGACCAAGAGCGGAATACTTCAATACTGAGAGCAACCTGTTGAGAACAACCGTTAGCAACTAAATGTGGCTTGTATTGCTCCAAGGAACCACCAGACTTGTATTTATGCATAAAAATCCACATGCATCGCACAATGTTAGCATCCGTAGGACGAGGTATCAGGACCCACACCTTATTTCGCATAAGGGCTCGATATTCATCGAGCATGGCAGGGGTCCAATATGGGTCTTGAAGTGCTACATTGTGGGTTTTGGGAATTGGGGATAAGGGAGCGGTTGGCACTGATAAGTAAAAAATATGTTTAGGTTTAAGTATGCCGGATTGAATTTAGTCTGTGGCCGGTTCGATAAGGATGGCAGTTGGGAATTGTGGGTTTTGAGAATTGGGGATAAGGAAGCGGTTGACACGGATAAGTCAAAAATCTATTTAGGAAAACTATGCCGGATTGAATTCTAGTGTGTAGCCGGTTGATAAGGATGGCAGTTGGGAATTGGGGATGTGGTCATTTAAACGGTCGTCGGTTAGGGCGGGAATTATTTGTGAGGAATGTGGGGAAGCAAAGTCATTAGATGAAGGCGGGTTGGGTGGGAGGCCTGAGAGTGTGTTGGGCCAGGGGGGAGACCAGGCCTGGTGAGGAGAGGGCTGCGTTGGGCCGGGTAAAGGTGAGGGAGGAGCAACATGCCCAGTTAAAGAACAAGGTTGGGGGGTTGTTATCAACATGGTGGGCCGGAGGAGGCAGTGGGCCTGATGGCGTGGCAAGGGCTGGATCAACAACTTTCCGATTTTGGGCCAGCACATATGGAGAAGGGCCGTCGTCTATAGGAGGTATAGATTTTGGGGAAACTCGGAAATTGGAAGGGAACAGAAAAATTGTTTCATCAAACTTCCCGTGACGGGAGATGATTATTTTATTTTTTGCTAAATTCAAACACTTGAATCCCCTATGGTGTTATATCCTTGAAAAACGCACGAAGTGGTGCGATGTTGGAGGTTGTGGAAAATGGTTGCGCTTTGGTTGGGGTAACATAGGCAACCAAAGACCCGAAGATGAGCGACGAAAGGTGTAGTGAGGTGTAACACCTGAGTAGAAGATTGATTTTGTAAGGAAGTGGACGGAAGAATGCTTAAAAGATAGCAAGAAACCTCTATGGCATGGGGCCAGTAGGAGATAGGAATGGAGGTGTGAAATAATATCGAACGCATCATCTTGTTGATTGTTCGAATAATTCGTTTGGCCTTACCATTTTGAGATGTATGAGGGAAAGAGAATCGAAAGACAATGCCACGGTCAAGGAAAAACTTGTGGAATGTGGTGTTGTTAAACTCCCCTCCCATATCACATTGAAAACTTTTGATGGGTAAACGAAATTGCGTTTTGACAAATGTGTGAAACTGAACGAAGAGGTCAAATACTTGAGACTTGAACTTGAGCTTGATTGGAAAAATCCATAGAAAATGGGAGAAACCATCAAGAAAAAGTAAATAGTATTTGAAACCGTCCAAACTCGGGATAGGAGACGTCCATAAATCACTATGAATAATGTCAAAAGGAGCATTAGAACGAGTAGTAGAACGATTAAAAGCTAATCTATGGTGTTTTCCTAATTGACAAGCATGACAAATAGGAGTCACATGAGACTTATTACATTTAATGAACGAGGATTGGCGAAGTAAATCTAAGACTGGAGCACCGGGATGACCGAGACGGGCATGCCAAAGAGAGGAAGACTCGACTAAAAGAGCATGATGAGGGAGGGAAGACGAACGTGTGACTGGATAGAGTTCCCCGGAACTATTACATCTCAAACATGTGATCCCCGTTTGTAGATCCTTCACAGAAAAGCCAAAAGGGTCAAATTCTACTAAGACATTGTTATCAGTTGTAAAACTCTAACAAACACTAAATTTTTGACGATTTGGGGTGCAATAAGAACATTAGATAGGTGTAGTGGTTTGGTATGGGTGGATATAGTGGCAACTCCAATACCTGTAGAAGGAACACGCATACCATTCCCAATAATTATCGAATTTAATGAACCATTATGTGAAAAAGACGAGAGAGAACCTGAATTATTCGTCATGTGGGAGTTGGCGCCCGTGTCCATGTACCTAAAATTATCCATCGGATTTAACGTCATTTATCGCGAACGACTGATTCAAAGAAGTAGGCTGTTGTGTTGTGGCGAAATGGGCTTGTTGGGGAAGCTGTGGTGCTGGGCCGGGCCCAAGAATGTTATGTTGGGGCTGCTGAGGAAATGGACTGGATGGGGGGAGGCAAGATGGGCCTGTGGCGGATTGGGCCAAAAATCAGGGAGATGGGCCTGCTACAGAATGGTGCTGAGGCATCATCACCTAGTCGTACTGAGGATGCCACGCCACATGACATGGAGCGCCGCCACGTGCACTAGTGCACTGTTTGCTTTTCCGGCCGCGACCACGTCGGTACTGGGAGGAGTCCGGCACGGTAGGGGATGAAGTGGGCCGGTGCGGAGGTGGCGAGCCATCCTGGGGGTTCGAAGAGCCTGTTGGCGCTAGATTGCGGGTTCCATTAGTAAGAGCTGTTTGCGACGATCCGGAAACCGATATAGCCGATAATCTAGTTTCCTCCAGGAGCAATTGAGAGCGAGCCTTGGTGAAACTCGTTAGGGGATCGGTTTGCTGAATGAAACTCGCGGCGGCATTATACTCGGCAGACAAACCCGAATTCAATTGAAGCAAAAGACGGGTTTCGGGAACCGGTGAGCCAACACCCTTGAGTTGATCTGTCAAGGACTTGAGTTGAAGACATTAAGCATTAATCGAAGAGAAGCCTGATAACTTACAGTTGGAGAACTCATGTTCGAGGTAGATGACACGGGTATTTTTGTTATCTTGAAAGATATCTTTGACTCGATTCCATGCCTGAAGAGCAGTATCATTGGAGTCAAGAATTTGCAAGAGTATCTCCCGGGAAACCGTACTGTAGATCCATTGAAGGATGACAGCGTCAACTTGAAGCCATAACGAGTCGTCAATATCCGTTGGTTTGGGTACCTTCTCATCGATATGATCGAGAACATGGTGAGCCTTTGCGGTAACACGGAATAAGGTAACCCAAGAAGCATATGGAGTGTCATGGTCAAGGACAAGAGCAATGTTGTTTTTGATGTTGGAGATTCCGAGGGCGGAGTGGAAAGAAGGTTTCCGTTCCGTAGCCATGGAGAATTTTGTGAAGGGGAAAACGGCGGCGGTGACGATGAACGGCCATAGGGTTAGAGGGAAGCGGAAGAGGATTTTTGGAACGAAAAGTCTGATACCATGTGAGAATGAATATGAATTCCCCTTAGGGTTTACGTCATAAGACCGCTCATATTAATAACAAACGGAGTTTATATAATTACATTAGGGCACACCTATATTTACAATAATTACATAAACTATCAATATATGGTTAGTGATATTGGGATTAATTAGTGGATTTGGAGTGAGATGTAAGATATTTTAAAATATGATATAAATTTGATTAAAATATACAGAATACTGTTGTTTAAATTACATAAATACAGTGATTTTGTAGGATTATCGGTTTTTAATTTTCAAAATTTACAAAATGTCTATTTAAGATAAAGTTGGTGATGAATGTGATAGTATGTATAAATATGACATAAATCGTAGCCCTTGTAGTGCATCAATAATACATGAACAACACCCCAAAACATACCAATTAAATATTGTTGTCCTTGTACATATGTGAGAGTAACTTACAAATAGTTTCCCGGTCTCATGGAGGATTCCGCCGGCACCGGAAGCGTAGTTAACGCCTTGCAAGATGATGCTTCCGGCTCGGAGTCCGATTTCTCGACCCGGGAATAGTTCGGCCGTTGGTGAGTTGGGAGGATAATTTGCCTTAGATAAGGTCAAGATGTAGTTATTGTTGCTGGAGTCAACCAACGAGTCACCGAAGACGAAGCTGGCGATTTGCGGGGTGCTTTGAGCATTCAAGCAATTGGAGCTACTAGTTAAGATGGCCAAACATTTGTCTGCAACGCCATTTTGAAGATGTAAAAATAGTTGAGTTTGTGAGTGGAGAATATACATATATAGAGAGATAGAAGGTGGATTGAAATTCTAATATTTGAATGATGGATTCCCCTTTTTCAGGAAACAGTAGAGCAGCAGCTAAGCTAAAGCTAGGTTAAGGTAACAGAGATTGCATTTGCAGATATTCAGCTAAGCTAAGCTAAGTTAAGGAGTCGTAATTGTTGTCTTATGATTTCTATTCTTCTACTATACTCGGTGGAGAAGACGTACATCCAACTAATTAAGACGGTTCATCGATCTAGAATTAGACCAAAACAATGCAAATAGATTTTAGGTTGGATGCCAGATAATTAATTGTTAATAATGGAAACAGCTAGCTTAGCTATAGGTAGTGTATATATATATTGGATGAACTAACCATTTATGAAGGAGATGCTACAAAAGGAAGATTTCATTTTCATCACCATCAAATATAAACAGTAACAGTAACGTAGAATTGTCAGCAATTGCATTTACTTCCTTTCACAGATATTCAGCATCTACGCCCATTGCGGAAACATTGTAAAAGTAGCTGAGTACACATGCATGCATCATGCACATTAAAAAGATTGGAACAAGTATACGGGCTAAAGCCTACAAAAGTCAACCAATCATTATCAATATTAACCAAGATCAAAATATCAAAAAAATACTTTGATCAAATATACTTTTTTTTTTTTTTTATTACATTTGTATATCCTATTATTTTTACCATTTTTATTTAATAGTAGGTAAAAATAATTAATCTTTCTATTTTAATTAAAGAAAAAACATTACAATCACAAATCAACTGGTACGTACAAAATCTTTTTTCTTGACTTTGTTTCTTTTTTATTTTTACTTTCTTTTGTTTTGCCTTTTTTTATAGTTTATTTTCTGGTATATTTAATATCAGAATTTCATACTAGAATTTTTTAACTAGAATTTTTTAACCAGAATTTTATATCAGAATTTTTACCGTGATTTTTTATACCAAAATTGTTTTCACCAGAATTTGAAAATTCACAAAGTAAGGTTTCATCTAATCAGTTTTGTTAGAGTAAGATTTCATCTACTCAATTCTACTTTTTCATACCAGAATTTAACAAAAAACAAAAGAAACAACATATACAACTATCTGTTAGATTTGGGAATTATTCTTGTAGATGACGTGATAAAATGACATTGAGTTTGATGTGAAACTCTTGAGGTCTATAATTTGTTATGTCTTAGACCATTTCTGTAGAATGGAAGATCGCTTGCTTACAATAGTTTCTCCTAGAAGTCTACTTCTCTGAGTTGCAACTTCGGCTTTGAAGTTCAACACAAGTAGAAAGTCAAAAATAGTGACTTGGGTAGAGCCGTCCTAATTCAAAGTTCAAACCTAACACTGAATATTCTTCAAAATGAATAACTAGATACCTATCTCGACTCAATTCAACCCGAGTCTGTGCATACTTAAACGCAAATTTTGGTATGAACCTTGAGGTTGATGCGTGGTTGAGTTTGTGCTTCAAGGCCTACAATTTCATACACCATGATTGATTGTGAGCGTTTCAGGACCAATATCATCATGTAGGTGGGAGATGGATGAGATAGTTACACACCTAGTACGACTAACTTGGTTATTTGAGGCGCAATGATTCCCGAGTAAGAATCACCGGCTATGTATGTCTCCAGTGGAAGGTACTTTGGGTGTTCTTCTAGCCACTGCATCTCATGACATTAGAAATTGAGCATCCAGAAATGTTAGATGGTCTGAAAAGTATATACCTTGAGAAAGAAATTATAGCCCTCATTAGCTGCTTTAGTGTCGGAAGTGGACCACCCATCTGCCGTCGTAGAATAGGAGAAGTCAGTCCCCACCGGAGAGTCAAGGAATGTGAGACTGAGCAACTAACAGATCTACAGATCTAGATCTCGCTCCAGCCTCCGTTCCCTCCAGCCTCTGTTCTTGACATATCAAATCTCGCTCTGCTCTCCAGCCACGATCTGAAACCCCAAGGAGGGTCTTCTCCTTCTCCTAACACCGGCGATAGGAGCTTTCGACTTTGCAACATCGACCCACAACGAGACAACCTCCTAACACCGGCGATCTAGATCTCGCTCTGATTTAGAAGAAGAAGAGGTGGAAGAGGGAGGAGGAGGCGACGACGTAGAAGAATCGGAGGAATGCGGAGGTAGATATGCCGAAGAGGAAGACGATGGAAGAGGAGTGGCGACAGTCATGGACGCCGGAGAAGGAGGGGAAGACGTTGGAGGAGGAGTTGAGGGAGTTGAAGTTGAAGGAGGAATTGAGGGGAAGATGCTGGAGGAGGTGGAGTTGAGTTTGGTAGGGTTTGATGGTAAAAATAATGCAGGGGTACACTTACTAAATGTTAAAATACAAGGGGTACACTTACTAAATATAAATCTAAAAAAGGCTGACTTATCTAATTGACCCAAATATCAATGACAACGTGTAAAACTCTAACGTGCTCATAGCTTGACCTTTGGCTAACAATGTGCTTCTCCATCATGATATGAAATTTGATTACAAAATTTTACATGACATTTTACACAAATTTATTCAAATTAAAGGGTAGCAAACTGGAAAATAAAATAAAATAAAACATACGATCCAAAACATTTTATCTCATTCTTGCAAGTTTGAATGGTGGCCATCTTTACAAAGCGACTAATATAAAGTTAATTACTTTGGATCGAAAGATGTCAAAAAATGTGTTTATAAGATTATAAGAGATTTTGTATGATCTAATAGAAATGCTTGCAAATTGCGTGTGTGAAACTTATACATATGCATAGATGTATTGAATCAAAAGTTAGTGTGCAACTTATACATGTGCATAGATGTATTGAATCAAGAATAGTTTATTAAGTTGTGTTTTCTCGGATGGTTTCTTCTCACTTTCTGACGTGCATTATCACCAAAATGAATGAATGACAAAGGTCCGCTGAGTGGTGTGATAGACAATCTTTTCAACTATACCAAATCCATCATTCCATGTAGTTTTACAAACGTTGTAGTGTTATGGCGTGATAAAGTCAAAATTCTTATCTCTTAGAATAAGACTTTAAGAGTAGAATCATTTGAAAGTTATTAAAAATGCATTGAAATCGGAAGCATGTTAAAACTTAAGTAATTGATTGATTGCAATTTATGTGAAAGAAGAATAGAAAGATTTCCATTTGTTGGTTAGGTTTGGTACCTACCATAGTTATGACGCTTGCGATAAGAGATGTTGAACCATTTTCGAACAATCGAAGAAGCTTCTCTCCCTATGCTTGTCTTTCAAGGAATAAAGTGGCCAAGAACTTGTGTATTCAAGGAGGCGGATAAATGACCAAAAATGATCAAGATTATTCATTTTTCGCATGAATGCTAATGTCTTTGCATGATAATCTTGAAAAAATTTTTAAATTGAAGCAAGAATTAGAAAGATGTAATGATAAAATTTCTGATGATCATGTTGCTATCTGGTTATTAAACGCTTTGCCTAGTCAGTTTGACAATTTTGAAGATGTTATCTAGTTTAGTCACGATGAAATATCTGATAACAAAATTCTGGAACAAATTGTTCAGAAGAATGAAAGCATGAAATTCTTTAGAAATTGATCTAAAACCGATGATAAATATGAGACTCTCATTATGAAAGACAAGGAAAAAAAATAAAAAGAACAATAGAGAGATGAAACTGATAAAACAGATCTAAGTCTTTAAATGATCTTGATAAAGAATAAAAATGCTTCTATTGTAGTAATTTAGGCCATTTCCAAGATGAATGTAGGAAGAAAAAGAAAGATGAGTCTAATAAGGACAAGTCTTCTCATTTTATATCTATATTTGAATCTGATTACCCTAATGAACTTCTTATGTGCTATTCTAAACATGCAAATTCTACGCCTAACATGCTGCATTTTGGTTATGATAATCAAATTGCATATCATCATGAACAACTTATGTGTGGTTCCATATTTGGAACTAGCAATGATTGGATCTTAGAGGTGTAATGATGTGTAATAATGTGTTATCCTGAGGGTGTTAATGGTTACAAACTACTACTTATTTCACTAGGGGTTATAAGGTAGTTGTGTCCAGAAATGTTACTTTCAAAGAAATTGAGTTTCATATTAAAAGTAAATAACATTCTTCTGGTGAGATTAATGACACTGTTGGTGAGCATAAAGATAATTATCTTGGAGCAACATCTTTCTACATGCCTAATGCCAATCAGCATACTATCAAAGTGGAGTTTGACATAGGTGAATATCTTGTAGGTAGCTATCTTCCTAATTATGACACTTCTACGAGTGAGAGTGGTGAACAATATTGACACACTAATGAAGCTAATATAAATCAAGATACACGACAATTAAGGGAGGGTAACCCTGAAAATATTTCTAAGGATAAAAACAATAATAACCTAGCAACTGTGAATGATGGTACCAAGGAAATCAATCTGATTCGAATTCTCCCGATACAACTAATGAGGAGGGCAACCCGTATCATTTTGATTTTCGTGATCACTACTGTAACACCCCAAATCCGTGGGACTCAGGGCGCTATTGTTTTGATTCTCCCGATACAACTAATGAGGAGGGCAACCCGTATCATTTTGATTCTCCCGATACAACTAATGAGGAGGGCAACCTATTCCCCTCAGATTTGGAATGGTGTCAATCATCACCACTTGGAGGTTTGGTCGTAGAGAACCTCCATGGCCTCCCAATTTTAGGCTAGACAAGTCATCACCGCCCGTAATCATACACTCGGGCCAATAATATGCATGTAGGGTCATCCTAGTCCAGTTAGGTTATAAATGCAACACACATATTCACACACACAACCACAACACACACTTAAACCCATGTCACAAAAGATCCCATAACCCTCGCACAACCTAGTGTACGGAAGCCCTCGGCTGGTCACCTATCTGACTCACTCTACAGTCTTCTTATCCTGCAGAAGATCTACAACACGGTATAAACCGTTAGCAAACAGATCATAGATAAGAATGAAGCCGTAGCACATATATTACATCATCTTATCATAGCATGCAATGTCACACACACAACTTTATTATCTTTAATTAAGTTATTACTAATTCATTTCCTTGTGACACACGGAGTAAATTCCCAACGCCTATGTCCCCATTCCCCTCAGATTTGGAATGGCGTCAATCATCACCACGTGGAGGTTTGGTCGCAAAGAACCTCCATAGCCTCCCAATTTTGGGCTAGACAAGTCATCACCGCCCGTAATCATACACTTAGGCCAATAATATGCATGTAGGGTAATCTTAGTCTAGTTAGGTTATAAATGCAACACACATTCACACACACAACCACAACATACACTCAAACCCATGTCACGACGTTGTGACAAGTAAGTCCCATGGACTTACCTGTCATAACATCGATTTATACCATGTCACGACTTTCCTCGAGGAAACGATCAACGCCTGCATCAACAAGGCACAAAAATATCAACATTGTCCCAAGGTTAGGAGATTCCACCTCCTAAACCCAATACACATCTTTAACTCATAAATCGAAACCAAACCTCAACATCACATCAGTTCACAAATGCCTAAGGCATTATCTCAACATAACTCAAAATTCCTCAAATATTAAGGTAGCATCTAATAAACATTCCTCAATCTCAATTCTAATCCTAATATAATTATTTAATCTTTAATTATTAATTAAATTTCACCAAAATAACGTTTTCCCCGCATGTAATTTCTAAGCCCACATGTCATCAGATTTCATCAAACAATCAACCCATAAATACCAAAATAATATAACGACCATATTGGAATTTCTAATTATCCATTTTGGCAAGCCTAAGGTCAATCTAGGCCAAATCGCAGTACGGAAAACGAATAAATTCATAATTTGTTCGTTATTAACCCGATTGACGATCTTAAAGAAGATTCGGAATCACAACGATGCAGGCTATGCATGGACAACATCAAATTCACCGGAATCTGAGCGACGGAACCGTTCTGGTGACATATATGCTGGACTAGGTCTTCATATGCTTGAAAATGAAAAAACTCGGTACCGATATGAAGAGAATGAAGAGAGAAATCAAGAAACTCAAACGGAATTGAAATCGGATTAGAAACGGAGAGTAGATCTGAGTTTGAAGGTTGAGAGAAATCAGAGCTTTTACGAGGAAACGTGAAAGGAAATGAGTTAATAAACGATTTCCACTATTTATAGTGAGACAATAATTATCCTTTAGCGAAGTCGATAATTATCCTTTAACCGATCCAAATGCGGGTTGGACCCCATTCCTCAAACTTCTCGAAATTGGAATAATAAATTTGGAATATTGTAGGGATAATTATTCCACAACTGCCTCGAAAAACGTGTATTCCTAAATTGTCTTTCTTATCCATTAAGAAACGAAATAGCGACTCTTTTGGCCGTTTTGCCTCTTTATGTTATTTCATATCTAGGACATGTCCGATGTCTTGATCATTTCTCTCAACTGCATTTTTATTAATTGGAGCTCCCAAATGCTCTAAATAACACCGGAGGGTAAAAATAATTATCTGGGGAAAAAAGTGAAAATTTTCCCATAAGTCCAAAATTACGCTAGAAACATAATGGTGGTCTCATACTCATCACTTACGCAATCTTTGCGAGTTATATGTCAAATTACTATCAATGATTAAGTTAATCAACATTAATCAGAATTCGGAAATCCTAACTACTACAACTACTAGCTAACAAGGGACATGGCTCACAAAACCAAAATTTCTAATAAGAAATATGATAATATTGTTGAGTATGCTTTGACTTTTGCTTTTATTGTGAAAAATCCTTACACACCTAAAATGTATGAACAAGTTGTTGATTGTAAAGGAGCTAAGTTTGGCTTGCTGCTATGAAAGATGAGATTGATTCTATGCATGCTAATAAAACTTGGACTTTAGTTAATAGGCCTGACAATACTAAGTTGATTCAATGTAGATGGATTAACAAAATAAAAGAAGGTGCTTCTCTTAATGAATTTGTTATGTACAAAGCTAGACTTTTAGCTAAATGATTTATTTAAAGAGAAGGGATTGACTATAATGATATCTTTGTCCCAGTTGTTAAATATAATACTTTCATACTAATTATGCTTGCTATCATTGTTGTATTTGGTTGGGAAGTAGAACATATGGATGTTAAGACTGCTAATATGCATGGTGAGTTGATTGAAACTATCTATAAGTCACAACCTAAGGGCTTCATTGAGGATGATAATCCCCATGCATGTTGTTTGCTTATAAAATCTATCTATGGCTTAAAATAGTCACCTAGACAATGGAACTTGAAATTTAATCCCCATATGTTGAAACTTGGTTTTGTCATAAGTGAACATGAAACCTGCTTATATTTCAAGAATGTTACATGATCCTTTATATGTGTTGTTTTATGTTGATAACATATACTCATATATTCATCTAAAATTCTTATTTATGTTATTAAACATGATTTGATAAAACATGTTGACATGAAAGACGATGGATATGCTAAAAGAATCTTAGACATTTCCATTATCACGGATAGAACTAAGAAATCTATTATGCTTTCTCAATCTGACTATTTTGATAAAGTGCTTCAAAAGTTTAATGTGCTAAATTGTAAACATGCACTTGTCCTCTTAGGAGGGCACTTACAGTTGTCTAATAAAGATTACCCTTCCACAAAAGAAGGTAAGAATAACATGTCTAAAGGGCCTTATGACGTGGTTGATGGTTCTATAATGTATGTTATGTTGTGCACTTGATTTAGATTTTGGTATATATATGCTTAGTAGATACATGTCAGATCCTAGTCCTTCACACTGGATGTTATGGTATACATGCTCATATATATATGTATGGTACTAAAATGAAATATCTTGTATATAAAGAACATTCCTCTCAAACTAACCTGTTTGGCTTTGTAGATTATCACTATGCTAGTAATAAAGACAACGAAAAATCTACCACTACTCTCTATTTTACATGGGTTGGAAACTCATCTCCTGGAAGTCTAAAAAACAAACAATTGTAGTCTTGTCTTCAACAGAAGCTGAATATATGGTTGCTACTGAGGCAACTAAAGAAGCCACATGGATCAAGGGTCACTTTGAAGAAATAGAGAATAAAAACTATGTTCTTGTAATCAACACTGATATTTAGAGTGTCTTATACTTGTGCAAAGATTCAATGTATCATTAGAGAACGAAGCATAATGATGTTAGATACAATTATACAAGGAAGAAGTCATACACAAGCGAATTCAAATATAGAAGATCATAAGAGATCTGAATTCTCAGACATTAACACCAAGATAGTAACTATAGACAAGTTTTCCTTCTACAGAATCTATCTACACATTGATGAAGCCTGAGATGTGCAGCTTGGATCAATGAAGGAAAGATGAACTCCTAATTCACCATTGATAGCTTTGTAGTGTTAAAACCAAGTTTAGGAGGGCATTTGATAGGATCTATAAAAACTCGGTCTAGTTTAATCATAACTCTGGTCTCGTTGAAGATGTTAAAATCGGGTTTGAAGAGAAGTGTAATTGAGTTCTTGGGTTATTACCTAGTGGAATGCTTGCAATGTTTTGGGCCTATTTGATCAAGACATGTTAACTCCAGCCCGGCAACACGAGATCCTCAACGATCACTTACTCTGAACGCAACGTTGTGGATGAAACAATGTGTTTTGAGTGATTGCTTCTAGTCCTCGGGTTATAAGCTTCAACTCTCTCTTAAACCCTAACGCCGTTAGTACTTCTTCTCCTTACGTGAATCTTCGAGAACTTTTTTGAGAGCGATTCCAAAAGGGAAAAAAAAGAGTACAAGAAGTCTGAGCCGAGAGCTTCTCCTGAGATCATCTCCAATGTCCTCTTTTTCGTCTGGCCTCGCTTCATTAGAAGCTTGGTTATTATCCCGAGGGGTTTACATAAGTTTACCTTTCTTTGTGTCATGTCTTCTTCGTTGTTTTCTTTTGATTTAGATAAGTGGAGATCCTTTATTGTTCTTGTAACTTTTTGCTTCTCCGAAGCTTTGTTTATACTATAACATTGTTTAGTGGATTGGGTTGATGAAATAGAATGACATGATCAAATTTTTTAATGTTTAGACTCTTTTGATTAGCATTAACCATGACAATGTATATGCTGATTGAACTATTCCACGATCTCACGAGATATTGAAATCTCTTGATGAGACCACTTGAGCATACTAGCGTATAATATGATTAAATATATGCTATGAATGAGTTGAGAACCATGAATTGATATAATTAGCCACCAATTATAGGGGAAGTGTTCAAGTAAGGCCCATTATTCCGGTAAGGCCGTGCGGCCGTCTGTACGGCCGACACGTGTCCCGGAAAAGAAAATTTTTTTTTTTAATTTTAAAACGAGTAAAAGTAATAGTTCAAAACTTATTATGGAATAGTTCATAACTTATAAAAGGATAGTTCATGAATTATAATAGAATAGTTCATAGTGTAAAATTTATAAAGGATTGAAAGTAATAGTTCAAAACTTATTAAGTAATAGTTCATAACTTCTAAAAGGATAGTTCATGAATTATAATAGAATAGTTCATAGTGCAAAATTTATAAAGGAGTGAAAGTAATAGTTCAAAACTTATTATGGGATAGTTCATGAATTATAATAGAATAGTTCATGAATTATATTAAAAAGTAATAGTTCATGGATTATATGGGAATAGTTCAAAGTTTATAGGATAATAGTGCATAAATTATAACATGTTAGTTCAAATAAATTTTCATTAGTTTTCGGAAAAAAAAAAAATCGTTTCAGAAAAGAGAAAAAAAAAAAAAAAATTTTTTTTTCGGGACACGTGTCGCCCTTACGTACGGCCGTACGACCGTACCGCAATAAAAGGGCCGTACCTGAACATTTACCCCAATTATAGATCCTTTCTTTATAGTCTTACTTTTTTTTTATCTTCTATTTCTTTTCCTCTTACATATATATACACATATATGTTTGAATTTAGGGCCCGTTTGGTTTGAACTCCGGGATCGGAAACGGAATGAAAACGAATTTAGTCCATATGTATACCCTTATTCATGAAAGTTGTTGGAATCATTCTTTGTGATTTGAAGTAATTGAGGTTGAATTTGATTACTTTTGATACCCTATAGGGTAACAAAATATGGGGAGACAAGTGCATTTTGCATGTAAACACAAGGAATGATTTCATAGAATTTCATGAATATGGATATATATATATGGACTAAATTCGTTTCCATTTCGTTTCCGTTTCTGAAGTTGGAACCAAACGGACCCTCCATTTCTTCAATATCTTTTCACAAGGAGTATATTATATGGACCCAGAAGCCCAACAAGGTCATTCTAATTCTCTCTAAAGTAGAAAATAACTTCTTTTTACCTGTCACATATAAGTAGTATCCAATTTTCATGATTATAATTTATATATGTTAAAAGTACTACACACGCATATATCCATGCATTTACATGCCTTTTCCATTTTGTAGACCTACCAACTACCAAAACTACGTACATATGAAATAAAAATAGTAAAGTCCATGCATGCATGCGAGCTGATCAAACCAAACTATATATTTTTTGTTACCTCTATGAATAGATATGAGGAATTGTATGTAGGTCGATGATGAAGATGAATCAATGTTTTGTATTATTGATAATGCTTTGCGCAACTAAGCTTAAGCTTAAGCATGCAAATGCGCAAACGCCACGCCTTGTCTCAGCCATAGTTCTATTCGGGGATTCAACCCTTGACGTCGGCAACAATAACTACTTGCCAACGTTGTTCAAAGCGAACTACTTGCCTTACGGTAGGGATTTCAACCGCCATGCTTCTACCGGTAGGTTTTGCAACGGCAAACTCGCTGTCGATATCATGGGTATGTTACTAATTTCGACTCTAAGTATGTTCATATTCACTTTACTTCGAGCCGATCCCAAATTTTAATCGGGATTATTCGCTTTCGATTCTTTAGTTTAATGAATGAGTAAGAGCCAAGCTTTCTACGAGTCGAGTTTGAGTGAAACACGAGCATCATTATCAAAGATTCACTTATCTACTCATCTTTAGACTTGTTATTTGAAGTTGAATGAATTTGAGCAAAACTTTGTTTAAGTGGGGTAGCTCGACTCATGTTCATCTCTTTATATCGGATTGAATTGGACCCTGTCTATATTTTTTATGAGCCTAATATATAAGGTCGGTCGACACATCATCTTATTACAATTGGTTTTAGGATAGAACCCCCTTAGACTTATGTATTGAACTTGAACCTAACGCGCATGTATAGACGCGATCTTTGCTCTCTATATATTGTCCATATGTGTCGGACTTTAACAATGTGTAGGGCATATTAAACATATTGTTATAAGATGCTAATGAATGATGAAAGTGAATGCAGCTGACTTGGTTGGATTTAACAATAGTTACCCACAACCCTATCTAAGAACACATCTACCTAGGCGACATTTGCTCAATGGTGTCAATTTTGCCTCAGCTGCATCCGGTTACGATGATCAAACTGCCATCTTGAACGTAACGTCCAACTCAATTTATCATTTCTCCTACATACGTTAAATCTATCAAACTAAAATCTAAGTTAATGCATGTGCATGCAGCACGCAATTCCTTTGTCGCAACAATTGACGTACTACAAAGATTACCATGAAAAGCTCGCCCGATTTGTGGGTAGGAGCCAAGCGAGGGCTATACGCAATCACACACTCTTCATAATCGGAGCCGGTTCGAGCGACTTCGTGCTCAACTACTATATCAACCCTTTGGTGAACATTGTACACACCCCCTCTCAATACTCGTCTTACCTTGTCGATATCTTCTCGAGATTCGTTAAGGTGTGCAACGTAAACAAAACTAACTTGTTTTAATCGACTGTATTTCCACGCAAGTTCTTATTATTGCGAACGATTAATGTAGGGTTTGTATCGGTTGGGGGGACGAAGAATCGGTGTAACTTCACTTCCTCCAATAGGTTGTTTACCGTTAGTGATAACCCTATTCGGAATAGGAAAACCGGGGTGTGTTGCGCAAAAAAACGCAGATGCACGAGAATTTAACATGAAGTTGAACGCAACTATGAACCGGTTAAGGTTCCGATTGCGTGGATTAAAGATTGAAATGTTCGACGTTTATACTCCTCTTTATAATCTAGCTCAGCGTCCTTGGGATAATGGTACGTACAATATATGTCGTATTTATTGTTAAAGTCGTGAGATAGTTTTTATTCGTATTTTTATTCATGTAGGTTTCGTGGAAGCAAGAAGGGGATGTTGCGGGACAGGGACAGTCGAGACGACATCGATCTTGTGTAATTCGATATCGATAGGAACGTGCGGGAATGCGTCGGAGTATGTGTTTTGGGACAGTGTTCATCCCTCGGAGACTACTAATCGCCTTTTGGCTAATACATTTCTATCCCAAGGCATGAATCTCATTTTTGACTAAATCAAATCAACCCCACAAAATCTAAACTTTCTTTTGAAGATATTTCTTTCATGTGGATAGGAATTGTTGGGATCGATGCAATGAAGTTTAAGGATTATTAGGGATGTAATATGTCCAAAATTCATAGAATGATCGATTATTTGAGATTATAGTCACCAAACAAACCAAAGTATCGGTATAAATTGACATTTTATTTGCCTTTATGAGATTGTTTTTAAGAGAAAAGCATTGTAACTAATTTTGATATTATATACCTACCTTTTAATTTCACATACCACTATAATGGGTCTATTTATATTACTCACTAATAAGTGAGCAATATATTAGTGAGAACTTAGCGTCTCAAATAGGTACCAAAAAGACAAAGATATGCTGGTTAAACGAAACGACAAACGAAACGACAATAGGCAAATAAAAACTACAACCCCCCCCTCCTGCGGCGCCCGATCCGAGAAGCACTGGCCCGACGCCACCGATTTCGCCCCAAGCGAGTAAGGGTACGACCGTCCCCTCCCCTATGCCCACCTAACCAGTGCGGTGAACAGGACCATGTTAACGATATTCCCTCGCGGAGTTCTCTCCTCTTTGGAGCCTCCGCCTGGAAAAGATTACCAATGTTGCCGGAGAACCTTGTCGAGTCGGGTAAGTTTGATTTCCCCAAGGGTTTGGATTCGACACCCGTCATTAACATTGACCCGGAGATTGTTCAACTTTTGAACGCTCCTTGGAGATACTCAGTAGTCGCAAAATTAGTGGGACGTATGATTTCCTTTCCTTCTTTGGAACGTAATCTCCAGAATTTATGGAAGATTGATGGCGGTTGAACGGTTATCGATGTCCCAAACAATTTCTTTCTTATCAGATTTGAAAAAGAGAAAGATATGCTGGATATCCTTACAGGGGAGTTGTGGAAGTTATATGGCCATTATCTGATGATGCATCAATGGAAAGAAGCTTTTGACCCTATGAGATCGGTTCTCTCTTCTACTAGCGTATGGGTTCGTATCTCAGGGCTTCCTTTCGCCATGTATGATATCAACATCCTGAAATTATTGCTTCTGCTATTGGCTCGCCATTGAGAATAGATGCTAACACGTTGGGGGTATCCCGGGGGAAGTATGCAAGAATTTGCGTAATGGTGGACCTGACTCGACCTCTAAAAGGAGACGTGATTCTGAATGGGAAGAGGTTACTACTGGAATATGAAAATCTCCATACGATCTGCTTTGGCTGTGGATGTTATGGACACAAGGAAGACATGTGTATCTACAAGAAGAGTTTAGACGCTGAGGATATTCCTCCCCAATTGATATAACCCGCCAAACGGATGTCCCAGTGAGTGATATCAATCAGAACCTTCCCATCCCTGTCAATCCTGTTGATTCTGAGATTGAGGACGGTCATGGCCCTTTGATGGTTGTACCTAGACGTAAGCCTCCACATCATGGGAAGAACCTTAATGCTCTAAAGGTTGGTGACCATAGTCAGGGTTTGCCTAGACTCCCTACAGGGACGGATAATGACACAAGCTCTTCTAAGGGGACGGCTACCCAGGTTGTGCTTACGAATGCTAAGGCACAAACGAGAAAGAGGGTGCGATTGACAAAGAAGTCTAGGGACGATGGTGTTGCTCAAAATCTCTCAGTTCATTCAGTTGGTTCCTGAAGTGGAGTAGCAAAAATCATTAACCACTAGACTAGTTCAATGAGTGCTCCAACTCTACAGGTGAAGATATTAAATCGGGCTGTTCCGACGCGTGCTTGTTTTGTAACGCATATCGATGTAGCTTCTGTGACAAAAGATGATGAGACCATGTTACCTTGTGAAGCTGACAAGGGGTGCGAGAAAGATGCTCAATTGGCTGACAAACCGCCCCATCCCCGAACCTCTCCGCTTGGTCACTAGTGTTCTCTCTCCTACCCTTAGTGTATCAATGATCGGGTTACTATGGAACAGTTTCGGTACTGTGAAGAATAGCTTCCGTAGGTCAATGAGATATATGTTACTAAAGCACAAACCTAGTTTCCTAGCCGTCTTTGAGACCCATTACTCAGGATCTGTGGCGGAGTCCATTCGTGAAAGGATTGGCTTCGATTCGATGGAGAGGATCGATGCGGTTGACCATAGTGGTGGCATTTGGCTTCTCTAGAACTTGGATGGATGCCCCTTATTTGTAGTTGTTAAGAATAAGCAGTTTATCTATGCTACGGTTGGTCACGGTGCGGATGCTTTTGGACTTATTGTGGCTTATATCTCTACGGATCCTAGTAAACGAGAGAATGTATGGAACGAGATTACAAATATCGTCCGGAATTCTCCTATCCCAATTGTAATGGGGGGCGATCTAAATGTTACGGTATCACTATGTGAGACTAGTGGGGGTGTGAATAGGCTGTCATCTCACTCTGTCGCTTTTGGGAGTTGGTTGAATACTACTCAGTTGATCGACCTGGCTACATTAGACCGTAATTCACTTGGTCTCGTGGCCGATCGGCTAGTACAAGAATCTCTAAACGACTTGATCGGGTTTTGATGAGCCCTACTGCGAGGCTCCGCTGGCCCAGTGCGACGGTCAGACACCTCCCCTGGTTTTCATCTAATCATATCCCGCTTCTTATCAATTTGGAACCAAGTTGTGACGTTAATCCTAAAAGGCGCCCTTTCCGGTTTCAAGCTACTTGGATTCTTCACCCGGAGTTTGAAGCTACCATTGCCAATGCCTCGGAGCATCTTTCTTGCCATTTTGTGGCCCTGAAGAAGCTGCAGTTATTCCTTAAAGATTGGAACAAACGTGTTGTTACGCTAAGAACGTGACACGCAAAAGTCTTAAATTTATACTCGTTATATTTTCCTAACTCCTAGCGAAGCCGCAGTGTACGGGACGTTTCGTAGTAAGGATAGTATTCCGAGGTCGAACACAAAGACTGAGGTGAAATCGAGTCAAATAGTGACTAAGTATAGTGTCGATCTAAGCTAAGAAAAGATGAAAGAAACAAATAAATGAAAATCTCAATATTTTTGGGTTTGGTTTTGTGTGGTGATCAATCAAGGATCACAACGATATAAGAATGCAAAACAAACTAACAATCTAGCAATTCAACACAAACAAGTAAGACAAACACGAGATATGAGATCAAAGAGAGAAAAGCGGATTCTAGGGGTTGGAAATTCCGGTTATGGCATAAGACTCAAGCTTTTAATCAACCTTGGATAAACTATAGTATGTTGGGAAGGAATGTTTCTCAAGTGGGGTCAATTACCGGGTAGGTCTCATGATCCACTAATCCCGCGCCTAAGGTCCTATCACCAGGTAAGTCTCTAGGAGCCTAAGGAAGGGATATCTACACAAACCGGATGGCTATCTAGGGATCTAACCTCTCCTTACCGGGTAAGTCTCGGGAAGGCAAGTCCTAAACACCTATCCTAGCACACTCAGTCCAACAGCGGCTTGTGAGGCTCACTACTACCTAGAGTTCGTCATCTTCGGTATCTAAGAGCAAGAATCACCGGGTAGGTCTCTTCTAACACTTAGTTGCTAACACTAGGTCACCCTAGGATAGATTTAGCTCAACAAACAACATTCTAACATTCTAGCACTTAGATTCATCAAAACAAGTGAGTTAGTTAGAACCACGGGTTGTTCATCCCAGTCCACGGCCGTGGAAAGGCAAGAACGAACCGTGGTTTCCAACAACAGCTCGGTTCAGGCAAACAAATCAACCAAAGGTACATCTAAGTCCATTCTATCATAGTCCAAGCCATAACCATCACCTCCTTACCCTAGAATCACATCTATCTAGCCAACAACATGCATCATCACAATCAAAGTCATCAAGCATAAAATCATGGAATCCATATCAAGAGGATGAAATGAAATAGAGATGAACAAGTAGAACAAAGAAAATCAAGCTGAATGTATGATAAGAAAGACTTACAACCCTTCAAAAGAAGGTTCAATCTCGTTCGTTATAAAAACGAGCAAATCGTCTTCACAAAACTCACTCAAAATCACTCAAGGTATGAAAAACTAAGAATGGTGTGTTATTCTCTTCTTCTCCAATGGAAACCTTTCTTCTCCTCCAAGTGTAGCTCCAATCCAATCTTCCAATGAGAGAATATGTGTTGTTGAGAGTGTGGGAGAGAATGGAATGATGGGGTCCGTTTCTAACAGCCTGCAGGACCATCTTATATCCTCAACAAATTGCAAGAGTCGGCCATGAAGATCTTGGGTCAGCTGTCGCAGCTGTATGGGGAAAACTACGGCCCATTTCCACGCCCGTGGAAGTCCCAGTGGCCGTGGTTTTGGTGCCTCAACTTGTTTTGGATCATCAAGCCACGATTTGGTGCAAGGCATGCACCAACAAGGTCCCATGTGTCCTCCTTAGCTCCTAACTTGCTTCCCAATGAGTCCGAAGGTGTGTCACCTCGAGAAACGATCCTCAAATGTATCGATTAAGCTCCTAAATCTCCCAAAATACCTACAAAGCACGCAAAAGTCCGTGTAGACGTCTATCTCGAGAAAATACATGAATTGAGTGCAAACGTCATGAACTAGTGCTAAACCATGCATGAATGAGCAGGGAAACTATCTAAATGAGTGCCTAATCTAACATCATAAATCGTGTTATCAAAAATACCCCATACCTAAGGTTTGCTCATCCCCAAGCAAGTCCCAAACTATAGACTAAGAGATGACATGATTTATGCATGCAGAAAAACAACAAAATCTTTTTGGAGTTGTGCTTCTAATATTGGATCACCTTCATAGTCATGTTTCATGGCAATGGACAAGCAATCATGTGTCAAATAAATGAAGGCACGGAAAGACAATTATACTTAACTCGAAAGCATGCATGAAATGTAAAAATGAAGAACTCAAGATGATCATGAGCATATCCAATCTAGATCACTAAGTCTTACACACATGCAAATAGGTCACAAGGGCTTGTGACATAAAAGGCCAAGAAACGTTGTGATTAGGTGGAAATTTTTAAGTTCATGTGATGCTAATCCGGGAAAGGAACTAAACAACCACAACTTCACATTTTTTATCAACTTCCCACAAGTGTATATTTTTCTCCATTTTTCTTTCTTTTCTTTTCTTTTCCTTTCACTTATTTTTGAGACAATGGCATTGGTGTACAAAAGCCGAAACCTTGGTGATTAGCCGTCCTCGGGCTTTTTTATTTTTCGAGGTGCATCCACACCGGGCACACATACCAAAGCTCATTAGGACTATCGGTTTATTTGACTTTGGCAAGGCACAAACACCCGATTATGTGAATGGTGCCGAGTTACTCGTCATTTAAACCAACGTCCCCAAACCTATATTTTTGTCTACACTTTCACAACAAATTCAGTACTTCATTCACAACATTCTTTCATCAACAACTTCACCCCACACTTGCTTTTCACACACTCAACACACTAACATGCTCCTATTCCCGGATGGGTCAAAAGAGGTCAAATTTTGTATCAATTGAGGTGCTCAAACAACATGATCAAGATGAGAAGTAGAGAAATATGAATTGCCTTAATCATTCCTAGATGATGTGCAAGAACTTGCATGTAATTTTGACTTTCAATCCTCAATCCAATCAAGACAAACATCATGATCTCAATCCATTCATGGGATTCAAGATAAGTACTTCAAGTCCACATATGCATTCATCTATTCAACACATAAGGCCATCCATAGCCAATTCACACAACAATCTCATCATAAGGGTCATTCCCAAACTTAGAAGCACTAAATTTTTTTTTAAAATTTTCTGATTTTTTTTGGAAATTTCGAAATATGTATGTACAATGCAAAATGCTAATAAAACATGTGACAAAAAGAAACTATCCTAGATGCAAATCATGCAAAAGATCATGCAAACCCCACCCCATACTTAGAAACACATTGTCCCTAATGTGTAAATGAAGTAAAGAAGAGTGAAAGAGGGTTCTCACAATGTAAAAATGGTTTGCTTTGGTATTTGGGATTACTCAAGTGAAGTGATGTCGGATGATCCTATCAACGATGGTAGAGAGCTCAAAGTGTTCGTTATGGCGTCAGGATCCGCGCTAGGCACCGCTAGCAGTCCAAGTCCCGCGTTCGCTCCACCCACAATTGATGAGGGACTCATCGTCATCATCCACATGCCATGCAAGGCTTCCATGCTACCAAGACTCTAGCACACAAACTCCAAACACACAAAAACAGAAAATTCTAAACAAAAACAAAAACGAAAAAGGGAAAGATGTCTACCAATGGGTTGCCTCCCATCAAGCGCTTCTTTAAGGTCATTAGCTTGACCAAATTCGGGGGCGTCTCACTCAAGGTGAAGTGGGGCAATCATATCCACCGGAGCTCCCGGGATATACTTCTTCAAACGGTGCCCATTCACCTTAAAATCTCCACAATGCTCCCCACCTATCTCAACCGCTCCATGGGGAAATATCTTCTTCACCACATAAGGACCCGTCCATTTTGACTTTAGCTTTCCGGGGAAGAGCCGCAGCCTTGAGTTGAAGAGAAGGACAAGGTCGCCTTCACTCAACTCTTTCGGGAAGAGACGCTTGTCATGCCAACGTTTGGTCCTTTCTTTGTAGATCCGGGCGTTTTCATAGGCATCCAACCGGATCTCCTCAAGAGCGTTCATGTCTAGCAATCTCTTCTCACCGGCCTTCTTGAGGTCAAAACTTAGCCACCTTATAGCCCAATACGCTCTATGCTCCATTTCCATCGGAAGGTGGCATGAGTTGCCATAAATTAGCTTGTAGGGAGTGGTGCCAATCGGTGTCTTGAAAGCGGTTCTATAAGCCCACAAAGCATCATCGAGCTTCATAGCCCAATCCTTTCTCGTCCTTGAAACTGTCTTCTCAAGAATTCCCTTTATCTCCCGGTTGGAGATCTCCACTTGGCCACTAGTTTGGGGATGGTAAGGTGTTGCCACCTTATGAGTCACCCCATACTTAGCCAAAAGTGCCCCAAAGTTCCTATTAGTGAAGTGCTTCCCTCCATCACTTATGATCACCCTTGGTGTTACAAACCTAGGGAAGATCACTCGGTTGAAGAACCGCACCACAACCTTGACATCATTTGTGGGAGAGGCGATTGCCTCCACCCATCTCGAAACATAGTCTACCGCCAATAGGATGTAGAGGTTGCCACAAGAAGAGGGGAATGGTCCCATGAAGTCCACACCCCACACATCGAATATCTCCACCTCTTGTATGTTGTTCAAGGGCATCTCATTCCTCCTTGAGATGTTGCCCGTCCTTTGGCAAGTATCACAAGCTACCACAAAATTCTGCACATCCTTGAACAAACTTGGCCAAAAGAAACCCGATTGCAACACCTTCGCACATGTCTTGTGTGAGCTAGCATGGCCTCCACATGGCAAGGAGTGACAATGACGGATCACACTCTCCACCTCATCCTCAGTATGCATCTCCTAAAGACTCCATCCGTCGCTCTCTTGAACAAAAGCGGTTCACTCTAATAGTAATGCCTCACATCCTTGAAGAACTTTTTCCGCTGGGCATATGACAAACCGGGTGGCACTTCTTCACACACAAGATAGTTCACAATGTCCGCATACCATGGCTCATTTCCCTTGGATACTTGAAGCAAGCACTTCTCCACCATTTGCAATTGCTCATCCCGGAATGAGTCATCAATCGGGATGCCATCTTTCTCAATCTCCAACGGTGGGAGTCTACTAAGGTGGTCCGCCACAGAATTTCGGACCCCTTCTTATCCCGGATTTCCAAATCAAACTCTTGAAGAAGAAGGATCCACCGAATCAAACGAGGCTTGGCATCCTTCTTTGTAAGGAGATAACGGATCGCAGCATGATCTGTATACACAATGACCTTCACTCCAACAAGATACGAGCGGAACTTCTCAAATGCATACACAACCGCTAGCAACTCCTTCTCGGTGGTAGCATAATTGAGTTGGGCATCATCTAGCATCTTGCTAGCATAATATATGGCATGTGTACGCCCATCTTTCCTTTGCCCCAAAACAGCCCCAACGGCTACATCGCTCGTGTCACACATGATCTCAAACGGTAAACTCCAATCCGGCGGTTGCATGATGGGTGCGGAGATCAAAGCATTCTTCAACCTAGAAAAAGCCTCAAGGCAATCCTTGGAGAAAACAAACTCAACATCTTTCATTAGTAGGTTAGTAAGAGGCTTAGAAATTTTAGAGAAATCTTTAATGAATCTCTGGTAAAAACCGGCATGCCCTAGAAAACTCCTTACCCCCTTCACCGAGGTAGGTGGTGGCAACTTCTCTATCGTCTCTATCTTAGCCCTATAACCTCAATGCCACGGTTGGACACCAAGTGTCCCAACACAATGCCTTCACTTACCATGAAGTGGCATTTTTCCCAATTTAAGACAAGGTTTGTCTCTTCCACATCTCTTAAGCATATAGACAAGTTAGCGAAACAATCATCAAATGAAGATCCATAAACAGAAAAATCATCCATAAACACTTCCATGATATTTTCAATATACTCCGAAAAGATGGCCATCATACACCTTTGAAAGGTGGCGGGTGCATTACACAACCCAAATGGCATTCTCCTATATGCAAATGTACCCCAAGGACATGTGAATGTGGTTTTCTCTTGATCATAGGGGTGAATAGGGATTTAGAAGAATCCACTATAGCCATCTAAGTAACAAAAATGGGAATGTTGAGCTAATCTTTCTAGCATTTGGTCAATGAAAGGAAGAGGGAAGTGATCTTTCCTAGAGGCAACATTTAGCTTCCTATAGTCTATACACATTCTCCACCCCGTAACCGTTCTAGTTGGGATTAGTTCATTATTCTCATTAGTTACTACGCTCATCCCACCCTTCTTAGGAACCACATGCACGGGACTAACCCATTTACTATCCGAAATTGGGAAAATGATTCCCGCATCTAGCAATTTAAGAATCTCCTTCTTTACTACTTCTTTCATGATTGGGTTTAGTCTTCTTTGAGGTTCAATTGAAGGTTTATGGTTGTCTTCCATCAAGATCTTATGCATGCACAAGGAAGGTTTAATGCCAACTAAATCATTAATGGTATAGGCAATAGCCTTCCTATGCAATCTCAACTCATGCAACAATCTACTCAACTCATCATCATTCAAGCATGCATTAACAATCACCGGATATGTAGAATTATCACCAAGAAAAGCATACTTAAGATGAGAGGGGAGGGGTTTAAGTTCAAGTTTAGGAGGACCTTTAACGATTGGAGACGCTCCATATAATGTAGGTTGAGATGAATCCAAAGCTAATGAAGACTCCTCAAGGCTCCTTGAAGCTTGATCAACAACCAATGCAGTTTCTGGAGAAACCACGGGCAAAATCACGGGCTCTGGCACAACCACGGCCGTGGAACTTGCAAAGCTAGCCTTTTTGAGCATTCCAGAGAGTTCCACGGGACATTCCACGGGCGTGGTTCTTCCCCCAGGCCGTGGTTCACACAGCAATTCAGCACACCTTCGTGTACTTCAAATTCAGCTCTTGTCTCCTTTTCCAATGCTTCCAAAGCCTTGATTTCTTCATTTCAAGCCTCCTCAACTCCTTCCTCCATCAAACTTAAGCTAAGAACTTTCTCTAAGGGGTCCTTGATCAAGATCGAGCTCACAACTTCTCTAGACTCCTCTTGCTCGACAATGTTGAACACATCTTCACCAAGGGCTGGCCCCTTCATCATTGTGGATAGTTTGAACTTGATATTCTTTTCTCCAATGTTGAAGGAGAGAATTCCATTTTTACAATCCACCAAGCATCCGGAAGTAGCCAAGAAAGGTCTCCCTAAGATGATAGGAACCGGATAGTCCGCCGGGATGTCCAAGACAACAAAATCAATCGGCACATAGAACTTCCCGAGTTGCACCGGTATGTCCTCCAAGATTCCAACCGGGTGAGTGATTGAACGGTCCGCCATGTAAAGGGTCATCTTGACCGGCTTTGGCTCTCCTAGCCCAACCTTGTTGCAAAGTGCAAGCGGTATGATGCTTACACTTGCCCCAAGATCACAAAGGGCTTCATACTTCACTTCTCCCGCTCCAATTGGCACACAAAAAGATCCCGGATCTCTTAGCTTGGGAGGCATCTCCTCTCTCATGGTTTGAATCAACTCCGAGGATTTCTTCGTCATTCGCACTTCTCCTTACTCCTCCAACTTCCTCTTGTTAGAGAGAATTTCCTTCAAAAACTTGCCATATGTCGGCATTCCTAGAATAGCATCCATGAACGGAATGTTAACATGCAATTTAGACATAAGTTCAAGGAATTTACCGAAGTGTTTGTCCAAACGATCTCTTGCTCGTGATTGTGGGAATGGTAGTGGTGGCTTGTATGGAGGTGGTGCCACATATGTTGGCTCATCTTCCTTGTTCTTTCCTCTCTTTTCTTGCAAGGTCTCTTCCTCTACCACTACTTGCTTCCACTTGTCACTTCCCTTAGGTAAGGGATCCTTTATGCTCAGCCCACTTCTTGTTGTGATGGCCAACACTTGGCCTCTCGGGTTATCTTCGGTTCTTCCGGGAAGCTTTCCCGGATCTCTATGAGCTTCACCCGCCTTTTGGAACACTTGTGCTTCCAACACCTTTTGAGCCTTAGAAATGGAAGTCACCGTGCTCTCAAGACCACTCAACCTTCCAAGAAATTGCTCAAACATCATCTCGGTTCTATCCTTTGGAGGTTGAGTAAATCCGGGTGGAGGTTCTTGTGAAGCATTTGGTGGTGGAGCTGCGCTTATGGAAGCGGGAGGGTTCAAGGCTCCATCCGGGTTAGAATAGGAAAACCCGGGATGGTTGTGGTTAGGCCGGTAATTGTTGAATTGCCGGTTGTTGTTGAAGTTCCTTGGGCCTTGATAGTTGTTGTAGTTTCCCCTTCCCATATAGTTTGCATCTTCCTTCTTGGAAGACAAGTTTGCTTGCACTTGCACTTGAGGGGTTGCTTGACTCTTCAAAGTTGTAGCACACAACTCCCTCAAAGACTTTAGCTCATTGTTGATTGCATCAAGCTTGAAATTACTCATGGTGACTTCACTCACCTCATATGCTCCCGCTTTCCTCCCATCACTCTTCCTATGGGAGTACTTCTCAATCACCAAAGCTTGTTTCTCTACAAACTCCCAAGCTTCATCCACATTCTTTTCCATGAAAGTCCCACCGAAAAGAGATTGAAGCTTGAATTGGCTATCTTCATCAAGTCCCTTGAAGTAGATCTCCAAAAGCTCTATTTTCGGTATACCATGGTGCGGACAATCTAGGAGAAGGTCTTTGAACCTCTCCCAAGACTTGAATAGGCTTTCTCTATCCTTCATCACGAAGGCATTGATCTTCCCTCTTAGCTCGGTAGTCTTGGAAGGTGGGAATAACTTAGTCAAGAACTCGGTTGTCATCTCCTCCCAAGTACTCACACGCCCTAGTGCAATCGATTGGTACCAAGCCAAGGCTTTATCCTTAAGAGAGAAGGAAAAAGCCCTAAGCTTATGGTTGTTGTTCTCCAACCTAGGCGGTCTTAGAGTCTCCATCAATATCTCGTAGTTCATCAAATGTTGTTGAGGGGACTCTCCTTCCATCCCTCCAAATTGATTATGCCGGATCATTTGTAGAACTTGAGGGCGGAGCTCATAATCATGGGCTGCGGGATCTCCTAAGTTTACACCCGGTCGGTGTACTCTTTGAGCCGGATCCATACGTTGCCCTAACGTTTGTGGCTCCTCAATCATTATTGGCTCAAACCGAATATTAACCGCCGGCTGTGGTTGTGGTGGTGGTGGAGGAGGTTGTTGACGATTAAGCTCTCTTTGCACAAGAGCTTGCCTAATCTCTTCAATCTCCCTCCTAGTTGCTTCTTGCCTCTCATTGGCAAGTCTCCTTTCATTCTCCAAGAGCTCATCTCTTAACCTAATTTACTCTAAAGCCTCATCCAACTCAGCTTGAAGATCTCTTGCGGCCATCTTCTTCTTCTTCTTCTTCTTCTTCTTAATGCTCTTAGATCTAGCCTTAAGGTTTTTCTCCGGTTCGGGATCGAATGGAGCTAAATCCTTACCACGATATCTTCGCATGCTCCTAAAGAATGAGAGATATCCTGAAAATGCAAAGACACAAACCAAACAAGATCAAAAGCAACAAGAAAGACCTACACAATAAACAATCACGAAAATGATTCAATCTAGACCTAGTCCCCGACAACGGCGCCAAAAACTTGTTACGCTAAGAATGTGACACGCAAAAGTCTTAAATTTATACTCGTTATATTTTCCTAACTCCTAGCGAACCCGCAGTGTACAGGACGTTTCGTAGTAAGGATAGTATTCCGAGGTCGAACACAAAGACTGAGGTGAAATCGAGTCAAATAGTGACCAAGTATAGTGTCGATCTAAGCTAAGAAAATATGAAAGAAACAAATAAATGAAAATCTCGATATTTTTGGGTTTGGTTTTGTGTGGTGATCAATCAAGGATCACAACGATATAAGAATGCAAATCAAACTAACAATCTAGCAATTCAACACAAACAAGTAAGACAAACACGAGATATGAGATCAAAGAGAGAAAAGCAGATTCTAGGGGTTGGAAATTTCGGTTATGACATAGGACTCAAGCTTCTAATCAACCTTGGATAAACTATAGTATGTTGGGAAGGAATGTTTCTCAAGTGGGGTCAATTACCGGGTAGGTCTCATGATCCACTAATCCCGCACCTAAGGTCCTATCACCGGGTAAGTCTCTAGGAGCCTAAGGAAGGGATATCTACACAAACCGGATGGTTATCTAGGGATCTAACCTCTCCTTACCGGGTAAGTCTCGGGAAGGCAAGTCCTAAACACCTATCCTAGCACACTCAGTCCAACAACGGCTTGTGAGGCTCACTACTACCTAGAGTTCGTCATCTTCGGTATCTAAGAGCAAGAATCACTGGGACTTCCACGCCCGTGGAAGTCCTAGTGGCCGTGGTTTTGGTGCCTCAGCTTGTTTTGGATCATCAAGCCACGATTTGGTGCAAGGCATGCACCAACAAGGTCCCATGTGTCCTCCTTAGCTCCTAACTTGCTTCCCAATGAGTCCGAAGGTGTGTCACCTCGAGGAATGATCCTCAAATGTATCGATTAAGCTCCTAAATCTCCCAAACTACCTACAAAGCATGCATAAGTCCGTGTAGACGTCTATCTCAACAAAATACATGAATTGAGTGCAAACGTCATGAACTAGTGCTAAACCATGCATGAATGAGCGGGAAAACTATCTAAATGAGTGCCTAATCTAACATCATAAATCGTGTTATCACGTGTCTTTGGGGATATACATCGGAGGAAAGATAGCTTATTGAAGAAACTTGAAGAAGTCGAAGCCTAGTTGGTGAATGGCCCGTCTGATGATCTGATTGCGCTATAGAAATATGTCAATGATGACCTGGGTTGTGTCCTTCAATAGAAAGAAGTTCTCTGGTGCCAAAAATCGTGCCAACAGTGGCTTTCATGCGGGAATCAGAATACCACATTCTTCCATCTTTCCACCATTGTTAGGATACAACGAAATAAGGTGGAACTCTTCTCTTGGATAATGGTGAATGGTGTCTTGATCAGGTTAGTCTTGAGAATCATGGTGTCCAGTTCTTTAAGTCGCTCTATGGACCATCTGAGCTTGGCTCTCTCTCTCTCTCTCATATTTTGAGAGGCTGATTTCCGGCATTAACCCCTAATCAAATTGCAAGCTTGACTCGTCCCTTCTGACCTTGAAATTTTGGCTACTGTGAAGAATATGGCAGTGCTTAAGGCTCCGGGGCCTGATGGGTACCAGCCGGTCTTTTATCAAAAGATTTGTAGTTCGGTTGGTCCTTTACTAATTCGGTTTGTTCACTTTCCTTGATTCCGGCATTCTTCCTAACGAATCGAATGAAACTCTTGTTGTTTTGATTTAGAAAGTTGCCAAACCAGATATGCTTCGGTACTTTCGCCCAATCAGTCTTTGCAATGTATCATACAAGGTCATTTCTAAAATGCTCACTAACCAGCTCAAACCTCTTATGAGTCATCTTGTTAGTCCTATGCAGGCAAGCTTCATCCCGGGACGGTCCATCTCAGATAATATCTTTTTAGCTCAGGAGTCTATCCACTCCATGAAGCGGAAGAAAGGGAAGAAAGGGTGGATGGTCCTTAAACTCGATTTGGAGAAGGCTTATGACATGCTTCGGTGGGAATTTATTCTTGAGACTCTGCAGGACCTTCAACTTCCGAAACTGTGTGTGGAAAGGGTAATGTAATGTATTACCATCAGCTCAATGAGTGTGTTATAGAATGGTGAGCGAACTCAGCATTTTTGGATGACCAAAGGGATCCGACAAGGAGATCCGCTCTCCCCCTATATTTTTGTGCTTTGCCTGGAAAGATTGGGGCATCTGATTGAGGAAGCGGTGAGGGAGGATCGTTGGAAAGCAATGCAATTGTCGCGCATGGGCCCGTCTATTTCTCACCTCTTTTTCTAGATGATATCCTTCTGTTTGCGGATGATTCGACCTCTCAAATGATGATTATTAAGGGCATCCTGGACAAGTTTTGTGGAACATCGGGTCTCAAAATTAGCAATGCAAAATCTAGGTTCTTTGTTTCACAGAATATGCGTGGATCGTTAGAAACTCGCCTGAGCGAAGTTAGTGGGTTCGCCCATACCCATGACTTGGGTCTGTATTTGGGGATCCCTCTTAAACATGAGTCTGTGTCTAAATCTTTGTTCAATCCGTTGTTGGAGAGAATGACTTCTAGATTGGCGGGATGGAAAGCTGCTAAACTCAGCCTGGCTGGCCGTTCAACGCTTGTCAAATCGGTTCATGCAATGATGCCCTTGAACTATATGTCCACGATCTCTCTGCCGACTAGCGTCACTAAAAGGATGGACCAAGTGTGTCAAAACTTCCTATGGGGTACCATTGAGAGGGGAAGGAAGATGCATCTCATTAGTTGGTCTAAGATTTGCTAGCCCTTGAATAATGGAGGTTTGGGGATTTGTAGGGCTGCCGATATTAACCTTGCCGGAAATTGGAAGTTAGGATGAAGAATCTTCATGAAATGTAAGCTTATGTGGTCCCAAATCATTGTTCGGAAGTACTCGATTGCGCATTAGAAATGGCGGAGTCAGATTATGACCAAAGGGCGTGACTCTTATATCTAGAAAGGTATAGCACATGCTTATAACACAGTTATCTCCCCTAACTTGGGATGGAGCTTCAAAAATGGTAGGAGAACCAGATTTTGGAGTGACATTTGGGTATCCACTAAGCCTCTCTCGTGATCATGTCAAACCCCATTATCCGAGTCAGAACTAGAGCCAAAGGTCCGTGATTTTCTTTGTGAAGATGGTTCATGGGACTTTAATTATCTTTCGAGTCGTCTTGACAATGGCAGCTTATTGCGTGTACTAGCGATCAGAATTTGGGATACTTCCTGCAAGGATACTGTTCCGTGGATGCTATCTAATGGTGGAGTCTTCTCCGTTGCTACTGCCTATGAGGCCATCTGGGTGGCTCGCACTAGTTTGTATGTGTGAGGGGGCTTATTTACTCGTATTTGGTAGCTTCAAGTTCATCAGAGAATCAGGTACTAGGTCTGGCAGCTGGCCTGGGATGCTCCACTTACGAACCTTGAACATTGGCGGCGACATATTACTGAGTCTCCTCACTGTTTGGCCTGCCAAGATGTTGATGAATCGCTTATCCATCTACTTAAGGACTGTATGCTGACTAAGCCGGTCGGGCTTGATTTGCTGCCCTCTCAACTGCTCCCTTCTTTCTTTGAACTCACTTGGGAAGACTAGCTATTTGCCAACGTTAATATAGGGACGGTTAATTCGATTCAAACCTACTGGAGGGACTTGTTTGCTACGGCTCTTTGGTGGCTTTGGAAGTGGAAGAATGCTCGGGTGTTTAATGAGGGCAGGGTGGCGAGAGAAAAGGCTAGCTTCATTAAGTCACAACATATGGAGTATGTACGTACTAACAAACTTATGGGAAGCTCCATTAGTTTTAAGAAACAGATCCAATTCATCAGTTAGAGTAAATTGAAAGATGGATGGGTGAAAATAAACTCAAACGGGGCTTCGCGTGGAAAAATTGGTACCTCTGCGGCTGGTGTTGTGATAAGGAACGAGAGGGCTGCCTGGATCCATGGTGTGGTTGCTAACTTGGGGGATACAACGGCTACGGATGTGGAATTCTCGGGTGCTATTCATGGTTTGGATCTTGCATGGGATATAGGTTAACGAAGAGTTGAGGTGGAGTTGGACTCGCTCTTGGTTGTCGGTTTCATTGCGAAGGGATGAGCAATTCGCACCATCTTGCTATCCTGGTGGCTCGCTGCCAAGGCTTCATTATCCGAGACTGGATTGTTAATTTCAATAATATCTGAAAACTCCACCTTGATTATATATTTGTATAGGTGATGATGATGGAAGACTTAAACACAAATGAAGTGGTTTTATACACTAACAATTTATTGATTATATATCGAGTTGCTTGGTTGGTTTGTTTAGAATGTGTGCAGGTCTTGAAACGCATTTCAAGGGACCTTTGAAGGCCTTGATATCGGATGCAAGGACAAACAAGGTATTTAGAGTGATTAAAGATGGAGGCCTTGAAAGATCAGAAGTCAAGACCCGCCAAGGCTCTTGAAACTCTAATCAAAACAAAGCACGCTGAAGGAATTCAAATTCAACAAACTAAATCTACCAAGCGGCAAAGAAGATCTTCTAAAAAGATATGCCCAGCAAGAAGATATGTTCAAAGAAGATCTCAACCGACCAAGGAAGATTTGAATCAAAACAGGATCTTTCAACAATCCTCAACCAAAAGCACAAAGATCTTCTCTCAAACGGAATTTAATATCTTCACAAAAAATATGAGAAGATTATGGACAAGAGAGATCAACGTGTTTTAAGGAGATAAAGATGGTAGAAGATCTACAACGTCTACCTGATCTTAACCACAAAGCGACTTTCATGGAGAAGAAAAATCATCCTCAAACGGTCATCTTCCCAACGGCTAGAAGACCTCTCCATAGAAGTCTATAAATGAAGTTGTCAATTGAAGAACAAAATATAAGCTTACACAGAAACATCAAAAGTCTTCAAGCGATCCAAAACATCTTTATTCGATCAAACAGTTTTTCTTTCTCTCTTTTACTTAAAGCGTTATCCCCTAGAGAGAGATAAAACTCGAGAGCTCCATTGGTATATCTAAAAAGTGTTATACTAGAGTGTGTGTTACTCTGCGAAGTAACTAGGCTATTATAGTAAGGTGAAGAGTTGGAGCTAGATCGTAGCATTGATTACAGTGAGAGAACAAGGGGATTTCTTCTAGTTTGTATCTAGGACTCTTTGAAGCTGATAATAGATAGTTAGATCCTACGGCTATACCCTGGGACAAAGAGTAGGCTATTTAGATTCCAACTTCGTAAACATATCCTTGTGTCGATCTTTTACATTCCGCACTTTATCTGCTTTATTGTGACTAGCTTTGTTTTGCGGGTGAACAAAGTGAAGGTTCTTGAACTCAGTTTCAAAGCTCTTGAAATCAAAGTGGGTCACAAAGAGCTGAGATCGATATCAAGGCCTTTGAAATAAGTTTCAAAGCCTTGAGATAGGTTTTTGCGAAAAGTTCTCATACTCTATTCAACCCCTCCCCCTTCTAGAGTATCTTTTATCCTTTTTATTCACCTAACGGTTCTTCAATTGGTATCAGAGCTAGAATCACGTATATTAATTTAACAATCAGTGAGACTAATCATGAATCTTGTAGGTGATGGAGGATTTGCTCAAGGAAGATCCTCATCTCGACCACCACTTTTCTGTGGAAACAACTTTGCCCATTGGAGAGTACTCATGCGTATGTTCATTATCGATCAGGACATGGAACTATGGAGCATCATTCAGAATGACCCCAAAGTTCTAACTATGAGAGTTGAAGGTGTCCAAGTCCCAAAGAAGGAAGCTGACTTCACACAAGCTGACCTGGACAGTGTGTCAAAGAACTACAAAGCTATGAACCTACTCTACAATGAATTAGATTCAAACGAATTCAACCGCATCTCATCATGCAAGAGTGCAAAGGAAATATGGGACAAACTTGTTGTTACATACGAAGGAACAGGTCAAGTTAAGGAAACAAAGATTAGCATCTTCCTCAGACAATATGAGCTATTCAAGATGAATCCAAATGAACCAGTCAAAGAAATGTTCACAAGATTCATTGAGATCGTGAACAACCTGGATTCACTAGGAAAGGTCTTCACAAATGAAGAAAAAGTTGAGAAGGTTCTAAGGAGCTTACCTAAAGCAAAGTGGGGACCAAAGATGACTGCCATCGAAGAAGCTCAAAATCTCTCAACTCTCCCTCTTGATGACCTCCTTGGAAAACTCACATACACGGAATGGTTCTTGGTGAAGAAGATGGAGAGCTCCCATCTAGCACTAAGAATTTGGCATTAAAATCAAGGAAGGACGAGTTACCATATGAAGAGGAAGACAGTGATGATGATGATGATGAAGAAGAAGATGCAATTTCCATGATCTCTAAGGGTCTCACGAGAATTCTCAAGATAAAGAAACAGTCTGCAAACAATAGAGAATATCCACAAACATCAAAACCCCGAGGTAAGTTTTTTAATTCTAACAAGAAAAATAAAGTGCTGACTTGTTTTGAATGTGGTGAAACAGATCATCTAGTTAAGGACTGTCCACAAAAGAAGAGGACCAACTTCAAGAAAAATGATCGAAAGAAGAAAGCTAAGGTAGCATCATGGAGTGATTCAGATTCCTCAAATGAATCAGGATACGAAAAAGAACAAGAAAACCTATGTCTTATGGCCGATCATGAACAAGCAAACCTATGTTCTTAAGTACCATCATGTCTCAACGTGAATCTAACCTAAAACAATTCCTTAAAGACATTATTATATGTGACAAAGAACATAAAATAAGGATAAATTCTTTAAAAGAAAAGCTTCTTCAACAAGAAAAACAACTAAGTGAAATGTCTTTGAAGATTGAAAATCTTAACACAAAGAAGGAAGACCTTGATGACAACATCAAGGCCTTGGAATCGGAAAATGTGATTCTCAACGACAACCTCTCCTCTCTTCATCAAAACTATATCGATCTAGAGAAAGAGAAGGTTGATCTAACTTTGACGTGTCAAGACCAGAAGGCTGCACTTGTTAAATTTACTCGTTCAAAAGCTAATCTTGAAAGAATGATGGGTGAACAAAAGGGTCATGTCCATATAGAAGAAATGATCCTTTTATCATTAGAAGCAACTATCCTCTATGTTTACAGAACAAGTCAAACAAATATGGGTTCCTAAAGGTACAAGACCACCATACATGATCGAGCCTGAATATGGACCAAAATATGTCATTTGGACGGCCCGGAAAGGTTGATGTTTGTTGTTTTACAGGCATAAATAGATATTAGATAGTGGTTCCTCAAGACACATGAGTGGAAAAAGTTCACTATTCTCATATTTAAAGAAGCAATCATCTGGAACCATTACGCTTGGTGATAAAGGAAAGTAAGACATTATTGGCATTGGTAAAATATGATATAATTCATCTAACTTTATTGATGATGTATATCTTGTTGACGGTTTAAAGTATAATCTGCTTAGCATCTCTCAAATATGTGATAAAGGCAACAAGGTTATGTTTGATTCAGAAAAATGTGAAGTTCAAGACAAAACGACGGGTGACATTGTGCTTACTGCTCCTAGATGTAACAATGTTTATTATATGAGTACTAACCAAGTTTCAGGAACTAAGCTAAAATGTGTCAAGGCCTTGACTGATGATCCAAGGCTTTGGCATAGAAGACTTGGCCACGTAAGCATGCATACAATGCAGAAGCTACTTTTAAACGATTTGGTATGTGGCTTGCCAAACCTAAACTTCAAGGTAGATGAACTATGTTAAGCTTTTACACAAGGTAAACAAACAAGAGGTTCATTCAAACCTAAGAAAGTTGTAAGTTCTTCTCGACCCATTGAACTTTTACATATGGATCTTTGTGGACCTATGCGTGTCAAATCTCCCAAAGGTAAGCAGCACATCCTTGTTATTGTGGATGATTTTTCTCGTTTCACATGGATTTCTTTCTTACGAGAAAAATCTGAAGCATTGTTTGAGTTTTTAAAATTGTGTTAGGAGTTGTAAACTTTGAAAAACCTACCAACCGTTTCTATAAGAGGTGATCATGGTAGAGAATTTGATCAACTAAAGTTTGACTTGTTTTGTGTGAAATATGGTATATCACATAACTTTTCAGCACCTAGAACCCCTCAACAGAATGGAGTTATGGAACGCAAAAATCGCACCCTTGAGGATATGTCTAGGACTATGCTTTTAGAAAACAATATGCCAAAAGATTTTTGGGCAGAAGCAGTAAACACTGCTAATTACATTTTAAATAGATTTTTAATTTCCCCCATTTTGAAAAAGACTCCTTATGAACTTTTTAAGGGTAGAAAACCTAATATTTCATATTTCAAACTCTTTGGATGTACATGTTTTGTTCATAACAATGAAAAAGATAATCTTGGAAATTTGATGCACGTAGTGATGAAGCTATATTCATTGGATATGCT
Source organism: Fagopyrum esculentum (assembly GCA_033239045.1). Lineage (NCBI taxonomy): Eukaryota > Viridiplantae > Streptophyta > Magnoliopsida > Caryophyllales > Polygonaceae > Fagopyrum > Fagopyrum esculentum. Next base: position 52,637,222 of record BSUD01000005.1, read on the forward strand.
TCAAATAGCCAAGCTTATCGAGTTTATAACAAACGTACCAAAATTGTCAAGGAAAGTATTCATGTCATATTTGATGAAAGCAATGATGGTACTTTGAGTGAAAGTTTTGCAGATCTTAATCTGAATCAACGAGAAGATCACAATTCGAATGAAGATGAAGATCCAAAAGATCAAGAAAAGTATATGCAAGAAAAGATTCAAGATACTAGAGAAAACCCTCAAGAGAACTCCGTTTCAAGGCTTGGAAACCAAACTTCAAGGCCTTGAGATAGGATCCAAGGGCAATACACCAACGGTACCCGAATCTAGTCAAGCATTTAAGCCTCAATCTTCAGGATTTGTTCCATCTTACAAACGAAGGAAGTTTCAACACTCTTCATACCATCCACAAAAGAATGTGATCTCGGATCCTATTCAAACTCGATCTAAAGTAAACAACCTATGTGCATTCTCAGTGTTTGTATCTCTTATTGAGTCAAAGAATTATGTTCAAGCTCTTCAAGAACCCGACTGGATCATTGCTATGCAAAGAATTATGTTCAAGATGTTCCTGATCATGTATTTAAATTGGACAAAGCTCTTTATGGTCTTAAGCAAGCCCCTCGAGCTTGGTATGAAAGATTGTCCAAGTATCCTCTTGAAAAAAATTTGAAAAGAGGTTTGATTGATAAAACTTTATTTATCAAAACCAGAGGCAACGATATATTAGAGGTACAAATCTATGTTGATGATATATTATTCGGTGCTACTAATGATTCCCTATGCAATGAATTTTCAGATATCATGTGCAGGGAATTTGAAATGAGCTTAATGGGTTAGCTAAATTTCTTTCTTGGACTTCAAGTTACACAAGCAAAGAAAGGAACTTTTCTCAATCAAAACAAGTATACCAATGACTTGCTTAAGAATTATAAGATGGATCAATCTAAGGCCTCAAAGACTCCTATGAGTTCGACAATTTCTCTTGACCATGACAAAGATGGCAAAAGTGTAGTACAAAAGGGGTATCGAGGTATGATCGGTTCGTTGTTGTATTTAACTGCTAGTCGAACTGACATTATGTTTAGCGTGTGCATGTGTGCAAGATTTCAAGTTGATCCTAAAGAGCCACACTTGATGTAACGACCGGAATTTTCGTTACGTTTTGATATTTTTAGAGGAGTATTGGGAGACGTGCGCAAGGGCTCACGCCCTTGCGGTTTAGGTTGCGCAGTCGAGTAAGCCGCATGTGCGGCTAGGAGTCCCGCAGGGGCGGTGACACGCGAGGGCGGGGTATTAGCGTTTTCGATCAACCTTTCACCTTCCTATCTTTATAACCCACCTTATTAATGTTGGGGAGTTCATGGCTGAGGGTCCCTTGACATTCCCCTCCTTTATGCAACCACTTCTCCTCTCCCTCTCATTTCATTCACGTTACTTAGTTTTCCCTCTTCCAAAACATCACTATCTAGCTCTCTTCTTCTCCATTCTTCTCCTTGCTTGCTCCAACGTCGATCCATCTTCCTTTAGGCCGGAACTGCAGCGACGTGACAAGGCTAGACCTTGGAGGGTGGCTAAGACCTAGTGTGGAGGTGGGAAGACGTCCATAGCATCCATGGAAGATGACTAGAACAACTGTTACGTTTCTGAGTTTCCGGAAGTGACGAACAGTCAACTTCGAGTCACGATTTGAGTAAGTTATACTCCTCCTTTTCTGCTGAATTTTGGATATCTTATAGATAAGATTTTATAGTAGAACATATCATAATTTGGGATAAATCCAGAGAGTGGTTTAGGAGTTACGATTTTTCAAAGTTGAGAGAGTGTGTAGTTTTGTTGAATGTTTGCTGAATTTCCTAAGTGTTGAAAAAACTGCTAGTTTTGTGATCCAGATTTTGGTAAGGTAGACTCCTCTTTTATTTCTGATTTTCGGATATGTTATAGTTGGTATTTCATAGTAGAACATACTTAAAATTTGAGAGGAATCCGAGTTACAGTTTAAGAGTTATGGCCTCCCAAAGTAGAGACCTTGAGTAGTTTATAGGTTGTGCTGAATTTTGTTTAAAACTGCTTGTGATACAGTTTTGTGATATAGATTTGATTGGGTTATATTTTTGGGTTAGACTTGAATTTTAGATATGTCATAGTTAAGATTGCATAGTAGAATATATCAATATTTGAGAGGATTCCATCTAGAGGTTTAGAAGTTATGATTTTTCAAAGTCGAGGCTGTAAGTAGTTTTCTAAATGGTTGCTAAAATATTCTAAGTGTTAGAAAAACTGCTTGTGATGCAGTTTTGTGAGGTAGATTTGGACGGGTTATTGACCTCTGTTGGACTTGATTTTTGGATATGATGTTGATGGATATACAAAGGAACATGTGGTAAAAGTTGAGAACGATCCGTTGGTTTAATCCAGATTTAGGATGTTCTGAAGTTGGGTATAAGTATAGTTTGGTTTAGAAGAGTTGTGTTAGGTTTTAAGTGTCGATCTATCTTATGCATTTATGTTCTTGTGAGGATAGTGAGCCTATAAGTCTACGGACTTCTAGTTGACTAGAGTGTTGTTGTTCTTGAGAGGATGTTGAGCCTAGAAGTCTAAGGACTTCTAGTTGACTAGAGCGTTGTTTGATCCGTGTGCCTTATTTTGAACAGGCATTGCGTGTTTTTTGGAGGGAACTTGAGAGTATGGTGATCTGTTGCGCTTGGAGACTGGTAAGTCCACGGACTTACTTACCTGGCTTCTTGTATGAGTGTAATGTGTATTAGTGGTGCTTGTTAGTTATGATAAACAACGAACCGGATTAGGCCGACTTTATTATGTTACATAATTGACTCAAGTGTATGACAACGGGTCGTGACATCACTACCCAGCTCTTGCGAGAGCTAGGAGGTTCCCTGCGACCAACCTAGGCAGGTAGACGGTTAGATGCATTAGTATCATTCCTCATTGGTAAACGGGGACATGAGCGAGGTTTGGGAATCCCTCGTGTCACAAAATAAGTATCATTAGTAACGGCTTATCACCTAACTGAAGATAATAAACATACTTGAGTGTGCATGTTGATTATATATGTTGTGTGTGTATGTGCTTTTACCTTTACGCTTATGCGTAGAATGTTAGCTAACGGTATTATACCGCCTTATAGATGCACATGTTAAGACAGTTGTAGAGAGATCCGGAGGGAATGGTCAGTGGGGTCCACGTACTCATTTAGTTGGGGACGGGGATGTCTTCTGTTCTTCATATGCGTCGTTTTAGTACCTTTTCTTTGTAAGGTTGGTACATATTCTTCATGTATATATTGTTTAAAGTTTTCAAATGTTTTTAATACTTTTGTGCCTTGTAGTAAGATCCTAGTAAAATTGTTGTCAAACTAAGGTCGGGACCCATTGTGAGGTACTAACCAGTAGCTTCTCGAGTTTTGAGAATTTGGGGTGTTACACTGGATAGTTGTGAAAAGAATTTTTCGGTATCTCAATGGCTCTAAGGATCTAGGGTTATGGTACCCACGTCAAAGCTTCTTTCACCTCGTTGGCTATACAGATGCAGATTTTGCAGGTTATAAGGTCGATAGGAAGAGCACTTCTGGATGTTGTCAATTCTTAGGGTCATCCCTAATCAGTTGGCACTCAAAGAAGCAAAACTATGTCGCCTTATCCACAGTTGAAGCCGAATATATAGCTGTGGGAGCCTGTTGTGCGCAAATTCTATGGATAGCTCAACAACTTCTTGATCTTGGCTTTGATTTGAAAGGTATTCCCATAAAATGTGATGATACTAGTGCTATTTCAAATACTAAAAATCATGTGCAGCATTCAAGGACTAAGCATATAGATGTAAGACATCACTTCATACGTGATCATGTTGAGAAAGATGATGTTTTGATCTCTTTTATATCAACTAACTTGCAGCTTGTATATATCTTTACCAAGCCCCTACCTGAAGATCAATTCAATTTTATTACATTAGAGCTTGATATGTTGAACAAGGAAGCATTAACGTAGGGGGAGGGGGGTAAATTATGTTATTTTCACCTTCATATGCAACTCACTTGTCCTTTTCAAGGGCCTTGAAACGAGATTCATGGGTAAATAGATTTTCACGGATCTTTTTAGAAGTAATATCCTTTAGATATTCTAATTTCTAAAAAAAATTTTAAGAAAGAGTTTTAAAAGGGATTTCAAAAAGCTTTATTTTCAAATTCAAAAAATTTTGAAAAGTGGTTACAAAATTTATGAAAAGAATTTTAATCAAAAGTGATTCTTCCAAGATTTTGAGTCTCTCAAGATCTTAGTGAACTTACGTTGATGTGACTTTTTCCCTTAAATATCACTTATCTTCCTTCTTTATCTCTTCCGCTTCACCTTCTCTTTGCAAACTCTCGTGCTTTACTCTTTCAATTTTCACAAATCTGGTTCTTCTCTCTTTCTAAATTTTTCATGGCTTCCAAGCGATCTTCAGTTGATGATGCTGCATCATCTGCCCCCAAACGCCAAGGAGTAGTTCAAATCTCCTCAGACTCTGACTCAGACTATGGCTCAGACTCAAGTTCTAGTTCCCCATTTTATATGGATGATGCTGAAATTTTTGCCAAGACGGGTCTTCCCTCACACTGGTTCGGAAGTCAGATTACAGTCAAACATTGGCTGAATGGGTTCAATGATCGGAATCAATGCATGTGTGAATTAGTCGATCGGGAGTTATTCATATGCCTCTCTCTACCAGGGCTCGAAGTGTAACACCCCAATATCTCGGGGAGCTACTGGTTAGAACCTCACAATGGGTCCCAACCTTGGTTTAACAACAACATTACTTGGATCTTACAACAAGGCACAAATGTACTTAAAACAATTTCAAAACATAATATTTTTACTGTATGAATGTACACATGTGACAGCCTTACAAAACATATACATATACATAACATGCAAGCTGTAAGGGAGACTCCCCCGTCCCCATCTAATGAGTACGTGGACCCGGCTGACCATCCGTTCCGGATCACTCTGCAACTGTCTATCTCTACAAATCTACAACACGGATAAACCGTTAGCTAACAATCCAAATATAAGCAGAATAAGGATAGCACAAACACACTCAAGATAACATAAAACAATCATCATGCTGGCACACAAACCGGTTATTATCTATTCATTAAGTGAGTCACCTTATTCCATTTTACAGTTGTGGCACGAGAAATCTTAAGAGTTCTCGCCTCCGTTCCTTATCCAACTGGGTGTAGGTCTAGCTTACCTCCGCCGGTAGCATCACTACAAACTGAGTGTGGACTAGTCCCTAATGAAACCCCCAGCGCCCTCAAGCTAACTGAGCAGAATGCCACCGCCCGTTACTCTTAGGCCAAATATAGGTCGGTAATTATCTATCACAACCTATAACTCTAAACATCTCAATCACACACCACTATCATCATTCATGCTCATATTCAGAAGTCAGCTAAGTAAGCCCAAAGGACTTACCTGAATCAGATCTCGACTCTCTTAATCACAACTCAATCTGTAACCGTATAACTCGGTTGTTTGTCAAAGGAGGCAAGTGTGTCAGCACACTTTCTAGGTAATTAGAAGTCTAAGACTTCTAAGGTAATAGATCCTATTAGAACAGAATTTAATACAATACCAATTTATGGTAAAATGACTATTTTACCCTTGGCTCCGGAACTTCTAAAAACTCGGAATATGTACTTAAAATATAATTGCAGGCTAACTAACCATATTCTACTCCCTAGGATGATTTTAGGTAACAACTAGAAAAACTACCCATTTTCTTTTTCCCGAAAGTCACTAAAGTCCAACTACAGCTTCAAATATAAAATTTGAATAATCTTATAAAAATTCCGAAATAATTCCCTAGATCATCTATGATATCTCATCTACTCCTAGGAGCAAGAATTTCTTAAAACTGTTCAATCATCACTTCTACAAAAATTTCTAAAGTTGGTTACAACACTTAACAAACAGAAAACTGTCTTAACTTTGAAAAATCATAACTCCTAAACTACTCGCTGGAGTTATCCCAAATTTTAGTACGTTCTACTATAAAATCTTATCTATCATATATCCAAAATTCAGCCGCAAAGGAGATCAAAAGCCTATTTAAAACTATCTCACAAAACCGAATTTCAGCACAACAGAAAAACTGTTTATGACTAAATCTTTGAAAAATCATAAATCCCAAACCATTTGCTGGATGCTTCTCAAATTTTAATATGTTCTATAAAAATATGTCAACTATATCATATCCAAAATTCAAGCCCAACGGAGATCAAAAACTTATTCAAAACCCTCTCACAAAACAGCATCACTTGCTGTTTTCCCAACACTCAGCACATATATACGAACTACATGAGGCGTCAACATTGGAACACAATAACTCTCAAACCGTAGCTCGGATTGCTCTCAAATTTTAGTATGTTATACTATACAATATCGACTAAAACATATCCGAAAATCAGCCAGAAAGGAAGAGTCTAGCGTACCCAAAAATGGACCCGAAGTTGACTGCTCAACACTTCCGAAAATTTTGGAAAACGCAAGAATCTGTACAACTCTCCTACGGTTGTTCTGAGTAGGTTTAACAGACGAAACTGGTACACGTTAGGCAAGGAAAAGGTGGATTGAAGTGTAGTGTAGCGAGGGTTACAAGGGTTAGATGGCTTACATGACTGCACTGGTTCTATGGCTTGTCAACAGGGGCTGCAACTTCAGACTAGGACCGACTGCATCAGACGTTTCTGCGTTGAGAGACTACTGCTGTGGCGGGTTGCTGCTGCGTCTGACTGCTGCTGTGGGCTGCTGCGCTGAAGAGGCTGGAGACGCTGGATAGGGACGGTTCTGAGCGTAAGAGCAGACAGAAAGGGAGACGAGTAGTTGTACGCAGATCCGGCACTGTCCATGCCCTCATCACGTTCCTGGGCCACAGCCCCAGCGGCCGGCTGTCCTCTGGCGCTGCTGTGCACGAACAGAAGGATAGAAGGCGCCTACTACGAGCCCTGGTGGTGGACGGTTGTGCGCAGGAGGCGGTCGTCGGCGGCGCCAGCATGGAGTGGAGGAGGAAGGCGACGGTTAGGTGATGCAAGGGAGAAGGAGGGCAGCCGCCTGGTTTCACGTGGGAAGCAAGGAGAGTTGCGTCCCTTAGGGTTGGCTGGAGTTACGTGAAAGGGTGAAGGAATGAGGGTTTCTTAATGGGCCCAAATGGCTCATTTCTGACAAGCCCGAATGGTAGGGTTCGTAGACCAAAACTCAGCTTCATAATGGGCCCGGAATACATGATACAGATGGGCCTGGATGAGTCCAATTTACAGAATAAAGAAGGTCAATTGACTTGTATATTTTATGTGAGTAAGGTGCTCACATAAAATGATAAAATGATCAAAGAATAAGAAACCGGTGTCACATAGGATATAGTAAGGTCTTCACATAAAATGATAGAATGGGTTAATTTATAAAACTAAGGATTATGTAAGAAGATTAAAGCCTCACATAAAATTATAGAAGTTGACAAAAGCATTTTATGTGCTTAACTCTTCACATAATATGACAAGGTTTATGATGACTCGGGATTTACCGGAAATTAAGTTTCCGGGTATTACACGAAGTGATTCAAGCCAGTTCTATCTGGATTATTCTCAACCGAGGAGAGACATCCTTTCCAAGATTAACCAAGTTGTTCTACGTCAACTTATCAGCCCGATGAGAAAGGGGGGAACTTGTCCTAGAATCTGTCGTTAAAGGTAAGAAAATTACTCTTTCCTCTGAAGTTATTGCTAAATTTTTAGGGTTCCCCGATACAACTCTTTAGACCACCCTACACCCTCTAGAACTGTTAAGATGGCTAAAGTACAGTTTCTTCTACCCAATGCACTACCTCAGCATACCACCACATGTTTAACCCTTGAAGCTAGAATATTTGTACATTGCTGGTTAGATGTGTGGTACCAAGAGTTAATAACAGGGATGTGCTGACAAATCAACTGCTTGCTTTCTTGTATCATGTGCTGAATGGGCTAGATCTAATCTCCCCGAAATTATCATGTCCCACATGCTTCACACCATTTATTCTCCTAGTGATTACCATTTACCATATGGAAATTTGCTCCAAAAAATCTTTCAATACTTTTTGATTGATTATTCTGATGAGGAACAACATCATGCTTTTGGTGAATTCGATGAGGAATTCTTCGACAGTATGGAGATTAAGAAAGCTGCCACAGGGGAATGGGTTCTGATAGAGCAACCAACATGGAACTATACCAATGTGTAACGACTGGAGGTTGTAAAATGAGGATTGGACTCTATGAGAAGTGATCTCGTATTTTTCAGATCCGTAGTTACTGATCGTCTGGATGAAACACAAGACTTACTGGGAATTCTAAATCAGAAAATTAAACAGATGTTTCATGTAAATGCTCTTTCTCTTATAGCAGCCAACAGTATCAAGCCTCTAACTGAAGAAGATGGTCAAGCTACCACTAAGGATGCAGAAAAATTCATGACCCAGTGCTACAATATCGTCAAGGATCGTCCCATTGGTCAACCATCGTCTGAGGATCCAAATGTCTTACATATCGAAGAATTTGGAGTTGTCAAGAAATACGATAAGGATTCTGATCAAAGACGAACAGTAATTTCCCTCAAAGAACATGATATCTCGAAAGATGAAAATCGATGGAGGAAGATGTGTATGAGGGAGCATTTCATGAAGGGGAGTTCTTCGAAGTGGTATCAAGAATGAAGTTCTCTAGATGACCATGGTTTTCAAGGCCCTTGATTTTGATATCAAAGCCTTGTTTTTGAAAGAACTTGACATCTTTTTTTTGTGGGTTTTGTTCAATACTTTTCTGGGTTGTACACTTTCATACTTCCTTACTTTAACTATTTTTCTCCATTGTTGAAAGACAAAAGAGGAGAAATAAATGATCCGACATTTTTCGATATTTCTACATTTTGTATTTTAAAGTAGTTTGATATTCATATATGCATCGCTAAGCTTACAATGCAGGTACGATACATTTGTGTTGTCTTCCATCAAGGGGGAGATTGAAAACTCCACCTCGATTATATATTTGAATAGATGATGATGATGGAAGACTTAAACACAAATGAAGTTTTTTTTATACACTAACAATTTATTGATTATATATCGAGTTGCTTGGTTGGTTTGGTGGTTTGTTTAGAATGTATGCAAGTCTTGAAACGCATTTCAAGGGACCTTTGCAGGCCTTGAAATCGGATGCAAGGACAGACAAGGCGTTTAGAGTGATTAAAGACGGAGGCCTTCAAAGATCAGAAGTCAAGACCCGCCAAGGTTCTTGAAACTCTAATAAGAACAAAGCACGCTGAAGGAATTCAAATTCAACAAACTAAATTCACCAAGCGGCAAAGAAGATCTTCTAAAAAGATATGCCTAACAAGAAGATATGTTCAAAGAAGATCTCAACCGACCAAGGAAGATTTGAATCAAAATAGGATCTTTCAACGATCCTCAACCAAAAGCACAAAGATCTTCTCTCAAACGGAATTTAATATCTTCACAACAAATACGAGAAGATTATGGACAAGAGAGATTAACGTGTTTCAAGGAGACGAAGATGGTAGAAGATCTACAACGTCTACGTGATCTCAACCACGAAGCGACTTCATGGAGAAGAAGAATCATCCTCAAACGGTCATCTTCCCAACGGCTAGAAGACCTCTCCATAGAAGTCTATAAATGAAGATGTCGATTGAAGAACAAGATATAAGCTTACACGGAAACATCAAAAGTCTTCAAGCGATCCAAAACATCTTCATTCGATCAAACAGTTTTTCTTTCTCGCTTTTACTTAAAGTGTTATCTCCTAGAGAGAGATAAAACTCGAGAGCTCCATTGGTATATCTAAAAAGTATTATACTAGAGTGTGTTACTCTGCGAAGTAACTAGGCTATTATAGCAAGGTGAAGAGTTGGAGCTAGATCGTAGCATTGGTTACAGTGAGAGAACAAGAGGATTTCTTCTAGTTTGTATCTAGGACTCTTTGAAGATGATAATAGATAGTTAGATCCTACGGCTATACCCTGGGACGGAGAGTAGGCTATTTGGAGTCGAACTTCGTAAACATATTCTCGTGTCGATCTTGTACATTCCGTACTTTATCTGCTTTATTGTGATTAACTTTATTTTGCAAGTGAACAAAGTCAAGGTTCTTGAAATCAGTTTCAAAGCCCTTGAAATCAAAGTGTGTCACAAAGAGTTGAGATCGACATCAAGGTCTTTGAAATAAGTTTCAAAGCCTTGTGATAGATTTTTGCGAAAAGTTCTCATACTCTATTCAACCCCCCTTCTAGAGTATATTTTATCCTTTTTATTCACCTAACGGTTCTTCAATATCCCCCGGGAGGGAAACCGCGTTGCGGATTCTCTTGCTAGTTTTTCATTTTCTCTTGACTTTGGTGTTCACCGACTACCGGACCCTCCGTTATCGGTTCGCATTTTAATTCTTGACGATCTCCGGGGAGTTGCTCTCCCTCGGAGTACCCGATTGTATTTCCACGCTTATTAATAAAGCTCTAGGGCGGAAGTGTTGCGCTCTTTCTTACCCAAAAAAAATATATATTAGTGAGTAATAAATATGTTATTACTCACTAATAAATTAACAATAAATATGGTTAATAAAACTTGTAATAAAATTTTGAGATTTACAACGTGAGAAACTTATAGTCGCTTTGGTTCACGATATTTGGCATTAGAGCTGTAAGAGTTTGGTTTACAATAAATAATATTATTAATGCATAAACATTTCACAAATAGAATTTTATCTACTTTTCATTCATTATTTACATTTTAAAAATACTATTTCCTTTTTTCATACAACTTTTCACATTCTATCTTTGTATTTATACAAAATATTTAATTTATTATATGTCAATAAGTATTATACTTTCTATTTTCAGGATTCTTAATACGTGTGTTTTTTACTCAAATGTCAATCATTGAAAACAAGATGGAATAATTACTTAAATGTATAATGAAATTTTCATTAAAACTTAATTCCTACGCAAGCCAAAAATGTCACCAAAATAAAATCTCAAATAATATAAGAAACAAAGATGATGAGAGTGGAAAGAGTGTGTAACACCCGAGTTTTTATAACTCAATATATCACAAGGTTAATTAGGACCACATAGTGAGTTCCATCAATTAGTCGGACAACAATATTTTAAATTGCACCTTGTAACAAGAAGCACAACAAATAGTGACAACATTCAATTTGTTATTTAGATAACTATTTTGATGCGAGTGTGAGAATGAATATGAATTATCCTTAGGATTTTCGTCATCAAATGGCTCATGTTAATAGCAAACGGAGTTTACATAATTGCATTACGGCACCCTCTATTTACAATAATTACATAAACTATCATATCCCCGCAGTTGAAACTGGAGGAGGTTGAACAATAAGACTGGATCTAAAGTCTAGAAACAATTGTTGGGGAAGTACCTTTGTAAAAATATCTGCATATTAGAAAGCCGAAGCGACGTGAAGAACTCTAACGTGACCACGGTAACCTTATCTCGGACAAAGTGAATGTCAATCTCAATATGCTTGGTCCGTTGGTGTTGAACTGGGTTGCTGGCAAGATAAGTAGCAGATATGTTGCTAGTGTATACAATGGATGTCTTGGCAAGCGGGTAATGTAGCTCAAGCAAAAGGTTTCAAAACCATGAGAATTTTGCCACAACATTGGCAACTCCTCTGTACTCTGTCTCTGCACTGGATTTGGAGACGACAGATTGATGTTTGGTAGACCACGAGATTAGAGTGTCATTGAAGAAGACACTGTATCCTGATGTCAAGCGGCGTGTGTCGGGGCATCATGCCCAATCAGCATCTGTATAGGCAATGAGATCATATTTCGGAGAAAAGGATATGGTGATACCTAATGATGACGTGCCGAAAATGTATCGGATGATGCGCTTGAGAGTTGAAAAATGAGCTTCCTGGGGGTCGTGCATAAAGAGGCACACCTGTTGTATTGCAAATTTGATGTCAGGACGTGTGAAGGTGAGGTACTGAAGCGCCCCAACCAGACTACGTTAAAGTGTCGGATCACTAACAGCTTGGCTGGATGAAGCACTTAACTTGACAGACGTCTCAGCCGGGGTAGTAGACGGTTTGCAGTTAGACATCTTTGCTCTTTCAACAATCTCACAAGCATATTTATCTTGAGAAAAAATAAACCAGAGGATGTATGTTGAACAGATATGCCCAAGAAATAGGACAGAGGGCCTAAGCCTTTCAGGGCAAATTCCTTACTCAGAAGCTGTATCAAATGCTTGCATAGGGCGTCAGAAAAAGCAATAAGGATAATATCATCGACATATAGAAACAGATAGGCAGTGTCCGGTCCCTGATTATAAATAAAAAGGGAGGAGTTGCTCTTATTGCCGATAAACCCAATGTGATGCAAGAAGCCTGCAAAACGTTGAAACCATGCTCGGGGAGCTTGCTTCAGGCCATAGAGGGACTTCTGCATAAGGCAAATATGATTGGTTTGGAGGGGTCACAAAAGTCTGGTGGTTGAAACATATATACCGTTTCATTTAGATGTCCGTGGAGGAAAGCATATGGAACATCCAGCGGGTGAATGGACCAAGATCGGGATACTGCAATGTTGAGGACCATACGGATGGTTGCTGGTTTAACAATAGGACTGAAAGTCTCATCACAGTCAATGTCAATCTATTGAAAACAACCGTTAGCAACTAAGCGAGTCGTGTATCGCTCCAGGGATCCGTCAGACATGTACTTATGCTTAAAAATCCACATGCATCGCACAATATTAGCATCTGTCGAACGACATATCAGAACCCAAGTCTTGTTCCGCATAAGGGCTCGATATTCATCGAGCATGATAACGGCTCAATACGGGTCTTGACGAGCTACATTGTGGGATTTGGGAATTGGTGATAATGGAGCAATCGAAACAGATAAGTCAAAAATCGGTTTTGGTTTAACAATGCCGGATTGACTTCTGCTTTAGGGCCGGTTCGGTAAAGATGGTAGCGGAGGTTGTTGGACGGTGATGCGTCCTTGGACACGTCAATGAATGATTCCGGATCTAGATCAAGCTGAAGCTCAACTACTCCTTAGTTGAAGTGCGAATGCAATTGAAGATGGGTTGCGGAAGCTTAGAGATGGAGGCGGAAGTTGTATGATTGAGTCGATCTAGATTGATCGATCAACCCTTGAAGTGGGTCGGTTGAGTTGGTTCTTGAAGAACCCTCGAAGATGGTTGAGTTTGGATCGAAGATCCAAAAGAAGAACTTTGAGAGGGTTGGAAGAGGGATTGATGCTCAAGTAAGTTGGAGGAAAATACTTCTCTTTACTTAATCAAATTGAACATGCCTTACAAATGAGCCAAGCATCACCTTATATAGTGGATGAAGGCTATACAAAGAGTCGGAAATTAAATGACGGAAATAAAGTCGGAATTTAAGTTCCGGAATGAAACACCCAAAAATGAAAGGTTGAGAATTTAAGTTCGGAATTAAGTTCCGAATTAAATTCCGAATTAAATTCCGAAACCAAAAGTCTAATCTTAAATTCGGAAAATTAATACCCGGAAATAAAGTCCCGGAAATTAATATTCCGAAAATAAAAAGACTTATTATTACAAAACGCTAAATTATGGATAATGCGGAAAATGCGCCGGAACGGTGCCGGCTTGACAAGCTTCAAGTCATTGTGGCGTAGAGACACGGTTTGCATCCAATGGGTCCGTGACAAGCAATGGTGCGGCTAATGATGGAGCCGGTAGCTTGGGCGATTGCCTTAGCACGTGAACGGGTGAGCGGTCCATCGGAGCGAACCCGGAGTGCCTCGTCTTCCTCATGTTCGGACATAGGGGTCAAGGGCGCATCAGTCCCCCCATCTTGGATGTGAAACGTCCCCGTTTCACCTTCGTCAAATAGGGGCTCAATGTATGGTGCAAGGTCCTTGACATTGAACGTCGGGTGCACGCCATAGTCGTCCGGAAGCTCCAACTTGTAAGCATTCGGGCCATGGCGGGATAAGATGCGGAATGGTCCATCACCGCGGTCCGAGAGCTTGCCTTTGCGGCGGGATGGAAAACGCTCCTTCCTTAAGTGGAGCCAAACTAGATCACCGGGCTCGAATGACATTGGACGGCGCCCTTTGTTGCGTTGTGTGGCAAGTTGATCGGCACGCCGTTGGAGTTGTGTCCTAGTCCGCTCATGAAGCTCAATGATGTGAGCGGCACGACTTGCTCCGGTGATGTGTTCTCCGTCTTTGAGTGGACGCGGAGTGAAGTCCATCGGGGTGTGTGGATTAAGGCCGTAGACAACTTCAAAGGGTGAAAGCTTTGTTGCCGAGTGTCGAGACCTGTTATAAGAAAACTCCACAATCGAAAGTAAGTCCTCCCACTTGCGTGGGTTGTTCCTAAGGGTCGCTCTAAGTAGAGCGCCTAGAGTCCGATTGGTCACCTCCGTTTGACCATCGGTTTGGGGATGATAGCTACTTGAAAACAACAAGTTGGTTCCAAGTTTCCCCCATAAGGTTCTCCAAAAATGGCTCACAAACTTTACGTCCCGATCACTAAGGATGGAACGCGGTATTCCATGTAAGCGCACAACATTGTCAAAGAAAAGGGTAGCTACTTCACTAGCATTTTGTGTGCTCTTACATGCAATAAAATGTGCCATTTTCGAGAAACGATCGACTACCACAAAAATGGAGTCTTTGCCTCGTTTTGACATGGGTAGGCCAACCACAAAGTCCATAGAAAGATCCTCCCAAGGTCCCATTGGTATAGGCAAAGGAGAATACAATCCATCCGGACCTTGGCGCGATTTTGCATGGTGACATGTGATGCAACTTGTGCAAAACCGTGTCACATGCTTGCGCATGCGGGGCCAAAAGAAGTGCTCTTGTAGAGCGGCGAGAGTCTTGGTAGCACCGAAGTGACCACGACCCTCATGGGCCTCCTTTATCAACAAATGACGAATACTCGAGCGCGGGATACAAAGTTTGCCCGCACGGAATAAGTAGCCATCGTTAATAAAGAAAGACTCATGCTCTCGGAGGTCAAGGCATTGAGCAAATATATCCTTGAAGTCAAGATCCGTGGCATATAACTCTTTGATAAGAGCAAAGCCATGGATCTTGGCGTCCATATGCACAAGAAGGATATATCGGCGAGAAAGGGCGTCGGCTACCACATTCTCTTTACCTTTCTTATGTCGAATGACATACGGAAAGGTCTCAAGAAATTCTACCCAACTAGCATGGCGCCGACTCAAAGTAGTTTGACCCTTGAGATACGAAAGAGCCGCATGATCCGAATGAATCACGAACTCCTTCGGCCACAAGTAGTGTTGCCATGTTTTGAGACAACGAACTAAAGCATATAGTTCCTTGTCATAGGTTGGATAGTTGAGTGAGGGACCGGAAAGTTTTTCGCTAAAATAAGCAATGGGCCGATTCTCTTGTAGGAGAACCCCCCCAATGCCTACATTAGATGCGTCACACTCCACCTCGAAGGTTTTCGAAAAGTTTGGGAGTTGGAGTAGTGGCGCATTACAAAGACGGTCTTTGAGCGACTCAAACGCTCGAGCATGGGTGTCACGCCACTCAAATGTGACACCTTTATTAGTAAGCTCGTGTAGCGGTGCCGCTATCGAGCTAAAGTCCTTGACAAAGCGTCGATAGAAGCCCGCTAAGCCGAGAAAGGCTCGAACCATGGTGGCCGTAGTAGGAGTAGGCCACTCCCGAATGGCGCGAACTTTTGATTCGTCCACCCGTAGTCCGTCCTTAGACACGACATAGCCAAGAAAAATTGTGGTGTCCGAGCAAAAGACACATTTCTCCAAATTGACAAATAATTGCTCTTGTCTAAGGCACTCGAGCACTTGGCGAAGGTGCTCGATGTGTGCATCCAAAGACTTGCTAAAGACTAAGATATCATCGAAATAAACAACAACGAAAATACCGAGAAATTTGCGCAAGACGTGATTCATGAGGCGCATGAAGGTGGATGGAGCGTTGGAGAGGCCAAATGGCATAACAAGCCACTCGTAGAGGCCATGCTTCGTCTTGAAAGCCGTCTTCCATTCGTCACCTTCGGCCATGCGGATTTGATGGTATCCGCTCCGGAGATCAATCTTTGAGAAGATAGTGGCGCCATGGAGCTCGTCCAACATATCATCAAGGCGCGGGATCGGATGACGATACTTGACGGTGATTTGATTGATGGCTCGGCAATCTACACACATCCGCCAAGATCCGTCTTTTTTGGGCACAAGTATGACCGGCACGGCACATGGAGACAAGGACTCACGGACATAGCCCCGGTCTAGGAGCTCTTGGACTTGGCGTTGTAGCTCCTTGGTCTCCTCCGGACTTGCACGGTAAGCGGCACGGTTGGGCAAAGACGCGCCGGGCACCAAATCGATTTGGTGCTCAATTCCTCGGATTGGTGGCAAGCCGGGTGGTAGTTTGTCGGTCAAGATGTCCTGAAATTCAGACAACAACAAGGACACCTCGTGCGGCACATTACTAGGGTCATGGGAAATAGATAAACAAAAAGGGACAAGTAAGAAACAAGGAAACTTACCTTCCATGACCGGTGTCAAGTCATGTCGTCGGGCCAAAAGAATTCGGGGCTCACATCGCCCTTGAATGGTAGGAACCGGAGGTGCATGTGTCGGGACAATGCTCTTACTACCTCTTGCTTCGGTAGCATTACCCTTATGGCCGGAATTACGGGAACCGGAAGTAGGCACATCCCCAACATCGGGAGAACGACGAGAAGGGTCCAATGTGGCCGTCGGTGTAGTGGTGTCATCTATCACTTGTTGCCTCTTTCGTTCTGCATAGTCAACTAAAATTTCCTGTGGAGTCATAGGCAAAAGTGTGATCCGTTTTCCATTGTATTGGAACATGTAACGGTTGAGATAACCATCATGAAAAGTTTTTCGGTCAAATTGCCATGGTCGTCCCAACAATACATGTGTGGCGTCCATTTTGATAACATCACAAAGGACCTTATCAACATAGGCGCCAATAGAAAACGTCACCCACGCTTGTTGTGTGACGGTGTCACTTGCCTTATCGGAAATCCATTGGAGTCCGTAAGGTTGTGGGTGGGGGGTTGTAGGCAACTTAAAGTGTTTCACCACTTTTTCGTTGATAATATTACAACACGAACCCCCATCGATGATAAGAGAGAGACTAGTGTCATTGACCAAGCAACGAGAGTGGAAGAGATTCTCGCGTTGGTCAATAGGGAGATGCTCTTTTATAGCAAGAATGCGACGAGAGACAAGAGCGAACTTACCTGGTTGTGCCGGACCGCAAGCAAGTTGGTCGTCGCATGGCTCCATGCCATAGTATGGGTCGGCATCTTGGTCATCTTCCAAAAGGATATCACCATTATAATCCTCTTCGCCATCATCATATGATGGGTTGGCAAACATCACCCGCTTGGTGTTCGGGCAATCACGTTGGACATGACCAAACCCGCTACATTTGAAACACACGGGTTCTCTTGGGCGGGCCACCGTTTGAGATCCTTGTTGGGGTCGGCCCGGAGGCGTTTGTGGTGGAGCAACGGTGCCACGGTATGGTGGTTTCTCGGTAGCCGCTAGCCGGGTGGGTTGACTCATCCGTGGTGATCCTTTAGCGGCTCCGGAATCTTGGGGACTAGAAACATCTCGAGAACGAGAATTAGTGGTATAAGAGTATTGACTGGTGGAGGAGTTATACCTTGAGTATCGAGGCGTTTCTAGTTGTTGCTTGTGAAGTTTCATGGCGGCATGACATAAGGCTCCCAAGTCCTTGTATGGGACAATCTCGAGGGGGCGCCGGATTGACGGATTAAGGCCGCTCATGAATTTGGTTCGAAGGGCAGAGGCGGAGGCCGAGATGCCGGCCTTCATATGCATGTCCTCCAGCTTGGCTAAGTAAGCCACCGGAGTAAGGCTTCCTTGTTGGAATTCGGCAATTTGCAACCGCATGTCGTTTTTAAAGTCGTCGGGCACGTACTTCTTAGTCATGACATAGATCAATTGATCAAATGTCGCAACCGGTGCCCATCCTCGGTTCTCACGGTTGGTCTCGTACCGGTTCCACCAAGATTTTGCATCACCTTCAAAGTAAAGTGTTGCCGCTTCGATTTTCTCGTACTCTTCATAATGGCAATGCTTGAGAGCTCTTTTCATATCCTGTGCCCAATCAAGAAACGCACAAGGATCATATTCACCATAAAATACCGGAAATTTAACCTTACCTTCCCTACGAGCTCGGTAGGGGTCCGGTCGGGGTGGTGCTAGATAGGCGTCGTCGTGATGGGCTCGCCGGTGGCCATCGTTATGCCTTTGGCGTCCATGATTATGTGGTGCACGCCTTTGTGGGTTAGGAGGAGGCAACCATTCTTCTCCTCGATCCTGGTTCTCAAAAGGCTCTCGGATGGGTGGGTGCCATGGGCGGACATGTGCCACCCGTTCCAAGTCCGACTCATCATCGGAGAACTCGTCAAAGTCATCTCGTTCATCATACTCTTCATAATCATGATGCATCGGTTGCCGGCTATGCCGTTGGCGGCGTTGTCCGGACCGATCATTCTCGGGCCGTTGAGAGCGGTCATTTGTTTGATGATGGTACCGGTCATCAATCCGGGAGGGACGGTTGGTGCGTTGGGCACTAGATGGAGGAGGGGAAGAGCCATACTTACGTCGGTTATGCTCATAGCGTTTGTGCCGATTCTCCGTGTCAACATATAACAAATCGTTTGGAGAAGGGTCGGGATTCTCGTCACCTTCATTGTGGGACTCATGACCGTCATTTTGGGAGGGACCGTGGTTTTCAATGACGGAGGCAAGCCGTCGACCGTTAGATGGTTCGGCTCCCAAGATACCTTTTCCTTTGCGACGTCCATCGGATGTGGAAGCATCGACCAAGGTTCCATTTGGATTCGGTGGAGCGGTCGTAAGTGCGAGCATTTGGGCCTTCAACGTTTCAAGCTCTTGCCTTAGGGAGGCATTTTCTTCGGTCAAAGTAGTGATCTCATGCCTGTCACTAGATTCCTGAGAATTTTCAATTGTGACGTTAGTCATAACTCCAAGATTGGACACAAATTTGCAAGCAATCAAATGAGCAAGGTGACAAGATAAGTCAACGTTACCCAAGTTCAAGTGCGTTAGGGTTCTACCTTTGGGAAAGCCGTTTGGCGGTTAGGCAAGGAAGGCAAATCCAACAAATTTGAACCAAAATGCACACAATTTCAAGAGAAAAATTTGCAACTTGTGAGAAAATGGAGAGGTAGGAAATGGACGGATCGTTTATCGGCAAGTTTTACTTGCTTTGGTCTTTGACCTTTTCAAAAATCCGATTTTTCGGATGGACCGGTTTGCCGGACGTCTTTTACTTTTGTTTTTGTGGAAATGTTTCTTTTTGAAACTTTTGAATGCAACCTTTGGAATGCGAGAGATGAATCCACTTTTCTTTGAAACAAATCCGTTTTTTGAAGAGTTTTTGCTTTGTTTTTGGTTTTTGGAATATCAAAAGGCGTGATATCCGATTTTGTCAACAAAAAAATCCCAAGAAAATGGTGAAATTGATTAACAAAAATGTCGGATTGGGTAAGGAAAAATGTTTTGTTGATTAATGGTTTGATGGCAAACCAAAAATCTCCTAAATTTGCTTTGCAAAATGGATTGAGAAAAAAAATTTTTTAAGAACGTGGATGAAGATGCGAAGAACAAGATGAAGGTGGTGATGAACAAAAGGCAAAAAGGATGAGTATAATAACGCACAAAAACAAGAGTAAAGAAACTTAGCTTAGATCCCTTTGCTCTGATGCCAATTTGATGCGTCCTTGGACACGTCAATGAATGATTCCGGATCTAGATCAAGCTGAAGCTCAACTACTCCTTAGTTGAAGTGCGAATGCAATTGAAGATGGGTTGCGGAAGCTTAGAGATGGAGGCGGAAGTTGTATGATTGAGTCGATCTAGATTGATCGATCAACCCTTGAAGTGGGTCGGTTGAGTTGGTTCTTGAAGAACCCTCGAAGATGGTTGAGTTTGGATCGAAGATCCAAAAGAAGAACTTTGAGAGGGTTGGAAGAGGGATTGATGCTCAAGTAAGTTGGAGGAAAATACTTCTCTTTACTTAATCAAATTGAACATGCCTTACAAATGAGCCAAGCATCACCTTATATAGTGGATGAAGGCTATACAAAGAGTCGGAAATTAAATGACGGAAATAAAGTCGGAATTTAAGTTCCGGAATGAAACACCCAAAAATGAAAGGTTGAGAATTTAAGTTCGGAATTAAGTTCCGAATTAAATTCCGAAACCAAAAGTCTAATCTTAAATTCGGAAAATTAATACCCGGAAATAAAGTCCCGGAAATTAATATTCCGAAAATAAAAAGACTTATTATTACAAAACGCTAAATTATGGATAATGCGGAAAATGCGCCGGAACGGTGCCGGCTTGACAAGCTTCAAGTCATTGTGGCGTAGAGACACGGTTTGCATCCAATGGGTCCGTGACAAGCAATGGTGCGGCTAATGATGGAGCCGGTAGCTTGGGCGATTGCCTTAGCACGTGAACGGGTGAGCGGTCCATCGGAGCGAACCCGGAGTGCCTCGTCTTCCTCATGTTCGGACATAGGGGTCAAGGGCGCATCAGACGGGCTCATTTAAATGAAGGACGGACGGCTCGGGGATTTGATTTCGGAAATGTGGGATAGCAGGCGGGTTGACTGGGTTGGTCTGATTGCGTGTTGAGCCAGGAGTGGGAGAGCATGCCGGATAAGAAGAGGACTGAGTTGGGCCGGTTAAAGGTGATGGAGGATCAGTAGGCCTAGACATGGAGAAATGAGGGGGTTGTCATTCCTTATTTAGGCTGGAAGGGGCAGTGGGCCTAATGACGTAGTTGGGCCTGTGGCAACAAGGGCTGTTATAGGCCGATTGTGGGCTAGGACATAAGGGGATGTGCCGTCATCTGCAGGAGGCGGTGTTATGGATTCTGGGGAAACTCGGAAATTGGTAGTGAACAGAAAAATTATTTCATCAAACGTAACGTGACGGGAGATGATTATTTTATTTGGCGCTAAGTTCAAACACTTGAAACCCCTATGGTGTTTAGGATATCATAGAAAAACGCACGGAGTAGTGCGAGGTTGAAGTGTGTGGGAAATAGTTGCACTTTGGCTTGGATAACAAAGCCAACCAATGACCCAGAGATGAACGAGGGAACGTGTAGCGAGGTATAACACTTGTGTAGGGGATTGATTTTGAATGGATGTAGATGAAAGAAAGTTTAAAAGGTAGCAAGAGACCTCCACGGCATGGGGGCCAATAGGAGATTGGAATGGAGGCATGAAAAACCATCGAACGCATCATGTTGTTGATTGTTCGAATTACTCGTTCGGCCTTACCATTTTGAGGGGATGTATGAGGACATGAGAATCGAAAGACAATGCCAAGTTCAACGAAAAACTTGTGGAAGGTTGTGTTGTTAAACTCTCCTCCCATATCGCATTGAAAACTTTTGATGGGTAAACGAAATTGCGTTTTGACAAATTTGTGAAATTGAACAAATAAGTCAAATACTTGAGACTTGAACTTGAATGGAAAAATCCATAGAAAATGGGAGAAATCATCAAGGAATAGTAAATAGTATTTAAAACCGTTCCGGCTCGGGATAGGAGATGTCCATAAATCACTATGAATAATGTCTAAAGGAGCACTAGAACGAGTAGTAGAACAATCAACAGATAATCTATGATGTTTTCCTAATTGACATATGAGACTTATTGCACTTAATGAAAGAAGAATGACGAAGCAGATCTAAGACCGGAGCACCGGGATGACCGAGAAGGGCATGCCAAAGGTTCGGAGACTCGACGGAGAGAACATGATGAGGACGGGAAGAAATTCGTGTGACTGGATAGAGTTCCCCAAAACTATTACACCTCAAACGTGTGATCCCCGTGTGTAGATCCTTCAGAGAAAAGCCAAAAGGGTCAAATTCTACTAAGGCATTGTTATCAAATGTAAAACGTCTAATGGACACTAAATTTTTGACAATTTGTGGGGCAATGAGAACATTGGATAGGTGTAGTGGTTTGGTAGGGGTGGGGATAGTAGTATCTCCAATACCTATAGAAGGAACACGCATATCATTCCCAACAATTATCGAATTTAATGAACCATTATGTGAAAAGGACAAGAGAGAGAACCTAAATTATTCGTCATGTGTTAGGTGGCACCCATGTCCATGTACCAGTAATTATCCGTCGGATTTAACATCATTGTAGTGAAAGATTGGTCCAAGGAAGTGGGTTGAGGTGTTGTTGCGAGATGGGCCTGATGTTGAAGCTGAGTTGTTGGCCCTGGCCCAAGAAGGCGTTGTTGAGCCTATTGAGGAAAGGGGCAGGGGGCGAGGTGGGCCTTCTACGGAATGGGCCGAAACCCAGTTGTTTGGGCCTGGGCCAGAGTTGGGCTGAGGAACCATCACCCAACAAAACTAGGGATGCCATGCCGCACGAAGAGCTCCGCCGGCGCAAGGACGCTGCTTCCTTTTCCGACCGCGACCATGCTTGGGTTGTTGGGAGTCCGGTGCTGCAGGGGATGAGCCAGACCTGGACTGACCCGGTGACCCAGAATGGTGGTTCGATGACGTGTCAGCCGGTGTGGGCGAGAATCTACGGTGAGGGCAGTTTGTGAGTTGCCAGCTGCGGATTGAGCCGTCATGCGGGTTTCCTCTAGTAGAAATTGAGATCGAGCCTTGATGAAACTCGGAAGGGGATCGGTTTGCGGAATAAAACTTGCGGCGGCATTATACTCATCAGGCAATCCCGAAATCAGTTGGAGAACAAGGCGAGTTTCGGGAACCGGTGAGCCAACGCCCTTGAGTTGATCCGCCAAGGACTTGAGTTAAAGACAGTAAGAATTAATCGAAGTGAAGCGAGATAACTTACAATTGGAAAACTCATGCTTGAGGTAGACGGAACGGGTGTTTTTGTTATCTTGAAAGATATCTTTGACTCGGACCATGCCTGAAGTGCAATATCATCTCAGCCAATAATTTGCAACGATATCTCCCGTGAAACTATATTGTAAATCTATTGAAGGATTGTAGCGTCAACTTGAAGCCATAAGGAATAATCAATATCCGTTGGTTTGGGTACCTTTGATAGCATGAATTATAGTCTATATTTTGGGGTTTGTTTGGACGTTTTATCTTTCATAATCTGCATGTTTGTATGTACATTATGTGATTTTACTACCATTTCATCTACCTTTGCGAGAATCGAGGTCTACACCTAGTTTCGTTGTAATTGCAGGTAATATGGTACGTTTTGCATCAAAAAGGAGCAAAAGGAGTCAAGAGTCATTTGGAGCTACATTCAGGAAGCATAGCCATGGATTAAAGATTTACTTTGGACCAGTTTTGAGAGATTCTACACTCAGTTATGAATCACCTCGGTTGCCCAGAGATTCATCTCGACCGAGGCGATCCAGAGACGCCGACTCGACCGAGGCGAACACCTAGGACGCGGCGAGAATATTTTATTCTTGGCTGAGATCTTTTAAAATTGGAAAGTGATCTTATATTTTTGGGCTGAGCTTCTAGAAGGAAGGAGATATGCAGAATCATATATTTTACCTATTTTTATGGGAATATATCTTCTTAAGATTTATTATCTTTGGAGGTTTATTTTTCCTATAAAAAGGGTTGGATTTCCACAATTCGATAAGCCCGCTTACACCGAAATACAGGCTGCATACACCCGCTATCAGCGCAGCAGCCGCATCATACTCCAATTTGGGAGAGAGTTGAAGAACCTTTTTGAAGGTTGAAGGAAGATTGAAGACTATAGCTTTATAGCTTTTTGGAGGGTTTTGTAAGATTGTCTTCAATTCTTTTCCTTGATTGTCTTGTCTTGTTGGATCATTATCCAAGGAACGATTTTGTGTGATATTTGATTCAGTTATTGAAGTGTTTTCATTAAATTCTTCTTTGTTCAAATATTCACCTTCTTCCCATATATTTAATACTTTCATTATGATGATGAGTGGCTAATTTCCTTGTGTGATTCTAGGGTGATTGGCTGAAGGTTGTGGTGAAAACAATGATAGAATGATCTTAATCACAGTAGGATCCTGAAAGTTCGAGTCTTTAACCTTAACCCTAAGCATCTCGTTCAGTCGATGAACATCTCGGCCGGGGTGGAAACTGGCTGACCGAGGTGGCTTATCCGATCCTTAACTGAGAGTTAATGTGTTAAAGTTTGCCAAATCCTATTCTTATTATACCTTTCTGGTTCAAAGCAAGCTTAGGATGAGACTTACCCGGTAATTCCTTAGTTTGTATACCAACGATCATAAGTTTAGGTAATAAAGGCTTGTCCTTTATTGGGGTTTGAGTGTGCTTCCATCCCATCTTTGTGAGTTAGCCTGAGACTTACCCGGTAATAGGAGTTACGGTTTGGGATTAGTGTGTAGTGAGACTTACCCGGTGATCTACTCCACTTTAGAAACACCTTCCCCACGCAAATATCTCAGCTTTGTCCGCTTATCTATAGATCTTGAGTTGGAACCACAACTAGATGCTTTAATCCCTAGAATTGCATGTTTGCTTATTTGACATCTTATTCATCTTTGATTGTATACTTGCTCTTGTGGTTAGCATCAACACTAGCATACCGTACTGGACTTTGTTTCACTAAGTCCCTGTGATCGACCCCTGGAATTTTCTTGCTTTTACTACGATTGACCCGTACACTGCGGGTTCGCATCCTTGTTTTAAGCTTAAGTCTAGGGTTATAAATTTAAAGCTTGCACACACCGTTTGGAGCGAACAACCTTCTCGTCAATATGATCGAGAACGTTGTGAGCCTTTGCGGT
>BSUD01000005.1:52664698-52689591 GCA_033239045.1 Fagopyrum esculentum
TAACACATTAACTCTCAGTTAAGGATCGGATAAGCCACCTCGGTCAGCCAGTTTCCACCCCGGCCGAGATGTTCATCGACTGAACGAGATGCTTATCCGAAAGAACCTCCTAAGATCAAGATGAAATCTCTCTTGAAATTGTTGGAGGAAGACGCTCCTTGGATTATAAGGAGTGAAGTTAACAAGCGCTTCACCGCTAAGGCAACGAAGTGTTATTTGTTCAAGTATGGGGTCCCTCGCATGCTCAGGACCCTGTACCATCCCCAAGCTATAGATGGGGAAGCTGCTATGATTCTCGAGAAACTA
This sequence comes from Fagopyrum esculentum, assembly GCA_033239045.1. Classification (NCBI taxonomy): domain Eukaryota; kingdom Viridiplantae; phylum Streptophyta; class Magnoliopsida; order Caryophyllales; family Polygonaceae; genus Fagopyrum; species Fagopyrum esculentum. The sequence continues at coordinate 52,665,005 of BSUD01000005.1, forward strand.
TTTTCTCGACCAAGGAAAGGATGGGACGCAAGGCTAGATTATGTCCCATTGAAGTGCAGGAAGTCTAGAAGGATTCCGGTGAGAATCAAACCGTACAAGCTTGTACGTGGGAGATCTTACCATTTGCCGGTGAAATTAGGAACCGGAACCTTTTTGGAAGAATTTTATGATGGATGTGATGAGCACTCCATGGTGTTCAAGGTACATTGAGTAAATCTATGGAGAAGGGTCCAGCTAGCGACCTTAAACCAAGCGCTTCTTGGGAGGCAACCCAAGGTTTTGCATTCTTTCCCGTTTTCTAGTCTAGTTTAGATAGTTTTTGTTTTTGCTTTGCTTTGCTTTGTTTTTGGTGTTTTAGACAGATAACAGGAAGGAGCACTCCAGAAAAGGGAGAAGTTCGAGATTCTGAGGAAGAAAGAGGCACCTCGGTCACTGTCAGAACACCTCGACCGAGTTGATTCTTGAGGCAACCGAGGCGACTAGGGTTTCTGCAGAACCGCCTCGGTCCGTACCACCTCGGTCCAGTCGAGACCATCTCGACCGAGGTGACAGCAGATCTCGCGACGGTATAAAAAGCGAAAATTACTTTTCACTTTTTATTTTTCACCCATTTCGACCGCGGCGACAGAGCACCTCGTTCTCCCTCGTTTCTCGCTCTTTTCCGACGATTTCTGTTCCGAAACTGCAATTAAAGGGAAGAGGAGTCGATTGCAACCACAGATCTGCAAGAAATTTGAGCTTTCTCGATCGAAACGAGGTAAACGAAGTTCAAAAACCCTAACTCCTCGTTTGCTGTTTATTGGGCTTTGGTTGCCCTTGATTCTGCTGAGGAAACCAATAAGTACCCCTTAGGAAGCAATTGTAGTGATTTTAGGGGGAAAAGAACTGGAAATCTGAGATTTGGAAATTCGAACTGTACGCCTCGGTCCAGTCGGTCTGCACCTCGACCGAGGTGATTTCTGGGACTTGTCAGCAACCGAGGTGGTCTGACAGATTGATTTGTGAAGATGAGTTCAGATAGATTACTGGCCCTTAGAGATAGATCCTCTCCTTCCCCTTCTTCTTCCTCATCCCGACCTTCTATCCCGGTGATCCATGAGAGACACCGGGTAGATTATGACCGCATTTCTAGTCGTCCAGTTATCGCTCCTAGATTTCTGGACGTTTCTGCCTTTGACTGTCTCCATGTAGATGGAGAGCTTAGCAGGATGATCGCCACAGTCGGGCTGGATCAGTTTTCTGAGATCCGAGCCCCAGCTTACCTCGAGCCTACCCTCGAGTTCGTCAGTTCCTTCACTTACCTCCCCACAGAGGGGGCTGTGAAGTACCGGTTGATGAACCGGAACTACATAGTACCTCTTGCCCACTGGAGAGATATTTTTGGCTTCCCTACCCCCACCGCTGTAGATTTCCCGACCCGAGCTGTAGCTAGAGAGTTCTGGGGTCAGATTGCCCACATTACGAGTCATGCAGACAGGTGGCGCCCTGGTGATTCCAGGGCGAAGCTTATTTACCATTTATCCTTCAGACTAGTGCACAGGGTTTTCAGTGAGATGCTTCTGGCGCGTACTGAGACGCCCCAGAAGGTCCGACAGGGGGAGCTTTTCTCCCTATACTGCATGGTCACGGGAGGATACCCTGACTTTGGCTTGATGCTGGCAGAGGATCTGCACAGGATCAAGGCCAAAGGGAAGGGTGATATTTGCTGCGGAGGTATAGTGACCCATATCGCTAGGTATCAGGATATGGATTTGAGTAGGTGTACCATGGTTGCGGCTCCGAAGCCGCTGGGTCTGCAGGAGATGATCACGAGGCGGATTCTTGTTCCTCGTGGGTTGACTACACCCTACGTTGCTATGCCTTGGGAGCGGACAGCGCCTCAGGGCATCAGATGGTCTGCACAGTTTTCGGTCTTCGACCCACATTTTTGGCAGACAGCATGGGCCCCGCTGATGGAGGACTACAGAGAGGGAGCAGCTGCAGCTACTGAGGAGGCTGAGGAGGCTGATGAGGAGGATGACGACGAGACGGTTGATGAGAGAGGAGGCGGCGTCCCGATGGACACAGGGACAGACACTGCTGGGACGAGCGCGCCTCCCATTATTGATCTTGATGAGGACGAGGAGGACACTGAGCCTACACCTGCTGCACCTCCTGCTAGATCTGCTAGGCGTCGGACACGCCGCCATAGAGATGCAGAGGCTCATCGTCGGATCGACGACTTGACAGAGCAGATGATAGACTCATATGCTGCCCTTACAGTGGACATCCAGGAGAGGTTTGCCGCCCAGCACCGACACCTTGACAGCTGGACTCAGCAGATGTTGGAGGGGCAGCACTATCAGCGTAGGATGATGGAGCTACAGTTCCAGCAGACTATGGGCTATCCGTTTGATCCGACCCAGCATCCTTACGTACCACCACCACCACCGCCGGATCAGGACTACTGAGGAGCTGCAGGATTTTATTTATTATATTTTTATGCAGTTCGGCTCTTTATCCGGTGAGTCCTCCTTTCTTTCAGACTTTTATTATACCCACTGGGACAGTGTGTCTCAAGTATGGGGTAGTTGATGTATTATCTGACTTATTTGACTTATGATGTATTATTTATCGGATATTTTCATATTCATGCTTTGTCTGCATTTATATGTTTATCTGAGATTGCATGCATACTTACAGGTTATTTGATTGAGAAAAACGTCGAAACCAAAAAAAAAAAATGGTTTTAAAAAATTTTTGACCTCGACCGGGACAGTTCTGGCAAAACGAGGTGTTTCACCTCGGTTGAACCAAGAACATCTCGACCGAGGTGGGTTAACTGAGAGTTTTCGAAAACGATTTTTGTGTTACTTATCTGGATATGATCTCAGTGAAGATCTTGTTTACCGACTGGATTTAAATTCTTTATATGTTTGAAATGTTTTATGATATGTTTAAGTTGCTAAATGCTTTGTTTGAAATTATTGGCATGTTTAATACTTTATTTTTATCCAAATTATGTTGAATTTGAAGGTTGACACCGCAGCATAAGTTCTCTCACGTTCTTCTTGGAAAGACCAAGGCAATTCATTCTTCTTCTTCTTTTTCTTCTTGATCATGCTTAGCCCCTCATATACATTTTGCCTCCCTTTACCTATCCGGGAATTTGGAAGCAAGCGAAGTGGTGAAAGCAAGTCAAAAGTTGAGAAGTGGCTGAAAGTGAAAGTGTTAGAAAGCAATAATAGGTTTGGGGAAGTCAATCATGAAGATGAGTAACTCGGCACCATTCACATAGCCGGGTGTTTGTGTCTTGCCAAAGTCGGATTGAGCGATATTCCTAACGGGTCATGGTATGTGCATCAAGGGTTTGACGCATCTCGAGAAATTGATGATTGCGGATTTCCTAGGCTTCGGTTATTGTGCACCTCTGTCCATGCATCCCAAAAAGTAAAGTAAAAAGAAAAAGTGTGAAATAAGCAAAGCTTATTGGTGGAAGATGTTGCAAGTCAAAGTGAAAGTGAAGTTCATCCTTTTCCCGGATTCTAGCACCACATTACCTTACATACATCCCTACCCTACACGTTTCTTGACCTTTCTTTTGGGAAGCCCTTGAGACCTTGAGCTTGTTGATTGACTTAGCGGTTTAAATCGGATTATACATGATTAATTTTGATAATTATGATTTATTATGCATTCTATGATTTTATGCAAAGATGAACAACTTTCCTATATTTATAAAATGTTTTGATCATATTGAGTTTTTAATTTCCAGGAAGTACTCTCTTAGAGTGATCTATGATAGTTGCACACCATAAAATGTTTTTGAAAGACTTTTTCATTGATTTTCTTGACTTATAATCCATTCTATCTTGATTTCTATATGAGGAACTTGCTTAGGGACAAGCAAGGGCTAAGTATGGGGTATTTTGATAGCATGAATTATAGTCTATATTTTGGGGTTTGTTTGGACGTTTTATCTTTCATAATCTGCATGTTTGTATGTACATTATGTGATTTTACTACCATTTCATCTACCTTTGCGAGAATCGAGGTCTACACCTAGTTTCGTTGTAATTGCAGGTAATATGGTACGTTTTGCATCAAAAAGGAGCAAAAGGAGTCAAGAGTCATTTGGAGCTACATTCAGGAAGCATAGCCATGGATTAAAGATTTACTTTGGACCAGTTTTGAGAGATTCTACACTCAGTTATGAATCACCTCGGTTGCCCAGAGATTCATCTCGACCGAGGCGATCCAGAGACGCCGACTCGACCGAGGCGAACACCTAGGACGCGGCGAGAATATTTTATTCTTGGCTGAGATCTTTTAAAATTGGAAAGTGATCTTATATTTTTGGGCTGAGCTTCTAGAAGGAAGGAGATATGCAGAATCATATATTTTACCTATTTTTATGGGAATATATCTTCTTAAGATTTATTATCTTTGGAGGTTTATTTTTCCTATAAAAAGGGTTGGATTTCCACAATTCGATAAGCCCGCTTACACCGACATACAGGCTGCATACACCCGCTATCAGCGCAGCAGCCGCATCATACTCCAATTTGGGAGAGAGTTGAAGAACCTTTTTGAAGGTTGAAGGAAGATTGAAGACTATAGCTTTATAGCTTTTTGGAGGGTTTTGTAAGATTGTCTTCAATTCCTTTCCTTGATTGTCTTGTCTTGTTGGATTATTATCCAAGGAACGATTTTGTGTGATATTTGATTCAGTTATTGAAGTGTTTTCATTAAATTCTTCTTTGTTCAAATATTCACCTTCTTCCCATATATTTAATACTTTCATTATGATGATGAGTGGCTAATTTCCTTGTGTGATTCTAGGGTGATTGGCTGAAGGTTGTGGTGAAAACAATGATAGAATAATCTTAATCACAGTAGGATCCTGAAAGTTCGAGTCTTTAACCTTAACCCTAAGCATCTCGTTCGGTTGATGAACATCTCGGCCGGGGTGGAATTCTTCTGACCGAGGTGACTTATCCGACCCTAAACTGAGAGTTAAGTGTTAGAGTTTGCCAAATCCTATTCTTATTACACCTTCCTGGTTCAATGCAAGCTTAGGATGAGACTTACCCGGTAATTCCTTAGTTTGTGTACCAACGATCATAAGTGTAGGTAATAAAGGTTTATCCTTTATTGGGGTTTGAGTGTGCTTCCATCCCATCTTTGTGAGTTAGCCTGAGACTTACCCGGTAAAGGTTGATTCTATTCCCTTAGATGGTATGTTAGTTTGAGGTTATAGTTCTTTTTCTTAATTCCTTGAGACTTACCCGGTAATAGGAGTTTCGGTTTGGGATTAGTGTGTAGTGAGACTTACCCGGTGATCTACTCCACTTTAGAAACATCCTCCCCATGCAAAAATCTCAGCTTTGTCCGCCTATCTATAGATCTTGAGTTGGAACCACAACTAGATGCTTTAATCCCTAGAATTACATGTTTGCTTTATTTGACATCTTATTCATCTTTGATTGTATTACTTGCTCTTGTGGTTAGCATTGACATTAGCACACCGTACTGGACTTTGTTTCACCAAGTCCCTGTGATCGACCCCTGGAATTTTCTTGCTTTTACTACGATTGACCCGTACACTGCGGGTTCGCATCCTTGTTTTAAGCTTAAGTCTAGGGTTATAAATTTAAAGCTTGCACACACCGTTTGGAGCGAACAAGTTTTTGGACGAGGAAGGATTGGTCCATGAAATTAGACGATGCTCTTTGGGCATACAGGACCGCATTCAAGACTCCCATAGGCACCACCCCTTATAACTTGGTGTATGGGAAATCTTGCCATTTGCCCGTTGAGTTGGAGCACAAAGCGTATTGGGCTATCAAATGGTTGAACTTTGACATTAAGGAGGCTGGTGAGAAGCGACTATTAGACCTTAACGAGCTAGAAGAACTCCGCTTGAACGCTTATGAGAACACCAAGATCTACAAAGAAAGGACGAAGAGATGGCATGACAAGCGTATCGTTCCAAAGGAGCTTAACGAAGGAGATTTAGTTCTACTCTTCAACTCCCGCCTCCGTCTTTTTCCAGGTAAGTTGAAATCTAGATGGACCGGACCTTACGTTGTAAAACACGTTTTCCCTCATGGTGCAGTTGAGATATGGGGCGAAACTAGCGGAAGCTTCAAGGTCAACGGTCATAGACTTAAGAAGTACCAACCGGAAACGCCGGTTGAGGAGGTCGCACCGATCCACCTCGTTTGAGACGCACCATGGTCCAGCTAGCGACCTTAAATCAAGCGCTTCTTGGGAGGCAACCCAAGGTATTGCTTTCTTTCCCGTTTTCTAGTCTAGTTTAGATAGTTTTTGTTTTTGCTTTGCTTTGCTTTGTTTTTGGCGTTCTGGACAGATAACAGGAAGGAGCACTCCAGGAAAGGGAGAAGTTCGAGATTCTGAGAAGAAAGAGGCACCTCGGTCACTGTCAGAACACCTCGACCGAGTTGATTCTTGAAGCAACCGAGGCGACTAGGGTTTCTGCAGAACCGCCTCAGTCCGTACCACCTCGGTCCAGTCGAGACCATCTCGACCGAGGTGACAGCAGATCTCGCGACGGTATAAAAAGCGAAAATTACTTTTCACTTTTTATTTTTCACCCATTTCGACCGCGGCGACAGAGCACCTCGTTCTCCCTCGTTTCTCGCTCTTTTCCGACGATTTCTGTTCCGAAACTGCAATTAAAGGGAAGAGGAGTCGATTGCAACCACAGATCTGCAAGAAATTTGAGCTTTCTCGACCGAAACGAGGTAAAAACGTTCGAAAACCCTAACTCGTTCGTTTTCTGCTATTTGGGCTTTGGTTGCCCTTGTTTCTGTTGAGAAAAGGCATAAGTACCCCTTAGGAAGCAATTGTAGTGATTTTGGGGGGAAAAGAACTGAAAATCAGAGAATAGAAATCGACACTGCTACGCCTCGGTCCGGTCGAACTGCATCTCGACCGAGGTGATTTCTGAGGGTTGTCAGTCAACCGAGGTGGTCTGACAGATTGATAAGTGAAAATGAGTTCAGATCGCCGATTAGCTTTGAGAGACAGATCCTCACCTTCCCCTTCTCCTTCTTCTTCCTCATCCCGACCTTCTATCCCGGTGATCCATGAGAGACACCGGGTAGATTATGACCGCATTTCTAGTCGTCCAGTTATCGCTCCTAGATTTCTGGACGTTTCTGCCTTTGACTGTCTCCATGTAGATGGAGAGCTTAGCAGGATGATCGCCACAGTCGGGCTGGATCAGTTTTCTGAGATCCGAGCCCCAGCTTACCTCGAGCCTACCCTCGAGTTCGTCAGTTCCTTCACTTACCTCCCCACAGAGGGGGCTGTGAAGTACCGGTTGATGAACCGGAACTACATAGTACCTCTTGCCCACTGGAGAGATATTTTTGGCTTCCCTACCCCCACCGCTGTAGATTTCCCGACCCGAGCTGTAGCTAGAGAGTTCTGGGGTCAGATTGCCCACATTACGAGTCATGCAGACAGGTGGCGCCCTGGTGATTCCAGGGCGAAGCTTATTTACCATTTATCCTTCAGACTAGTGCACAGGGTTTTCAGTGAGATGCTTCTGGCGCGTACTGAGACGCCCCAGAAGGTCCGACAGGGGGAGCTTTTCTCCCTATACTGCATGGTCACGGGAGGATACCCTGACTTTGGCTTGATGCTGGCAGAGGATCTGCACAGGATCAAAGCCAAAGGGAAGGGTGATATTTGCTGCGGAGGTATAGTGACCCATATCGCTAGGTATCAGGATATGGATTTGAGTAGGTGTACCATGGTTGCGGCTCCGAAGCCGCTGGGTCTGCAGGAGATGATCACGAGGCGGATTCTTGTTCCTCGTGGGTTGACTACACCCTACGTTGCTATGCCTTGGGAGCGGACAGCGCCTCAGGGCATCAGATGGTCTGCACAGTTTTCGGTCTTCGACCCACATTTTTGGCAGACAGCATGGGCCCCGCTGATGGAGGACTACAGAGAGGGAGCAGCTGCAGCTTCTGAGGAGGCTGAGGAGGCTGATGAGGAGGATGACGACGAGACGGTTGATGAGAGAGGAGGCGGCGTCCCGATGGACACAGGGACAGACACTGCTGGGACGAGCGCGCCTCCCATTATTGATCTTGATGAGGACGAGGAGGACACTGAGCCAGCGCCGGCTGAGACTTCTCCAGTTAGGCCCGCTAGGCGCAGGAGGCAGAGGGTTAGGGACAGAGCAGCACACCGCCGGATTGATGACCTGACAGATCAGGTTATCGACACTTATGCTGCACTTTCTTTGGATATCCGGGAGATGCAGGAGCGACAGCATCATCAGCACATGATGGCTCAGCTACAGTTCCAGCATGTCATGGGCTATCCCTATGACCCTACTTTGTACCCGTACATGCCACCACCACCACCGGATCAGGACTTCTGAGGAGCTGCAGGATTTTATTTATTTTATTTTTATGCAGTTCGGCTCTTTATCCGGTGAGTCCTCCTTTCTTTCAGACCTTATTTACACCCACTGGGACAGTGTGTCTCAAGTATGGGGTAGTTGATGTATTATCTGACTTATTTGACTTATGATGTATTATTTACCGGATATTTTCATATTCATGCTTTGTCTGCATTTATATGTTTATCTGAGATTGCATGCATACTTACAGGTTATTTGATTGAGAAAAACGTCGAAACCGAAAAAAAAATGGTTTTAAAAAAATTTTTTGACCTCGACCGGGACAGTTCTGGCAAAACGAGGTGTTTCACCTCGGTTGAACCAAGAACATCTCGACCGAGGTGGGTTAACTGAGAGTTTTCGAAAACGATTTTTGTGTTACTTATCTGGATATGATCTCAGTGAAGATCTTGTTTACTGACTGGTTTTAAATTCTTTATATGTTTGAAATGTTTTATGATATGTTTAAGTTGCTAAATGCTTTGTTTGAAATTATTGGCATGTTTAATACTTTATTTTTATCCAAATTATGTTGAATTTGAAGGTTGACACCGCAGCATAAGTTCTCTCACGTTCTTCTTGGAAAGACCAAGGCAATTCATTCTTCTTCTTCTTTTTCTTCTTGATCATGCTTAGCCCCTCATATACATTTTGCCTCCCTTTACCTATCCGGGAATTTGGAAGCAAGCGAAGTGGTGAAAGCAAGTCAAAAGTTGAGAAGTGGCTGAAAGTGAAAGTGTTAGAAAGCAATAATAGGTTTGGGGAAGTCAATCATGAAGATGAGTAACTCGGCACCATTCACATAGCCGGGTGTTTGTGTCTTGCCAAAGTCGGATTGAGCGATATTCCTAACGGGTCATGGTATGTGCATCAAGGGTTTGACGCATCTCGAGAAATTGATGATTGCGGATTTCCTAGGCTTCGGTTATTGTGCACCTCTGTCCATGCATCCCAAAAAGTAAAGTAAAAAGAAAAAGTGTGAAATAAGCAAAGCTTATTGGTGGAAGATGTTGCAAGTCAAAGTGAAAGTGAAGTAATCATCCTTTTCCCGGATTCTAGCACCACATTACCTTACATGCATCCCTACCCTACACGTTTCTTGACCTTTCTTTTGGGAAGCCCTTGAGACCTTGAGCTTGTTGATTGACTTAGCGGTTTAAATCGGATTATACATGATTAATTTTGATAATTATGATTTATTATGCATTCTATGATTTTATGCAAAGATGAACAACTTTCCTATATTTATAAAATGTTTTGATCATATTGAGTTTTTAATTTCCAGGAAGTACTCTCTTAGAGTGATCTATGATAGTTGCACACCATAAAATGTTTTTGAAAGACTTTTCATTGATTTTCTTGACTTATAATCCATTCTATCTTGATTTCTATATGAGGAACTTGCTTAGGGACAAGCAAGGGCTAAGTATGGGGTATTTTGATAGCATGAATTATAGTCTATATTTTGGGGTTTGTTTAGACGTTTTATCTTTCATAATCTGCATGTTTGTATGTACATTATGTGATTTTACTACCATTTCATCTACCTTTGCGAGAATCGAGGTCTACACCTAGTTTCGTTGTAATTGCAGGTAATATGGTACGTTTTGCATCAAAAAGGAGCAAAAGGAGTCAAGAGTCATTTGGAGCTACATTGAGGAGCAAAAAGGAATCCTTCAGGAAGCATAGCCATGGATTAAAGATTTACTTTGGACCAGTTTTGAGAGATTCTACACTCAGTTATGATCACCTCGGTTGACCAGAGATTCATCTCGACCGAGGCGATCCAGAGACGCCGACTCGACCGAGGCGAACACCTAGGACGCGGCGAGAATATTTTATTCTTGGCTGAGATCTTTTAAAATTGGAAAGTGATCTTATATTTTTGGGCTGAGCTTCTAGAAGGAAGGAGATATGCAGAATCATATATTTTACCTATTTTTATGGGAATATATCTTCTTAAGATTTATTATCTTTGGAGGTTTATTTTTCCTATATAAAGGGTTGGATTTTCCACAATTCAACCATCTTCGGATCATCGATATCCGCTTACAGCTGGGAACCTCACATACACGCGCAGCAGCCGCATCCTACTCCAATTTGGGAGTTGTTGAAGAACCTTTTTGAAGGTTGAAGGAAGATTGAAGACTATAGCTTTATAGCTTTTTGGAGGGTTTTGTAAGATTGTCTTCAATTCCTTTCCTTGATTGTCTTGTCTTATTGGATCATTATCCAAGGAACGATTTTTGTGTGATATTTGATTCAGTTATTGAAGTGTTTTCATTAAATTCTTCTTTGTTCAAATATTCACCTTCTTCCCATATATTTAATACTTTCATTATGATGATGAGTGGCTAATTTCCTTGTGTGATTCTAGGGTGATTGGCTGAAGGTTGTGGGAAAAACAATGATAGAATGATCTTAATCACAATAGGATCCTGAAAGTTCGAGTCTTTAACCTTAACCCTAAGCATCTCGTTCAGTCGATGAACATCTCGGCCGGGGTGGAAACTGGCTGACCGAGGTGGCTTATCCGATCCTAAACTGAGAGTTAAGTGTTAGAGTTTGCCAAATCCTATTCTTATTATACCTTTCTGGTTCAAAGCAAGCTTAGGATGAGACTTACCCGGTAATTCCTTAGTTTGTATACTAACGATCATAAGTGTAGGTAATAAAGGCTTGTCCTTTATTGGGGTTTGAGTGTGCTTCCATCCCATCTTTGTGAGTTAGCCTGAGACTTACCCGGTAAAGGTTGATTCTATTCCCTTAGATGGTGTGTTAGTTTGAGGTTATAGTTCTTTATCTTAATTCCTTGAGACTTACCCGGTAATAGGAGTTACGGTTTGGGATTAGTGTGTAGTGAGACTTACCCGGTGATCTACTCCACTTTAGAAACACCTTCCCCATGCAAAAATCTCAGCTTTGTCCGCTTATCTATAGATCTTGAGTTGGAACCACAACTAGATGCTTTAATCCCTAGAATCGCATGTTTGCTTATTTGACATCTTATTCATCTTTGATTGTATACTTGCTCTTGTGGTTAGCATTAACACTAGCATACCGTATTGGACTTTGTTTCACTAAGTCCCTGTGATCGACCCCTGGAATTTTCTTGCTTTTACTACGATTGACCCGTACACTGCGGGTTCGCATCCTTGTTTTAAGCTTAAGTCTAGGGTTATAAATTTAAAGCTTGCACACACCGTTTGGAGCGAACAAGTTTTTGGCGCCGTTGCCGGGGACTTGGTCTAGACCGAGCCGGTTGCGGTTTGCTTTCGGGGCGCTTGCCCCTGTTGCTACTAACTACTCTTTCTATGAGTTTTGTAGTTTTCAGGATTTCCGATGACTACATTTGATCCAGCCTGGATAGCAAGACAAAGTGCTAGGGCGGACCATTATGAGTACTTGGAGGAGAAGTACTCATTCTATTGGTTCAACAATGAATGGGAAAGAGAAGAAGCCATTCAGCGTGAACTTGCGGTGTGGGATGAACTGAATGTCCCTAAAAAGATTTATGAGCAACCCCTTGAAGATTCTCTTGAATCAAGATGGGAGATGTTGATGAAGAAGGTGGAGGAGCTCAATGAAAGCGCCCTATCCTATGCGGACCCGAAGGAGGAGCATAAGGAAGTGTTGCACGTTTCAAGCGCTCCCCGATCGAACCAGAAATTTCTCCTGAAACTTTTGAGGAAGGGGAGGATATGGAAGGTCTCGATCTAACTGTTGAGACCTCGGTCGAGGTGGAAGAGATTTCGGCCGAGATGGAAGAATCTGCAAAACCAAAAGTGGAAGATGTAGAGAACCTTGGCCACATTACTGAGATTGTGGTCGAGGTGGAAGAAAGACCAACTGAATTGAGAGAGATTTCGTGTGTGGATTATCAACCCAACATGAAACTTGTCTCAAGCTTTGGAGAACTTTGCAAGGTACATTCTCCTACTTCATTTGAATTCCCGATTGACATTTCTGAATTTTTTAGGAAGGCACCGGAGAGTTGGAGGTCTCTTCCGAAAGAACCTCCTAAGATCAAGATGAAACCTCCATTATTGGAAGAAGATGCTCCTTGGATTATAAGGAGTGGAGTTTGCAAGCACTTCACCGCTAAGGCGATGAAGTGTCTTTTGTTCAAGTATGGGGTCCCTCGCATGCTAAGGACCTTGTACCATCCCCAAGCTATAGATGGGGAAGCTACTAGGATTCTCGAGAAACTGTTTTCTCGACCAAGGAAAGGATGGGACGCAAGGCTAGATTATGTCCCATTGAAGTGCAGGAAGTCTAGAAGGATTCCGGTGAGAATCAAACCGTACAAGCTTGTACGTGGGAGATCTTACCATTTGCCGGTGAAATTAGGAACCGGAACCTTTTTGGAAGAATTTTATGATGGATGTGATGAGCACTCCATGGTGTTCAAGGTACATTGAGTAAATCTATGGAGAAGGGTCCAGCTAGCGACCTTAAACCAAGCGCTTCTTGGGAGGCAACCCAAGGTATTGCTTTCTTTCCCGTTTTCTAGTTTAGTTTAGATAGTTGCTTTGTTTTTGTTTTCCTCTAGACAACAACCAGGTATTCCAAAAGGAAGGATCACAGTTCAGGAGCTACACTGGAAGAACAAAATTTCGAGAAGTTGAGGAAACGAGCTTTACTGAGATACATCTCGGGTACTGTCAGAACACCTCGACCGATATGTGCTTCGCCAACCGAGATGGTCTTATCTGGGAGCTGTTTCTTACTTCTTCATGCAGTTTAGCTATGTTCGGTGAGTATCCTGTCCTTAGACTTATTCTGACCCACTGGGACAGTGTGTCCCAAGTATGGGGTGTTTGTATTATTTGACTACTTGACGTTATTTGACTTATGATGTATTATTTACCGGATATTTTCATATTCATGCTTTGTCTGCATTTATATGTTTATCTGAGATTGCATGCATACTTACAGGTTATTTGATTGAGAAAAACGTCGAAACCGAAAAAAAAAATGGTTTTAAAAAAATTTTTTGACCTCGACCGGGACAGTTCTGGCAAAACGAGGTGTTTCACCTCGGTTGAACCAAGAACATCTCGACCGAGGTGGGTTAACTGAGAGTTTTCGAAAACGATTTTTGTGTTACTTATCTGGATATGATCTCAGTGAAGATCTTGTTTACTGACTGGTTTTAAATTCTTTATATGTTTGAAATGTTTTATGATATGTTTAAGTTGCTAAATGCTTTGTTTGAAATTATTGGCATGTTTAATACTTTATTTTTATCCAAATTATGTTGAATTTGAAGGTTGACACCGCAGCATAAGTTCTCTCACGTTCTTCTTGGAAAGACCAAGGCAATTCATTCTTCTTCTTCTTCTTCTTCTTCTTGATCATGTTTAAGCCCCTCATATACATTTTGCCTCCCTTTACCTATCCGGGAATTTGGAAGCAAGCAAAGTGGTGAAAGCAAGTTAAAAGTTGAGAAGCGGCTGAAAGTGAAAGTGTTAGAAAGCAATAATAGGTTTGGGGAAGTCAATCATGAAGATGAGTAACTCGGCACCATTCACATAGCCGGGTGTTTGTGTCTTGCCAAAGTCGGATTGAGCGATATTCCTAACGGGTCATGGTATGTGCATCAAGGGTTTGACGCATCTCAAAAAAATTGATGATTGCGGATTTCCTAGGCTTCGGTTATTGTGCACCTCTGTCCATGCATCCCAAAAAGTAAAGTAAAAAGAAAAAGTGTGAAATAAGCAAAGCTTATTGGTGGAAGATGTTGCAAGTCAAAGTGAAAGTGAAGTTCATCCTTTTCCCGGATTCTAGCACCACATTACCTTACATACATCCCTACCCTACACGTTTCTTGACCTTTCTTTTGGGAAGCCCTTGAGACCTTGAGCTTGTTGATTGACTTAGCGGTTTAAATCGGATTATACATGATTAATTTTGATAATTATGATTTATTATGCATTCTATGATTTTATGCAAAGATGAACAACTTTCCTATATTTAAAAAATGTTTTGATCATATTGAGTTTTTAATTCCATGAAGTACTCTCTTAGAGTGATCTATGATAGTTGCACACCATAAAATGTTTTTGAAAGACTTTTTCATTGATTTTCTTGACTTATAATCCATTCTATCTTGATTTCTATATGAGGAACTTGCTTAGGGACAAGCAAGGGCTAAGTATGGGGTATTTTGATAGCATGAATTATAGTCTATATTTTGGGGTTTGTTTGGACGTTTTATCTTTCATAATCTGCATGTTTGTATGTACATTATGTGATTTTACTACCATTTCATCTACCTTTGCGAGAATCGAGGTCTACACCTAGTTTCGTTGTAATTGCAGGTAATATGGTACGTTTTGCATCAAAAAGGAGCAAAAGGAGTCAAGAGTCATTTGGAGCTACATTCAGGAAGCATAGCCATGGATTAAAGATTTACTTTGGACCAGTTTTGAGAGATTCTACACTCAGTTATGATCACCTCGGTTGCCCGGAGATTCATCTCGACCGAGGCGATCCAGAGACGCCGACTCGACCGAGGCGAACACCTAGGACGCGGCGAGAATATTTTATTCTTGGCTGAGATCTTTTAAAATTGGAAAGTGATCTTATATTTTTGGGCTGAGCTTCTAGAAGGAAGGAGATATGCAGAATCATATATTTTACCTATTTTTATGGGAATATATCTTCTTAAGATTTATTATCTTTGGAGGTTTATTTTTCCTATAAAAAGGATTGGATTTTCCACAAATCCGATCATGCTTAGAGGCTGCAAACATCCGCTTACAGTTAGAACATCACGCTATACCACCGATCAGGGTTTACAAGCGCAGCAGCCGCATCCTACTCCAATTTGGGAGATTCGAAGAACCTTTTTGAAGGTTGAAGGAAGATTGAAGACTATAGCTTTATAGCTTTTTGGAGGGTTTTGTAAGATTGTCTTCAATTCTTTTCCTTGATTGTCTTGTCTTGTTGGATCATTATCCAAGGAACGATTTTGTGTGATATTTGATTCAGTTATTGAAGTGTTTTCATTAAATTCTTCTTTGTTCAAATATTCACCTTCTTCCCATATATTTAATACTTTCATTATGATGATGAGTGGCTAATTTCCTTGTGTGATTCTAGGGTGATTGGCTGAAGGTTGTGGTGAAAACAATGATAGAATGATCTTAATCACAGTAGGATCCTGAAAGTTCGAGTCTTTAACCTTAACCCTAAGCATCTCGTTCAGTCGATGAACATCTCGGCCGGGGTGGAAACTGGCTGACCGAGGTGGCTTATCCGATCCTTAACTGAGAGTTAATGTGTTAAAGTTTGCCAAATCCTATTCTTATTATACCTTTCTGGTTCAAAGCAAGCTTAGGATGAGACTTACCCGGTAATTCCTTAGTTTGTATACTAACGATCATAAGTGTAGGTAATAAAGGCTTGTCCTTTATTGGGGTTTGAGTGTGCTTCCATCCCATCTTTGTGAGTTAGCCTGAGACTTACCCGGTAAAGGTTGATTCTATTCCCTTAGATGGTGTGTTAGTTTGAGGTTATAGTTCTTTATCTTAATTCCTTGAGACTTACCCGGTAAAGGTTGCTTTAAAACCATTTTTTTTTCGGTTTCGACGTTTTTCTCAATCAAATAACCTGTAAGTATGCATGCAATCTCAGATAAACATATAAATGCAGACAAAGCATGAATATGAAAATATCCGGTAAATAATACATCATAAGTCAAATAAGTCAGATAATACATCAACTACCCCATACTTGAGACACACTGTCCCAGTGGGTGTAAATAAGGTCTGAAAGAAAGGAGGACTCACCGGATAAAGAGCCGAACTGCATAAAAATAAAATAAATAAAATCCTGCAGCTCCTCAGAAGTCCTGATCCGGTGGTGGTGGTGGCATGTACGGGTACAAAGTAGGGTCATAGGGATAGCCCATGACATGCTGGAACTGTAGCTGAGCCATCATGTGCTGATGATGCTGTCGCTCCTGCATCTCCCGGATATCCAAAGAAAGTGCAGCATAAGTGTCGATAACCTGATCTGTCAGGTCATCAATCCGGCGGTGTGCTGCTCTGTCCCTAACCCTCTGCCTCCTGCGCCTAGCGGGCCTAACTGGAGAAGTCTCAGCCGGCGCTGGCTCAGTGTCCTCCTCGTCCTCATCAAGATCAATAATGGGAGGCGCGCTCGTCCCAGCAGTGTCTGTCCCTGTGTCCATCGGGACGCCGCCTCCTCTCTCATCAACCGTCTCGTCGTCATCCTCCTCATCAGCCTCCTCAGCCTCCTCAATAGCTGCAGCTGCTCCCTCTCTGTAGTCCTCCATCAGCGGGGCCCATGCTGTCTGCCAAAAATGTGGGTCGAAGACCGAAAACTGTGCAGACCATCTGATGCCCTGAGGCGCTGTCCGCTCCCAAGGCATAGCAACGTAGGGTGTAGTCAACCCACGAGGAACAAGAATCCGCCTCGTGATCATCTCCTGCAGACCCAGCGGCTTCGGAGCCGCCGCCAATGTGCAGATACTGAGATCCATCCCGTGGTAGGAGGCGATGTGGGTGACTAGACCTCCACAGCAAATATCACCCTTCCCTTTGGCCTTGATCCTGTGCAGATCCTCTGCCAGCATCAAGCCAAAGTCAGGGTATCCTCCCGTGACCATGCAGTATAGGGAGAAAAGCTCCCCCTGTCGGACCTTCTGGGGCGTCTCAGTACGCGCCAGAAGCATCTCACTGAAAACCCTGTGCACTAGTCTGAAGGATAAATGGTAAATAAGCTTCGCCCTGGAATCACCAGGGCGCCACCTGTCTGCATGACTCGTAATGTGGGCAATCTGACCCCAGAACTCTCTAGCTACAGCTCGGGTCGGGAAATCTACAGCGGTGGGGGTAGGGAAGCCAAAAATATCTCTCCAGTGGGCAAGAGGTACTATGTAGTTCCGGTTCATCAACCGGTACTTCACAGCCCCCTCTGTGGGGAGGTAAGTGAAGGAACTGACGAACTCGAGGGTAGGCTCGAGGTAAGCTGGGGCTCGGATCTCAGAAAACTGATCCAGCCCGACTGTGGCGATCATCCTGCTAAGCTCTCCATCTACATGGAGACAGTCAAAGGCAGAAACGTCCAGAAATCTAGGAGCGATAACTGGACGACTAGAAATGCGGTCATAATCTACCCGGTGTCTCTCATGGATCACCGGGATAGAAGGTCGGGATGAGGAAGAAGAAGGGGAAGGAGAGGATCTATCTCTAAGGGCCAGTAATCTATCTGAACTCATCTTCACAAATCAATCTGTCAGACCACCTCGGTTGCTGACAAGTCCCAGAAATCACCTCGGTCGAGGTGCAGACCGACTGGACCGAGGCGTACAGTTCGAATTTCCAAATCTCAGATTTCCAGTTCTTTTCCCCCTAAAATCACTACAATTGCTTCCTAAGGGGTACTTATGGGTTTCCTCAGCAGAATCAAGGGCAACCAAAGCCCAATAAACAGCAAACGAGGAGTTAGGGTTTTCGAACTTCGTTTACCTCGTTTTGGTCGAGAAAGCTCAAATTTCTTGCAGATCTGTGGTTGCAATCGACTCCTCTTCCCTTTAATTGCAGTTTCGGAACAGAAATCGTCGGAAAAGAGCGAGAAACGAGGGAGAACGAGGTGCTCTGTCGCCGCGGTCGAAATGGGTGAAAAATAAAAAGTGAAAAGTAATTTTCGCTTTTTATACCGTCGCGAGATCTGCTGTCACCTCGGTCGAGATGGTCTCGACTGGACCGAGGTGGTACGGACCGAGGCGGTTCTGCAGAAACCCTAGTCGCCTCGGTTGCTTCAAGAATCAACTCGGTCGAGGTGTTCTGACAGTGACCGAGGTGCCTTTTTCTTCCTCAGAATCTCGAACTTCTCCCTTTTCTGGAGTGCTCCTTCCTGTTATCTGTCTAAAACACCAAAAACAAAGCAAAGCAAAGCAAAAACAAAAACTATCTAAACTAGACTAGAAAACGGGAAAGAATGCAAAACCTTGGGTTGCCTCCCAAGAAGCGCTTGGTTTAAGGTCGCTAGCTGGACCCTTCTCCATAGATTTACTCAATGTACCTTGAACACCATGGAGTGCTCATCACATCCATCATAAAATTCTTCCAAAAAGGTTCCGGTTCCTAATTTCACCGGCAAATGGTAAGATCTCCCACGTACAAGCTTGTACGGTTTGATTCTCACCGGAATCCTTCTAGACTTCCTGCACTTCAATGGGACATAATCTAGCCTTGCGTCCCATCCTTTCCTTGGTCGAGAAAATAGTTTCTCGAGAATCATAGCAGCTTCCCCATCTATAGCTTGGGGATGGTACAGGGTCCTGAGCATGCGAGGGACCCCATACTTGAACAAATAACACTTCGTTGCCTTAGCGGTGAAGCGCTTGTTAACTTCACTCCTTATAATCCAAGGAGCGTCTTCCTCCAACAATTTCAAGAGAGATTTCATCTTGATCTTAGGAGGTTCTTTCGGATAAGCATCTCGTTCAGTCGATGAACATCTCGGCCGGGGTGGAAACTGGCTGACCGAGGTGGCTTATCCGATCCTTAACTGAGAGTTAATGTGTTAGAGTTTGCCAAATCCTATTCTTATTATACCTTTCTGGTTCAAAGCAAGCTTAGGATGAGACTTACCCGGTAATTCCTTAGTTTGTATACCAACGATCATAAGTTTAGGTAATAAAGGCTTGTCCTTTATTGGGGTTTGAGTGTGCTTCCATCCCATCTTTGTGAGTTAGCCTGAGACTTACCCGGTAATAGGAGTTACGGTTTGGGATTAGTGTGTAGTGAGACTTACCCGGTGATCTACTCCACTTTAGAAACACCTTCCCCACGCAAATATCTCAGCTTTGTCCGCTTATCTATAGATCTTGAGTTGGAACCACAACTAGATGCTTTAATCCCTAGAATTGCATGTTTGCTTATTTGACATCTTATTCATCTTTGATTGTATACTTGCTCTTGTGGTTAGCATCAACACTAGCATACCGTACTGGACTTTGTTTCACTAAGTCCCTGTGATCGACCCCTGGAATTTTCTTGCTTTTACTACGATTGACCCGTACACTGCGGGTTCGCATCCTTGTTTTAAGCTTAAGTCTAGGGTTATAAATTTAAAGCTTGCACACACCGTTTGGAGCGAACAAGTTTTTGGCGCCGTTGCCGGGGACTTGGTCTAGACCGAGCCGGTAGCGGTTTGCTTTCGGGGCACTTGCCCCTGTTGCTACTAACTACTCTTTCTATGAGTTTTGTAGTTTTCAGGATTTCCGATGACTACAATTGATCCAGCCTGGATAGCAAGACAAAGTGCTAGGGCGGACCATTATGAATACTTGGAGGAGAAGTACTCCTTCTATTGGTTCAACAATGAATGGGAAAGAGAAGAGGCCATTCAACATGAACTTGCGATATGGGATGAGAAGAATGTCCCTAAAAACATTTATGAGCAACCTTTTGAAGACTCTCTCGAATCAAGATTGGAGAAGTTGATGAAGAAAGTGGAGGAGCTCAAGGAAAGCACCATATCCTATGCTAAGCCGGAAGAGGAGCATAAGGAAGTGTTGCACGTTCCAAGCATTCCTCTGGTCGGACCGGAAGCTTCTCCTGATGTTTTTGTGGAAGAGGAGGATGTGGAGGATCTCGATCCGACTGTTGAGACCTCGGCCGAGGTGGAAGAGATCTCGACCGAGATGGAAGAAGAATCTGCAAAACCAGAAATGGAAGATGCAGAGAACCTTGGCCAAATTACTGGGATTGTGGTCAAGGTGGAAGAAAGACCAGCAGAACTGAGAGAGATTTCGTGGGTGGATTATCAACCCAACACGAAACTTGTCTCAAGCTTTGGAGAACTTTGCAAGGTACATTCTCCTACTTCATTTGAATTCCCTATTAATATTTCTGAATTTTTCAGGAAGGCACCGGAGAGTTGGAGGTCTCTTCCGAAAGAACCTCCTAAGATCAAGATGAAACCTCTCTTGAAATTGTTGGAGGAAGATGCTCCTTGGATTATAAGGAGTGAAGTTAACAAGCGCTTCACCGCTAAGGCAACGAAGTGTTATTTGTTCAAGTATGGGGTCCCTCGCATGCTCAGGACCCTGTACCATCCCCAAGCTATAGATGGGGAAGCTGCTATGATTCTCGAGAAACTGTTTTCTCGATCAAGGAAAGGATGGGACGCAAAGCTAGATTATGCCCCATTGAAGTGCAGGAAGGCTAGAAGGATTCCGGTGAGAATCAAACCGTACAAGCTTGTACGTGGGAGATCTTACCATTTGCCGGTGAAATTAGGAACCGGAACCTTTTTGGAAGAATTTTATGATGGATGTGATGAGCACTCCATGGTGTTCAAGGTACATTGAGTAAATCTATGGAGAAGGGTCCAGCTAGCGACCTTAAACCAAGCGCTTCTTGGGAGGCAACCCAAGGTATTGCTTTCTTCTCCCTTTTCTAGTTTAGTTTAGATAGTTGCTTTGTTTTTGTTTTCCTCTAGACAACAACCAGGTATTCCAAAAGGAAGGATCACAGTTCAGGAGCTACACTGGAAGAACAAAATTTCGAGAAGTTGAGGAAACGAGCTTTACTGAAATACATCTCGGGTACTGTCAGAACACCTCGACCGAGATGTGCTTCGCCAACCGAGATGGTCTTATCTGGGAGCTGTTTCTTACTTCTTCATGCAGTTTAGCTATGTTCGGTGAGTATCCTGTCCTTAGACTTATTTTGACCCACTGGGACAGTGTGTCTCAAGTATGGGGTAGTTGATGTATTATCTGACTCATGGATGTATGACTCGACTTTATATGATATTTATGCTTCATTTTGCTTCTATATGTTTATCTGAGATTGCATGCATACTCACAGGTTATTTGATTGAGAAAAACGTCAAAACTGGACAGAAAAAAAAAAAATTTGACCTCGACCGGGGCAGTTCTGGCCGAACGAGGTGTTTCACCTCGGTTGACCTAAGAACACCTCGACCGAGGTGGGTTAACTGAGAGTTTTCGAAAACGATTTTTGTGTTACTTATCTGGATATGATCTCAGTGAAGATCTTGCTTACTGACTGGTTTTAAATTCTTTATGTGTTTGAAAGGTTTTATAATATGTTTAAGTTGCTAAATGCTTTGTTTGAAATTATTAGCATGTTTAATACTTTGTTTTTATCCAAATTATGTTGAATTTGAAGGTTGACACCGCAGGTTAAGTTCTCTCACTTTCTTCTTGGAAAGACCAAGGCAATTCATTCTCTTCTTCTTCTTCTTCTTGATCATGCTTAGCCCCTCATATACATATTGCCTCCCTTTACCTATCCGGGAATTTGGAAGCAAGCGAAGTGGTGAAAGCAAGTCAAAAGTTGAGAAGTGGCTGAAAGTGAAAGTGTTAGAAAGCAATAATAGGTTTGGGGAAGTCAATCATGAAGATGAGTAACTCGGCACCATTCACATAGCCGGGTGTTTGTGTCTTGCCAAAGTCGGATTGAGCGATATTCCTAACGGGTCATGGTATGTGCATCAAGGGTTTGACGCATCTCGAGAAATTGATGATTGCGGATTTCCTAGGCTTCGGTTATTGTGCACCTCTGTCCATGCATCCCAAAAAGTAAAGTAAAAAGAAAAAGTGTGAAATAAGCAAAGCTTATTGGTGGAAGATGTTGCAAGTCAAAGTGAAAGTGAAGTTCATCCTTTTCCCGGATTCTAGCACCACATTACCTTACATACATCCCTACCCTACACGTTTCTTGACCTTTCTTTTGGGAAGCCCTTGAGACCTTGAGCTTGTTGATTGACTTAGCGGTTTAAATCGGATTATACATGATTAATTTTGATAATTATGATTTATTATGCATTCTATGATTTTATGCAAAGATGAACAACTTTCCTATATTTATAAAATGTTTTGATCATATTGAGTTTTTAATTTCCAGGAAGTACTCTCTTAGAGTGATCTATGATAGTTGCACACCATAAAATGTTTTTGAAAGACTTTTTCATTGATTTTCTTGACTTATAATCCATTCTATCTTGATTTCTATATGAGGAACTTGCTTAGGGACAAGCAAGGGCTAAGTATGGGGTATTTTGATAGCATGAATTATAGTCTATATTTTGGGGTTTGTTTGGACGTTTTATCTTTCATAATCTGCATGTTTGTATGTACATTATGTGATTTTACTACCATTTCATCTACCTTTGCGAGAATCGAGGTCTACACCTAGTTTCGTTGTAATTGCAGGTAATATGGTACGTTTTGCATCGAAAAGGAGCAAAAGGAGTCAAGAGTCATTTGGAGCTACATTGAGGAGCAAAAAGGAATCCTTCAGGAAGCATAGCCATAATTAAAGATTTGCTTTGGACCAGTTTTGAGAGATTCTACATTCAGTTATGAGTCACCTCGGTTGACCAGAGATTCATCTCGACCGAGGCGATCCAGAGACGCCGACTCGACCGAGGCGAACACCTAGGACGCGGCGAGAATATTTTATTCTTGGCTGAGATCTTTTAAAATTGGAAAGTGATCTTATATTTTTGGGCTGAGCTTCTAGAAGGAAGGAGATATGCAGAATCATATATTTTACCTATTTTTATGGGAATATATCTTCTTAAGATTTATTATCTTTGGAGGTTTATTTTTCCTATAAAAAGGATTGGATTTTCCACAAATCCGATCATGCTTAGAGGCTGCATACACCCGCTATCAGCGCAGCAGCCGCATCCTACTCCAATTTGGGAGAGAGTTGAAGAACCTTTTTGAAGGTTGAAGGAAGATTTGAAGACTATAGCTTTATAGCTTTTTGGAGGGTTTTGTAAGATTGTCTTCAATTCCTTTCCTTGATTGTCTTGTCTTGTTGGATTATTATCCAAGGAACGATTTTGTGTGATATTTGATTCAGTTATTGAAGTGTTTTCATTAAATTCTTCTTTGTTCAAATATTCACCTTCTTCCCATATATTTAATACTTTCATTATGATGATGAGTGGCTAATTTCCTTGTGTGATTCTAGGGTGATTGGCTGAAGGTTGTGGGAAAAACAATGATAGAATAATCTTAATCCAGTAGGATCCTGAAAGTTCGAGTCTTTAACCTTAACCCTAAGCATCTCGTTCAGTCGATGAACATCTCGGCCGGGGTGGAAACTGGCTGACCGAGGTGGCTTATCCGATCCTTAACTGAGAGTTAATGTGTTAGAGTTTGCCAAATCCTATTCTTATTATACCTTTCTGGTTCAAAGCAAGCTTAGGATGAGACTTACCCGGTAATTCCTTAGTTTGTATACCAACGATCATAAGTTTAGGTAATAAAGGCTTGTCCTTTATTGGGGTTTGAGTGTGCTTCCATCCCATCTTTGTGAGTTAGCCTGAGACTTACCCGGTAAAGGTTGATTCTATTCCCTTAGATGGTGTGTTAGTTTGAGGTTATAGTTCTTTATCTTGATTCCTTGAGACTTACCCGGTGATCTACTCCACTTTAGAAACACCTTCCCCACGCAAATATCTCAGCTTTGTCCGCTTATCTATAGATCTTGAGTTGGAACCACAACTAGATGCTTTAATCCCTAGAATTGCATGTTTGCTTATTTGACATCTTATTCATCTTTGATTGTATACTTGCTCTTGTGGTTAGCATCAACACTAGCATACCGTACTGGACTTTGTTTCACTAAGTCCCTGTGATCGACCCCTGGAATTTTCTTGCTTTTACTACGATTGACCCGTACACTGCGGGTTCGCATCCTTGTTTTAAGCTTAAGTCTAGGGTTATAAATTTAAAGCTTGCACACACCGTTTGGAGCGAACAACCTTCTCGTCAATATGATCGAGAACGTTGTGAGCCTTTGCGGTAACACGGAATAAAGTAACCCATGAAGCATACGGAGTGTCATGGTCTAGGACGAGCACAATGTTGTTCTTGATGTTGGAGATTCCGAGGGCAAGGTGGAAGGAAGGTTTCTGTTCTGTAGCCATCGAGGAATTTCGGGAAGGGGAAACGGCGTCGGCGAGGGACGGCCGTAGGGTTAGAGAGGAGCGGAAGAGGATTTTTGGAACGAGAAGATTGATACCATGTGAGAATGAATATGAATTCCCAAAAGGGTTTCCGTCATCATACGGCTCATATTAATAACAAACGGAGTTTACATAATTACATAAGGGCACCCTCTATTTACAATAATTACATAAA
>BSUD01000005.1:52689601-52750415 GCA_033239045.1 Fagopyrum esculentum
TGAGACTTACCCGGTGATCTACTCCACTTTAGAAACACCTTCCCCACGCAAATATCTCAGCTTTGTCCGCTTATCTATAGATCTTGAGTTGGAACCACAACTAGATGCTTTAATCCCTAGAATTGCATGTTTGCTTATTTGACATCTTATTCATCTTTGATTGTATACTTGCTCTTGTGGTTAGCATCAACACTAGCATACCGTACTGGACTTTGTTTCACTAAGTCCCTGTGATCGACCCCTGGAATTTTCTTGCTTTTACTACGATTGACCCGTACACTGCGGGTTCGCATCCTTGTTTTAAGCTTAAGTCTAGGGTTATAAATTTAAAGCTTGCACACACCGTTTGGAGCGAACAACCTTCTCGTCAATATGATCGAGAACGTTGTGAGCCTTTGCGGTAACACGGAATAAAGTAACCCATGAAGCATACGGAGTGTCATGGTCTAGGACGAGCACAATGTTGTTCTTGATGTTGGAGATTCCGAGGGCAAGGTGGAAGGAAGGTTTCTGTTCTGTAGCCATCGAGGAATTTCGGGAAGGGGAAACGGCGTCGGCGAGGGACGGCCGTAGGGTTAGAGAGGAGCGGAAGAGGATTTTTGGAACGAGAAGATTGATACCATGTGAGAATGAATATGAATTCCCAAAAGGGTTTCCGTCATCATACGGCTCATATTAATAACAAACGGAGTTTACATAATTACATAAGGGCACCCTCTATTTACAATAATTACATAAACTATATGTTCGCTCCAAAGGTGTGTGCAAGCTTTAATATTTATAACCCAAGAAGTATGCTTGAACAATATGCGAACCCGCAGTGTACGGATCAATTGTAATAAAAGCAAGAATTCCAGGGGTCGAACACAAAGACTATGGTGAAACAAAGCACGGAATCAGGTTGTCAAATATGCTAATAACCACAAATTAAAGCAATCAAAGATGATATAAAGTCAGATAAAGGGAATGCGGATTCTAGGGATTAAAGCATCTAGTTGTGGTTCCGACTCAAGATCTCAAAGGATAACGCGGACAAAGCTGAGGTTTGCAAAGGGAAGGTGTTTCTATGGTGGGAATAGATTACCGGGTAAGTCTCACTACTCACTATCTCAAACCAAAGCTCCTATTGCCGGGTAACTCTCAAGGTACTAAGGAAAGGAACTATAATCTCAAACCAACACATCACCCAAGACAATAGAATCAACCTTTACCGGGTAAGTCTCAGGCTAACTCACAAAGATAGGATGAAGGCACACTCAAACACCAATAAAGATAAAACCTTTATTACCTATACTCATGATCTTGGGTAAACAAATAAAGAAATCACCGGGTAAGTCTCATCCTAGGCTTGCATTGAACCAGAAAAGGTATAATAAGGATAGGATTTGGAAAATTTAAACTCTTAACTCAGATAAGGTTGAGGAAAGGTTCACCTCGTTCAGTTATATCTCATCCCGGCCGAGATGTTCAATGACTGACCGAGGTGTTCTACAGTTAAGGTAAAGATTCGAGCTTTCAAGGTCCTGCTGGGATTAAGATCATTCTATCATCGTCTTTCCCACAACTTTCAGCCAATCACCCTAGAATCGCATAAAGAAACTTAGCCAACGATCATCATAATAACAATAATCAAATTTATAAGAAAGGAATCAATATTCAAACAAGAAAACCTTAACACAAAGGTCTCAATAACTGAATGAATCAAACAACAAATCAGCATTCCTCAAGTCACAAATCAGAAAAGACAACAAAGCCAAAAGCAATCTAAGAAGATCTTAAAAACTCCTTCAAAAGCCAATTCCAACTATGATTCCTTCCTTCCTTGAACTTCAACCTTCAAAACTTCCTTCAACTCTTCCTTCAAACTCCAGAAAATCCTTCAGCAAACCCTTCAATTGCTGAATGCTCTAAGCATGCGATGATCCGAAGATGGCTGAATTGTAGAAAATCCAACCATTTATATAGGAGAATTATCTTCTAAAGATAAGATATCTTAAAAAGATAATTTCCTAGAAAATATATCCAAAAAAACTTGTTACGCTAGAAACGTATAGCACATAAGTCTTACAATTTATAACTCGATATAATTTCCTAACTCCTAGCGAACCCACAGTGTATGGGTCGTTTTGTAGCTAGGATAGTATTCTGAGGTCGAACACGAAGACTAAGGTGAAATCAAATCAAACAAGTGATCATAGATACTGCAAATCTAGTGTAAGAGAAGAGAAAGAAATAAAGAAATGAAAATCATGATATTTTTGGGTTGGGTTTATGTGGTGATCAAGCAAGGATCACAAATCATGCAATATTATAAACTAAACTAGCAACACAAACAAACAACACAAGAAAAAGATATGTAATCAAAGAGAGACAAGCGGATTCTGGGGGTTAGGACTTCCGGTTATGGCATTGGACTCAAGATTCTAATCAACCTTGGACAAGCTACGGTATGTTGGGAAAGGGTGTTTCTCAAATGGGATCAATCACCAGGTAGGTTTCATGGTCCACTAATCCCTCACCTAAGGTCCTATTACCGGGTAAGTCTATAGGAGCCTAAAGTTGGGAATTCTACACAAATCGGATTGCTATTTAGGGGTCAAACCTCTCCTTACCGGGTAAGTCTCAGGATGGCAAGTCCTAAGCATCAATCCTAGCACACTCAGTCGAATAGCGGCTTATGAGGCTCATTACTACCTAGAGTTCATCATCTTTGGTATCTAAGATAGAGAATTACCGAGTAAGTCTCTTCCCTTACTTAGTTTTCTAGCATTAGGTCACCCTAGGCTAGATTATGCTTAACAAACACTAGGATTTCAACAATCTAACCTCCTAACATTCAGATTCATCAATACAAGCATAACAGAACAAACCACGGCCTGATCATACAGAACCACAGTCGAGATCTCACAAGAACAGGCCGTGGTTTCCATCAGAGGTTTGTTTCGAGCAAGCAAATCATCCAAAGATACATTCAAGTCTATTCAATCATAGTCCAAGCCATAACCATCATTCCATTACTCTAGAATTACAACTATTTAGCCAATAACATGCATTTTAAGATTCAAACTCAACAAGCAAACATTCATGGCTTCCATAGCAAGAAAATGAAATGAAAGTGAAAAGAAACAAGTAGCCTTAGCTGAATATAAGATGAAACAAGATTTACAAGCCTTCAAACTCAGCTCCAAAACGTTCCTTACAATGCTTTCAAAAGTTCATCAACAAAAACCACTAAAAACTCACTCAAAAGTTCACTCTAAATATCTATCTTGATGTGTTGTTCTTCCTCCAAAATGAGAGTGTTTTTCCTCTTCTCCAAGAATTTCCAATGTGGATAATGATAATGTGTGAGAGAATGAGATCGTGGGACACGTTTCAAAGCTGTCCAGAGAAAACCATGCCCAAAACCACGGAAGATACTTTTGCCTCTTGACCGTGGAATTCCCTGTTCAGCTCTCTTTGGATCATTAAGCCATGAGTTGGTGCAAGGCATGCACCAACAAGGTCCTATGTGTTCTCCTTTGCTCCTAGTTTGCTCCTTAAAGAGTCCGGATGTGTGCCACCACAAGGAATGATCCTCGAATGTATCGATTAAGCTCCAAAAGCTCCCCAAAATAACTACAAAACCGACAAGAGTTCGTGTAGACGTCTATTTCGACAATATGCAAGAATTAAGCGTAAACGTCATGAACTAATGCCAAACCATGCATGAAAAACGGGAAAAACTATCTAAATGAATGCCTAAACTAACGTCATAAATCATGTCATCACTCAAAATAAATCAGCCAAATATAATATCTTCCTTCCAGAAATCCAGCCAAAAATATAAGATATCCTCCTTCCAAAAATAGATGATCTCAGCCAAAAATAACGATCTCGCCGGCGACAGGGTGTTCGCCTCGGTCGGCACGCTCCTTAAGATCACCTCGGTCGAGGTGATATTGTAGCTGACCGAGGTGAATCTTAACCGAATGTAAATCATCTCGAATCTTGTCCAAAATCAATCTTCTAAATCATTTCCATGCTTCCTGAGATCTTCTCTAAGGTCTAGAATGTAGCTCCAATGACTCCTTAGCTCTCTTAGCTCCATTTCGATGCAAAACGTGCCATTTTCCCTACAATTACAACGAAACTAGGTATAGACCTCGATTCCCGCAAAGGTAGACAAAACAACAATATAATCGCAGAATATACATCCATACATGCAGATTTATGAAGATAAAACGTCTAAACCAATCCCAAAATATAGACTATAATACATGCTGTCAAAATACCTCATACTTGTCTCTTGCTTTTCCCCAAGCAAGTTCCAAATCTTAGATACAATATAGAATGGATTATAAGTCAGAAATATCAATGAAAAACATTTAAAAACATTTTGGTGGCGTGCTCTACTCATAGATCACCCTAAGAGTATGCTTCATGGTAAATAAAATCAAGACATGATCAAAACATTTTATAAATATAAGAAAGTTGTTCATCTTTGCATAAAATCATAGAATGCATAATAAATCATATTTATCGATATTAATCATGTATAATCCAGTTTAAACCACCAAGTCAATCAACAAGCTCGAGGTCTCAAGGGCTTCCAAAAGAGGTCAAGAAACGTGTCAGGGTGGGATGTATATAGGGTATGTGATGCTAGAATCCGGGAAAAGGATCTTACTTTACTTTCTTTGAAACTCAACATCTTCCATTAATAAGCTTTGCTTATTTTTACTTTAGTTTTTGGGATGCATGGACAGAGGTGCACAATAACCGAAGCCTAGGAGATCAACAATCATCAATTTCAAGAGATGCCTCAAACCCTTGATGCACATACCATGACCCGTAAGGAATATCGCTCAATCCGACTTTGGCAAGAGACAAACACCCGGCTATGTGAATGGTGCCGAGTTACTCATCATCATGATTGACTTCCCCAAACCTAATTGTTTCTTTCTAACACTTTCAGCCAACATCTCAACTTCACTTTCACTTGCTTTTCTTTGCTTGCTTCCAAATTCCCGGATAGGTAAAGGGAGGCAAATATGTATATAAGGGGCTAAAGCATGGTCAAGAAGAAGAAGAGAAGAGAATGAATTGCCTTAGTCATCCCAGGAAGAATGTGATAGAACTCATCATGTGGTGTCAACCTTCAAATCCAACATAATTTTGATAAAAACAAAGTATTAAACATGCCAAAACTTCAAACAAAGCATTTTGCAACTTAAACATATCATAAAACCTTTCGAGCATATAAGGATTTCAAAACCAATATGCAAACAATATCATCATTGAGGTCATATCCAGAGAAGAAGCACAAAATGTTTCGAAAATTCTCAGTTAAGAACCCACCTCGGTCGAGGTGTCCTGGCGTCATCCGAGGTGGTCAACCTCGATCGGCCATGAACATCCCAATCGAGGTCATAAAAAAAAATTTTAACCAGTTTTCGACGTTTTTCTCAAACAAAAACATGTATGTATGCATGTAATGGCAGATAAACACATAGAGCATAAATAAGACAATAATATCCAATAGAGTCATACAAGTCAAACACATAAGGTCAAATAAATACATCCAAATACCCCATACTTGGGACACATTGTCCCAATGGGTCAAATAAAAGTCTAAGAAACAGAATACTCACCGGACCTAGCTAAACTGCATAATAAATAAAGAAAGAAAATCCATGCAGCTCTAGTCCTCATCAGCTGGTGGCGGTGGATGTGGAATGTACGGGTATTGGCTCGGATCAAAGGGATAGCCCATAACCTACTGATGATGAATCTCCATCATGCATCTAGTGTAGTGCTGGCTCTCCAACATCTGATGCGTCCAACCCTCAATATCTCGGCACTGGTCCTCGAAACGCTCATGCATGTCAACGGTCAGGGCTGCGTAAGCGTCAATCATTTGATCAGTGAGATCATCAATCCTCTGGTGTGCCTCGAGATCTCTGAACCTACGGCGGGATCTGCGTTGAGGTGGTGGTGGTGCTGCTGTTGTATCCTCCTCCACCGCCTCATCATCTAGATCGACAACAAGAACACTAGGACCGCCGGTATCAGTACCGGTCTCCATGGCAGCTACTCCCTCATCATCATCATCATCAGCAGCGTCTTTAGCATCCTACATGTAAGGAAACTAGGTAGCAGACCAGTACTGACGGTTGAATATAGAGAACTGAGATGACCACAAGATGCCTTGTGGAGCTGTCGTTTCCCATGGCATGGCGACGTACGGCGTGCGAAGACCACGAGGAACGAGAATACGTCTAGTGATCATCTCCTGCAATCCCAGCGGCTTTACAGCCGCAATAAATGTACATGTAGACAGATCCGGACCCATGGCAGTAGCAATGTGGGTCACCAAGCCTCCACAACAGATATCTCCCTTAGACTTGCCCTTGATCTTATGCAAGTCCTCCGCTGACATCCCAACAAAATCAGGAACTCCCCCTGTGACCATACAAAATAAGCTCAAAAGCTCCCCCTGTCGGACCTTTGGGGGCGTCTCAGTACGCGCCAGAAGAGTCTCACTAAATATCTTGTGAGCTAGGCGGAAGGCAAGGTGGAATATGCTACGCTCCCGGGAATCTCCGGGTCTCCACCTATCACTATGCTCAACCACGTGGGCTATCTCGCCCCAGAAATCTCGAGCTACGGCTTGGGAAGAAAAGTCAGAAACTGTGGGGTAGGGAAGCCGAAAATCTCCCTAAACTGATCCATAGGCACGATATAGTTTCGGTTCAGCAACCGGTACTTGATACTGCTGCGCTCCGGCACGTAAGTGACGGAACTCACGAACTCCATAGTCGGCTCCAGATAAGCCGGCGTTTGAACCTCCATTAACTCCTCCAATCCTACAATGGAGATCATCTTCCTCAAGTCCTCTGCCACATGGAGGCACTCGAAGGCAACAACGTCAAGAAAGTGCGGGGCAACGATAGGACACCCGCAGATACGATCATAATCAGCCTGGTGTCGCTCGTGGATCACCGGAATCGAATATTGTGAAGAAGAAGGAGAGGAACTACTAGGTCTGTCTCTCAAGACCAACTGACGATCAGATCTGCTACTCATGTTTTCTGATAGGTCACCTCGGTTGCCTCAAGAACACCTCGGCCGAGACACAGCCGACCGAGGCGAAGGGTTGTTCGTTCGCAAATCTCAAATTTGTAAGTTATTTTCCCCCAAATCACTACCAAAGGCTTCCTAAGGGGTACTTATGTCCTTTTCAACAATAAACAGTGGCAACCAAAGCCATGTATGTGCTAAATCAGTAAAAGAAGAACGAGTTAGGGTTTCGAAACAAAATACACAGATTCTGTAGATTTGGAGTGTTTTCCTTGTTGTTTGATGCTTGAAAACCGATCCTCTTGCTTCCTCTAGCGTAATCGAACCAAAAATCATGGAAAAGGAGCAATATTTGAAGATTTGAGGCTAGGGCACAGCCGCGGTCGAGGTTCGGTTGTTAGAGGGAAAAGTGAGGAGAGAGAAAACCGTCTCGCCTTTTATACCCCTCGCTGAATTTGATTTCACCTCGGTCGAGGTGGTCCCGACCGGACCGAGGTGTCTGACTGGATGTCAGACCTAGTCGCTTCGGTTGCCTCAAGAACATCTCGGTCGAGGTGCTGTGACAGCAACCGAGATGTGTCTCATTCAAGCTTTGTCTTCTCAATTTCTCGAACTTCTGTCCTTCCAGTTTAGCTCCTGAGTTATAATCCTTCCTTTGAAAGTACCTGGTTTCTGTCTAGAGGACGCCAAAAACAAAGCAAAGCAAACTATCTAAAACTAAGCTAACAAAATGGGAAAAGAAAGCAATACCTTGGGTTTCCTACCAAGAAGCGCTTGATTTAAGGTCGCCAGCTGGACCGTACATCATCCTCAAACAAGGTATAGCGGTGCAATCTCCTCAGCCTGGACTTCTAGTTGGTACTTCTTCAGCCTATGACCATTGACCTTAAAGCTTCCGCTTGTTTCACCCCAAATCTCAATTGCACCGTAGGGAAAAACATTTTTCACAACATAAGGTCCTGTCCATCTAGATTTCAACTTACCTTGAAAGAGGCGGAGGCGGGAGTTGAAAAGTAGAACTAGATCTCCTTCTTTGAACTCCTTAGGAATGATATGCTTGTCATGCCATCTCTTTGTTCTTTCCTTGTAGATCTTGGCATTCTCATAAGCATTTAAGTGCAACTCCTCCAGCTCATTGATGTCTAAAGTCTCTTCTCTCCGGCTTCCTTGATATCGAAATGCAACCACTTGATTGCCCAATATGCCTTGTGCTCCAGCTCAACGGGTAGATGACAAGACTTCCCATATACCAAATTGTAAGGGGTGGTACAAATGGGAGTCTTGAAAGCGGTCCTATAGGCCCAAAGAGCATCGTCCAACTTCATAGAGCAATCCTTCCTCGTCCTAGAGACGGTCTTTTCTAGAATTGTCATGATTTCTCTATTCGAGATCTCGACCTGCCCACTAGTTTGAGGGTGATAAGGGGTTGCTACCTTGTGGGTTACCCCATACTTCGATAGAAGTGCCTTGAATTTCCGGTTGATGAAATGTGTCCCTCCATCGCTGATGATGATGCGTGGTGTCCCAAAACGTGGAAAAATAGTCCGATTGAAGAACTTCACAACCACCATAGCGTCATTAGTGGAGGAGGCAATGGCTTCCATCTATCTAGAGACGTAATCAACAGCTAAGAGAATGTAGAGGTTCCCTGCGGATGATGGGAAAAGTCCCATGAAATCAACTCCCCATACATCAAAAATCTCAACTTTCTGAATGTTGTTGAGTGGCATCTCGTTCCTTCTTGACAAGTTCCCTGTTCTTTGGCATGCATCACAAGAAACAACAAACGTTTGCACATCCTTAAATAATGTAGGAGAAAAGAAACCAGAACGTAATACCTTAGCGCATGTTTTGTGAGTGCTAGCATGTCCTCCACAAGGAAGAGAGTGGCAATGCTGTATAACACTAGCAACTTCATCCTCCGGAATGCATCGTCGAAGCATCCCATCCGGACCTCTCTTAAACAATAGAGGATCATTATAGTACTAATGGCGTACATCCTTGAAGAACTTCTTCCTTTGAACGTACGTCAATCCGGGCGGTATTGCCTGGCAAACAAGGTAATTGACAATATCAACATACCAAGGCTCTTTACCATCAGAAACTTGGCGGAGCCAGTGCTCCACCAACTGTAAGTGACTCTCAGAAAATGAATCAGGAAGTTTGTTGTTCTCAGTTGACAACATCTCGCTTGATGTCTTGGTCAGTGTCCGAGGTGGGTGACCGAAGTGTTCTTTAGATAAGAACACCTCGCTTGGTCCAGTAAGTCCCTCGGTCGAGG
Source organism: Fagopyrum esculentum (assembly GCA_033239045.1). Classification (NCBI taxonomy): domain Eukaryota; kingdom Viridiplantae; phylum Streptophyta; class Magnoliopsida; order Caryophyllales; family Polygonaceae; genus Fagopyrum; species Fagopyrum esculentum. The sequence continues at coordinate 52,698,945 of BSUD01000005.1, forward strand.
TAATGGAACTGGGACCGAAACCTAAATTTCTTTTCTTCTCCTGGATTAGTTTCTCAATCTTAGCTCTTGGATCTGCTTCCAATGCTTTTAAGCTCCGTATATCTACATCACAAGAGACATCTATACCTTCCTCCATTAAACTAAAACTAAGAACTTTTTTAAGAGGGTTGTTAATAAGGATATAGCTCACCAATTATCTTGATTCTTCTTCATCATAGATGTTGAAGATATCATCCTCTAGCGGTTCTCCCTTCATTGCAGCGAGCAATGCAAACTCCACATGATCACCTCCAATGTTGAATTTCAACGTGGCGTTCTTACAATCCACATTGCAACCCGAAGTTGCTAGAAAATGTCTTCCGAGAATGATAGGAACGGGATAATCTGCGGGAATGTCAAACACAACAAAGTCTATAGGTAAGTAGAAATTACCTAACTTGATAGGAACGTCTTCCAAAATGCCCACGGGATGGGTAATAGAGCGATCCGCCATGTATAGCGTAATCTTCACCGGCTTGGGCTCTCCAAGTCCAATTTTCTCACATAGCTCCAGCGGGATGATACTCACGCTGGCTCCTAGATCACACAATGCATCATAGGTTACATCCCCAACTTGAATGGGAATACAAAATGAACCGGGATCTCTTAATTTGGGTGGCATATTCTCCTTCATGATTTGAATGAGATCCGAAGACTTAGATGTCATCCTTACTTCTCCAAAATCTTCCAACTTCCTCTTCCTCGATAGAATCTCTTTCAGAAACTTCCCATAGGCGGGCATCCCTAGAATGGCATCAAGGAAAGGGATGTTAATATGTAGTTTATTTATAAGGCCTAGAAACTTACCAAAATGCTTGTCTAGATGCGCCCTCGCTCTTGACTGAGGGAATGGAAGTGGTGGTTTATAAGCAGGAGGTGGAACATAAACTTCAGATTTGTCTTTCGCTTTCTGGGGCTCCACCTCGGTTGACACCTCGACCGAAGTGTTCGTCTGCTCGTAGCTCGACCGAGGTACCGGATCTGCAATTTTCAATCCACTTCGTGTTGTTATTGCCATAATTTGTCCCTTAGGGTTGCTCTTTGTCCTTGTTGGGAGCTTCCCTGGATCTCTTGGCGCTTCATTTGCCTTGTTACAAAATTGTTGCTCTAAGGCTTTTTGTACCTTCGAAAATGAATTCATCGATCGATATCTCCCTAGCGTTGAGCTTGATCAAAATTGCCTCCAACAAAGTATCCTTCTTTTCTGGCTGGGACGAACTCGATCCAGGCTCTTGGCTTCTCAATGGAGTAGAAGAAGAAGAGGGGGCGTTAAAAGCATTATTAGCATGACAATAAGGGTTACCGGGATTTTGTTGATTAGATCTCCAATTGTTGTTGTTGGAGTTTCTATTGTTGTTGTAATTGTTGTTCCGCAGCCCTTGATAGTTTTTTCTTCCTTGATATCCTCCATCTTGCTCCTTCTTTGTTTGAGCTACTAAAAGCTCCTTCAATGCTTTTACCTCATTGCTAAATGAGGTGAGTTGAGCTCCATTTGATGATGTGTCTTGGAAGCTAACTCTCCTTGCTCCATTTTCAGTTCCTTGATGGGAGTACTTCTCCATGCGTAAAGCTTGTTTTTCAATGAAATCCCAAGCTTCATCTATCGGCATATCCATGAATGTGCCGGCTGAAAGTAGTTGGAGATTGAATTGAGTAGCTCCATCCAAACCCTTGAAATAAATTTCCAACAACTCGATCTTTGGAATCCCATGACGTGGGCAATCAAATAGAAGATCCTTGAATCTTTCCCATAACTTGGAAAAACTCTCCTTGTCCTTCATAATAAAAGCATTGATCTTTCCCCTTAATTCAGCGGTCTTAGAGGGAGGAAAGAACTTAGTTAAAAACTCCGTTGTCATCTCTTCCCAAGTGTTGATTTTTCCGGCCAGAAGAGATTGATACCAAGCAAGCGCCTTGTCTTTCAAAGAGAAATAAAAAGGCCTCAACTTGTAGTTGTTATTCTCCACTCTTGAAGGTCTCAAAGTCTCCATCAGAATCTCATAGTTTTGCAAATGCTGATGCGGAGACTCTCTCTCCAATCCTCCAAATTGACATTGTCGAATCATGGTTAGAACTTGCGGTCGAAGTTCATAATCATGCTCAGCTGGATCACCTAGGTTGACTCTTGGACGCCTGACTTGCTGATTGGGGTCCATCCTTTGTCCTAGGGTTTGTGGAACTCCAGCAAAAAGAACAACTCGGATAGGCATCCGAGGTGGTAAGTGTACCTCGGCCGGGGCAACATGAACTGGATCTTGCATCGTTCGAGGCAGAAATTGGGCCCTTAGAGCGGCCATATCTGCTTCAATTCCTTTTGTCCTTGCGCGAGTCTCGTCCTTCTCTCGCTGTAGTTCTTCTTTACTGAGGCGTATTTGTTCCAATGCCTCATTCAATTCGGCTTCAAGATCGCGATTGTCTTGATTGACCATCTTAGCTTCTTTCAATCTTCTCTTGTAGGTCTTTTCTGGTTCAGGATCGTAGGGAACGATTTCCTTTCCAGCACGAGTTCTTCGCATAAACCTAAGAAAAGATCCTGCGAAAACACTCAAGTAGAGTAGTCAAAAGCAACAAGGGCAATAGCCCCGAAAGACTACCGAAACCGGCTTGGTCTAGACCAAGTCCCCGACAACGGCGCCAAAAACTTGTTCGCTCCAAAAGGTGTGTGCAAGCTTTAATATTTATAACCCAAGAAGTATGCTTGAACAATATGCGAACCCGCAATGTCCGGACCAATTGTAATAAAAGCAAGAATTTCAAGGGTCAAACACAAGGACTATGGTGAAACAAAGCACGAAATCAGGTTGTCAAATATGCTAATGACCACAAATTAAAGCAATCAAAGATGATATAATGTCAGATAAAGGGAATGCGGATTCTAGGGATTAAAGCATCTAGTTGTGGTTCCGACTCAAGATCTCAAAGGATAACGTGGACAAAGTTGAGGTTTGCAAAGGGAAGATGTTTCTAAGGTGGGAATAGATTACCGGCTAAGTCTCACTACTCACTATCCCAAACCAAAGCTCCTATTACCGGGTAAGTCTCAAGGTACAAAGGAAAGGAACTATAATATCAAACCAACACATCACCCAAGGTAATAGAATCAACCTTTACCGGGTAAGTCTCAGGCTAACTCACAAGATGGGATGAAGGCACACTCAAACCCCAATAAAGGATAAACCTTTATTACCAATACTCATGATCTTGGGTAAACAAACAAAGGAATCACCAGGTAAGTCTCATCCTAGGCTTGCATTGAACCAGAAAAGGTATAATAAGGATAGGATTTGGAAAACTTAAACTCTTAACTCAAATAAGGTTCAGGAAAGGTTCACCTCGTTTAGTTATATCCTATCCCGGCCAAGATATTCAATGACTGACTGAGGTGTTCTACGGTTAAGGTAAAGATTCGAGCTTTTAGGGTCCTGCTGGGATTAAGATCATTCTATCATCGTTTTTCCTACAACTTTCAGCCAATCACCCTAGAATCGTATAAAGAAACTTAGCCAACAATCATCATGATAACAATAATCAAATTTATAAGAAAGGAATCAATATTCAAACAAGAAAACCGTAACACAAAGGTCTCAATAACTGAATGAATCAAATAACAAATCAGCATTCCTCAAGTCACAAATCAGAAAAGACAACAAAACAAAACGCAATCTAAGAAGATCTTACAAACTCCTTCAAAAGCCAACTCCAACTATGATTTCTTCCTTCCTTGAACTTCAACTTTTAAAACTTCCATCAACTCTTCCTTCAAACTCCAGAAAACCCTTTAGAAAACCCTTCAATTGTTGGATGCTCTAAGCATGTGATAATCCGAAGATGGTTGAATTGTAGAAAATCCAACCCTTTATATAGGAGAATTATCTTCTAAAAATAAGATATCTTAAAAAGATAATTTCCTAGAAAATATATCCATATCTCTCAAAATAAATCAGCCAAAATAATATCTTCCTTCCAGAAATCCAGCCAAAAATATAAGATATCCTCCTTCCAAAAATAGAAGATCTCAACCAATAATAAAGATCTCGCCGGCAACAGGGTGTTCGCCTCGGTCGGGATGCTCCTCAAGATCACCTCGGTCGAGGTGATAGTGTAGCTGACCGAGGTGAATCTCAACTGAATGTAAATTATCTCGAATCTGGTCCAAAATCAATCTTCTAAATCATTTTCATGCTTCCTGAGATCTTCTCTAAGCTCCAGAATGTAGCTCCAATGACTCCTTAGCTCTCTTAGCTCCATTTCGATGCAAAACGTGCCATTTTCCCTACAATAACAACGAAACTAGGTGTAGACCTCGATTCCCGCAAAGGTTGACAAAACAACAATATAATCGCAGAATATACATCCATACATGCAGATTTATGAAGATAAAACGTCTAAACCAATCCCAAAATATAGACTATAATGCATGCTATCACTATTAGTGAGGTCACCCCCAACACATCCTAGCAGACCTGTCACCAGAGCTAGAGAAAAGGCATTGAAAGAGAAGAAGTTGTTATCTACAAAGTTCATCCAATAAGCGGTTGCTAGCTTATTGGCAACATGTGCACCTAAAGAGACTTCACTCATATTTAAGTTTTCTTTATTGACATTGTTGTCTAATCTGGAAGGACTTTACGAGAGTAAAGATGACCAAGGAAGGAAGGAAAATGGCTAGACCGAGGCTTAAGAGAACCATCGAAGAAATCTCGGCCATAAGACCAAAATCTCGCCCGAGATTTAGACCGAGATTTTTGATCTATCGAGATCAGTAAGATTCCGTCGAAATCTTGTTAGATATAGTTATCTATTAGTTATTTTTAATACCTTTAAAGCTCTCAAACATCCTGAAGGTAAATTTTTGGTTTTGATTCTAACGTTTAGGATTATCTTTTATTTTATTTTGTAGAGAATCTCGTTTATAAATAGCCATAGAAGTCGAGATTCATAGGGAGATTGATTTGATTATTATTTCCACAATATTGTGAGATACTCGTTGTTTCGCTTACGAAGTTTGTGTTTAGTCATTTCATTCAATCAAAAAGAGAGCATTTGATTGAATCGTTGTGAGTCCTTGCTAGATTATTCTTATGTGTGTTAATATTATTGAAGATTTGTGTTACGAGTCAATTCCGGTCCCTCCGTGTGCTTGTCTTATTTAGAAGGCTTGTGTAAGGTTGAAAAATGGAGGGTTAAGGTACGTTCTTTGTTAAGGGGTTTTGATCCAATTGGTCAAGGTTTTTTGCAAGAATATCTTGATTCATAACTTCCCATATTTCCATCAATTTCAGTAAAAAAAAACAAAGAGAAAATCTGCTAGTTGGTAGTCTTGATTATTCCTAACTTAACGTGTTTGTTGTGAATATGTCATCATCTACAGAAAACGGATGAAAAATGATATTCACTACTCCACCATGGATCTCTCAAATTCATGAACAAGCAATTAGAAGAAATGGAAGCCAAGCTAGATCAAGTAGAAACCCGGGAAAGAAGACCAAGGACACAAGACGAAGAAGTGATTTCATCTTAAAGAGCCCACTCCGGCCCTTGTGACTTTTGGTATATTTAACCCTCTCTTACCCCAAAATTGGAGCGAAAGGTTCAAACTCCTACCTCTACACCTCAACCTAGTATTTCTTTTCAGAAACACGTTGATAGAAGATGCTTCAAGTGCCAAGAAAAAGGGCAATAATGAAAAGATTTCCACGTAACATCACATATCCCATGCTTCCTTTTTTGAAAGATTTATGTGTTGAAAAGTTTAATTTTGATAAGGAAACATATTTGCTTACAAGAAGGGATGAGGAGACAAAATCTATTGATAATATCTCTCCTACTAACTCCTTAGATTTTATGGATAGGAGTGTTGAAATTTTAGCCGGTAAAGAAGAAAACCAATCGAGTACTTCATCGGATGAGGATTACCCTTGAATCACAAGATACTTACTCAACCTAGGAGCAGGAGGATCCAATCGAATTATCCTTTGAATCTTGTCGCAATAATGTTGAATTAAATTCTCCTATAAATGATAATTCTTTGCATTTGAGTGGGTTATCTCGTTCTGGATTTTCTTCGTCTAGAATATCTCATGATAATAACCATATATCCCTCGTACTGCATGTTGATATTTGTGGATAGGGCTTATCTGTTTCCTTTAATACATCCTAAAGATATTTCTAAATCTCATATATTATATGTTTATTTAGTTAAGGAAAATGTTGAATAACCTTCTTTATAAGATCGTAATATCTCTCCTATTTTGCCTGCTAATTTTATTGTTGAAAGTGTTGAAATTTTGAGATCTCCTAATATTCCTCTTATATTGTATGATGATTTAATTGAGGAAAGTGTTGCCTGTGTGCCCATAGAATCTCATGGTTTATTTCCTGATTCACATATTGATTTTTTTACTTGGAAGTTCTCTTGATGATTCTAGTATCCCTCTCGTTACACCGGCTTACTTTAGGGAATTCAATACTGAGTTTTGGGCCATAAGATCTAATGATGACATCATTAAAACCCCTAGTATACATGCTAAATTTTGTGACAACAACATTATAACTTCCGAGGATGATATTATTGTACCTCTTCACTTGCTTAATAAATTTGTTGAGTGTACAACTGAGATAGGTGACGAAATCGAGTGTTTGAGCACTCGTCAGAGTATAAGAAACCCAACATAATGGAGATAGGTGGCGAAACAGCGAGATTAGGAGCAAGTGTTTGATTTCTCTTCCCCTTGCTGATTCCATGGATATTCTTTTCATTTGTTTCAGCTGAAGGTATCTAGTCTTTCCTTTGTTTGGTTTTGTGCTTCTGTTCTCCATGGGACATCACGTACATCAATCAATTGGGGTCATGGGAATTTATGAACATTTCAAACATCGATTTCAAAACATGGACGATGATCGTGCTAAGATTGGGCATATTCAAATTTTTTTTGTCTTCCTCGATGATTCTATTGATCATATAATATGAACTTTTATTTTTGTATGTATTTTATTACAAGATTAGTTGGCAAGGTGGAGTTTGTATGCTAGTATTTGTGAATTTGTTTGGGATTTGTGAGGCATAACCTTTTCTTGAAATTTGTATGCTGCTATTAGAAAGGGTCCGTGTTTCTATTTCTGCTATTCTTTCAAATGTGTATTTGTTGGTGGTTCCTTAGTCATGGAATGATTGCTTCCTGCAGGTTATATATGACAAATTGAGTGGTAGGAGCAGAGGGTTTGGGTTCGTGACCATGTCTAGTGATGAAGAAGCGGAAGCAACTGCACAACAGTTCAATGGCTATGTAAAATCTCCTAATCTTTGCATGCATTAGCAATGCTACTGTTTCCTAATATAGATTTGTCGTATAGTGATTGTTTTTGGTGGTTTACTCAGGATTTTGTGTTTCAATGACATGAAACCAGTAAAGTTATCAGGTTATATACCAATTTGTTTAGGTAAAAGAGCGGAATAGCTACAACCCATGCAAAGCTAACGACTATCTTGATAAATTCTAACTATTTTGATATAATATTATGTCTGTTTTCAATTGGATGTTGGTCTAAAGGATCTCCTGCAGACATTGATGATTATATAAGAAATGAAAAGCCAAATAGGGCTCCGTTTGGTAAGGACGTAAACTAAGTAGATTAAGATTATGAGAATTAAAAAGGATAAATAATTCTTGTAATCTCGTTTGGTAAGAAAATTAAAGAGATTAAAGGGGTTAGATTATGAAGATTGAGGGAATTAGATTATGAGAATTTTGTATTACTGAAAACTTTGATTATAAGAATTATGAAGATTATTGAAGGTAAAATCTGACTTTTACCCCTCTTTTTTCATCTCTTTCATCTATAAAAAGAATATAACACGTATTTTTTCGTAATTTTATCCACATTCATATTAATTTTAGTGACAATTAGGTAAGTAGGCTTTTTTATTTTATTGTATACTAACTAAACATTTTCTAGTTTTCTATTTAGTAAATATACCCCATGATTTTTTTTACCACTTTCATTTAATGGTAAGGTAAAACTAATTAACCCTTCTATTAAAAAAGAAAGAATATTTGATGTTTGTTATGTAAATTTTGATTTTAATTACTGAATTTGTTTTTTATTTTATTTTATTTTATTTCCCTTTTATTTTCTGTTTTCATACCGGATATTTACATAACGGACATTAACATACCGGACATTTACATACCGGACATTTTACATACCGGAGATTTTACATACCGGACATTTACATACTAGACATTTTATATACCGGACATTTACATACCGGACAGTTACATACCGGACATTTTACATACCGGAAGTTCATAACGAAATTTTTCATACCGGAAGTTCATACCGAAATTTTTTATACCGGATGTTCATACCGGAAGTTCATACCGAAAATTCATACCAGAAGTTCATAACGAAGTTTTTCATACCGGAAGTTCATACCGAAATTTTTAATACCGGAAGTTCATAACGAAATTTTTCATACCGGAAGTTCATACATAAATTTTTTATACCGGAAGTTCATACCGGAAGTTCATGCCGGAAGTTCATACCGGAAGTTCATAATGAAGTTTTTCATACCGGAAGTTCATACCAAAATTTTTTATACCGGAAGTTCATAACGAAATTTTTCATACCGGAAGTTCATATAGAAATTTTTTATAACGGAAGTTCATACCGGAAGTTCATAACAAACTTTTTCATATCGGAAGTTCATACCGAAATTTTTTATACCGGAAGTTCATACCGAAAGTTCATACCGGTAGTTCATACCGGAAGTTCATACCGAAAGTTCATACTGGAAGTTCATAACGAAGTTTTTCATACCGGAAGTTCATACCGAAATTTTTTATACCGGAAGTTCATACCGGAAGTTCATACCGAAAGTTTATACCGGAAGTTCATACCGGAAGTTCATACAGAAAGTTCATACCGGAAGTTCATAACAAAGTTTTTCATACCGGAAATTCTTATCGAAATTTTTTATACCGGAAGTTCATACCGTTCATACCGAAAGTTCATACCGAAAGTTCATACCGGATGTTCATAACAAAAATTTTCATACCGGGAGTTCATACCAAAATTTATTTATACCGGAAGTTCATACCGGATGCCAATGATGTTTACACTGGTGAATTTACAACCTTTGCTCGCTCAGGGTGATGCTGATAGTGGTCTTGATCGTCTATGGGCAAAGAAAAAGGTTATACCATTGTTAGAGACATTTTTGTTGCTTCAAAGTTGATACCTGAATGTTGCATTTTTGCTCATACCATTTTTATAACTTCCGGTATGTAATTCTCTGCTATGTATTTCTCCAGTATGTAATTCTCTGGTATGTAATTCTCCGGTATGTAATTCTTAATTCTAAACTATGACATAAAATCAGTTTGTTTGGTATAACTTCCGGTATGATAACTTCAGGTATGATATGATTATTTCCGGTATGATAACTTCCGGTATGATATGATAACTTCCGATATGATAAGTTTCGGTATGTGAAGCTCCAGTATGTGAACTTCCGGTATGCATTTCAAAAAAATAAATAAAGAAAATAAAAAAGACAAAAAAATATAAAAAAAAAATCCGGTATGATAACTTCCAATATGATATGATAACTTCTGGTATGATATGATAATGCCCGGTATGATATGATAACTTGCGGTATGATATGATAACTTCCGGTATGGTATGATAACTTCCGGTATGTGAACTTCCTGTATGTGAAACTCCGGTATGTGAAATTTTGGTATGTGAAATTCCGGTATGTGAAATTCCGGTATTGAAAATTCCGATATGTGAAAATTCCGGTATGTGAACTTCCGGTATGTGAAATTCCGGTATGTGAAATTTTGGTATGTGAAATTCCGGTATGGGAAATTCCGGTATGTGAAAATTTTGGTATGTAAAATTCTAGTATGTGAAATTCCGGTATGTGAAAATATCGGTATGTGAAAATTCCGGTATGTGAAAGTGGTAAAAAAATAGAAGGGTTAATTAGTTTTACCTACCATTAAATGAAAGTGGTAAAAAAATATGGCGGTTTTGGTGGAATGTACCTATTCCAATAATACACTATACAAACTAACCTCGTGTTTAAATGTGTGGCAAAATATACCCTATTACATCATATCACATTTACTGCAAACTCCCTTTTTCTATGATTGTTGAGTAAATATAAAAGCAAAGGAAAGGTTATAAAAAGAAGAAGAAAGTACATTGTTGTCAATTCACCCGGCGTTGTGACATGGCTGCAGAAAGCAAGTATCCTGCAAACACCCTTTTTGTTTCCTCCAAAACTCCATCTTCCTGCAATATTACACGAAAACAGCACCCATTTCATCCATTTTGAAATCATCCTTTCTAAAAAATTTGAGCTTTATTGCTTTTGTACATTACAAAACAAAGTCTTCCTGATTCATTCAAATAGTTGAATTCGAAGTTAACGCCAATCATCCAGTATTATTGGGTAAGGTCATTCTTTATCCTGATTTAACTAAGTATTCAACTTTATTCTTATGTCTGTATGGATGAATGTTGAAATCGTTTTACGCAACATTAACAACACCGATTGGGTACGTTGTACATCTACGGCGACTTGATTTTGGGTATTGATTCAGAACAATTTTTTGGGTATTAATGTGTTTGGGTTTGTACAAGCTTTTGGGTATCTACACGTCAGTTAATACATGTACTTACACATTTAACATGTTTGTTTCAGGTATGGGTACTGTACAATTGGCATGTTACTACGGGGGAGATTGGGTTACTTTCGATGGGATTTGGAATTATCTTGGGAAAATTCAAAACAAGCACATAATTATAAGCCAAGGGACATCAATAGAAACGTTAAAAAGGTTAATCGCTTCAAGATTTAAGTTGTGAATAGAAAACCATAATCTTGTATTAAGATACAAGAATAGTATGAATGAATGTTTACAACCTTTCACTATTGATAGTTGTGAGGACTTTGAAGCATATCTGACGGCAAACAAGGTAGACAATGTGTGTTGGAGTATCCCATTGTGTGTTACAATGGAAGAAAAACAAGATTTAGGGTATCAATACTCAATAGTGATAATGGGGTAGTTTCCAGCATAATGGTTTATGATGAGAGGGTTGCAAGAGCAAGAATTGAAGAAGACACATCAAGGTATGACTGTGCACAACCTACTTTTAATAGTGACTCATTGGACGGGCTCAGTCGAAGATGGGCACTTGAGATTGGTCAAACGTATAAAAGTAAGAAGGATTTGAAGGTTGCTTTGTGTATGAATGCCATGTACCAGTGTTTTGAGTACAGAATAACAAAATCACGTAACACTATTGTGGTTGCTAAATGTGACGAAAGTACTTGCAATTGGAAAGTTCGTTTCTCTATTTTGGGCAAGTCACACCATTTCACCATCACATGTTACACAAATGAACACACTTGTTCTTTTGAAAGCAGAAGGCGCAATCGTAGGACACCGTCTGTAAACGTAATTGTGCATCTACTTCGTGATCTGTAAGTAGATTTGTGTTTTTAACTTTTTTTCGTGGTTTGTGTATGCATTATTTAAATTAGAGTTTTGGGTACCTATTTTGTGTAAACCTTTTGGAAATTAGGGTTTAGTAGGATTACATCACAAAATTTGGGTAACCTATGCAGGTACGCAAATGTGAAGAATCTACCTGAACCATTAATTGTTCAATCAGTGCTGAAAAACGATTTGAAGATTAATGCGTCGTATTGGGTATGTTGGAAATCCTTGGAAGCATTTAAGGAATTACTTAGAGGGACATATGAAGAGAATTATAGTGAAGTTCCGGTGTATATGCACAAACTGCGTGAAGCTAACCTCGGTAGCGTTGTTGCTCTTGACGTCGACGAAGACTCCAAATTCCATTATGTATTCTTCGCATTTGGGCAATCACTGAGGGGGTACAGTGCTATACGCAAGGTTGGATCTTCAATACTTAAAAACTGTGAGTATGGTACAATACTAAATAAGTTATCATATTGTATATCGGTGATTTCAGTTGATGACACGTTTCTTAAAGGCAAATATAGAGGTGTTCTTTTGATAGCAACCGCTCAAGAGGCAAACTAACAAATTTATCCTCTAGAATTTGCAAAGAGAAAACGATGAATCATTGGATTTCTTCATGAAAAACTTGAGAAAGTGTGTTGAAGATGCACATGAACAGGTATTTGTATCTGACAGACACATGTCCATTAAGAAAGCTATTGGTACAAAATTCCAACAATCACACCACGGGGTTTGCATGTACCACTTAAAACAAAATATAAAGAAAAGATCAAGAATGAAAAGGATTCAAGATATGTTTCAAGACGCCGCACAAAGTTACAAGAAAGAAGATTGCATAAAGTTGTTTGAAGTTATTGATTGGGTGAGATTTAACCATGTCGTTGCTGGTATTTTACAATTATGTTGCAGTATTACTACCATTGATATTTGGGTATTGGTACCTAAAAAAGGTATTGCATTTTGTAGGAGAAACCGGCGGTTGGGCAACTGTTGAGAGATGTCGGTTTCGAGTGTTGGTCACGTGCTTATTCCCCAGTAACAAGATACAACATCATGACAAGCAACAATGCAGAGACTTTTAACAGAGTGATGCTTGATGCAAGAGAATATCCGGTCCTTGCCTTAGTTGATGAGATACGTCAAGTTATGAGTCGGTGGTTTGCTATGAGGAGGGAAAAATCAGAAAGATGGGAGGATTTCGCAGCCCTAAACATCGAACAAAGCATCCAACTAAAGTATGTTGATACTAGTAAGTACGGTTGCTACATACTTGATACCGGACGGTTGTTTTATGAAATTAAATGGGGGGAAGAAAGCGAGGTCGTGAGTTTGGTAGAACACACGTGTACATGCATGGCATTTGATCTGGAACAGATAGCTTGTGTGCATGTCATAGCTGCAGCGAAGCAAGCTAAAATAAACCCCGCTACGTTAGTAAGTTTGTACTATAGTGTTGCAGCTTGGAGGAAGGCGTATGAAGACATTATATACCCAGTGCTTGAAAGAGGCGAAAGCATCATACCCAGCATTGAAGGTATTTTATGCAATCCTCCTATAAAGAAAAAAAGGAGTGCTAGATTACCCAAAGCTAGGATATGTGGGCATGGTGAGGGGAAGAAAAGAAAATGCACGTGTTGTGGAGTCATCGGACATAACAAGAAAAGTGTCGGAACCAACCAATTGTGAAACTGTAGGAATAATTTTGTAGTCTTGTTGGGTTTGATCGTGGTGACGCAAAATGAAGATGGGCGTTTATTTTGAGTAACATATTTGTAAGTGTTGTTCTTTTGGGCAAGTGTATGAACGATTGAATTTTATAAGTGTGGATATTTTTGTGTAGCTGTGAAAAATGGGATAAAGATGGCAATTGTGGTTGTGAAGTGATTTTTTTTAGGTATTGAATATTGAAATGACGTATGGGATGAAGATGGAAATTGTGGTTGTGAAATATGGGATGAACATGGCAATTGTGACTGTGAAATATGGGATGAAGATGGAATCTTGGACAAAGCTTGCAGTTGTGTGTAACATGTGAGATGAACTTCCGTACATATACACACACAATAAACCTATTACATAACATTCTTAAAAACCAAGGGTACATACACACAAATGTCCACCTAAATTCCAAATTAACATGAAAGTAGTAAACACATAATTTTGCAATGTATTATTTGAAACGGCACTATATCTTTACAATATAAAACGGCTTCTTCCAAATGCCATGAAACAAAACATACGACAAATGTTCCCTTATAACAGCTACATTGCTCTCACATATTGTCGAAAAATTGGTTGAACCTGCTGCCATGTACTGGATGTGCTGACGGAATAAATACCGCAGCTATCGCTGCAAAATAAGTAGGCAATTTGATGTAAGATAATGAAATTGCAATGTTAATATAGGAGTGTTTGTGTAGGGTGGAAGTTACCTTTCATCATTTTGAGGAACATTTTCTTCCGACATCCTTGACAGAATAAATTTTTGTGTCATCTTGGCCTCATACCTCAAGTAATGAGCGTGTTTGTATAGACTCAGTAAAGAAGGTAGCATTTGCAGCAGCGATTGAACATGGTGGATGAAAGTATCCTCGGACGTGAAATTAATAATGGAGTCAACAACATTTACACTCCAAGAACTCAAATCAATCTTCAGCGCTACCCAATTCTTATTGTCCACGTTAAAAGGAACATATATAACATCCACGGTAAAACATGTCCTTACGAAACATAGCAGGTTCATCACCATTAGCAAATGACAACAACTCTTGGGAAAACACATAGCTTGTAGGCACTGTCATGCCCTTCTCATACTCATCCGGGTTGAACTTTGCAGGGAATGACGCCGGCAAGATTGCAACATTACCCAACGTAGAACTAGCCTTCGAAAGACCTTTCCTTAAATGCATGACAATCTCATCAATCAACTACAATAGAAAAATAATGAAAAAAATGCATCAACAATCCGGAAGACAATTATTGTGTATGATTCGTCTGCCCTTGTTGGGTATGTTTTTAAGTAAGAATATGAGTGTGATTGTTACAAAATACTTACATCGCTAGACAACCAAGCAGTCATGTTGAGCAGTTGTTTGAAATGGTCCCGACCCAACTGCATCGTCAATCCAGTTACACAATCATTCATTTCACTCTGCAGGTACCAAGCATATAAGTCATTTCTCTCTTTCTTAGTAAGACACCCATTCTTTGGCGCATTGGATATTGTGATCGTGGGTCTATATGGTGAAATAACAGCTTGAGATGGATTGCGTTGCCGTCTACGAATTCTACGTGTTGTTTCAACCACTCCAGCTGGCTGTGGAGAATTAATAAAAATGCTTACACTATTTGAGGAGAAAAATAAGAATAGTTTGGACGACATCAAACCATTTTCTTTTCAATACCCAAAATCAAAATTAAACCACCATACCCAATATATACACGAGAATTACCTTGTCGTGTTGTCCATCACGTTGCTCATGTAAAGGTCCTTCCGCCATAACATCATCGTCCGGGATATGAGCAACGTCATGTCCATGTGTTTGCGTTGTTGTATTTTGCTCATCATCGGTCTTTCTTTCGGCAAGTAAATTCCTCAACCGTGTTTGCACCCTATTGATATCACCTTCAAAATGATCATGCATAATTTCGCCCTCTATTGCACACACTAGAAGTTCTTGTATTACCTCATTCTGCTGTACAATATTTTTTTCAAGCTCTGTAACCTTATCCAATAACATTGTTACCCACAATGGATGTTCATCAGACACATTACCCATATATTTATCTCCTTCTTTAAGCTTGTCAGTTTGGGTAAGCTTGGTTTTCTTGGAATCCCTCATTACACAATCATCTAAACCCCTCGGCCTCTTGGAACCGGGAAATGTGTTAAATTCTGGTACGGAACTAGTAATACATAAATAAATGAGTTATGAAAATAGTGTTGTACATGTAGTTACCCAAATGAATCCTGGTATCATGTAAGAAAGTATTCATACCCAATTGGATATTCAACAGTTTTGTAAAGTCCTTCAGTTGTTCCATCACCAACTTCTTCCACCCCGGCATCCACCTTCTTCCCACCAAGCACTTCATCCACCATTTTTTCATCAAGCATTTCTTCTGTATTACCTAACCCCCTGCGAGATCTCAAAACCAACAATTCAGCATCAATTAAAAACCAATACGCAACACTGTACAAGTATGTAACTTCATTAAGCGCAATCATACCCAGTACCAGCATCCTGTTTTGTAACATCTACTTCACCTTCAATGTTCTCGGTTGCACTGAATAAAATAACAACACCCATTAGAAATACGTAAGCTAACTTAAGCTATAAAACAATCCCAATAAAATGCATCTAACAAACATAAGCTAACATACTCAGTAGATCCATCTTGTTTGCTTTCGGATTCCTACTCCATATGTCCAGGTTCTCCTACTCGATCTTCGCTCATTTCACTTGCATTGATTCCACAATCCTCCTCGTGATTACCTTCATCTCCAACTTTATTTTCACTGTTGTCACTTGCATTCATACCACAATCCTCCTCAGAATTACTTTCATCTCCAACTTTCTCTTCACTGTTGTCACTTGCATTGATACCACAATCCTCCTCAGGATAACCTTCGTCTCCAACTTTTTCTTCACACTTTTCACTTGCATTGATTCCGCAATCCTCCTCGGGATTAGTTTCATCTCCAACTTTATCTTCACATTTTTCAGTTGCACTGATTAGAGAAACACAAAACCAAAAGTCAATATTCAAATATTGAGTATGAACCAACTTGTGTCAGCATGCATACCTACTGGACATTCCAATATCTTTTAGAACCCCTTGGATCAGTTTTTCATTATACAAGACTATAGGTCCAAAAATGCATGGTTTCCTTCATAAAACGCAAAAATAAATATCAAACGCAACTACCGAATATGAACATCCAAAAACAAATACCACATGCATGCACAATACTTACTTCTCCACTGTATGTTTCCCCTTTGAAGAAGTATACAAGTGTCATTTACTATGATAGTACTTCATGGTGCATTTTCTTTTCATTACTCACTTTTTTGGGGGCCTGTCCTCGGATTGAGTCCTAACTTTTTTTTGCCTTTTCCGGAGCAGACCGCCTAGAATGAGAACGCAACGTTCGTACCCAAGCAGACTTCATGAAATCATCAGAAGAATCTTGCTCAGGAACCACCTTATCTACTGCTTTGTTGGTCAGGGTTTTCACAGAACCACCATCCTTAGACTTCTTACTTGTTTTTGATACATTTGCTTGTTTCTTGGTGTCAGGTTCTTCAGCTTCCTCTGAATCAAGAGCCACAATTGTCACATTTTTAAATCCAATACTAAATAAAATTTGTAAACAACCATCATCATTTTCAAACTCCCACCAGCTACTATCATCAAAAAATAAGCCCTCCTCTTCTGACGTAGGCAAACTCTCTATCTCAGAATCCTTGAGATCAGAAATTATTGCCTTTATCTTCTGGTAACTAATAACCTTTCTACCTTGTACCAAAGACACAAATCTACGACATAATGGAGTAGCCACTCCATCAACTTCTTTGAGCATACCATGTTTTATTTTGGGTATGGCCATGCAAACATGAATCTGCAACAACATATTAACAACACCTGTAAGCATACACAAAATTTGACTACCAGACACCTCAAAATGACAAACTGAAATGGCCGTACCTGCAAGGCCAACGGCCACCCACCGATGTTGTAACTTCTTGTAGATCTGTACTTGGCCGGTTTGCATGAACGAAGTGAGAGCAACGTTTGCTTAAATATTCGACGACCCCAACATAATGTGTTGAATTTCGTCATGTCGTTCACCAAACCCAATGTATGTTGATCAACCTTAAGACGTCTATCATGTCCCATTAACACTCCCTCGACCATTAATACAAGGGCCATTTTGAGCTTCCTTTTCGACTTTTTTGGTTCTTTCATGTATAATTCTTCAAGCTCCTTAATTGAACACCACTTGGTCCCTGGAAACACCTCTTCAAAGTCCAGAGAAGGAATTTATTTTGTCTCTTTGGAGCAATCCAAACCGGTAATGTCCTTAAATTCTTGCAACGGAAATCTCAAGAGGCACTTGTTAACGCCAAACCACATTGACCACTTGCGCTTCGTCACAACTTCTCGAAGCAACATATAGTGAATCAGTTGGTTGGACAAAATCATCTTCTGACCCATGGGAAAAATGTGTTTAAAGGGACCTTGCTCAAACTTTTCTCTATCATCTACATTCAAACCCTGTATTAATATTGGAATCAACTTCATCCTAGAGTTGTTATTTATCCTTGCGTTCTCAAATGATGGATCTTGTCCGTATCTGTACTTAAACTGTTACAAAGAAGAAACAACAACATGAGGAATAGCCTTCGAAATTCGTGGCTTATGTGTAACAGGAATTGGGTAAGAATTCACCGAAATTTCCTGCGTAAGTGGTGGATTGTATGTCTGGATACTTTATCAATTACGTCATCCTGACATTTGGGTGGTGTAATAGGGAAATGATTGACAAGTACTTCACATTAGTTTACATACAAAGTCGGTAACAAAATATATATATTGCTTTTTCAACACACAAGATATCAATACTCAAAATAAAAACATTGGACTGCAAATCATATGCATACACAATATATGCATACTCAACCTACCATAGACCCATACTTTAGCACTTACAATACACACAATTGGTTCCAACATTCATAGGCATACTTAACACATCCGATTTTAATACTCAGTTATCCATACTAAAAGAAAATACATTTGAACACATATTCATAGGCATACACAATAAAAATGCCCAATTACCGATTTCTTCATCCCTAAACAACAATTTCCATTTTAAAAAAGCAATTTCAATACAAATTAATACTCAAAATAGGGATTCATAAGCATAAGCAATTATAAATGCTCAATTAATTTCATACTCAGTAATTTGATACTCAACCATCGAATTTAGTGCCTTCTTCATAAAAAACAGAATTTCGCACTTAAAATACACACATTTGGATCAAAAATTCATAGGCATACTTAACAGAAGCGATTTTTCAATACTCACTTATCGATTTTTGAAACTCTTAAAAATGAAATCCATACTCAATTGATACACACGGTCAATGGTTATTCTACAACATAACCACATACCAATATCATCAAAATCCGAAAACCAAACATTGCATACAAGATTCGTAAGCATAGACAACACAAGCAATTCCCAAACGCATTTATCTATTTCTCAATCTCTAACAATCCAAAATACAAACACAACTTATACACAAAGGTCAATGCTTTTTCGAAACCCTAAACAAATTAGAACAGTAATAACCAATAAAATACTAAACATTCATCAAATACCCTAAAAAACGTACCAAATCGTCTTCGTCTTTTCCTGAAACATCCTCCTGCGTTTCGAGAATCAACCGGAACGAAGGCGGTGGGATTTCTGTAGCCGACGACTTTCGTTTGCCTAGTTTTGTATTGTCATCTTCACTCTTGTTTGGTTGATTGCTGTTTGGAGTCGCCATGCATACGGTTAAGAAAGTGTTTGAAGAATTGAGGGCGATGAGATTTTGGTACAAAGGTATTCAGGAGTGAAAACCAAAGACTTTTGTTCTTGGATCTTTTTCCTCTAGAGAGACGGTGAAAGATCAGAAGTGGTGGAGTTGAAATGACATTGATGTGATTGACGCCTCTTTTGGCTTCTTTAATAAGCCTTGTAAGAAATTTATGACATGAGAACGGTTTCTAATAACTAAATAGTCTCTACAAACTGTCAAATCCTACAATTGGCTATCTTGTTTTTTTATTTTTTAATTAATATGGCGTTATTGTTCATTACTCAACGCTACCTTATTTTATGTAGATTGTACATACCCAATATCGTACAAGTTACAAACCCTATAACAGGCGCGTACGCGTACTCAAAACAAGCGATTTTAAAAATACTGAATATATTATATAACTCATACAAAACAAAATTTAGTCATTACCAAACAATCAACCGCGTAATCATACTCAACACAGTATTTCAAGCATAACCAAACAAGCGCGTAAACATACTCAACACAGTATTTCAAGCTTAACCAAACAAGCGCATAAACATACATATAACATTATATCAATAATATCAAACCAAATTTTGTCATACCACGAACCGTAAGTGATATCTAAACGTTTACTTCCTCAACTTCCTACAAACAATACCACCTAAAATTGATCCAACAAAAGCTACCACAAGTAGCCGGATCTCTAGGGACAAGTCATTACACAAATGGCCATTCTGGTTACCCAACTTCTCATTCTGCATATTCTCAACTTGCCTCCTTAAGATATAAATTTCTTCGTCTTTGGCTCTAATTGTAGACTACAATTGCGAAATCTCATCATCCAAACTTCTATTCTCGTCCTTCAACTCTTTGAAGAAATCATTAATCATCAACGGCGTTACGGGGCTAGTATCGGCAACTATAAGAGCAAGTCTTTCTTCATCAACTTCATTCCTTGTTAAGGCAAATTGTTGACTAAAATGTCAATCGTAATAGTTTGGATCATTGATGTCCAAGCTTGATTCATCACCACTATACTCAGCCATCTGCGTAGTACCACACTCAATAAGAAAATTTTTTGACACAACACTAAAAATTATAAAATGTTATGCGACCGAATATATTCATACCCAGTAACTTTCATACAATAATATATATACCCAATCGCATGACAATACTATATCATCAAATCCATGTCTACATACGAAAAAATGATAAGTCAATGTCTCTGAAATGACAACATGTATACCCAATAAACATGACGTCAAAAAAAACATACCCAATTACTACGAAATCACAAATGATATTCCACAGAATTTATTGACACCAGGAAACAATCATATAACAAGATACATATCCTCTTCTCTTTAAAAAATACACTCATCATATCAATCAATCCATTTACTATATCATCAGTTACCTAGGGAGAACCAGTAACATACACAATAATCGATCATCCATATTTATTTGAAAAATGAAAGGTACCATGTCGAAAAACCAATTTTCAAGAACAATAATATACTAAAGTTTAATGAATACATAAATAACAACTTACAAATTTTTTCTTTTGAGTCGATAGTTAGATGATTATAGGAGATATAATGAGGAATGGAGCAAACATCTGCATAAATGAAAGGAGAAATTTTGGTAATAAAAGGGAGGAGAAATTTTGGTAATAAAAGGGAGGAGAAATTTTGTGCATAAATGAGAGGACAGTAAATGGAAATGCATGTATATATATTGGTCAACCTTCAAAATTTGAATAGCCCGCTCAGTATTTCTTCATACCAACTATTCATCTGATTTGAATATGGATGTGACAGCTCTGCAATGATACTTTCAGCGCCACAGTTGCACCTCGAAAAGGCCAAAAAAACAAAGATGAAGCCTTTCGGGGCCAATGTCACCAATTCTTTCAAAAAATATGGGGTATAGTTTTTTTAACAAAAACCAAAAAGAGTCTAGTAGGTCAAATTCTTCTTAATTTTACCAAACACTCATTTCACTTATATATACATATTCATCGTCTTAAACAATTTTATTCTCTTAATTCTGCATCTAAATAATTTTCTTCATCCTCATCTTTATCTACGTAATCTTCCGTTACCAAATTGTCCCTAGATATATCTTAAAGGTAGCAATATTTATATACTCCTGATATGATTCTGGTATGAAACTTCTCGTATGTGAAATTCTACTATGAGAATTTTATACCAGAAAATTAATTTTAAAAAAAAATGTTTTACGTAACTTAGTAACTAAATTCATGTTTGTTTTATTTTATTAAAATAAAGGGGTTAATTACTTTTATCTACTATTAAATGAAAATGGTAAAAAATAACGGGGTACATTTACTAAACAAAACTAAAATAGGCTTATTTGACAAAAATTTTTTGTGATAAAATAGTATTAGTGACGAAATATTTGGAGTTTAGCTGATAAATGTATATGCTAGTAACATATATTCTAAGAAACACAGAGTATAACATGAAAAAATATTTGATTAACAAACCCTCTTGGGGTTATGAACTAGTTAGTTGAATACATTCTGAGTGTAATAACTTTATAATAAAATAAAGTTGAATGAAATTAGTTTATTCCATGTAAAATAAAAAAGAAAGGCAATAATGGGATGAATTTAATGAAAGCAAGATGTAGAGGTTGGCGATGGATGAAGATTGGAGAGTAGCTAGCCCTGATGCTTGACAACGGTGACAGGGCAAGTTGCGGTGTTGACAACATGTGTGCTCACACTGTTCATCAGCACTCTGCACCATCATCATCATCATCATCATACATGTCATTCATATATCATCATCATACATGTCATTCATATATCATCATCATACATGTCATTCATACCTCTGGATGCTGCCGAGTCCTCTGCTGCCCATAATCAATGAATTCAAAGGGATATTATCAATTGCTTCGATGAGCTTCTCGCGAGCATCTCCCCAATAGATTTTCATCAGCACATCAATCTATCCATCCATCCATTCAAATAATAATATATCATATCATATTTATACGTAACAAATACTTTTCTTTCTTTTTTTTATTAAAGAAAGTCCAAAAGAATAAGAAAGATTTAGGTCCAAACGACACATGCATGTGGATGATATGGGAAGATGGGAGATATGCATAGTTACCTTTTTTTGTTCAGCTGCGATCTTGACCATTTCAAGAGTATCCTGATCGGGTGTAATGTCGTATTTCTTGGTGACGGCAGGGTCCAGCAAATCAACCAAGCGGATCAATGCTGCCATTTAATACAAACATATTTCAATTGAATCGCCATTTAATACAAACATATTTCAATTCAATTGAATTGAATCCAAATGCAACGTGGTTGAGTACGTACGAGATCCGGTGGACTCCCAAAGCTGCATTTCCCCGGATTCGTAGTTCTTGGAAGGGCGAACGGTGATGAGGATGAGATGATCACCCTTTCGTACCATGTTGTCGATCGTCCATGAAAGCGCCTTCTTGCTTCCTACTGAGAAATCAACGGCCACTCCTAGTCTCCTTTCTGTAGTCATGATCGATCGATCGATCTCTCTTTCCTTTTCGGTTTATGTCTCTCTCTCTCTCTCTCTTTGCTTCTCTTTAGTGTTACCAATGGGAGAACCGCCGTCTAAATCGCAAGCCTTTGTGTTTTTAAGTTTCTGTTATCATTCAAGGGAAATCCAACTGCCACGTTTCCATTTCACCGACATCAATGGCCAAAAAATCTACAAACATCTTTTTTTTCTTTTTTCTTTTCATAGCAACAAACCTTAAATGATCGAAATAGTCATCAAAAATATATACATATATATATTCCGTATACCCGACGCCCCAGGGGTCTTGAAAATGCAAATCTTAAGACTAATGATGACTCTCATCAACATCATGAAAAACAGAGTATGAATTCCGCTGATGATCACAATCAATGTTATTTGCTTATATTGGTGACTTGAACACTTGAATGAAAGAAAATAGGTAATTTGCAATAACAATCGATGTCATTTCCGTACTTGATTTACAAAGGAGCGCTACGATGATCACAATCCTTGTCATTTGCTTATATTGATGACTTGAAGACTTGAATAAAAGAAAATATGTAATTTGCAATAATAACCAATGTCATTTTCGTACTCGGTTTACAAAGCGCGTGCAGTATATACAAAAGTGTATGTTCTAATTAGGTCATTTAATAAGAGTAGGTTTTCAGTATGTTCAATTTAGGTTTAGGTGAAGAATGAGTCGAGACATTTCAGGTGACATATCAACTTTGATCTTGTTGATAAGTATAAATCGGGCTGAGTAGCCCCGGTGGGTTCTCAAGTTTGGTAATGCACAACTGGGTTAGATCTTGTCAGGTTCAAATCACGAGCCTAATCAATTCGGTTTATATGTCAAATCGGGTTAGCCTGTTGGAGCAGGGTTAGCCAACTACCTATGATTGAGCAATGCACACTGCCACGACGCTAATTATCACTACGGACAACTACCATAAGAATTGGAGTAGCGTCAGGAGAATATAACCAACCATATCACCAAATCTTGTACTACAAACAAGGATTACTACACAAGTGTATCTTGTTATGCTACAATCCCAATATTTCGATAAAAACAAGGAAATAGCTCAAAATGGGAAACAAAAAAAATTACAACTTCAATGGAAATTCCTCCACCCTAGGTTTTGTTTAAAATTACAACTTCAATCGGGGATTCCAACCCTTTTGGGTTGTCTACTGTTGTTGGAAATCTTTGCTTTTATTTATTTTTTTTAGGTGGGATTTGCTTTTATTTATTGAGTTAAAGGTCAACTACGATCAATAAAAATTTTAGACTAAAAACATGTCCCGTGGGGAACTGGGGATGTTCCACTAAATAAAAAGCTAAGCAATGTTTAAAATGGGGATGGCCCAAGAATAATAACCTTCCGATAAAGAGAAGACCGTGCTAACCACCATACCTGGTCTTAAAAGACTCGGGTGGCTCCTCTTCCATGATCCCAGAACCAGCTGCCGCTAAGTGCTCACAAATCGTGGTTCTACGATCCCCGAGGTATGTGTGGTCTAAAAAGTTGTTCAAAGCCTCTTCTCCGAGATTCTTTGCTGCCAGTACACTGTATGATTTTTGTTGCTAAGTAATCATGAATTTTGGTTCCCAAATATATCGTACTAAAGTAGAAGACATTATTGAATTGAGATCAAAGGTTACCACCTACCAGTGGCGAAGATAGGTTCGACAAGGCAAGATGTCGTCCCTCCAAATTTTGTCTATGTTATATTGCCCATACAGCTGATAATAGACGTCCTTGTCGCCTGCACCACAGTAACATTTTATTTTTTAGCGTATACTTGCATTTCATAAGCTTGTGTTCTGGTCATTCAGCCACGGCCCACGCATTCTCTCACGAAGGACAAACCTAGATTTCACTATTTGTGAATCTCTTTACTGGTAATGACAATGTCAACAGGAAGAAAATTACCTTTACATCTGATATTGAAAAATTCTTCATCACTATATCGAGCACAAAGAACCTGACATTCACAATGAAAAAGGGAGTCAATGATAAAGGATGCAGTTATGTTTGGCAATTGTAGAGATAAGTTGTATATGGAAACCTTGTACTCCCAAAGGTCAAAAGGAATAGAGGATTTTTTTTTTTCAACTCACCGCTGGATTGGTATGTAATTGGCCATCTAATGTTTCAGGAAATACCTGAAAGCAAATTCAATAAGGATGGAAGACATAGTGGAGAACTAAAACCTACACGGGAAAGTACACAGATGGATAAGAACTTACAGCCAAGAAGCGGAATTCAAGCTCCCTCTTCATAAAGGACGGTATCTGTGATGAAAGCATCAAATCCAAGACACTGACTTTTCAAATTTTAATTTAGACAAACAATGTCCAAATACAGTAACAAGGGTCATCTACCTCAGATTTTTTAATCTCAAAGACTGTAACTATCAATGTTTCTTCGCCACAGGGTTCCACACTAAGGCTGGATATCTCCTGAAACAATAGCAGGCGTCGACATATATTATTTTTTGTTCAAATATCACTTCAGTTCAAATGATAGAAGAAGAGAAGAAAAAAAAGCTGAATCTTTTCCGCATTCTCCTCTCATGCAGTGTTGTGCAAAACTAGGCTGAATTGGAGCTTAATTGATGCTCTATATGGATATCAAGATTTGGAGTACTTTGACAATAAAAAACCAAAAAAACTTATATCTCAATTCCATTAGCAAAGTAATGATAGAATTTTCATAGAGGGTAAACAGAAACTAATGAGCTCTCTTTTTCGGGAAGGGGGTTAAAAAGCCCCCTATGCTTATCGTGTTTGAATCATCTATCAGCAACGACTGTTCCCTTTCTCAGTACTATACATTCAGCAAAAAGTATGCATTGGCATCAGATCAGACCATCTATCAAACGGTATTTTCAGTCAATGCCCTTTAGCAAAAGAAAAGTACATGTTCCTGAACAAGAAAAGGTCATTCAAATTCATCTGTCAAAAGTATTTGCAGCCAAGAAGGAAGAGCATGCCTGTAGCTTAAGAGGCAATTTGAATGAGACTTCAATTACGAAGATTTTCAAGGTACATCCTCCTAGTGGAGAATAAGTCAAATAAACATACAGATTGGACTTTATGAGTTTTGTTTTAAGGGAATACTTTATCAGTTAATTAATAAGAACTTCAAAACTCCTCCAGCTCATAATTTTTTCCTCTAGAAGTATTTGTGTTCATTGATAGGATAATCATTCCTTGCTTGACCAGAATGTTTCCTCACACTTCTTTATATTGGTCAAAATGTTTGGTTAGAGGTCTTGATACTCAATTCACGCACACATTTCTATAAGTATGAATCATAAACAAGTTCAACATACAGAATAAATTCCATTGTTCGTATAAATATAATGCAAAATCTAACTTCCTCGTTAGAAAAAATCATATGTGAGTTGGGATGGATCAGAAAGACAAAAACAAATATATATGAATGAGAAAACAAGATATATGAAGTAATGTAGTATCAATTTATACTTACTAGATCCTTTTTGGTTTCACTTTAGGCCTTGCAACTATTATATTGACCTAACTCTTGTCTTGATTTTTGTTTTGTGAATATAAAACACTAGAAGAATAAATTTAGATTGTAGTTTTCAGGTCGTTTATCATCTAATACAATCAGTTACAATTACTTATAGAAGTTCTAGACAAATGGAAGCTGTTTTGTAATGAAAAAATAAGTTTTGCTGATGCAGTTGAGGAATGGGGAGTTCAGATTGTAGTTTTACAAATTGAACTACTATAATTGTCAATGCAGACCGATTCTTCTTCTTCCATGTAATTCATGAGCAAGTGATTATCAATATATTTTTCTGGATGCGAGGTGTATCTTCAATCACAGGTAATTATATTCAATATTTACACATGCTTCTACGATTCAAATTCCCCAAAAGCAGCAGCTTCATTAGTAACATACACATTCTACCTAAAAAAAAATATGAATAACATAGACAACCGGAAAAAAAAACACAGGAAGAAACAGTAATTGACAAAAGTGGACCTTGGTTTCAGGCTTGGCAATACCGCGCTCGAAGAAAACAGGAGCCACATGAGCAAAGACTCTCCTAAACCCTCTCAATCTCGCTAATCGGAAGTTGATCAAATCGGGAAACGTGCTCCTTGCACTCCGCTCTGCAAAGTCAAAACATTAGGAAGAAACAAATTCGAATTCACAATTCCTCAATTACAAAACACGAGACCATCACCGGAACTCAAAAATGTAAGCCGTAGCAAACACAATCAGCACCTGAGAGTAGCGAGCCGAAGCCACAGATGGAGATGTATCCCTCCGGAGACAGAATCTGGTCGAAATCCGCTTCATTGTTTAGCTCTTTAGCCGAGGAATTCGGCACACCGTCGGAAAGTGACATGGGAAGAGAGATGGAGGAGAAGCGATGGAGGTCCGATGGAAGGCGGTGCTTGGAGGGAGCGAAGTGGAAGCGAAGTCGAGAGGATTGGTTGCGGATGCGCGTGGGCGAAAGAGAATCGGGAAGCGGAGAGTTTGGAGGTGGTTGGTAGGCGTTGTGGAGGTGGGAGTGGAAAATGGTGGAAGTCGATTCAAACGTGAGAGAGTAGGCCATCATTTTCGCTACCTGGAAGCGTCTTGGAATTACGCACAGGCAGGAAGAAAGCCCGTCACTGCGCACGCTACAATTCCATCTTAACGCATGTCGCATGACCCGACTGATGGTTATAATTGTGTAATGTAACTACACCGAGGATAACAGTTTTACTTTAAAGTTTAAATTAATCATGAATCAACAATTTCAGCATCTTAGATAAATTCCACAAATCAAAATGTTAATTCTGATCTCGTCTCGTCTCGTTCTGAACTCCACCGGAATAAGGTCTAACGAAATTAAATCTAAAAACTTCAAGATTCATTCCATGTATGTTAGCCGAAAAGGGATATAGGATGACCTCAATATCGCCCCGTCTCATCTCATCCGTATCAAATTCTACATTTTACCTCTACCCGACAAATACTTACTTAACCTCTCTTTTCTGCTTGCTTTCTTGCTCATTAACTGCTCTTTCTGTCGGTTCATGGAGGTTACTTCCGGCGGTTCACAGCAGCCACCACCAGTGCGGCCCCCTCCTCAGCCACCAAAGGTGGTGATGGATGTTGGTGCTATTATGAGACCAAATCCCGTGGAAAAGTCTACACAGCAAAACTCACCTCAGGTCGCATCTCACACTTCGGAGGTAGTCATGATTGATAATGTTGACGCAAAGTCTGGTGTTGCAAAGGAGTCTGTCGTAGTGTTTGCGGATCAAGTGCAAGTCCAGGATGGGTTTTCTTTTGGCGTGCTTGGAATGGTCCAGTCCCATGAGATTACACTTCCATGCCCGATTATAGTGAATGCTAACAATGAGTCTTAACTACATAAACCTTCATGGAAGGAGGTTGTTGCATTTGGATGAGGTATAGGTCAACAACGGACGATATTTGATCGAGATTTTTTACAGGGAAAAATTAATATCTCATTTCCAGAAGGTGAGGATGGGGATCCCTCTATTGTCAATGATGAGAAAGTTGAGAATGCTTTGAATAAGGTCTGGGAGAAATCTATTGTTTTTAAAGTCATAAGCTTCCCGATTGCTTTCCCAGTGATGGAGAGAAAAATTCGTGATTTATGGAATTGCAGTTATTGTATGTAAATTGTTGACCTATCTTGTAACACCCCGAATTCGCGGGACTCGGGATGCCACATTGGGCTAGGATCTCACAATGGATCCTGACCCTAGCCTGACAACATGTTCATTGGACCTTACAACATGACACTGACAGATATAAAAGAAATACATAAAACGGTATAAACTGTATAACCAAAGGTAAAACAACAACGTAGCCGAGTATATAGAACAACATCCTCACACAGGAGGTACAAAAGATCATCCTCACGTAGGAGGGGAACACAATAAACCCAAACCAATCACCTAATGTACGAGAATCCTCGGCCTGTCACTCTGCTAGATCACTCAGCAACGCCTAACTTGTAAACATCTATAACACGGTATGAAACCGTTAGCTAACCATACATATATAAGGTAATGCATAAGCACATACACAATTAGGAAAGATAAACACATAAGCATGATATCACACATTTACCCATTTTGTCATCTTTATATAATGGTCATTCACTCAAATCGTATATATATATATATATATCCATAGATGAAAATATGTGACACGAAGACCGATACATCCTCACCTCTGAGCCTGCTAGCCATCTGGAGTGGAATCGGTCACACAACCCGTGTACCCTATGGGAGTGGTGTTGTGCCCTCCCCGTATACCAGGTCTGGCTTGACTCAAGAGAACCTCCTAGACTCCACGGCGGGATGAAAGGGAAAGGTTATCACAGCCACACATACAGGGCAATCAATATAAAACATAGGTCGGTATAAACGTCATCGCATGCTATCATAGCAACACAATAAGCACACACCACTCATGCAAACACCCAAATATAAGGATGACAGCTAAGTAAGTCCTACGGACTTACCTCAACCTCGTACACAACTCAACCACAACAACGTCAAATCCTGAGAGAGGGGCACTGCCTAATAACAAGGCATAAAGATATATCAACCTCTATTCATCAAAGGGGTTACACCTAGATCCAAGGGATCCATGAGGATCGTACTCAACCTCACAACCTCAATCAACATCAACCTAAGTCCTTAAAACCGTACAAGACATAAACCGATCATAACCTCAACCAAACACATCCTCACACACCTAGCATGATCATATACACTCATACTAGGAAATGAGGGAACAAAGACATCCTAAGGAAGACCTAGAAGCAACACACACCTGCAAAACCAAGTGCAACTCCAAGCTGGTGCAGGTGGCCGTAGGGGCGGCTAAGGGATGGCGCAAGGGTGGCTCACTGCTGGCACAGGGGCGGTCCAGAGATGGCGCAGGGGCGGCTGGTGTGTAGAGACACACCACTTCAGCTCCTCCTTGCTTCTTCACTCGATATCTTCACTCCTTTTTCAGCCAGCATCCATACACACATATATACATTAGAAGAAGTCAATCAAGGCTGCCACAAGATCACTCTTGTGGATCTTAAGCTAAGGAGAGACGAAAGAACATAGAAAGGAAGAAAAGAAGAAAGAAAGGGAAGAAGGAGAGAGATCTCAACAAGCTGAACCTAGACAAGAGCAGAACACCATCACAACCTCAAGGCTGGCTAACAACAAGCACAACAGCATCCAGAAGCATCATCCTCAAACAAAGCCAAGCTTAAGCTTCCAAACTCACACACCAACTCAAAGAAGATCAAGCAAGGATCCAAAGGAGAAGAGAGGAGGAGAAGAAGAACATAGGGAGAGAGAGATGGAGCAAGAAAGAGATTGAGGAAACCCTCATCTGACGGAAGAAGGAAATATAAAGGAAAGAGGGGTCAAAAAGCAAAGCTCGGGTCAAAGAAGACGGCTGCAGCACACCACAGACCGCAAGGGCGGCTGGCCTGGCCGTTGGGGCGGCTCATAGAATCGTAGGGGCGGCCATACAAGGGCTCAGGGGCGGCCCTCTGCAGCTCGAGCCAGGAAAAGCAGTTGCATCTCAGCTGAAACGCATGTGCGGGATCTCTCGAAGACTAAGGCTCTTACATCTCACCCCCCTAAAAACAAGTTTCGTCCCGAAACTTGCAAAATCCCAAAGTCTCTCGGACTCATAAGCCGAGGTATAACTCTCACTCTCTCTTTCGGAGGTATCACTTCTTCGTTCAAAAGATCACATCCTATAACAATCTATAATCCTCAAACATCCACATGGAGGAATCATCAACTCTAGAAAACAGGGTCATAACGCTACCCAAAGGCGTAGAGGAATTACATCTCTCGCCATACCACATCACAAGGCATAGAGGAAGCACATCTCTTGCCAGAATATCCCACAGGCATAGAGGAAATACGTCTCTAGCCAAACCATATCACAGGCATAGAGGAAATACGTCTCTAGCCAAACCATAAACATATATATCGCATGGAAAAAATCACATCTCCACTGGAACTATGTCCATCAAGTTAGCATGGAGGAAAGAACCATATCTAGCTGAATCCTAATCACACTCAAATAGCATGGAGGAAAGAACCATCTCCAGCCATAGTATAGAACATAGTTAGATAACATGGAGGAAATAATCATCTCCAACTATAACATACATCACGCTAGCACAACAAGATCTATTAAGATCATATCTCACATCATAGCTAACATGGCAAAAAAATACATCAAGGCATATAAACACATAAGCACAACATTCCTCAAGATAGCACTAAGGTCTACTCGTGCTCCCACAAGTCTATCCCAACATATACTCTGGATAGTTCCTCAAGATACTATCCTCAGTCTCTCCCATAACCTCTTCAGGTCCTCAAAATGGGAATGTCTTTCGAATGAAAGCGTCTCATATCTCATTCGAAGAATGTAATCAAATGCTCAACAAAGTTGTGGTTCGGCTTAACCACTAGATCATCATAACTCACAAAGTGTCTCAAACCTGGTATATATTCCCTCAGTTGAGACACAAAAAACACAGGATGAACATCCTCTAACTTCAGAGGCAAAACTAAACATTATGTTGCCTTCAATAATACTGGTCAGGATCTCAAGTAAACCGACATATTGGAAACTCAATTTCTTTCCTATGTCAACACATCTGACGTCTCATAGCGGAGATACTCTCATCCGAACATGAACTTCCACTAGAATTTTAGAGGTCAACGCCTCTTGTCTACGTATGATATCTGGCGACTCTGTACAGCCAACATTCTTCCTCTAATCAGCGTTACTTGAACTCATAGAGCCATTCCAAAAATGAACGTCAAACATTGTCATATAATAAACTCGTTGAATGGAGGTAATCTAACCATCCATGCTTCCAATCCAAAAGGGCAAGCTTATAATATATTCTCAAGGGTCCAGATGGTTCTCTATAACTGACCATCTGTTTGGGGGTGAAACATAGTCGTGAAGTATAGACTCATCCTTCAAAGAAGTCTGAATCGATTGTCAAACCTCGAGGTAAATCGCCCATCTCGATCACAGACGATTGTCCTCGGTACACCATGGAGTCTCACTATCTACCTAGTGCACCAATCCATTTATTGACCACGTCTCTCTGATAGGAATGAGACGTGTCGACTTCATTAATCTGTCACCAACAATCCAGATAACCTCAATCTTCTACGGGGCCACAATCTCATAACAAGTCCATAGAGGTGTCCTCCCACTTCCACTACTGCACTGGTAGTGGATGAAGCTCATCTCTAGGTCGGATATACTCCACCTAGTTATATCAGCTTCAATCTTCTTCATCAATATGATTATCTCAACCCATGGTACATCTTACTCGTACCTGAACGTATTGAATAAGGTGTACATTGAATATACTGGAGATTCTCTGTCTCCACCTTGCATCAACATGTACACAAAAGTGATTATGGCGCTCCATCACTCCATCGGCTCTAATAGAGAACTGTGGTGCCTCATTACGAGATATCTTCTCTCTAAACCTTGTCAAGGTGAGGCAGGTCCCCTGCTTCTGTTGGACCTCATCCAACAGACCAGGTAGAACCTCTTAGGTATAATTGGGTATTTTCATCAAGGAACTGATTGTTCAACTCTAGCCAAGCTAGATCTCTCTGAAGCTGAGGCTGAACTATTAGTCTTGCAATCATCTTCTCTTGGAGCGTCTTTCAGTTCAAGTTGTCAGCAACAACGTTCAACTTCTCTGAATGATATGAAATCTCCAGGTTAGAAATCTTGATCAACTCAAGCCCTCAATGCTAGTGGTTATTCAACTCCCACGGCGTAAAAACATACTTCAGACTCCTATGGTCTGTGGAAACCTAAAATGTGATATCAGGTAGGTACTATCTTCAAATCTTCAAGGCTTGAAGTACCACTGCTACTCTAGATCATGCATCTAGTAGTTCTTCTCATATTCCTTCAGTTATATACACACATGTTAATAACTTTACTCCTCTGTAGTAATACACATCTCGTAGTCTTTCTCAAAAGACTCGTAAGTAGATACGCATTCACATAAAATCCTTCCTTCAAGCATTGGTAGTAATCGGCTGAGCCGAGAAAACTATGCATTCCTTAATGTTCATCAATATCGTCCATGTTACAACATACTTAATCCTCGCCAGGTCAACCATGATCCCACTGGCGGAAACAACATGGCCTAAGAAGGCTACCACTGGCATCTCAACTCACATTTAGAGAGCGTAGCATACAACCCCTCTATCTTTCAAAATCTGCAGAACAGTCCTTAGACGATCGGTTTGCTACTCTCAACTATGAGAGTATACAGATATGTCATCAATGAAGATCACCACAACATGATCAAGGAAAAAAGATGCTATTCATTAACTTTCTGAAGACTGTTAAGGCATCCATCAGCCCAATGGCATCACTACAACTCGTAGTGTTTATAACGGATACAAAGGGCTGTTTTATGTACATCCTGCTCTCTCACCCTCCACTGGTGATATCTTGAGCGCAAAGGAATCCTGAAAATATAAATACTTCTTGAAGCTAACTCACCAGATCGTCATACGGAACATGGAACACAAGCTAGGGCAAAAGAAGCCCGTCTCAGTCAACTCTTCAAGTTGTCAGTTACAAAATCTCACAGGCACCATATAGTATGGGCCTTCCCAATCAGTGTTGTATCACACTTCAACTTGATAATAATGTCCATACTCCGCCGAGGTGGCAACTAGACGATTCAGTAACACGTCTATAAACTCATAAACCACTGAAATATCTTCCAACGTGGAACTATCTTCTTCATGGCATAACATCAAAAAACATCAACTCTTGTGTTGTCATCTTCACTGCTCATATGGCACAATTGAAAAGACTCATCTTTCCAAAGGTCGTAACCTCGGAAGACCTCTATCTCACAATCTCAAAGGAGACTTGAATAATCTTCCAACTAATGTCTAACATGACATGATATCTATTCATCCAAACCATACACATAATGACTTCCTCATGCACCTACGGCATGACAAAGAAGTCCCTAACCACACACACATCCCTGAATGAATGGGACAAACACATGTCTCACGGGTACCTCAAACCCCTAACAGGTAATCCTGTAAAGGAAGATCTATCTCCTACTGTTTCCACAATCCACTATTAACGCATGCATCAAAAGACAAGAAGTACATAGCACTCACAACAAACAAAACTCCACTAGGTAAACCATTAACAAGAATGGTACCTGTACAGCTAACACTAGAAGCTCCTCTGCATAGCATCATTCAATTTCGGATCCATGCATCTCAGGTATCACTGAGGTCGTTGCCATAGCCTCCACTTCCACTCTTTCTGCACTGGAAAGAGAAAGGTCTTATTGAGAAGAAACACCACCTTGTTGACAAAAAGGGGCCAGATGGCCTAGTTCACCACAGGTGAAGCAAGCTATCGGTGCCAATGGGAACTCAAACGCAAATGATCCGGATAACCACAGTTGAAACATAATCGTCCCATCCTTGCACCCTGTGAAGCTAAAGGGTATCTCGATCTTCGTCGTCCACCTTTCATAATCCTACTCCGGGAGGGAACTGGTAAAGGCAGCACCTTGCCCTTTCGACAGAACTTTGCCCTATGCCCTGCTTTACCACACGTAAAGCATATGATGGGCGCCTTTGGGCACACGGTTCGCTGGTGTCCAAACTTCGCACAATTAAAACACTGTAAATCTTTGCCAGTCGTCTTCATGGCCATAGCATCACTTGATTGTCCTAATATTTGACTTGATTCATTATTCATCATCCTTGCTTCTCCACTAACTTATCCAGTCCATTGCTTCTTCTTTGATCCTGGAGCTTCAATTGGTCTTACTGACGTTGATAAATCCGGTGTGGGTCTTCCCGCTATTACAACCTCATATACTTGCTGCATATATTCTTGAAACTCAGATATGCTCATGGAGACATGATCAGCCTCTTCAAACTCGTTCTCTGCCATAGGCGAACCAACAACGGAAACATGTACGTCCCTGACTTGACGCGACTAGAGGAAGATGGGGTGTACCCCTACCTCGTCCCACTATAGATACTACTCTAGTCTGAGCCATCTGTAGGATATACGCACCTAAACTTACAAGGCTATATATATGCCATATGTATCGATATATATATAATACATCCACACACACACACACATACACACACACACACACACACACACACACACACACACACACACACACACACATATATATATATATATATATACATATATATATATATATATCTACGCTGCAGAGATCCATGGCAGAGGTGACGACTTCTCGTACATTTAACCCAAAACCACACCTAAAACCAAAACGTTTTAAAACATCAGACCCCATGTGGGTTCTGTTTATTTTACCTATCAGACCTTATTGCAGGTAGCAAGTGCCATTATTGTCAACCTGGGCTCTGATACCAACTTTATAACACCCCGAATCCGCGGGACTTGGGATGCCACATTGAGCTAGGATCTCACAATGGATCCTGACCCTAGCCTGACAACAAGTTCAATGGACCTTACAACATGGCACTGACACATATAAAACAAATACATAAAACGATATAAACTGTATAACCAAAGGTAAAACAACAAGGTAGCCGAGTATATAGAACAACATCCTCACATAGGAGGTACAAAAGATCATCCTCACGCAGGAGGGAAACACAACAAACCCAAACCAACCATCTAATGTATGAGAGTTCTCGGCCTGTCACTCTGCCAAATCACTCAGCAGGTCCTAACTTGTAAACATCTACAACACGGTATGAAACCGTTAGCTAACCATACATATTTAAGGTAATGCATAAGCTCATACAATCAGGAAAGATAAACACATTAGCATGTTATCACACATTTACCCATTTTGTCATCTTTATATAATGGTCATTCACTCAAATCGTATATATATAT
Source organism: Fagopyrum esculentum (assembly GCA_033239045.1). Classification (NCBI taxonomy): domain Eukaryota; kingdom Viridiplantae; phylum Streptophyta; class Magnoliopsida; order Caryophyllales; family Polygonaceae; genus Fagopyrum; species Fagopyrum esculentum. Next base: position 52,734,623 of record BSUD01000005.1, read on the forward strand.
CCATAGATGAAAATATATGACACGAGGACCGATACATCCTCGCCTCTGAGCCTACTAGCCATTTAGAGTGGAATCGGTCACACAACCCGTGTACCCTATGGGAGTGGTGTTGTGCCATCCCCGTATATCAGGTTTGGCCTGACTCAAGAGAACCTCCTAGACTCCACGGCGGGATGAAAGGGAAACGTTATCACAACCACATATACGGGGCAATCAATACAAAACATAGGTCGGTATAAACGACATCTCATGCTATCATAACAACACAATAAGCACACACCACTCATGCAAACACCCAAATATAAGGATGACAGCTAAGTAAGTCCTACGGACTTACCTCAACCTCGTACACAACTCAACCATAACAACCTCAAATCCTGAGAGAGGGGCACTGCCTAATAACAAGCCATAAAGATATATCAACCTCTATTCATCAAAGGGGTCACACCTAGACCCAAGGGATCCATGAGGATCGTACTCAACCTCACAACCTCAATCAACATCAACCTAAGTCCTCAAAACTGTGCAAGACATAAACCGATCATAACCTCAACCAAACACATCCTCACACACCTAGCATGATCCTATACACTCATACTAGGAAATGAGGGAACAAAGGCATCCTAAGGAAGGCCTAGAAGTAACACACACCTGCAAAAACAAGTGCAACTCGAAGCTGGTACAGGTGGCCGCAGGGGCGGCTATGGGATGGCGCAGGGGCGGCTCACTGCTGGCGCAGGGGTGGCTGGTGTGCGGAGACACACCACTTCAACTCCTCCTTGCTTCTTCACTCGATCTCTTCACTCCTCTTTCAGCCAGCATCCATACACACATATATATACATATATGCATCAGAAGAAGCCAATCAAGGCTACCACAAGATCACTCTTGTGGATCTTAAGCTAAGGAGAGAGGAAAGAACATAGAAAGGAAGAAAAGAAGAAAGAAAGGGAAGAAGGAGAGAGATCTCACCAAGCTGATCCTAGACAAGAGCAGAACACCATCACAACCTCAAGGCTAGCTAACAACAAGCACAACAACATCCACAAGCATCATCCTCAAGCAAATCCAAGCTTAAGCTTCCAAACTCACACACCAACTCAAAGAAGATCAAGCAAGGATCCAAAGGAGAAGAGAGGATGAGAAGAAGAGAGTAGGGAGAGAGAGACGGAGCAGGAAAGGGATTGAGGAAACCGTCATCTGAAGGAAGAAGGAAATATAAAGGAAATAGGAGTCAAAAAGCAAAGCTCAGGTCAAAGAAGACGGCTGCAGCACACCACAAACCGCAGGGGCGGCTGGCCTGGCCGCTGGGGTGGCTCACAGAACCACAGGGGCGGCCATATAGGGGCGCAGGGGCGGCCCTCTGCAGCTCCAACCAGGAAAAGCAGCTGCATCTCAGCTGAAACGCAGGTGCGGGATCTCTCAAAGAATAAGTCTCTTACATATCTAATGGTTATTTTATGGCCCGTTTTGACAATGAAGTGGATCTTCTGGCGAGGATGACTGGAGGTCCTTGGTCGGTGTTTGGTCGTTTCTTAGCTTTGCAGAGGTGGACTCCATCTTTTAGGCCTACTATGGAAATAGTCTCTGCCCCGGTTTGGATAAGATTTATGGATATTCCAATTCAATATTACGAAGAGATGGTCTTGTGGCGCATGGCTTCCGGTGTTGGTGTTCCAGTGATTGTTGATCCAAAGACTCTTTATTCTAATAGGGGTCGTTTTGCAAGAGTTTGTGTCGAGATTGATCTAGGAAAGCCTTAAAAAAAAGCTATTTGGGTCAGTGGTAAAAAGTGTGTGATTGAGTATGAAGGCTGTCAAACGATATGCTATCGATGTGGCCGTTATGGTCATTTGGCGCCGAATTGTTCTTATTGCCCTCAGTTGCCTGCTAGGAACGTGTCACCGCCTCATGAGAAGGTTGTTTATGTTGGTCCTTCATCCAGCATGGACTTGTCTATTAATAAGACTACTACAACGAGATCTTCTACACCTACTGAAGTTGGATATGGACCATGGATGTTGGTCTCTAAAAAACAATTAGGTTGGAAAGGCAAAGGTAGGTCTTCCCATGTGACAGGTCCACGCATGTCGGGAGTGTCGGGACTGCACAATCAGGTGAGCTCAGCCACTATTGCTTCCAGAATAGGTAAGGAGAAGGTTGTGAATTATGAGGCTACTGCTGCGCATCCCCCATACAAAGATCCATCAGATTCCGCTACAGATACGGGTAGAACTAAACCGGCTTCAGCGGTGACACGTCTTGTTGTAATTAGAGGTAAGGATAAGATCAAAGAGTCTGTCACGGATGTTATGTTCACTGCTACAACCACTCAACAACGTCCAAAAGGTAAGAATCAACTCGGGAATGAAGCAGGAACAAGCAAGGACGGTAAAGGGAGTGAGGTGTATAACAAGAAACGTAATAAGCTGCTTGCCCTAGCCCGTAAGAAGGTGTTCGCAATTCAGTCCACCTCATCTCCTGGTCAGAAAGTTGATGACACTTTGGTTGGCAAGCGACAACGGTTTGAGGAGTGTAATGTTACAATGGATCCTAATAGAGTGGGTGTTCAAGAGGAGGGAGATCACATTGCTTAGCAAACTTCAAAACACATGGATAGCCAACGTACTGAGAGTATTGGGGAACAGGTTGTCAGCCATGGAAGCAATGACATAGATATGTGAGTTGTTACCCATCAATAACCTTTTGTTTTAATAATGAATTGCATGTTCTGGAATGTTTGCGGAGCTCGTAAGAATGGGTTCCGTCATGCGATTAAATATTTGTGTAAACAACATAGAGTGGATGTTCTTTCTATTTTTGAACCAAAAATTTCAAGAGATGACGCTCAAAGGGTGTGTAATCGGTTGTTATTTACGGGTTGCTTCCGGTTGAAGCAGTAGGTTTCAAGAGATCTCCCTTCACTTGAAGTAGAGGAGTTCAGCCTAATCGGATTAGTTCGAAGAGATTAGATCGTATTTTGTTGAATCAAGAGGCTAGATTGGAGTGACCGGATGCTATTGTTCGCTATCTTCCTTGGTATTCTTCGGACCATTCGCCGTTACTCCTTTGTTTTTCATCTTAGAAGCATCAACGTCGTACACGCCGACCTTTTAGAATGGAAGCGGCGTGGCTGACACATGCTGATTTTTCGCCCATGATTGAAGATGTTTGGTCCCTAATGACGAGGTATGTACTTCTCTTTCGTACTTAAAACCAAAACTAATTGTTTGGAATTGCCGTGTGTTTGGTAATGTGTTTCGCAAGAAGCAGGAGATTATGGATCAAATTAAGACTACTCAGGACCATCCTTCATTTGCTACTTCACAACATCTTATTGAATTAAAGAATAAGTTTTCGGAGGAACTTGATATCATCCTTGAAAGGGAGGAGCTCATTTGGGTACATAAGTCTCGGGAGAATTGGTTGTTAGATGGGGATCGAAACACTTCATTCTACCATTTATCCACTATTACTAGACGCAGAAGAAACAATATTGAAGGTCTCTTTCTTGACGATGATCAATGGGTTACAAATGATGCAATCATGGAGTACCATGCTACCGATTGGTTCAGAAAGTTATATAGTCAGTGGAATAATGGAGGGTGGATTGGAGCAGTGTCAAATTTACTTATCCAGTTTTGGAGTCTGCAGATTAGAGTAGCCTCCTCATGGAACCTTCTGGCATGGAAGTTTGGAAAGCAGTTAAGTATATGGGAAAGTACAAAGCTCCAGGTCTCGACGGGTTCGAACTAGTGTTTTATTAGGGGTGTTGGAGCATAGTAGGCAGTTCGGTCGTCGCGGAGGTTCGCAAGTTCTTTGATAGAAATATTCTACTAGAAGGTCTTAATGATACTCTTATCTGTTTAATTTCTAAGGTCGGGGTTCCAGAGAGGATTAGTCAATTTCGACCAATTGCTTAGTGTAATGTTCTTTACAAGATTATTACAAAAGTGATGGTGAATCGGATGCAAAGGGTTATTGGAGATCTGGTTGGTCCTACACAAGGGAGATTCATTCTGGGTCGTCTCATTCAGGATAATGTTAACTTTATGCAGGAAGTTATTCATTCAGTCCAGCGTAAGCGTATGGGGCAAAAACTTATGATCATGAAACTTGACTTGGAGAAGGCGTATGATCGTGTTAGCTAGTCCTTTGTAATTGATTCTCTTTGATGAGCTGGATTTCCAGAAGGTTGGATTGATATGATCAATGTATGTATTTTGTCTTCGTGTATGCATGTCTAGTAGAATGGGGATATAGCAGAACGTTTTATTATAGAGAAAGGGTTACGACAGGGTGATCCTCTATCACCATACCTTTTTGTGATATGTTTGGAGCAGTTGAGTCACCTTATTAATCAAGCGGTTCATTGTGGTGATTTGGTACCGATTAGGTTATCTTGGAATGGCCCTCTTTTATCAGATATGTTCTTTGTAGGTGATGTCACTTTTTTTTGCAGAGGCTTCTTATTCTCAGATACGGGTGGTTAAACAAGTGATGGAAAGATTTTGTACGGCTTCGGGAGAGAAGGTTAACATGGAAAAATCATGTATTTACGTGTCTCCTAATGTCGATGATGGATTGCGACAAAGAATTCAAGAATTGAGCGGGGTTGTTGTTACATCTGATTTTGGTAGGTATCTCGGGATGCCGATTCTTCATGGAAGACCTAGGGGCAGTGATTTTGAATACATTTTAGAGAAAATGTATGCTAAATTGAGCTATTGAAAGAGGAAAACTTTGATTTTTGCGAAAAGGGTAACGCTAACCAGATCAGTATTATCTACGATCCCTCAATACACCATGTCAACTATTATCATTGCGAAGAGCATTGCCAACAAGATTGATAGGTGTTGTAGGAACTTTATATGGGGAAGCAATGGAAGCACCGAGGAGAAACGGAAGATTCACTTAGTTAATTGGAAGGACATTTATTAACCACGTGAATCGGGAGGGTTAGGTATCGTTATAGCTTCGGTCTTAAATCTCGCTTTTGTCGGAAAGCTTGCTTGGCGTTTTCTTACAAATGATAATCTCGTGTGGATTGAAGTAATTAAAGCCAAATACTTTAGTATGAATGGTAATACTTCTTCTACAAAATCTTCCTGCTGGAATGCCATTATTCAGGAAATGCAGTCCTTGATTGGTCCTAATATGAAGTATATTATTGGAGATGGTCGATCAACCCGGTTTTGGATTGATAAATGGTTAGTTAATTACCAGTTAAGAGATGTTTTAGGAAGGGAGCTTACTATGGTGGAAGAGAGTACCACTGTCCAGGAGATGTGGGATGAAAGTCAATGGTCATGGAGGTGGAATCGACTTCAGCCCCCTTACGCCGCAGGAGGTGAGGCAAGCCATGTCCGTTGTTGTTGTTGACGAGTCAAAAGATGACGTCCTCTGATGGCCATACTCAACTTCAAGAGTCTACACGGTATCTTCGGGTTTCCGTTTATTAACTCAAACTGAAGGAGTGGTTTGGATTGATAGAGAGCTGCTCCAGAGAATTTGGGCTCTGAAAGTTCAAGAAAGAGGGAAGCTTTTTGCTTGGCAGTTGTTGGTCGGTGGGTGCCTTACGAATACTGAGCGAGTAAGGCACCATCCGGCTATTGATCAAAATTGCAAGGCCTGTGGTGGACAGCAGGAGGATCTCATTCACCTATTTCGCGATTGTGTTGGGACTAAGCTACTTTGGCGGGATTTTAATGCAAGGGAAGCGATACCGGGTTTTTTCGAGTAACAGTTTAATGCTTTGTTAAGAGGTAACATTTTAAGTAACCATTCGTATAATATCCATTATGCTTGGTGTGATATTTTTGCAGAATGTCTTTGGAATATCTAGAAATGGAGAAATTGTATGGTCTTTGATGGATCGGTCTTCCCGCAAAAGATGAGTTTCATTGTCCAGAAGACGAAGGAGTATTATTCATTACGAAAGAAACGTGCCGAAAATAAAGGAACAAGTTATCAAGTCACCATTAGCATTGTATGGACTCCACCGTTGGAAGGATGGGTTAAGGTTAACACGGATGGATTAATTCAAGTCAGTGGAGCGTTAGCAGCTGCCTGCGTTATTAGAGATCACTTAGGCGGATGGCATTGGGATTCGTAATATTGGAACGTGCACAATTCCATTAGCGGAACTGTGGGGTGTTTATGATGGGTTAAAACTAGCTTGGGAGTCCGGATTCCGAAAGGTCATCCTTGAAACGGATTCTCAGCTAGTGATCATCCTTATTGGGAAAAACCTTCCACGGTGTCATCCCCTTTCTAGTCGGGTACATTTGTGACAAGGCTTTTTACAAAGAGGTTGGATAATCCGAGTTCGTAATATTTACACACAAGGTGATTGCGTAGCTGAGTATCTTGCTAATTTAGCTTTCTCTTTCGAACAAGGTTTTCATGTATTGTTTGACCCGTCGGAGGGTGTTTTACATTTGCTTTGTGATGATGTGAGGGGTAAAGCTATCCCCGTGTGCTGAACACATAACCATCTTTTATTTATAATAAGCGCGGCTAGATGCGCGGAGGCCACTGTCCTTCCTTCCTACCAAAAAAACAAATACTTACTTAATGATTAAAAATGTGGGCAAAAAATATATAATAAAAAAATGCCGGTGAAATAAGGTGTTGAAGCAGGTTCGGTGATGATTTTAAAACTCGTTATCTAGTCAAGCATCAGACTTAGAAATGATCTGAAATAATTTTTATTTATAAGGTCAAGTTCAACTGAAAATGGTCCTTAGGGTGAAAAGGTGAACGATAGTTAAATTTAGGATTTTTCCTCTTACTCTTTAAGTTTAGACTTTTACTATTCGTATACACAAGTTTTTAAGTTTTATTTTAGTACCCTTATGGTTCAATTTGCTTCCCTCCGTACTCATTCTTAATATATTATATTAAAAATTAAGTTATTAAATATTAAAAAATCAAAAAAATAATAAACTTTATTCTAATTATGACCTCATTAAATTTTAAACCAATTAATTTTATAATATATAAGTTTTTTATTTAAAATATATAAAAATTAAATTTAAAGCTAGTTTTTATTTTTGAGCTAAAATAACGTTATAAATTTTCGAATTAAAATAAATATAGAAAATTAAATTGAAAACTAATTCAATAATAAATAAAAATTTACTATATTTCTATTTTTATTAAGGGTACATAATTAGTTTTAAAATTTATTATGACTATATTAAATTTTATATTTATTAATTTTATAAATACTAAGCAATGATATAGAAGAATTTTTAAGTTTTAAATTTTGAATTTTTTTATTTAAAAGTCTATTAGAGTATTTAAAATTAATTATGTACCCTTATTTAAATTAAAATATAGAAAATTTTTATTTTTTTCGAATCAGTTTTAAATTTAATTTCTATATTTTTATTTTAATACGAAATAAATATAAAAAAATTAATATATTTTTATTTTAATTCGAAAAACAAAATTAGTTTTAAATTTACCATTTTTAAATTTTTAAATTAAAAAAAATAAATATATATCGATACATGGCTTAGTAGTAATAAATTAATATTTAATTTGGTTTAGTTTTAAATTTTATATTTCTATATTTTATTATTTTAGAACTGAATTTTAGTGCAATATATTGAATAAGAGTATAAGAAAGAAACAAATCAAACCATGAAAATAAAAAGAGAAAATTTAAAAATTTTGTTGATATCAAAAGAAAAAACTAAATTTGCAGGACACAAAGAAATAAAAACCCTTAAATTTACATATTACATACATTTGCTTATCTAAACATTATTTATAATTGAACTTAACATTGTAAGAGTTGAACAAATAGAAAAAGTATTCAAATACATTCATCATTCATTAGAAAAAATTTGTCTTGAAATTTGTTGGACAACTAAGGAAAAAGTAATCAACGAAAAAAATTTTGATTAGTCAACAGTCAACACAAAACAATCAACGATCGGACAATATCTTAGGGACAAAAGGTGAAGTAACATAAATCGGCTTTCCAAACGACAAAAAATATATCGAAGAACGGAACTAGAACAATCGAACAATGTATGAGCATCCCAACCACCACATGTTTGGATTAATACTTGAGATGTCCTATCATCAACGGGCGTGTAACTAAAAGGATATTTGAGGACATCATCGTGAAATCGAAATAACAATTAAGTAGATGTAAAGCTTATTCTCTTTCTCAAGAAAGAAGTATTGTACATATTAAAGCTAATTTAAATGCAAAACCATAATATATTATGTTAATCTTTATGCTACCGGTAACCGTATATAAAGATATCAAAGATAGAATATATTGGGCTATGAATGAAGAAGGATGGTACTCGACTAAATCGGCTATGGAAATGATTCAAAAACACAATGCCGGAGTAACCACAGACAAAGCATGGATATGAAAAATCGATACGATGCCCAAAATTAAAAACTTTTCTATGAAAATTGGCACTCGATGGAATACCAACAAATTAAAATCTTGATAGGCAAAAAATTCCGGTAGTCATGAACTGTGAGTTTTGTAATTATCATACATAAACCTCCAAACATTTTTTCTTCAAATGCCCATATATGTTACAGACAATTGACAACCCGAACATTTCATCACTATTACAAAACTACGAAACTGATATTGGAAGATAATTGACACCTTGTCTGGCCTTAGAGGGGAAATCAACGCAACAAAACTGAGAAATCTTGTTGTCATCTAGTGGAACATTTGGTGGGCTAGGAACCAAATCATCTTCAACAAAATAAAGACTCCATAAAATCTTAAACTACTCGTCTTAAACCAAATTACTGAATGGAAAAAGGTCAATAAAAGTTAAACCACAAAAAACAAGAACAATGTAACTCGAAGAAGGAAAACTAAAAATATAAAATGGAATAGACCAATAGAAGGACATCTTAAACTAAATTTCGTTGTCTCAAAAAATTTAATGAACTAGTGTTCTTTTGGTACATGATTGAAAACCATTTTTTCATTCCCATTGTTGTAGGCAATGGAAGATATAATGCTGAATTTGTGCTTGAAGTAGAACCTTTCGCTCTGCGTGAGGGTATTTTAAAGGCCACTGCGATAGTGTAACACCCCAAATTCTGGGAACTCGAAGCGTTACGGGCTATGACCTCACAATGGGGCCCTACCCTCAGAGTAGCAACGACACAACGAATCTTACAACAAGGCACATACGAATGAAAACCAAAACTCAATATAAAACCAAAGGTTTAAACAAAAGGAAGCGTAAAAGACTCACATCCGAGTTCTAAACAAAAGGGAAAGCAACAGCATAAACATACACCCAATCCCGTCCTATAATGTACGGAAACCCCGATTGTCCACACCATCCGGATCACTCGGCAGCATCCTGAACCTGTGGAACATCTACAACATCGGTATAAACCGTTAGATAACATTCTACATATTAGAAAGACATTAAAGACACAAACACACATAAGGTAAAGTAAGCACATAGCATGCTCACACAACAGCAGGTTATTATCTTTCATTAGGTTATCTAATTATTAATTCAACTTATGGTTGTTACACGAGCATCGCTACGATCTCGCCTCCGTCCCCTTTCACCAACAGGAATAGAACGTATGCATCCTTTTGTCACCTGTTGGACTGGTCGCAAGAGCACCTCCCAGTTTTCCCATTCTGAACTGGACAAGCGGTAACCGCGAGGTTATAATACACTTGGGTCAATTAAGGTATAACAAGGTCAATCCTATTCCGGTTATCAGTTACAACATACAAAGCAACACAAACAAGCCAATACAATCAAAGCAATATGCGGAATGAAGCTAAGTAAGTCCAAGAGACTTACCTCACTCAAAGGTAATCTCAACACTCAACAAACACACAGGAAAGGGACAATAGGGAAGCCTGTTCAACAAACATCACGAATCAAGAACCAAAACGAATGCTAGAAGTGTATAACTTCTAGTCTCTATGATCTCTAAGAGATCTACAGAACCTAAGGTTTCAACCTTAGTCTTACAAAACACTCAGGGGTCAAGGAACATTCAAAACGAACAAGGAAAGGGACGAGGAAAGCAAGGAAGGAAGCAACTCACAAGAATGGGAGTTACCGTAGAGGAAACCGCGGGGGCAGTTGGACAAGCGCAGGGGCGGGAATCCGCGGGGCGGCACAGTAGAGGCGCGGGGGCAGCTTTCGGTGCAGAAGCGTTGTCGACTTCTTCGACAACAAGGAACATAGCAAGGACCAAGGCTTGCCTTTCTCAACACACAACCACGTCACAACTTAACCAAGGGAGCTTGTGAACATCAAAGGATCATCAACGGAATGCTCCACAAGAATCAAGTGTCAAACTTGATTCTTGGAGAAGAAGAAAAGAGGAAACGAAGAGAGAAACAAAACAGAAGAGAAACAAGGTGCAACAACACATAAACGTGATGAAGAAGAAGGGAAGAAGAACTTACACGTTCAATAAGAACACAGGGATCAAGGCTGCAACACTCGAGGGTTGAAGAAGACGTAAGCAAGAAATGAGAAAAAGAAGAAAAGACGGAAATATATAGAAGAGGCGGGAAAGATAGATGGAAAGGACGTCTAGGGTTAGGAAGAAGATAAGGAAACCAGCCCTTAAGATAGAAGATCAGATATTCTATCTATGGAAGGAAGATAAAACAAACGAAAACTGATCTGGAGTGATCTGCAACGCATCTGCAAGGGCGGATCGCCTCAGCCACATGGGCGGCCCCTTGTCACCGCGGGGGCGGTGACAGACACCAAGGCCGCTGGGGCGGCCTTCTTCACCGTGGGGGCGGTGAAGGTGAAAACTGAGATCTTACATCAAATCCCCCTAAAAAGAAGTTCCGTTCCAAAACTTGCAAAAGCCCGAACAATCACATAACACTAACACAAAAAATTGAACTGAACTCATATATTCTCACTTGGGGCACGTAACTCAAAACGTCAAAAAAGCGTATGCAACACAGCAAGGGAAAAACTGAAACAAAACCACTACACTAAATGTGCATCCAACTCAACGTAAAACTCCGGATAGTGCCTCAAGACATTATCCTTTGTCTCCCAAGTCGCCTTGTCAGCTCCTCACATCGACCATTGAATCTTCATCATCGGTATGTCCTTCGAACGCAAACGTCTCGTACTACGCTCTAAGACAACTATCGGGTGCTCTACGAACATGTGATCTGGCACAACCACTAGATCCTTATGACTGACGATGTGTCTCGGGTCCGGTATGTACTCCCGTAACTAAGACACATGAAAGACGGGGTAAATACCCTCAAGCCTTGTTGGCAAAGCAAGTTTGTAAGTTGCCTCTCCAACTCGCTCAAGAATCTCGAATGGTCCGACATATCTGGGACTCAACTTCCCTTTGACATTGAAACATCTGACGTCTCGTGTTGGTGATACTCTCAACCAAACATGAGCTCTAACTCTAAACTCCATCGGTCTGTGCTTCTTATCTGCATAAGACTTCTGTCGACTCTGTGTTGCTAACATCCGTTCGCGGAAAACTGCTACTCAAGCCATGTCATCCTGTATTTGCTCAAGTGCTACACCGCTATCACTACTAGGCTCGTCCCAGCACAATGGTGTACGACATCTCTATCCGTATAAAGTTTCATAAGGAGTCATCCTAATCGATGCGTGCAACTGTTGTTGTACGAAAACTCCACTAAGGGAAGGTGATCTGGCCACACCTGCCCCCAGTCTAACACGCAGGCTCTCAACATGTCCTCCAGAGTCTGGATGGTCCGTTCGGACTGACCATTGGTCTGAGAATGATAAGTAGTCGTGAACTATAGACTCGTACCTAAGGCGGCATGTACTTGCTGCCAGAACCTCGAGGTGAACCGTCCGTCTCTGTTAGAGACTATAGTCTTAGGTACTCCATGAAGTCTCACTATCTGTCTGTGAACTCCTCTGCTAATTGACTTACCGGCCACGTCTCTTTGATCGGAATGAAACATGCGGTCTTCATTAGTCGATCTACTATCACCCATGTAGCATCAAAACCTCGAATCGGTCTCAATCCGGTAACAAAATCCATAGATATACCCTCTCACTTCCACTGAGGAACGGGAAGTGGGTATAGCTCGCCACCTAGTCGATAATGCTCGAACTTGATCTGCTGACAAGTCGCACACTAAGCTACATATCTCGTTACATCTAGCTTTAGACCTCCCCACCCGAAAGAGCGTCTGATATCCTGGTACATCTTACTCGCACCGGGATGCACTAAGTAAGGTGAAGAGTGAGCCTCTTGTAGGATCCTCTGTCTCAACTCTTTATCTGAAGGCACATACTTGGATAGTGTTTCAATGAATTACAAGGCCATGAACTTGCTCTATTGTGGATTGGATGCAAATGAATTCAACCGTGTCTCATCATGCAAGAGTGCAAAGGAAATATGGGACAAGTTAGTTGTCACGTACGAAGGAACAAGTCAGTTCAAGGAAACCAAGATAAGCATCTTCGATCCCCAGGCAATACGAGCTATTCAAGATGAACTCAAATGAGTTAGTCAAGAAAATGCTCACACGATTCACCGAGATTGTAAACAATCTTGATTCACTTGGAAAGGTCTTCACAAATGAAGAGAAAGTAAGGAAGGTTCTTAGGAGATTACGTAAAGCTACGTGGGGACCAAAAGTGACTGTCGTTGAAGAAGCTCAAAATCTCACTACACTTCCTCTAGACAACCTTCTTGGAAAGCTAATCATCCATGAAATGGTTCTTGGTGAAGAAGATGGAGAGCTCCCATCAAACATAAAGAATCTTACCCTAAGATCCAAGAAGGATGACATGCCATCAGAAGAGGAAGACAATAATGATGAAGATGAGGAAGATCCATTCGCCTTGATCTCAAGGGGGTCTTGCAAAAATTCTTCAAATGAAGAAGCAATTTGCAAACAACAAAGAATATCCGCGATCATCAAGACCTCGAGGTAAGTTTTCTAACTCTAATAAGAAAACTAAAGTACTAACTTGTTTTGAATGAGGCCCCTCTGAGGATAAGCATGTTCAGTAGTTGATTCTAAGCTTGTGTGTATAGGGTTGATTGCACCATAAAAGGACCTAGGACATTGGATAAGCTGGTGCATAATTGTGAGCGGTAGGGTTCGAACTAGAGACCTTTAAGTAGAATAAATGAAAGAAATGGCTGACAGTGAGAATTGAAGTTGAGATTTCCTGCACACCTTAAATTTCAGCCTTGGCATGCTGACTTTAGGAGATAGTTTTGATAGCTTAGATCGAGAATCCACCGTTGAATTTTTAATATGTTTGAGACATAAATATGAAGTTTACTGTATTAAAATTTGGGAGAAAGTTAACGGTCGGATTAGAAGTTATAAGGTTCTAAAGTAGAGCAGTAGGGCTGTTTTTCCAGCAGAGGAAAATATTGGCTAAGTATAGAAATTCTAGCTTTTATCCAACTTTAGAGATTTATGTAGGAGTTATGGTTGAATATTTTTTAGAGATCTTTGCTCCTATGGTTAGTATGCATATCATATAGGATCTAGAGATTTATTCCGGAATTTTTATCTTTTTATTCAAGCCTCGTATTTTACCCCAAAGTCGGATCTTAACGACTTTTTGAAGAAAACTAGAATTTTGTGTAACTATTATAAATCTTTACCAAACTTTTCCGTAAGAACTAGATTATGGAAATGGGTTCCAAAGGAGAGTTTGAAACTAAGATATAGACAAATCTGGGAGTTTCGGAACCGGGGGTAAAATAGTCATTTTACCTTAAGAGGGCGTTTTAGTAATTTTCTCTTGATGAGTTTGTGCATCTTAGAAGTTATAGACTTCTAAGACTATGGGATGTATTTTGATCCACGTGCCTTGTATGACAGGCGTTTGAGTTTCTACGGTTGCGGACCGAGTTGGGACATTGAGAGTGTGTTTTGATTCAAGGTAAGTCCATGCGACTTACTTAGCCGGTTTCTGGATGTTAGTTGAATGATAGTGGTGGTGTGTGCGATGTGTGTTTATAATAACAACTTGTTAAGACGACCGTTGTTATTATGTGTTAAGGCCCAAGTGTATGTATAACGGGCCGTGACATCACTGCCCAGCTCTGCCAGGAGACTGGGAGGTTCTCTATACCCAGACCATACAGGTACACGGTGAGATGCATCGGATCCACTCCTGATGGGTACACGGGGGCGGAGGCGAGGTTTGAGAATCCCTCGTGTCACAAAATAAGTATCATTAGAGTGAATGACTTAAATGAAGATAATAAATGGATTGTATGAAAGCATGATGAGTGTTTAATATTCTTATGTGTGTGTGTGCTATTATTATTCTCCTAATGTTTAGATAACTAGCTAATGGTTTCTCTTGTTGTGTTTTTAGATTTACCGCATATTAGATCAACAGCTGAGTGATTCGGAAGTAGTGGTCAGCCGGGTCTCCGTACTCTTTAGAGTGGGGGTTTGGGTTGTTGCTTTATTGTCTTTCCCTTTGTTAAGACAGTTAGTCTTTTCCGTTGTTTAAGTACGATAGGCTGTTAGACTTTGTTGCATTCATCCTTTTACAAATATATTTTATAAATTTCGGTTTTTCTTATTTGTGTCTTGTTGCAAGATCCTAGTAATATTGTTGTCAAACTGAGGTCGGGACCCATTGTGAGGTCCTAACCAGTAGCGCTCCGAGTTCTGAGAATTTGGGGTGTTACAACATGGTATCAGAGCTCTAGGTTGGCAACAATGGCACTTGAAATCTTCTGAAAGACCGAATAAGTACTTGAGCAGAACCCGAAAAGGGATCTGAGTTTTAAAAAGGACTTTTGGTTTTCAAATGCATGCATAGTCTGGTTGGGAATAGAAAAGTATGGCTGACCACCACTACTACCGCAGACCTCAGTATGCTTAGTATGGAATTTAGGTTTTACTTTAGTTGGACCTAGTAGCTTGATTATAAAGATATGTGAAATAGATATGCAGAAGATTAGTAGAAATTATAGTTATATTATGCCCTTAACAAAGATAACTAAATGAGATCCTCACTCTGTTGACACACCTAAGTATATTTGAAGGGTTTCACGTAAGGATAAGTACGCTCAGCGTATGAGCATTAGGGTAGGCGAACGTCCGGACAACTCTTTCGAACTTGTTGAGGCACGTTGAGACGGAAAAGTGAAGACCAAAAGACAACGCCAACGACAATAGTAAGAAGGAGATACAACCAACTCAACAGGGTCAAATGAAGGAGATACATGAGAGAAATTCCGCAATTATACAAATTGAGAGAGGCAACCCATAAGTTCTTTCAAGTGTGGTGGAAAGCAACGTTATAGACAAAGAAGATGGCGGCAGAAACAAGCATAGGTGTGGAAGTCAAAGAGAGGTGGTAAGGACTCATACAAGAGATATAGAATTCAAGCTCACTGACGGACCAGAAGATGAAAACGGATGCCAGAAACAGAATAGAATATGATCACCTCGACAGTCTACTTGACACCACAATCAGGATGGGTAACCGAGACAGTCAAATGCATAGAAGTCAACACGAAATACATTGTCCATCCAAGTATGAAGAATTAAAGAGCTGCAAATTGGAAGCTTACGCGTTGCCAACAAGTGAAAGGTAGATTTCACCAACATGGAAGCAGAGTGACTTTCTAGAAGACAATGAGTGACAACAAGGGCCGTGATACAAATATCTAAATCTTAGAATCCTGAAAGCAGAGTCAAAGGGATCACTATAAAGGCAGCATTATAATACCAATCAAAGAAGGAGAGTTTGGGAGAAGGATCTTGGCATACCCGAAGGCCCACAATAACCCCCCC
>BSUD01000005.1:52750596-52761507 GCA_033239045.1 Fagopyrum esculentum
CAAAAACCCCCCCCCCCCCCCTCTCACAAGTGGACTTAAAATTTTCAACACCAACGATTTACCCTGGGAAACCACGAGCAGCTGAGGGTTGAGGTAAAAGTAATCGCGAAGATGCCTATACGAGCTATCGTGGAAGAATTGATGAATCCGTTGACGGTAGATGAAAGATAAATCTAAACACGGAAAGAGTATAACGCCCTTATAGTGCGAAAGAAAAGTGTAGATAAAAAAAAAAGTAAGCCTATGATCTTGTAAACAAGCGGAGAAACTGGTGAAGATAGATTTTCATCAGGTTGATCAAATTTCGAAGAGATAGAAGAAAAGTAAGCCTATGATCTTGTAGAAGGTCAACTATAAACTAGTTGGTAACTACTGGGACTTCACACTTGCGGGTTAATTAGTGGTGACTGGTTGCTAGATAATAAGAACAACCATAGAGTTACAAAAGAACTTTATCGACATGTGGAGGAATTCTTACAACGACCAACTGTGGCAACTGTGAAGTCAATTAATACGAGTGTTGGTAACACTGAATAAGTTCAAGTCAGTAACTCTAAAGAGAATTTACGGTCCGAAATGACCCCTTATGTCAGCAATGGTATAAAAAGAATTATTGTGAGTAGTTGCTTGTCTACTGTTAGGGAAAATGTTACAAATCACAGTTAGTACGGATGGATTCGTATAAGAAGAACCAGAGGGGTAAGAAGAAGCAGATGATTTTGACCAAGTCATATGGCAGTCCGGACATAGGGTACGTACGTAGTATACCACACAAATGAGATTGATGGTGTACGTTCGAGAAAAAGTTGGGGTCAATCTTCGAGATTTACAAAAGAAGCCCTTATGACTAAAGATGTGACACATAATAATTGGGATTACAGAGGCGGCGCCAACATAGAAAATATAATTTAATGTCGTGGTGAAAAGTCTTATCGAGTTTTGAGATGATTGTAAATGGAACCCACATCTTTGTTGGAGGAGTAGTAGTGAGACTGCATACAAATGGGTACTAGAAGTCCATTCTCGACTGATCACATATGAGTTGATGAAAGTAATCAGACCAATCAATGTGGTTCGTAAAGCGAGTACGAGAAAACTCAAAGGGGTAACTATCCTACTGGGGGTAAAGATTTAAAGAAGGTAAAGCGACACGAGCATAAGGACAACATACTAAATGCGAGTCAAGAACTTTGATTTTGAGAAAATCATATACAACTGAGGTTTCTTATGCAAATGGTACCGATAGGTGTTTAATAAAAGTCATACTACCGGACCGATAACGCTAGGATGGATAAAGAGTAAACCAAAAGAATAACTTAACCATTGAGAAGGAAAGTCATGTGCCAAAAGGCAGGTCTTGCTAAATTGGAATAAAGTGTTGAGATGAGGATGCCTTTGTAGAATCTATGGAAGAGTACAACGTAACAGAGGTTCCAACAGGAAATGGGCAGTAATGATCAACTGAAAGTTGAGACCGATTCAAGGGAGGAAACTGTTATAAGACGAGTCACCTAGTAGAAGAGTTCACAAGACAAGCATGAGAGACCATCATGAGTTGTTATTATTGTATCGGTGTAGACTCATTAATGCACCTCAGAAGTTAGGAGCTAAATAGAAGACGACGTGTCAAGATTTTAAATAGGTCGAGGTAAGGACTTGTAGGCCAACGTGATGTGCTCTACGTTAGAGTTCAATGGGAATGTGGAAGAATAACCACATTGAGGAGCCTTGATGAGTAGTACATAGAGGCCTGGCGGGACCTAAAAGAATTCCGGGAAAGTCTAAGACCGAACGCTCCAATCACTCCAAGGAGCCGTAACCGGGGAGTTGTTTTGCCGAGGAGTTCCTAGACCCATTTGGGAAACCCAATGGGAGTCGAAGAAAAGAGTTTTGACAAATAAGGACAGTTTATCTCGAGTTTTGGATAGCCAATACACCCCGTGCAGAGTACGAGCTTTCACTTTACAATAGTAAATTATCCCTAGAATGACGATCGGTTTGAGATAAACTTACCGTTATTAAAAAGGAAATTATTGACGACAGTTAAGTAGATCATCATGACTCAAGAAGGATACCATTATGAGTTATGGGCGGCAACAGATTGATCAGGGTAGCGCAACGGAAGCGTGGTGGGCCCATAACTCATAGATCAAGAAACTCAATAATATAATATCTATGACCTCGAGCTAAAGAATTGGAGATCTTTAGGGAAACCTCCACTGGGAGTGTGACTTTGGGTTTCAACAAGTTGAAGTCTGACAATATGTAGGTGTTGAGTCGTATTAGAGAGACAAGACCAAGTGAGTGGCCTTACAAAGGGCATTAGACACTAAGTAAAGTGTCGGGAGATGTCTCAGATCATTGTATTAGATGCTATAGTAGGGATCCTCCAAAAAGTAGGGAACAATTGGATTTTATAAAGGAATACAGTTCTGTAGTCATTTTTGGAAAGTCGTCAAGAGTATTTGAAAGGAAATCAAGAAATGTGACCTTGCGATATCTTCAGGAAAATTTGGAAGTTAGCAACCGACTGACACTCTTACCCATACTAGAGGGTGTACACCCAGTGTACACGTGTAACTAATAAAGGAATGTATACGAGACCCCGGACATGTCATTAGCCGTGAAGGTTTAATAGATGAGCCAGATCATACTTTTGTGGAGTACCCAGTAGTTGTCCTGGAACGCAGTACTAGACGTCTGCGGTCCAAGGAGATACCGATGTTGAGGATCCAGTGGTCTAGACGAGGAGCTGATGAGGCCACTTGGGAGACAAAGGAAAGTATTAGACATAGTTATTCCGAGTTCTTTGCGGGGTTAACTGTTACTTCTGTACCGACGAGTTAGTACTCGGATGTTGTTTTGTTTGACCTTTACGATTTTATCTCGGATTGAGTGATTGTGTTATCTTTTATGTATTGTTTGATTACGATGATTGAGTAGTTGCATGCTAAGAAACTATTAGTGAGACCAATTCAAACAAATCTATTATAGAAGTTGTTTGATTAGATGCCTTATTCTAAGTTTCGGGACGAAACTTATTTTAAGGGGGCACTGATGTAATATCCAAAATAATAATAATAATAATAATAATAATAATAATAATAATAATAATAATAATAATAATAATAAATAAAAAAAAATTGATTTCTGTTTAGTCCGAGTCAAACCGGTTGTTAGATCCGTTTACCTTTCCTAGTTTTACCTAGGGTTATACTAAAACACATTCTATCATTTTATGTACTTTTAGTCACATAAAATGATAAATTTCATCAAACCCTAATCTAAGTCATAACGACGTCTTTTGACGAGACCATGACAAAGTTGTGACAAGGCAATGACGAAGCCATGACGAGACCATGACGACGTTTGACGAGTTTAAGACGAAGCCATGACAAGTTTTTGACAAGGCTATGACTAGCCTTGACAAACCCTCAGCCATACCTTTGCCTATGTGTTTCGGCCCACACCAATACTCAGCCCATCTCTCTTGTTTGCTTCAACCCGGACTGCTTGTACTTACTAGCCAGCAGGCCCATCGAGATACCGGCCCAACGAGCTGCAGCCTACTCCTCCCCTTACGCGTGCTGAGTTGGAGCCAAAGGAGATCTCCAACGTCACAGGCCGCCAATCACGCAGCAGAGGTTGCATTCTTCGATCTCTTCACGTCTGCCGGATATTCCGCCTTCCTTCCAGCCGCTGCACCTATCTCTCGCCTTCTGGACTGCCTTCTTCGATCTCCTCCTCTACGTCTCAACCTACTGCAACCTTTTGCGACGCAACCTTCCTGCACATAGCCCTCCGCATAGGTGCGTCCGTCTCTTACCTCTCCTATCTGTTTCGGCTTCCAGCATCCGTCCCCGCCTCCTCCGATGCCTACAGCAGGACGAAGAAGCCTTCATCATCTGCAGTCGATGTTGAAGCCGTGAGGGTGTCGATATGTCCAGACCATCGTCCCTACCGCCAAGTACTGCTCCAGTCCATCATCGAGTGAGTTTCGATCGTCCTTTATCCATCCGGGTAAGGACGTCTCCCTTTCCTCTCTTCATATTCTTACTATCAAGTCCTAGCCCTCACCTCCTCATTCTCTGTGCCGGACGGATCCTCAATCTCGACTTAATCGGAATGTCAGCAGTGAAGCAAAGTAGGGCCTTCCAACCACTCTAGCGGTGAAGCCGAACTGAGCCAGCAATCCCGGAGGTTGGTGGTGACAATTGACACTCTCAACAACGTATCTTCTTCCTTGCTGCAGTCCGACAGGTGAGGTCCCTCTGAGGATAAGCATGTTCAGTAGTTAATTCTAAGCTTGTGTGTATAGGGTTGATTGCACCATAAAAGGACCTAGGACATTGGATAAGCTGGTGCATAATTGTGAGCGGTAGGGTTCGAACTAGAGACCTTTAAGTAGAATAAATGAAAGAAATGGCTGACAGTGAGAATTGAAGTTGAGACTTCCTGCACACCTTAAATTTCAGCCTTGGCATGCTGACTTTAGGAGATAGTTTTGATAGCTTAGATCGAGAATCCACCGTTGAATTTTTAATATGTTTGAGATATAAATATGAAGTTTACTGTATTAAAATTTGGGAGAAAGTTAACGGTCGGATTAGAAGTTATAAGGTCCTAAAGTAGAGCAGTAGGGCTGTTTTTCCAGCAGAGGAAAATATTGGCTAAGTATAGAAATTCTAGCTTTTATCCAACTTTAGAGATTTATGTAGGAGTTATGGTTGAATATTTTTGAGAGATCTTTGCTCCTATGGTTAGTATGCATATCATACAGGATCTAGAGATTTATTCCGGAATTTTTATCTTTTTATTCAAGCCTCGTATTTTACCCCAAAGTCGGACCTTAACGACTTTTTGAAGAAAACTAGAATTTTGTGTAACTATTATAAATCTTTACCAAACTTTTCCGTAAGAACTAGATTGTGGAAATGGGTTCCAAAGGAGAGTTTGAAACTAAGATATAGACAAATCTGGGAGTTTTGGAACCGGGGGTAAAATAGTCATTTTACCTTAAGAGGGCGTTTTAGTAATTTTCTCTTGATGAGTTTGTGCATCTTAGAAGTTATAGACTTCTAAGACTATGGGATGTATTTTGATCCACGTGCCTTGTATGACAGGCGTTTGAGTTTCTACGATTGCGGACCGAGTTGGGACATTGAGAGTGTGTTTTGATTCAAGGTAAGTCCATGCGACTTACTTAGCCGGTTTCTGGATGTTAGTTGAATGATAGTGGTGGTGTGTGCGATGTGTGTTTATAATAACAACTTGTTAGGACGACCGTTGTTATTATGTGTTAAGGCCCAAGTGTATGTATAACGGGCCGTGACATCACTGTCCAGCTCTGCCAGGAGACTGGGAGGTTCTCTATACCCAGACCATACAGGTACACGGTGAGATGCATCTGATCCACTCCTGATGGGTACACGGGGGCGGAGGCGAGGTTTGGGAATCCCTCGTGTCACAAAATAAGTATCATTAGAGTGAATGACTTAAATGAAGATAATAAATGGATTGTATGAAAGCATGATGAGTGTTTAATATTCTTATGTGTGTGTGTGTGC
Source organism: Fagopyrum esculentum (assembly GCA_033239045.1). Lineage (NCBI taxonomy): Eukaryota > Viridiplantae > Streptophyta > Magnoliopsida > Caryophyllales > Polygonaceae > Fagopyrum > Fagopyrum esculentum. The sequence continues at coordinate 52,756,164 of BSUD01000005.1, forward strand.
TATTATTATTCTCCTAATGTTTAGATAACTAGCTAATGGTTTCTCTTGTTGTGTTTTTAGATTTACCGCAGATTAGATCAGCAGCTGAGTGATTCGGAAGTAGTGGTCAGCCGGGTCTCCGTACTCTTTAGAGTGGGGGTTTGGGTTGTTGCTTTATTGTCTTTCCCTTTGTTAAGACAATTAGTCTTTTCCGTTGTTTAAGTACGATAGGCTGTTAGAATTTGTTGCATTCATCCTTTTACAAATATATTTTATAAATTTCGGTTTTTCTTATTTGTGTCTTGTTGCAAGATCCTAGTAATATTGTTGTCAAACTGAGGTCGGGACCCATTGTGAGGTCCTAACCAGTAGCGCTCCGAGTTCTGAGAATTTGGGGTGTTACAACTTACCCGGTAAAGGTTGATTCTATTCCCTTAGTTGGGGTGTTAGTTTGAGATTATAGTTCTTTATCTTAATTCCTTGAGACTTACCCGGTAATAGGAGTTACGGTTTTGGATTAGTGAGTAGTGAGACTTACCCGGTGAACTATTCCACTTTAGAAACACCTTCCCTATGCAAAAACCTCAGCTTTGTCCGCTTATCTTTAGATCTTGAGTTGGAACCACAACTAGATGCTTTAATCCCTAGAATTGCATATTTCCTTTATTGACTTTTATCATCTTTGATTGTTTTGATTAATTGTGGTTAGTAATTGCTTAAGCATACCGTAATTGGACTTTGTTTCACTAAGTCCCTGTGATCGACCCCTGGAATTCCTTGCTTTTTGCTACGATTGACCCGTACACTGCGGGTTCGCATCCTTGTTTTAAGCTTACATCTAGGGTTATAAATTTAAAGCTTGCACACACCGTTTGGAGCGAACACTGCTTGTGGGGTGTAGAAGAGAGTGTACAGGAGAAAAGTTTGAAGTTGAAGTCCGTTGAGAAGCAATAGAAAAATGAGTCAAATGAGAGTGTAGGTGAGGAGCTGAGTTTGAGTGAACCAACGGTCAAGCTAGGGTCTAGGACAGGCTGGTCCGTTGCAGGGCTATAAAGATGGACTCACTAGCTTGGGCGGGGACTCAGAGTTGCAGGCCTAGGTGCCAAGAGTACAAACATATAAGGCTGCAAAGTTGGCTAGGCACACAAGCTAGGGAAGTAGGTTGGACGGCAAGGAAGATAGAGGGCCCAAATAGGGACATAGATGGCGCCAATAAGGGTTCCGGGTCAGCTCCAGCTAGAGTGTGCAATACACTAGTGAGGGTGGTGGTGCCAGTGGGTCCAGAAAGGGTGTGTAGTGGCTCAGGGATGGTCTCAAACATGGCTCATGAAGGGTTTTAAATTGGCTGGGCAAAAAGCACATGCAAGATGCAAGGCTCGAACCCGCGACTATGGGTAAGAGTGGAGGGTGGAAAAAAAAAGGAAAAGAATAAAAATAGAATAAAATAAAATAATATAGGGAATAATATATCTGGATCAAATATATAAATAAACTCGCAAAGTATGTTTTGCAATATAGAAATCATCCTCGTAATCATTTACGAGATTATATAATAATTTAAACATGGGTAATAAAATATATCGATGTATATATATACTTGTGGAATTTAATTTACGACATAAAAATACTCGTAATAATATTTAAGCTATTAAAATAACGGTAAAAGCCGGAAAAATAAATATCGTAAATGTGCCAAAAATCTGGGGCGTTACAAACGGATTTGAAATGAAGATCTCGGCCACAACAAATATATTAACAACTGATGCAAGATGATTAGAAGATCTTTCCAACGGATCGCACAAAGATCTTAGATCTGAGGAATATCTTCAACGGCCCTTTCAAGGAGAAGATATCAAAGATGAAGATTCTCAACGTGCGTCAAAGAGAAGAAGTAAATGAAGAAGATAAAAGATCATACAAACGGCTACTTCATCTCAACCAAGCACCGTTTTCCATGGAGAAAGAAGAATGTTACAACATCTCTCTTACAACGGTTAAAAGAGTTCTCCATAGAAGACTATAAATTAAGATGGCGATTGAAGAGGACAACAACACACTTACACGGAAACATCTAAGTCTTCAAGCAATCAAATCATCTTCATTTGTTCCAAAAGTTTTTCTTCTTCTTAGCTTACAAACGTTTACATCCCTAGAGTGAGAAAAACACTAGAGCTTCATTGGAATACCTAGAGAGTGTTCTACTCGAGTGTGTGTTACTCTGCGAAGTAACTAGGCTATTATTGCTAGGTTAGAGTTGGACTAGATCGTAGCATTGGCTACAGTGAGAGAAGAAGGGGATTTCTTCTAGGTTGTATCAAGGACTCTTTGAGCAGATAATAGATAGTTAGATCCTACGGGTAAAGAAACCCTAGGACGGAGACGTAGGTTGTTAGAGCTGAACTTCGTAAACATATCACCGTGTCGATCTTTTAATTATGCATTGTCTATTGCGTATATTGTGACTAACGTTGCTTTGTAGGTTTTGGAGTCGAGGCCTTGAAATCCCTTTCAAAGCCCTTGAAAACCAGTTTTGTCACCAGACGCACAGATTGACTTCAAGGCCTTGAAATCAGTTTCAAAGCCTTGATATAAGATATTGCGAAAAGTTCCCATACTCTATTCAACTCCCCTTCTAGAGTATTTATATCCTTATTATTCACCTATATGGTTCTTCACTATGCCTAAAGATGTTGAAGACCTCATCCGCAAAGATGCGCTAGGTCGATCGGTTTTTAGAAAATGATCCTCCTTATTAGCTTACATTTGTGTCAAGAAAAAAAGAATTAGACCAAATTAGTAGGCAATTTTCTGGAACAAAGGGCCGAATTTCCACCTGAGAACCAGTTGAGATAAAATTTGCATGCCTAAGTTTAGTGGGTAATAGGAATAAGGATATCTGAAGATACGAATAAAGCTTTAGAAATGAAACTATTGTGGAAGCTTATGGTTGAACCTCATAACATATGAGTTAAAATAATAGAAGTAAAAAAAAATACGTTAAAGGTATTAAACTTTGAAACTATACTTTGGACAAAAACTTTTTCATGACAATGAAAATGACTCATAAAATCATGATTTGAGTTCAAATATGGATTTATATGGAACGTCGAGGACAAAAAGTCAATTAAATTATGGTGTGATCCTTGGATTGTCGATCTTCCACTTAAGGGGCTTGCAACAAACTTTTCTTGTATTGAGAAACATGAGTCTAGTACTTTTTCTAAATAATGATAATAGTTGAAACCGTGAGAAAATTAACGACACTTAGCTCACCTCTCCCGAAAGATGTTATTGTGTAAATCCACGACTATTAACTCCCACTTAATAATACATGAGATAGACTTTATTGGGATCCTTACTCGAAAGGTTGGTTCTCAACTAAATCGACATTTGATTATATTATGAAGCATAAAGGATCATGCCTTAGCGATGTCTCAAGGATTCAAAATATGAATACTATGCCAAAAATAATAATAAAAAAAAATTGATGGAAACTATTTATGAATGCTCTTCTGACAAAAGACAATAGTGAATCTTGAAATACAAAAAAGGTTAGTTCCAATGCAATTTTTCATGTGTCAATACCTCTTTGAAAATGTTACACGCCTATTTGTTAAGCGTCATTTCGTCACGAATAATATGGTAAATGAAAAAATTGTAAGTATTCATATAGAACCTTGACACATACTATTTGATAGTTAAAATCTACTCTTAGACCTTTATGAGGAATTTGACTCAAACAATTTAGATCACCTTGGTAATATGGGGAACACTTAGTTTTTAAGGAATCAATGTATCTTTGATGGTAAAAACAAACCAATATTAAAGAGTGTCATCTCTCAAATCAAATCTTGAGTTTATAAGGAACAATGTATCTTGGCATTCCATCCATTGAGATTTAGGGAGACAACTTGGTGCTCATTAACTCGCTCAACCACATTTTGAAACCACCACGGGAAGCAGACATCATCATCTCATATATATCCTTAATGATTTTTGGCTTCTTACAAAGTACGATTCGATACATTTGTAGGAAAATCAACACTATTGTTGACCGATTGACGTTGCTTGGACACAACTTGGGTGTTTTCGTCGACCCTCTGCCACACGAAGTTGAAGAAGCTCTAGGGCGTTCAGTCTCGAGAGGCTGACCCTCCCTTTTTGTTTACCCTCGTATAAAAAAAAAGACCATCGAAAAATACCAACTCTAATAGAAAAAAGAAATAAAGAAAGAAAAGGATTCAATGGACCAATCCACTAGTGAGTTGAATAAAACTCAGTTTTCATGGTTCAAGATTGAGCAACGACCATAACCCTTTGGTTTTAGTTTGAGAGATCGGAGTTCTGACTCAATTGCACTCGACTATGAACAATGCGGTGTGATATTTACCCTCAATGCGGAAGCATACGCTTTAAGAAATGGTATTTTGAAAGCATCGGAGTTAAGTATTGTAAGTTTAAAATTCGAATGGGACAATCTAACAATCATTAACTCTATCAAAATGATCAAAAAATCGTCATAGCAGTCGAATCTCAAAAAAAAAATCATAAACTGTATTTAAGACAAATCATACCATATCAATCTAGACAATCTTAATTTTTGGTGCGATTCAAACCGATTGCACAACCTAATGATATTTAGTCAAGAACCAAAATGTTCATTATAAAAAAGAAAAAAGAAAAAGAAGTTAAGGTCCCGATACCTAAACTGTCCAAACAAATTTATTGGAAAAACAAAGATAATAAAAAAGGATAACCAAGCCATCGGAATTAAAGTCGTAGCATGCGGCTTTCCATAAATTTTACTGAACTTTACAATTCAATAGCGACAGATTTACTTTGATGAAAGAAATAAAGAACATTAATACGAATGAATATCTTAAATTGGGTACTCACAATATAGAAAAGAGTCATCTGTGGCTATAACTTTCTGCAACTTCGCTTTTAATTTCTTCACTTCTTAATCCAAACTAGGCTAACTAGCTACACATAGCATACTACGAAAATACACTTCTTCAATTATTCTATTATTAATTTTGATCTCATATCTTTAACAAAATTAAAAATTTATAAAATAATAAAAAGAAAATTCATTTTGATATCAAAATTATTCTATTATTAATTTTCCTCTTGGTGCCCTAGAAATTTTGATATCAAAATTTCTCTTGGTACTTTGTTATCTCTTTATACCTGCTTTTAATATATTACATTAAAATTCATTATAAAATAATAAAAAGAAAATTTTTTAAAATAATATATGATCTCATTAATTTAAATTAATAATTTATAAAATAAATAGTTTTTATATATGTTTTATTATTTTTTGAAATAAAGATATTTTTTACTTTTGAATTAAATTTTTTTT
>BSUD01000005.1:52761770-52956945 GCA_033239045.1 Fagopyrum esculentum
TAAAATTTTATTTATTTTTGAATTTAAACTTGATATAATTTATATTAATTCAAAAAATTTTTAAAATTACCTTTTTTTTAATTTTAAGAGTATGGAAAAGTATATTATGAAAAATAAAAATTAGCACATAAAAAAAATAATATTTTTATTTCCAAATTAACATAAATTATAGAATATTAACATCAAAAAAATTACTATATGTTTAAATTTCTGGAGTTTTACAAAAAATTTAGAAATTTTTTTTTTTGATTTATTTTAGTTCAAAAATAAAAAAATTATCTTTTTAGAATTTATTTTTTAATTAAAAATATTTAAAAAATATTTTTATTATAAATTTCTTATTTTAAAATGTAATGTGTTTATAATTAGTTTTAAATCTATTTTTATATTTTTAAAATTATTTTATAATGAATTTTAATGTAATATATTAAGAATAGGTATAAAGATGAAACAAATAAAACCATAAGAGTACCAAGAGAAATTTTGAAACTTAGTGGATACCAAGAGGAAAAGTCCAAATCTTTAGGGCACCAAGAGGAAAAGTCTTTAATTTATTTCATTGATCAAGTATTATTTATACAGACAAAAATAAAGAAACAAAATGATAAACTAATAAGTAAAGGGATAAACCCAAATATACGACTCAATACTCTAACACTTCTTTCAAGGTGGAGGAGATGTGATTCAACAATTTCAAGCTTGAAACATAAAAACTTGAAGGTTTTGATTTTTGACGCTCCTCATTAATTACACTTGAGTCTTGAGCGCATAAATTGTTGTTGGAGGGATGAGATGCAAGAAAGACTTGATGAACCCCTCCATTTATTGATCTTTGTTTTGTTGGCGCCGATATGACGCTAGTAGGTTGCGACCCAAGATGCAATTAAATTAGTGTTTTAAGGTAGTTTTGGTTTATAGCACGCAAATTATTAGGTCTTATGGTAGGTTTTGGGCCTTAGGATGCAGATAGATTAACGTTTTAGGGTAGGTTTTGGACACTAGGATGCATGTAGATTAGCGTCCTAGGGGAGGTTTTGACCCTAGGACGCATATAGATTAACTTTTATGGAAGGTTTTGGGCCCTAAGACGCGTGTAGATTAGCATTCTAGGGTAGGTTATGGACCCTATGATGAGGATAGATTAGTGTTTTAGGTTAGGTTTTGTCATCTAGGATGTAAGTTGATTAGCGTCCTAGGAAGTTTATATGAAGGAATGCAATGAGGACTTGATGGAACATCATCCCTTCTTTGTTCTTTGTTCTTTGTTTTATTAGTTTGACGATAACAACACACCGATAGAGCCGTCTCTTGGGCACCTATAGGTTGATGTGATAGCCAACGACGGTGATGACAACAATGCTAGGGTTTGTGTTTTACGGTTTCTTTAGGCAGATGCGTGTTTAGGGATTGTAGTATCGTTTATATACTGACAAAATTAAATGAACAAAACGGTAAACTAACAAATAAAGGGATAAACCCAAATATACGACCCAATAATCTAGCCTACTCTTTTCAATATCAGTGATTTTTTAATTTATCTTTATTTTTATCCATTATATATATTTATTTATCTAATAAATAATAAATTTTTATTTACAAAAAGATCTAAATTTATAGGCAAAATTTTCACCTAATCATTTGAAACTATTCAATTAAAAACTAACCCTCAACTCTTCGATTTTAGGTTGCTAAGACCACCCACACTAGTGAGTTTTTTAAACACCTATTTCTTAGCGCTCTTTTCGCCAAATAAGTTTATAAAACTCAATCTATTTTTTTTCTACCTTCATGGTTTCTTAACTCATTATTTATTTACATAACATACTTATATACATTTTAAATTTTTGATACTATTCATTTTAATTTATCTTTATTTATAGAAAAAATCTAGTAAATCAAATTGTTTCTTATTATTTTTATCCATTATATGTTTATTTATCTAATAATAATACATTACTTACACGGTTTATTTTTAATTAAAATAATTAAATATTTTAAATATAATTAATATTATTTTTCATGTATAATGACTTCAATGCATTAATTTATGTGTTAAATAAATAACATATATATATATATATATATATATATATATATATATATATATATATATATATCCTCTTACAATCAATTCATTAGTTATTTTCTATATAAAAAAAATATTTTAAAAATATACAATATTAGACTCTATGGATTGAGAATATAAATTATAAATGTAAAAAAAATTAAAAAGATTTATATTAATCAAAATAATCAATTAATTGTAAACCAAAACTCTCTGTAACATTACTTGGTGACACAAGTAAAGGAGTGTACAAACCATGTGGTTTCAATCTAGCCTTAGCTTTCAAGCAGACAATGATGCGGGATTAAGCCGTAGTTTCCGATCTAGATTGAAAGTCCATGACAGAAGCAAAATCTCGGGTGAATAATAGAAATCTTGGGCAAGATTTCATGAAGAACAGACCGAAATTTTCAGAAACTTAAAAACCGCAAAGAACCTTCACCAATGATGTGTCAAAACCCCTTAACGAAGAGCTTACCCTAACCCTCACTACTTTAACCTTACATAAGTCGTCTAAGTAAGACAAGCACAATGAGGGATTAGTATTGACCAGGAGCACCAACCTTCAAAAAGATTAACATACACAAGCACAATCTAGCAAGGACTTCACAACAATTCAATCAAGACCTCTCTCTTTGATTGAATAAGAATGAGTAAAATAAAAACTTCATAAAAGAAGCTGCAAGGTCACACAATCTGTGGAATAATATTAAATCTAATCTATCTAACAATCTCCCCCCACTAAGGCTATTTATAAGGGAGAAAAATCTATGTAAACTAAGAAAGATATCTTCTTAAATATAATCTTAGAAAAGATATCTTTCAAATATATAAAACAACCAACAATTACCTTAAGAATGTTTGAGAGTTTTAAGGTAATAAAAGATAAACAAAGTTGCCAAAATTAAAGTTCTTGGCCGGATCTTCAAGCGCGTATCAAAGAGTAAATCTCGGCCGAGATTCATGGTGATGGACCGAGGTTTCTTCTCTGAGTCTCTTTCTTCGGATAAGACACCTTCTATGCTTGATGGCTCTTCTTGGTCGTGGTTTGGCTCTTCGATAACAGTCATAAATGTCACCACTAGATTCCTAAGAGTGAGTAGGGTCTCCTTGAGTGTACATGTTGTGAGTATGTGTTAGCATAAAATATGACTATATTTTAGGCACTTGTTTTAGTTGTTTTTCCCTCTTTTATGTGTACATAGATATGAGTTTGAAGCATTTGTAAGCTCATTCACCCACTTTGTCGATATAGAGATCTATACTAGCTTTGTTTTTTTTATAGGTGAATGAAGACTTGAATTGGAGCAAAATGGTGAAAGAAAGGATTATTTGATCAAGCTCGATGTCAAGAAGATGCTTTGGAGGAGCTAAGGAAGGAGCATGAGTGAAGAACATCAAACAAAGGCTTTTACAAAGACTTTTGATTTCCACGCCCCAAATTACGGCCGTGGACTTGGCCTTGGTTCATAGAAAGTGGTTTTGGAGAACATCAGAGAGTTTCATGCCCAAAACCACGGGCGTGAAAAGTTATGAGACCGTGATTTCCATGACGAAGGTGACGTGTCATATTTGCCACGTCAGCGACGGTTATTGGGCTTTTCTCGTAACCCTGTTTTATCCTATAAGAAGGCTGAAGAAGGGAGTTTCGAGGACGGCCGCTTAGGGTTTCATTTGGACCTTGCTTACGATTCGGAGTTAGAGATTTTTAGAGTGTGGCTTGTAAAAGACGCAATATTGAAGATTGCGTACTTTGAAGATTTTCTTAGGTTTTGCTTTCGGAGACGGATTGACACTCCGTTCTTCATCATTCCCTAAGATTTCTGTGAGGATTCTTGTTCTATATTCTGAATTCATTAAGCATGCTACTTTGTTTTGTGGATTCGAGATTGACTTTGATTGGTTATCGAGTTTTCGAGGGTTTTTATCTTTCTCGCTTTTTATTTGATATTTGATTCAATGACAATGATTGTTGGCTAAAACCTTTAGCAATTCTAAGGTGAAGGGTTGGTAGTTGTGGCTTAGATGATGATAGATCGATCATAAACAGATTGGACCCTGAAAGTGTGAGAAACCTCATCGACACCCTAAATTACGAGCTGTTTTTTAGTTCCATGGCCGTGGAATCTCAAGATTTGGCCGTGATTTTCTCTGCTTTACGACCTTTGCTTTTGCTTTAATCCAAAGTTAAAGATTTGCTTTAACCTAACCTTGACTTGCCTTTCCTAGGTAGTAGTGAGACTCAACATCCTCTATTTCGGTTTCGAGTGTCACAACCTTAACCGTTTTAGTTTATCTTTGATTCCTTGGGTATGGGCATGGGTATTTGAGATTAATTCTTGCCTTTAGATCCTTTCTATACTGCAGCCTCAACAACCTTTATAGAGAGTGTCTTTGGGTTAGACATATAGGGTTTTGGAACTTCACCGTACTCAACCTTACCTTAGTTATACCTTTGCAATCTAGACTTTGTCCTTATATCTATAGAATATCTTGAATCGATTGCCACAATTGGATAGATGGATCTTTAGGGTTGCTGTTTTCTCCAAGATTTGATAAGGTTTTATACTTTTACTTGCTCGACTATTTGAGAATTGATTTTTGTTTCACCAAATCCCTGAGTTCGATACCCTGCAATTCTTGCTTTACTACGCCGATTCGTACACTACAGGTTCGCTTGCTTAATTTCAGTTTTAATATTTAAAACTTATTTGCACGCACACGTTTAGGGGCGAATAAGTTTTTGGCGCCGTTGCCGGGGATTTGGTCTGGACCAAATTTCGGTTCTCAATTATCGAGCTTGGGAGCTTTGCTCTTGTTATTTGATACCTCTTTTTGAGTGATTTTTGCAGATTCTTTAGGTATATGCAAAAGACTAGATCTACCAAAGATCTAGTTCCTTTTGATCTAGAACTTGAGAAAACTTTGAGAAGAAAGTTGAAAGAGAAGAAGATGGTTGAAAACAATGAGAGAAACATCCAAGCGGAGTTGGATGAAGCTCAACTTCAACTTAAGTTGAGTGAGAAGGCTCATATAGAAGAATTGCAGCGTCATCAATTCCAAATAGATGAACTCAAGGCTATGATGCTAGATATGAAGTTGGAGATGAATGATGCTAAGAAGAAGAAAACCAAACCAACTAAGTCCATTAGAGCTGAATCATCCGACGATGAGGATGAGGATATGCCGGCACTAAAGGACATTGATCCGGTGATCCATCCCGTTTGTAACAACCCTAGACCACCGGTTGTTCCTCGCATTCCCGTTGGAGATGTGAGAGTTGCTCATGAAGGGGATGAACAACAGAATCTTGGACAAAGGATGAATCCAATTCAGAAACCGCGCCGTCTAGGTGCGAATTTCGGAGATGGAGATATCCAGGAATTCAGTTTTAGCCCGCAAGTTATCACCATGGTTCGCCAAAGCCAATTTGGTGGAACGAGTGCTGAATCTCCACACCAATATTTGCAGAATTTCGAGATTCACATGGAGACATTGAAGCCGAAGAGGGCCAACAACAACAACTACAAGATCAAACCGTTCTTCTTCTCTTTGAAGGACAATGCTTTGTCTTTGTATCAAGCTCTTCCAGTTGGAAGACTTAACACATGGGAGGATTTATCTTCGGAGTTCCTCACCAAGTTCTTTCCGCCATCCAAGACGGCGGAGTTAAGAGGTAAGATTAATGCATTTTCTATGAAGCCTAACAAAAGTTTGTTTCAATCTTGGGAAAGGTTTGAAGATCTCTTATTGGATTGCCCGCACCATGGCATTTCAAAGCTGGAATTATTGGAAATTTACTACAAGGGGTTGGATGTGGAAACACAATTGAATCTCCAATCTCTTTCATGTGGTACATTTATGGATATGAGAGAAGATGATGCTTGAGACTTCATTGATAAGCAATCCCAAGTGATAGAGAAGTATTCCCATCTAAAGGTGGATCCTAATAGCCGGGATCAAGGGGATCCGGGAGCTAAGCTAATACAAGCTGCACAAACTCAAATATTCTCCCTCAACACCGAAATTAAGGAGTTGAAGGAAATCATTAGAGCTGACCTTCAAAAGCCGATGGAGCAAGATGTTGGCTACTTAGGAAACAACAACAACAACCAAGGGAATAGGAACAAAAACCGGAACAACAATTGGAACAACAATTGGAATAACAACAACAGAAACTCCAACAACAATTGGCGGTCCAACCAACAACAAAATTCCGGTAATTCCTTTCCAAATTCTGGAAATTCACTAACACCACCTTCTTCTTATTCTACCCTTTGAAAAGTCAGGGGCAAGCATCTAAAACCTCAAGCAACTCGGAGAAGGAGAAGTCCGATCCCATGTTGGAAACAATCTTGGGAAAGTTACAAGATTTGGAGAGCTACATAACTTCGGTTGACAAAGCTCACAAAGCTTTGGAAAATCAAGTGTTCAGCAAGACCGGAGAAGTTCCTAGAGATCAAGGAAAGCTTCCCGGAAAGACGGAAGATAACCCGAAAGGAAGGGTGATGGCTATCACGACTAGGAGCGGTGTGACAACTACCGACCCTTAGCCTAAGTTTGTAGAAGTTCCAGCCGAGAAGGAGAAAGAAAAGGGGAAGGAGAAGGAAGATGTCTATATTCCTCCTCCAGCTTATAAACCTCCTCTACCATTCCCGCAGTCTAAAGCAAGAGCGCGTCTAGAAAAGCAATTCGGTAAGTTCATTGAACTAATGAGCAAACTGCACATTAACATACCTTTCATTGATGCAATTGTTGGTATGCCCGCTTACGGGAAGTTCTTGAAAGAGCTCCTCTATAACAAGAGGAAGCTAGAAGACTTTAAAGAAGTCAAGATGAGTTCGGAATCTTCGGAGCTCATCAAAACAGTGACGGAAAAGATGCCCCCAAAGTTGAGCATGACTTTGGGACATTCCTGGACTAACCCTCCGACTTCCCGGAGCCTCCTAGGCAATCTCCCCGCCCTTCCTCTTCTTCTTCTTCACGCATGGCTAGTGTGAGTGAGAGGCCGACGTGGATGGAGACCCCACCTTCTTGGTATGGAGCGCAGCCGACATGGATGGGAGCTCCTCCTCCATGGTATGATCATCCACCGGTGGCACCTGTTACGCTAAGATCGTGATGCGCAAATGGGTTTTAAATTTATAACTCGAACTAAATCCTAAACTACCTAGCGAAACCCGCAGTGTACGGGACGTTTGTAGAAGGGATAGTATTCCGAGGTCGAACACAAAGACTAAGGTGAAATTGATTCGATTTGTGATTGAGTTTAGTAAAGACCTAGGTTGGAAGAAAAGAAAGAAATAAAGAAATGAAAATCTCAAATGTTTTTGGTTGGTTTTTGGTGATCAATCAAAGATCACAATTCATGCAAAGTAAACTATCAACTAAACTATGAATCAACACAAATAAACAAGATAAACAAGAGATGTGGATCAACGAAAGAAAAGACGGATTCTAGGGTTTGGAAGTTCCGGTTATGGCATAGGACTCAAGCTATCTATTCATTCCTTGGATTAACTATGTTGGGGTTAAGTGTTTCTAGATTGGGGATCAATTACCGGGTAGGTCTCATGATCCACTAGTCCATTCCCTAGGTCTCATTACCGGGTAAGTCTCTAAAAACCTAAGGGACGGAATTCTACTCAAACCGGATTGTTATCTAAAGATCCAACCTATCCTCACCGGGTAAGTCTCGGAAGGGTTAGTCCTAAGCTACCATCCAGCACACTTAATCCAATGGCGGCTTATTAGGCTCACCACTACCTAAGGTTTGTTATCTTTGGAATCTAAGGGTAAGGATTACCGGGTAAGTCTCTCCTAACACTTAGTTGCTAACACTAGGTCACCCTAGGATAGATTTAACTCAACAAACACTTAGGATTTCAACATTCTAACAATCTAAGACTAGATCCACGAACCAGGGAAAATCACGGTTTGTTCTACCTAAACCACGGCCGTGGTTTGACAAGAACCAACCGTGATTCCTAACAGAGGCTACGTTATTGCACACAAGTCATCCAAAGATAAATCTAAGTCCGTCCTATCATAGCCCTAGCCATAACCATCCTTTCCTTACCCTAGAACCACATCTATTTAGCCTACAACATTCATAATAGAAATCGAAACAATCAAACACAAAATCATAGCATCCATTTGCAAGGTAATAAAGAGAAAGAGATGAATAAGTGAAGTAAACAAAACCAAACTGAAAATGAGATTAGAATGACTCACAACCCTTCCAAAAGAAGGTTCAAACGGTTCATACAACTCTAGAAATAGAATCCGAAATTCTTCACTACAAAAACTATCAAGGTGTGGTAATGGTGTGTGTGTTCTTCTTCTCCTCTTCAATGGAGCTCTTCTTCTTCCTTTTTGACACTTTCCTTCCTAGAAAGACTTCTTGTTGAGAGAATATTTTTGTTAGAGGATAATGGATAATGGAGAGCTGCTCCAAGATGCTCTTCTCAGCCAATGAAGGACCACTTTTATAACAAATTTTGCATGAGCTGGCCATGAGAGTCGTGGCACAGCTGTCACAAGAATCTGGCAAAATCCACGGGTAGAACCACGGTCGTGGTCTTGGTCTAGACCGTGGTTTGCTCCAAAAGCTTCTTCTAGGCTCGTTAAGCTATGGTTTGGTGAATGGCTTGTGTTGGCAAGGTTCCATGAGTCCTTCTTAGCCCTTAGTTTGCATCCTAATGAGTCTGAGGATGTGTCATCTTGACGAACGATCCTCAACGTATCGTTTTAGTTCCTAAATCTCCCAAAATACCTACAAAGCAACGCACAAGTCCGTGTAGACGTCTATCTCGACAAAGTACGTGAATTGAATGCAAACGTCGTGAACTAGTGCTAAACCATGCATGAATGAGTGAGAAATCTATCTAAATGATTACCTAAAACTAAGCAATAAATCGTGTTATCAAAATACCCCATATTTAAGGTTTGCTCGTCCCCGAGCAAATTCCCAACTATAGACTAAGAGATGACATGATTTATGTATGCAGAAAAATGGCAAAATCTTTTTGGGTTTGTGCTTCTATTGTTGGATCACCTTCAAAGTCATGTTTCATGGCAAAGTATAAGCAATCATGCATCAAATAAATGAAGACATGGAAAGACAATTGTACTTAACTCAAAAGTATGCATGAAATGTAAAGATGAAAAAGTCAAGAAGATCAAGAGTACATCCAATCTAAATCACTAAGTCTTACAAACATGCAAATAGGTCATAAGGTCTTGTGAAATAAAGGGCCAAGAAATGTAGTGATTGGGTGGGGATTTCTAGGTTATGTGATGCTAATCCGGGAATGGAACTAACTCCACAATCTTGTCCTCGATCAACTTCCCTCAAGTGTATATTTTCCTCTATCTTTTCTTTCTTTTCTTTTTCTTTGACTTATTTTTGAGACAATGGCATTGGTGTACAAAAGCCGAAACCTTGGTGATTAGCCATCCTCGGGTTTTTCTATTTTTCGAGGTGCATCCACACCGGGCACACATACCAAAGCTCGCTAGGGCTATTGGTTTATTTGACTTTGGCAAGGCACCAACACCCGATTATGTGAAGTGTACCGAGTTACTTGTCATTTAAACCAATGCCCCCAAACCTATATTTTTGGCTACACTTTCACAACAATTTCAGCATTTATTTATGACATTCTTTTCATCAACAACTTCACCCCACACTTGCTTTTCACACACATCAACACATTAGCATGCTCCTATTCCCGGATGGGTTAAAAGAGGTCAAATTTATCTCAATTGAGGTGCTCAAGCAATCATGATTAAGATGAGAAGTAGAGAAAGATGAATTGCCTCATTCATTCCTAGATGGTATGCAAGAACTATCATGTAATTTCGATCTTCAGTACTCAATCATTTCTAGGCAAACATCATGATCACAAATCATTCATAGAATTTCAAGAGAAGTACTTCAAGTCCACATATGCATTCATCAATCTTAACACATGAGGCCATCCATAGCCAATTCACAAGACAAGATTCATCATTAGGATCATATCCAAGCCTAGAAAGCACAAAAATTTTTAAATTTTCTGATTTTTATGGTATTTTCGAAATGAGTATGTACAATGCAAGACATGTGAAGATTTTAAACTATCCTAGATGCTCATCATGCAAAGGATCATGCAAACCCCACCCCATACTTAGAAACACATTGTCCCCAATGTGGTATACAAGTAAAGAGAGTGAAAGAAGGTTCTCACAATGTAAAAATGGTTTGCTATGGTATTTGGGATTCTCAAGTGAATTGATGGTGGATGATCCTATCAACCATGGTAGAGAGCTCTAAGCATTCATCAAAGCTTCGGAACCCGCGCTAGGCACCGCTAGCCGTCCAAGTTCCGCGTCCGCTCTACCCATAATTGGTGAGGGGTTCATCATCATCATTCACATGCCAAGCAAGGCTTCCAATGCTACTAATGTTCTAGCACACACACAAGGTAGACAAAACATACACAAAGATAGAAAAATCTAAAGCAAAAACAAAATGAGAAAAGGGAAAAACGTTACCAATGGGTTGCCTCCCACCAAGCGCTTCTTTAAGGTCATTAGCTTGACCAAACTCGGGAGCGTCTATTCAAGGTGAAGTGGGGCAATCATGTCCACCGGAGCTCCCGGGATATACTTCTTCAAACGGTGTCCATTCACTTTGAAATTTCCACAATGCTCCCCTCCTATCTCAATAGCTCCATGGGGAAAGATCTTCTTCACCACATATGGCCCGGTCCATCTTGATTTGAGCTTTCCAGGAAAGAGCCTTAGCCTTGAGTTGAAGAGAAGGACAAGATCTCCTTCACTCAACTCCTTGGGGATGATCCTCTTGTCATGCCATCTTTTGGTTCTCTCCTTGTAAATCCGGGCATTCTCATAAGCATCCAACCGGATCTCCTCGAGGGCATTCAATTCAAGCAATCTCTTTTCTCCTGCCTCTTTGAGATCAAAATTTAGCCACTTAATGGCCCAATAAGCTCTATGCTCTATCTCTACCGGAAGGTGGCAAGACTTGCCATAGACTAACTTGTAAGGAGTGGTGCAAATCGGTGTCTTGAAGGCGGTTCTATATGCCCATAAGGCATCATTGAGCCTCATAGCCCAATCTTTTCTCGTCCTAGAGACCGTCTTCTCAAGAATGGCCTTTATCTCCCGGTTGGAGATCTCCCCTTGGCCACTAGTTTGGGGATGGTAAGGTGTCGCCACCTTATGAGTTACCCCATACTTAGCCAAAAGCGCTCCAAAGTTCCTATTTGTGAAGTGCTTCCCTCCATCACTAATGATCACCCTTGGTGTACCAAACCTAGGGAAGATCACTCGGTTGAAGAACCGCACCACCACTTCGGCATCATTTGTAGGAGAGGCGATTGCCTTCACCCATCTCGACACATAGTCCACCGCCAATAGGATGAAAAGATTGCCACATGAAGAAGGGAATGGTCCCATGAAGTCCACACCCCACACATCAAATATTTCGACTTCTTGGATGTTGTTCAAGGGCATTTCATTCCTCCTTGAGATGTTGCCCGTCATTTGGCAAGCATCACATGCCGCTACAAAACCTTGCACATCTCTAAACAAGTTAGGCCAATAAAAACCGGATTGCAATACCTTTGCACACGTCTTGTGTGAGCTAGCATGGCCTCCACATGGTAAGGAGTGACAATGCCGGATCACACTCTCCACTTCATCTTCCGGTATGCATCTTCTAAATATTCCATCCGGCCCTCTCTTGAATAGAAGTGGTTCACTCCAATAGTAGTGCCTCACATCGTTGAAGAACTTCTTTCTTTGTGCATATGTCAATCCGGGAGGCACTTCCTCACACACTAAGTAGTTCACAATGTCGGCAAACCATGGCTCACTCCCTCTAGACACTTGGAACAAGCACTCCTCCACCATTTGTAATTGCTCATCCCGGAATGAGTCATCAATCGGGATGTCATCTCTTTCAAGCTCCAATGGTGGGAGTCTACTAAGGTGATCCGCCACCGAGTTCTCGGATCCCTTCTTGTCCCGTATTTCCAAATCAAACTCTTGAAGAAGAAGGATCCACCGAATCAACCTTGGTTTGGCATCCTTCTTTGTAAGTAGATAACGGATCGCAGCATGATCCGTATAAACTATGACCTTCGCTCCAACAAGGTATGAGCGGAACTTCTCAAATGCATACACCACCGCTAGCAACTCCTTCTCGGTGGTAGCATAATTGAGTTGGGCATCATCTAGCGTCTTGCTAGCATAATAAATGGCATGAGTGCGCCCATCTTTCCTTTGCCCCAAAACAGCCCCAACGGCTACATCGCTTGCATCACACATGATCTCAAATGGTAGACTCCAATCCGGAGGTTGCATGATAGGTGCGGAGATCAAGGCGTTCTTCAACCTACAAAAAGCCTCAAGACAATCTTTGGAAAAGACAAAATCAACATCCTTCATTAGTAGGTTAGTGAGGGGCTTAGAAATTTTAGAGAAGTCTTGAATAAACCTCCGGTAAAAACCGGCATGCCCTAAGAAACTCCTTAACCCTTTCACCGAGGTAGGTGGTGGCAACTTCTCTATTGTTTCAATCTTGGCCCTATCAACCTCAATGCCACGGTTAGACACCAAGTGTCCTAACACAATGCCTTCACTTACCATGAAGTGGCATTTTTCCCAATTTAAGACAAGATTTGTCTCCTCACATCTTTGCAATACTAATGACAAGTTAGCCAAGCAATTATCGAAAGAAGAACCATAAACAGAGAAATCATCCATGAACACTTCCATGATATTTTCTATGTATTCCGAAAAGATAGCCATCATACACCTTTGGAAGGTGGCGGGTGCATTACACAACCCAAATGGCATTCTCCTATATGCAAAAGTACCCCATGGACATGTAAAGGTGGTTTTCTCTTGGTCATCGGGGTGGATAGGGATTTGGAAGAACCCACTATAGCCATCTAGATAGCAAAAATGAGAGTGTTGAGCTAACCTTTCTAGCATTTGGTCAATGAAGAGGAGAGGGAAGTGGTCTTTCCTAGAGGCCATGTTCAACTTCCTATAGTCAATACACATTCTCCACCCCGTAACCGTCCTAGTCGGGATTAGTTCATTGTTCTCATTGGTCACTACGGTCATCCCACCCTTCTTAGGTACTACATGAACGGGACTAACCAACTTACTATCCGAAATAGGGTAGATTATCCTCGCATCTAGCAACTTAATGATTTCCTTTTTGACTACCTCTTTCATTATAGGATTCAATCTCCTTTGATGTTCAATAGAGGGTTTATGATTATCTTCCATCATTATCTTATGCATGCACAAAGAAGGTTTAATGCCAACCAAATCATCAATAGTATAGCCTATGGCTTTCCTATGCAATCTTAGTTCATGCAACAACTTAGCAAGTTCATCATCACTTAAGCATGCATTAACAATCACCGGATATATTGAATTTTCACCAAGAAATGCATACTTTAAATGAGAGGGGAGGGGTTTAAGTTTAAGTTTAGGAGGACCTTTATTGGTTGGAGACGATCCAAATAAGGTTGGATGAGATGAATCCAAAGCAAATGAAGACTCTCCATGGTTCCTAGAGGCTTGATCATCATCACGAGCTGATCCAGGGAAAATCACGGCTGGAACCACGGTTTGATCAACTTCCACGGCCATGGTTCTTGCCAAGCTTGCTTCCCGGAGTTGTCCAGAGAGTTTGACGGCCGTGGAACATAAATCTCGACCGTGGAACTTGCAGCTGTTCAACACCTCTTCGTGGCCTTCAAATGCAACTCTTGGCTCCTCTTCTAATGCTTCCAAGGCCTTGATCTCTTCATTGCAAGCCTCCTCAACACCTTCCTCCATCATACTTAGGGTAAGAACCTTCTCCAAGGGATCCTTGATCAAGATCGAGCTCACAACTTCTCTTGATTCCTCTTGCTCGACTATGTTGAAGACATCCTCATCAAGGGTTGGCCCTTTCATCATTGTGGACAACTTGAACTTGATGTTCTCTTCCCCAATGTTGAAGGAGAGAGTCCCATTCTTGCAATCCACTAGGAATCCGGAAGTGGCGAGGAAGGGTCTTCCTAAGATGATGGGAACCGGATAGTCCGCCGGAATGTCCAAGACTACAAAATCAATTGGCACATATAGAGGGTCATCTTGACCGGTTTTGGCTCTCCTAGCCCAACCTTGTTGCAAAGTGCAAGCGTTATGATGCTTACACTCGCTCCAAGATCACAAAGGGCCTCGTACTTCACATCTTCCACTCCAATTGGGACGCAAAAAGAGCCCGGATCTCTTAGCTTGGGAGGCATCTCCTCCTTCATTGTTTGGATCAATTCCGAGGATCTCTTGGTCATTCTTATCTCCCCATACTCCTCCAACTTCCTTTTGTTGGAGAGTATCTCTTTCAAAAACTTGCCGTACGCCGGCATCCCTAAAATGGCATCCATGAACGGAATGTTAATATGCAACTTAGAAATTAGTTCAAGGAACTTACCAAAGTGATTATCCAAGCGAGCTCTTGCTCTTGATTGTGGGAACGGTAGCGGTGGCTTGTATGGAGGCAGTGCCACATAGGTTGGCTCCACATCTTTGCTCTTGCCTCCATCTTCTTGCAACTTTACCTCTTCTACCACTGCTTGCTTTCCCTTAGCATTGTCCTTGGGCAAAGGATCTTTCATGCTCAACCCACTCCTCGTTGTGATAGCCAACACTTGGCCTCTTGGGTTGTCTTCGGTTCTTCCGGGAAGCTTTCCCGGATCTCTATGTACTTCACCCGCCTTTTGGAACACTTGTGCTTCCAAAACCTTTTGTGCTTTAGAAATTGAAGTCACGGTGCTCTCAAGACCACTCAACCTTCCAAGCAATTGCTCAAACATTATTTCGGTTCTATCCTTTGGAGGTTGAGTAAATACGGGTGGAGGTTCTTGTGAAGCTCTTGGTGGTGGAGTTGTGCTTGTGGAAGCGGTAGGGTTCAAGGCTCCATCCGGGTTAGAGTAGGAAAACCCGGGATGGTTGTGGTTAGGCCGGTAATTGTTGAATTACCGGTTGTTGTTGAAATTCCTTGGGCCTTGGTAGTTGTTGTAGTTGCCTCTCCCCATGTAATTCACATCCTCCTCCTTGGAAGACAAGTTGGCTTGTGGAAGCACTTGAGCAGTTGCTTGGTTCTTCAAAGTTGTAGCACACAACTCCCTCAAGGACTTCAACTCATTGTTGATGGCGTCAAGCTTGAAATTTCTCATGGTGACTTCGCTCACCTCATATGCTCCCGCCTTTCTTCCTTCACTCTTCCTATGGGAGTACTTTTCAATTACTAGGGCTTGCTTCTCCACGAACTCCCAAGCTTCATCTACATGCTTCTCCATGAAAGTCCCACCGGAAAGAGATTGGAGCTTGAATTGGCTATCTTCATCAAGTCCCTTGAAGTAGATCTCCAATAGCTCAATTTTCGGTATGCCATGGTGTGGACAATCTAGGAGAAGATCTTTGAATCTCTCCCAAGACTTGAACAAACTCTCTCTATCCTTCATCACGAAGGCATTGATCTTCCCTCTTAATTCGGTGGTCTTGGAAGGTGGGAAGAACTTAGTCAAAAACTCGGTTGTCATCTCCTCCCAAGTACCAACTCGCCCTTGTGGAATAGATTGATACCAGGCTAAGGCCTTGTCCTTAAGAGAGAAGGAGAAAGCTCTAAGCTTGTGGTTGTTGCTCTCCAATCTTGGCGGTCTAAGAGTCTCCATCAAGATCTCATAATTCATCAAGTGTTGATGAGGAGACTCTCCTTCCATCCCTCCAAATTGATTATGCGGGATCATTTGTAGAACTTGAGGGCGGAGCTCATAGTTGTGGGTTGCGGGATCTCCTAAGTTCACACCCGGTCGATGTGCTCTTTGTGCCGGATCCATACGTCTCCCTAGGGTTTGTGGCTCCTCAAATACAATGGGAACAACCCTAACATTAGCCGCCGGCTGCGGTTGTACCACCGGTGGTGGAGGAGGTGGAGGTTGTTGACGATTAAGCTCCCCTTGTACAAGGGCTTGCCTAATTTCATCAATCTCCCTCCTAGTTGCTTCTTGCCTCTCATTGGCAAGTCTCCTTTCTTCCTCCAAGAGCTCATCTCTTAACCTTATTTGCTCTAAGGCTTCATCCAATTCAGCTTGGAGGTCTCTTCCGGCCATCTCTTTTCCCCTTTTAATGCTCTTGGATCTAGATCTAAGGGTTTTCTCCGGTTCGGGATCGAATGGAGCTAAATCCTTGCCACGAGATCTTCGCATACACCTAAAGAGTAAAAGATGTCCTGAAAAGCAAAGACACACACCAAAGAGAGATCAAAAGCAACAAGAAAGATCTACACTAATAAACAATCACAAAATAAACTCAATCCAGACCTAGTCCCCGGCAACGGCGCCAAAAACTTGTTACGCTAAGATCGTGATGCGCAAATGGGTTTTAAATTTATAACTCGAACTAAATCCTAAACTACCTAGCGAAACCCGCAGTGTACGGGACGTTTGTAGAAGGGATAGTATTCCGAGGTCGAACACAAAGACTAAGGTGAAATTGATTCGATTTGTAATTGAGTTTAGTAAAGACCTAGGTTGGAAGAAAAGAAAGAAATAAAGAAATGAAAATCTCAAATGTTTTTGGTTGGTTTTTGGTGATCAATCAAAGATCACAATTCATGCAAAGTAAACTATCAACTAAACTATGAATCAACACAAATAAATAAGATAAACAAGAGATGTGGATCAACGAAAGAAAAGACGGATTCTAGGGTTTGGAAGTTCCGGTTATGGCATAGGACTCAAGCTATCTATTCATTCCTTGGATTAACTATGTTGGGGTTAAGTGTTTCTAGATTGGGGATCAATTACCGGGTAGGTCTCATGATACACTAGTCCATTCCCTAGGTCTCATTACCGGGTAAGTCTCTAAGAACCTAAGGGACGGAATTCTACTCAAACCGGATTGTTATCTAAAGATCCAACCTATCCTCACCGGGTAAGTCTCGGAAGGGTTAGTCCTAAGCTACCATCCAGCACACTTAATCCAATGGCGGCTTATTAGGCTCACCACTACCTAAGGTTTGTTATCTTTGGAATCTAAGGGTAAGGATTACCGGGTAAGTCTCTCCTAACACTTAGTTGCTAACACTAGGTCACCCTAGGATAGATTTAACTCAACAAACACTTAGGATTTCAACATTCTAACAATCTAAGACTAGATCCACGAACCAGGGAAAATCACGGTTTGTTCTACCTAAACCATGGCCGTGGTTTGACAAGAACCAACCGTAATTCCTAACAGAGGCTACGTTATTGCACACAAGTCATCCAAAGATAAATCTAAGTCCGTCCTATCATAGCCCTAGCCATAACCATCCTTTCCTTACCCTAGAACCACATCTATTTAGCCTACAACATTCATAATAGAAATCGAAACAATCAAACACAAAATCATAGCATCCATTTGCAAGGTAATAAAGAGAAAGAGATGAATAAGTGAAGTAAACAAAACCAAACTGAAAATGAGATTAGAATGACTCACAACCCTTCCAAAAGAAGGTTCAAACGGTTCATACAACTCTAGAAATAGAATCCGAAATTCTTCACTACAAAAACTATCAAGGTGTGGTAATGGTGTGTGTTCTTCTTCTCCTCTTCAATGGAGCTCTTCTTCTTCCTTTTTGACACTTTCCTTCCTAGAAAGACTTCTTGTTGAGAGAATATTTTTGTTAGAGGATAATGGATAATGGAGAGCTGCTCCAAGATGCTCTTCTCAGCCAATGAAGGACCACTTTTATAACAAATTTTGCATGAGCTGGCCATGAGAGTCGTGGCACAGCTGTCACAAGAATCTGGCAAAATCCACGGGTAGAACCACGGTCGTGGTCTTGGTCTAGACCGTGGTTTGCTCCAAAAGCTTCTTCTAGGCTCGTTAAGCTATGGTTTAGTGAATGGCTTGTGTTGGCAAGGTTCCATGAGTCCTTCTTAGCCCTTAGTTTGCATCCTAATGAGTCTGAAGCATTTGTGAGCTCATTCACCCACTTTGTCGGTATAGAGATCTACACTAGTTTTGTTTTTTTTATAGGTGAATAAAGGCTTGAATTGGAGCAAAATGGTGAAGGAAAGGAGTATTTGATCATGGTCGATGTAAAGGAGATGCTTTGGAGGAGCTAAGGAAGGAGCATGAGTGAAGAACATCACGAAACAAAGGCTTTTACAAAGACTTTTGAGTTCCACGCCCCAAGTTACGGCCGTGGACTTGGCCTTGGTTCGTAGAAAGTGGTTTTGGAGAATATCAGAGAGTTCCATGCCCAAAACCACGGGAGTGGAAAGTTATGAGACCGTAATTTCCATGACGAAGGTGACGTGTCATATTTGCCACGTCAGCGACGGTTATTGGGCTTTTCTCGTAACCCTGTTTTATCCTATAAGAAGGCTAAAGAAGGGAGTTTCGAGGACGGCCGCTTAGGGTTTCATCTGGACCTTGCTTACGATTCGGAGTTAGAGATTTTCGGAGTGTGGCTTGTAAAAGACGCAATATTGAAGATTGCGTACTTTGGAGATTTTCTTAGGTTTTGCTTTCGGAGACGGATTGACACTCCGTTCTTCATCATTCCCTAAGATTTCTGTGAGGTTTCTTGTTCTATATTCTGAATTCATTAAGCTTACTACTTTGTTTTGTGGATTCGAGATTGACTTTGATTGGTTATCGAGTTTTCGAGGGTTTTTATCTTTCTCTCTTTTTAATATGATATTTGATTCAATGACAATGATTGTTGGCTAAAACCCTTTAGCAATTCTAAGGTGAAGGGTTGATAGTTGTTGCTTAGATGATTATAGATCGATCATAAACAGATTGGACCCTGAGAGTGTGAGAAACCTCGTTGACACCCTAAATTACGGGTTGTTCTTGAGTTCTACGGCCGTGGAATCTCAAGATCTGGCCGTGATTTTCTCTGTTTTACGACCTTTGCTTTTACTTTAATCCAAAGTTAAAGATTTGCTTTAACCTAGCCTTGGCTTGCCTTTCCTAGGTAGTAGTGAGACTCAACATCCTCTATTTCGGTTTCGAGTGTCACAACCTTAACTGTTTTAGTTTATCTTTGATTTCTTGGGTATGGGCATGGGTATTTGAGATTAATTATTGCCTTTAGATCCTTTCTATACTGCAGCCTAAACAACCTTTATAGAGAGTGTCTTTGGGTTAGACATATAGGGTTTTGGAACTTCACCGTACTCAACCTTACCTTAGTTATACCTTTACAATCTAGACTTTGTCCTTATATCTATAGATATCTTGAATCAATTGCCACAATTGGATACCTGGATCTTTAGGGTTGTTGTTTTCCCCAATATTTGCAAAGCTTTTATACTTTTACTTGTTCGACTATTTGAGAATTGATTTTTGTTTCACCAAATCCTTGAGTTTGATACCCTGAAATTCTTGTTTTACTACGCCGATCCATACACTGCGGGTTCGCTTGCTTAATTTCAGTTTTAATATTTAAAACTTATTTGCACGCACACGTTTAGGGGCAAACAATATGCTTGTAACTTCATCTTGAATAGTCTTTGCTCT
Organism: Fagopyrum esculentum; assembly: GCA_033239045.1. Taxonomy (NCBI): domain Eukaryota; kingdom Viridiplantae; phylum Streptophyta; class Magnoliopsida; order Caryophyllales; family Polygonaceae; genus Fagopyrum; species Fagopyrum esculentum. Next base: position 52,781,431 of record BSUD01000005.1, read on the forward strand.
TGACCTCGTGATTGCTCATTCCATGATAGAATCCGAAGAAGGTGTAGTTGGCTTGTCCTTCAATACTTTAGCCTTTGATCTAGTAACTGGTCCTTGATGTAGTGTTGGAGATGGTCCCACATCACACAAGTCATCTCTTAATCATATTCTCAACATCTTTAAGCATATGAGGCCAATAAAAATGTGAATGCAACATATGCAATGTCTTATCCCTTCCAAAATATCCCATTAAACAACCCATATGAGCTTCCTCAACAAGTCAAAGTCTAAGAGAACATCTAGGAATACACATTTTATCTTCACAAAATAAAAACCCTTCGAACATGAAGAACTTATCACGAGAATTTCGTCCTATACATGCTTTATAGATGTCACCAAAATCAATATCTTCCACATATAGATCCTTAACATATTAAAACCTTAGAATCCATAGTAGTGATCAAATAATGTCTCCTATAAAGAGCATCAATAACAACATTATCCTTTCCCTTCTTATGCTTAATGATATATGGAAAAGTTTCAATAAACTCCATCCATCTACCATGCCTCCTATTCAACTTATCTTGACTCCTAAAATACTTTAAAGACTCATGATCAGTTCTAAGGCTGAATTCATTAGGTCAAATATAATGATGCCATGTCTTGAAAACTCGAAACAATGCATGCAATTCCTTATCATATGTCGAATAGTTCAAGCATGCTCCTTTCAATTTCTCACTAAAGAAAGCAAGTGGCTTACCTTCTTTCATGAGAATTCCTCCAATGCCAATTCCCGATGCGTCACACTCAACCTCAAATGGTTTAGTGAAATCCGGAAGTGCTAGTAGTGGTGCGTGCGATAGTTCTCACTTCAACTCCTTAAATGTTTTCTCTTGCGCATCTCCCTACTCGAACTGTACGTGCTTCTTTGTGAGAGACGTGAGGGGACACAATGGTGCTAAAATCTCTTACAAAACGTCTATAGAAGGTGGCCAATCCATGGAAGCTTTGAACATGTCCTATAATCGTGGGTGCGGGTCACTCCTAGATTGCCTTAATCTTCTTTTCATCAACATCTAGACCTCTTGTACTTACTACAAACCCAGGAAAATAACTTGATTTGTACTAAATTCATATTTCTTAATATTATCATATAAATATTCATTTCTAAGAGTTTCTAGTACTTCCCTCAAGTGTTCCTCATGCTCCTTAAGTGATTTGTTGTAGATGAGAATGTCATCAAAGTAGACAACCACAAATTTGCCAATGAAGTGACGTAAGACATGATTCATCAATCTCATAAAAGTGCTAGGAGTGTTAGTCAACCCAAAAGGCATAACCAACCACTCATATAGAATAAACTTAGACTTGAATGTTGTCTTCCATTTGTCTCCTTCTTTCATTCGAATTTGATGGTATCCACTTTTAAGATCAATCTTTGGAAACAAAGTAGATCCACTAAGATCATCTAGCATATCATCCAAACGGGGAATGGGATGTCTATACTTGATAGTAATATTTTTAATTGCTCGACAATCAAAAACACATCCTCCAAGTGTTGTCCTTTTTGGGAACCAAAAGGACGGGAACTTCACATGAACTTAAAATCTCTCGTACATAGCCTTTATCCAAAGGTTCTTGAACTTGATCCTGAATGACTCTCTTGAGGACTTATCCTATAAGCGGGTCGATTAGGAAGTGAAGCTCTTGGAATTAAGTCAATTTGATGCTCAATTCTTTGAAAAGGTGGAAGTTCTACAGGAATCTAATCTGGAAATACATCATAAAACTCATCCAAAAGACTTAGAATGATTTTGGGTAAGGTACTCTTGACTTAATCACTCAAAGTCACTATACTTCTACAAAGGCTCATAAGAATAATATCAAAAGGAATATAATCATCAATGAACTCATGTTTGGATGCTAAAAGAACTTGACTAGTCTCAGCAAAAGGAATCTTGGTGGTAATCTCGGGCGAGATTTCGTCACTAGGGCAAGATTCTGATGAACTAGGACGAGGTCTGTCATTGGAATGAGAAGCTCCTACATTGGGCCGAGATTTGGTATTTCTCAAGCGAGATTTTGACCTATTGGGCCGAGACTTTTCACTGAAGTGTGTTTCTCGTTCCTTTTGCTTGATGAAATTTTTGTCCTTTCATAGCTTTATACAATCTATAACGGCGTCATAGGTTTCAAAGTTAGTGTTTGACCCTTATATTCAAAAGAATGTCTATTAGTGTATCCATCATGCTTGACTCTTCTATCAAATTATCATAGATGTCCTAATAGAATATGACATGCTTGCTTGGGCACAACATCACAACTAATGGTATCCTCATAATTACATAAAGTGATGGTAACATGAGCTTGCCTATTAACCTTTGATTAACCATAATCATTCATCCAATGTAGCTTCTAAGGTCTAGGATGATAAAATGTAGTAATGTGCAATTTATCTATCAATTCAACACTAGCAATATTGCAACAACTACCACCATTAATAATCATGTTACACACCTTCCCTTTAATAAGACATCTAGTATAAAAAAGGTTCTCCCTTTGATTATCCTCACAAGGAGCTATATTAACATGCAATGGTCTCCTAGCAATCAAAGACTCTCCATGCTCAAACTCAATGCCTTCATCACTATCAGTATCATGTTCATGCAATGCATTAAGGTATGTATGATCATTATCATGCCCTTCTTCACTCTCATATTGTCCAAGTTGATTTATAAAATAAAATCCGTTTATTAGGACAATCTCTCATATCGTGACATCTACCTTGACATTTAAAGCATATAATATCTCTAGAATGTAAAATAGAGTTAGAAGTGCTCCCTTTATTATTCTTTGAAGGCTCATTCAAAGGGCGAGATTGTGTCGATTGGGACAAAATTTTTGGACCTGTTGGATCGACGTTTTAACTTTTATTCTCATCATTCTGGAAAGCTTGACTAGAATCTCAGGCGAGACTTTTGTTGCTTCTATGAGCTCGTCCCTTGGTTCCTTCCTTTGAATTTATTCTCTACCTTGATGGCTAAATGCAACAAATCAACCTTATTAGCATAGGGATATAAAACAATTTTCATAATATAAAGATGGATGCAAAATTGTTTTAAAAAATAAGCCATAATGGGCTCCTCGTCTTCTATAACATTGGCTTTCACCATCGCCATTTGTATGGATGCATATAATTCTTCTACACTCATTGAAGCTTGCTTGAGGTTCTTCAATCGTAGCCTCACTTCCCTAGCGTATTGTTGAGGCACAAATCTTTCTCTCATCAAGACTTTCATTTGCTCCCAAGTGTTGATGTCCGGATCTAGTGTTCTTCTACTTTCTTTGACAAGATAATCCCACCACACTAAGGCATATCCTTTGAACTCTAACGCAACAAGTTGGATCTTTCTTTGCTCACTAAAGTTATGGCAAAACCAAATTGATTTAATTTTAGTCTCCCATTCCATGTAAACGTCCGGATCACATTTGCCTTCAAAACTCGGAATTTGACCTTCAGTTTGCCAATTCCATCATGCTCTTGGTAAGGCCTATAGTGATGAGGGACCATCCCCAACACTACCTCAAGGACCAACTGCTAGATCAAAGGCTAAGGAATTGAAGGAAAAAACACCCACACCATCTTCAAGTCCTGTTATGGAAGGACTCATCACTAGAACAAGAGCAAATGCATGCACGAGGAAGTTGTTGGCTTATAGCAACATGTACACTCAAATAGACCCTACTCATGCTTAGGTCTCCTTTAGTGACATTTTTTACTACCATGGAAGGACCAAACAAGGGCCAAGAAGATCCAACAAGCATAGAAGGTGGCTAGAACGAAGAAAGAGCTCTAGAGAAGAAATCTCGGCCCTGAGGACCAAGATCTCACTCGAGATTTGGCTCATGTCGAGAGTTCTAATATCCAAGCATGATCTTGTTAGTTATATATATTTTTATTATTTTAATACCTTTAAAACTCTTAAACATTCTTAAATGGTATTTGTTGATCCTATCTTTTAAGATTATCTTTTAGTTGTAGATATAATCTTTTCTTAGAATCTAACCTATAAATAGCCTTAGAAGGTGAGATTATTAGGTAGACTGATATTGACTAATATTTACACAATCTAGTGTGTGAACTCACAACTCTGCTTAAGAAGTTTGTGTTTTATTCATTTTTATTCAATCAAAGAGAGGGCCTTGATTGAATCCTTGTCAGCCCTTGCTAGATTGTCCTTGTGTGTGTTAATCTTCTTAAAGGTTGGTGCTCCGGGTAAGTTCTAGTCCCTCCTTGTGCTTGTATTACTTACAAGACTTATATAAGGTTAAAGAAGTGATGAATAAGGTAAGCTCTTCGTTAAGGGGTTTTGACACATAACTTGTAAGAGCCTACTTGCTGAGTTGTTGAGATTAGTGTTGAGGACCAGAATTATGCCTGATCGGCCCCTACGTGACCCAAAGGCCGCCCCCGTGGTTTGCATGGGCCGCACCTGCGCCTCACAAGGTCCTCCCTGCGGCTCTGTGTGGCTGCAGCCATCTTTGTTGACCCCTTGACCCGTGCTTTACCATTTTCCTCCCTTTATAAGCTTCTTCTCTTTCCTACCTGATGAGGGTTCTTCATTGCAGCTCCATCTCTCTCCCTACGTTCATATTTTCCTCTCTTCTTCCTTTGGATCTCTTCTTGATCTTCATTGAGCTTTGATTGAGTTTGTGACAGTCTTGGATGACTTTGTTGCTGATTGTTGATGGTTGATGTCGTTGTGCCTTATTGAGCCAGCTTGGAGGTCATGGTGAGAGTTTCTGCATCTGCATACGTTCATCTTGGTAAGCTTTCATCCATCTCTTCCTATCTTCCTTCTTTCTTGTTTTTTTCCTTCTTTCCTTCAATTTTAGCTTAGGTTCCACAAGTTGATCTTGTGGCAGACTTGATTGGATTCTATTGATGTATATATGTATGTGTATGGTTGTTGGATGAAGAAGGAGTGAAGAAGATCAAGTGAAGAAGAAAAGGATAGCCGGAGGTGCACCTTCTGCACACCAGCCGCCCCTGCGCCACTTCTGGACCGCCCCTGCCGGCTGAGATCCTCCCCTGCGCCACCTTCTAGCTGCCCTAGCGGCCACCTGCACCAACTGAAGCTTTCACTTGGTTATGCAAGTGTGTCTTGCTTCTAGGCTGGCCTAGGGTTGGCTTTGCCTCTTCCGTTCCTAGTATGAGAGTGTAGTACCATGCTAGGGTTAGAGGAGAGTGTTTGGATGATGTTATGATCATGTTATGCCTTGTATGGCCTTTGAGGATTCTTAGGTTGTGAGGCTTAGGTTAAGGATGATCCTATGGATCCCTTGGGTCTAGGTGTGACCTCTTTGATGAATAGGAGATTGATATATCTTTATGCCTTGTTGTTAGGCAGTGTTCCTTTAGGATTGGAGATTGATCGTGGTTGAGGGTTATACGAGGTTGAGGTAAGTCCATATGACTTACTTAGCTACCATCCCTGTATTGGGTGTTTGCATGAGTGGTGTGTGCGTTATATGCTTGCTATGATAGCATGAGATGTCGTTATTACCGACCTATGTTTTATTGATTGCCCCGTATGCGTGGCCGTGATAACCTTTCCCTTTCATCCCGTCGAGGAGTCTGGGAGATTCTTTGATGTCAGGCCAGACTGACATTATAGGAAGGGCGCAATCCACTCCCATAGGGTACACGGATTGTGTGACCGATATTAGTACAACTAGCTAGCAGGCCCAAAGGCGAGGATGTATCGGTCCTCGTGTCACATACTTTCATCTATCTATATATACACGATTTGAGTGAATGACTATTATATAAAGATGATAAATGGGTAAATGTGTGATAACATGCTAATGTGTTTATTTTTCCATGATTGTGTTTGTGCTTATGCATTACCTTATATATGTATGGTTAGGTAATGGTTTTATACCATGTTGTAGATGCCCTACATGATAGGCGTGTTGCTGAGTGATCTGGCAGGGTGGCGGGCCGAGGACATCTCGTCCATAGGATGGTTGTGGTCGTTTGGGGTTGTTTATGTTTTCCTCCTACGTGAGGATGATCTTTTGTTACCTCCTGTGTGAGGATGTGGTTTTATATACTCGGATATGAGGTTGTTTACCTTTTGGTTATATTGTTTATACAATTTTATGTATTTGTTTTATATTTGTCAGTGCCATGTTGTAAGGTCTAGTGAACTTGTTGTCGGGTTAGGGTCAGGATCCATTGTGAGATCCTAGCCCAATGTGGCATCCCGAGTCCCGTGGATTCGGGGTGTTACATAACTGGTCAAAGTTCTTTGCAGATTATCTTGGTTCGTATCTTCGTATATTTCCACTTATTTTCATTCCTTAAATCATCTACTTACCTTTCATTATCAATTCATCAAACTCACGTTCAATGGTTTTAAAGTTACATAAATCTCAGCCAACAAAAGAATCTCGTCCGAGATTGTCCACCGAGAATTGTTCTCTGAGACAGTTTAATGGACTTTCAATATAGATCAGAGACCGCAACTTCAACCCCGCAGCAAATTGGTATTATTGTGGAGAATTAAAAGTTAATAGACAAGCTAGGATTGCGTTCACCGTAGGGAAATATGAGGATAATGTTGTATGTGATGTTGTGCCTATGCAAGCATGTCATATCTTATTGGTACGTCCATGACAATTCGATAGAAAGGTCAAACATGACGGTTTTACTAACAAAAATTCCTTTGATTCAATGGACATGCAATTACTCTTAACCTATGACTCCCTTGCAGATTGCGGAACATTATAAGAAAAATGAGAAACGCAAGGAAAATGAGCGAGAAGCGAATTCTAGAGAAGAATCGGGTAAAACAGACAAATCTCGCCCGAGATCTGAAGAACCTCGCCCAGTTCAAAAAAATCACGTTCCAATAAAAAATTTCTCGGCCCCGAGAGCCAAATTTTACCCGAGATTTCCAGATCGAGATTCCTTCTCAAGAGCCTCATTTGTAACACCCCGAATCCGCGGGACTCGAGGCGTCACTGGGCTAGGATCTCATAGTGGATCCTGACCCTTTTCTAACAACAAGTTCACTGGATCTTACAACAAGGCAAAGATAGATTAAAACCAAATCATCAAACTATATAAATATATACAACAAAGGTTTACAAAAGCACCGATGAGTAGAAAACAACAATCCATACATATACAAAATATCCCATAATCCCTCGCATCATCCTAGTGTACGGAAGTCCTCAGCGGATCACCCATCTAGCTCACTCTGCAGTCTTCCTAACTTGCTGATCATCTATAACACGGTATAAACCGTTAGCTACCCATTCATATATAAGTTAATGCATAAGCACAAACACACGTCATAGAATTATAAACACATAATCATGTTATCATACATTTACCCATTTAATTATCTTTATAACGTCATGCACTCAAGGTATATATATATATAGATGAAAATATGTGACATGAGGAATATATCATCCTCGCCTCTGGGTACCATATCCAACTGGAGTAGTATCGGCACACTTCCCGTGTACCCTAAGGGAGTGGTGAAGTGTCCATCCCGTATACCAGTACTAGCCTGACCACAGAGAACCTCCCAGACTCCTTAAAGGGTGAAAGAGAAAGGTTATCATTGCCACTGCAAGGGGGCTATCCAATAAACCATAGGTCGGTAATAATCAATATCACATGCTATCAAACATATAACAAACACCACTCATGCATACATTCAATATAGGGATGCTAGCTAAGTAAGTCCTACGGACTTACCTCAACCTCAAGATAACCTCAACCACGATCAAATACGATCCGGAGGATAGCACTACCTAATAACAAGGCATAAAGAGATATCAAATCTCTTATCAATCAAAGGGGTCACACCTAGACCCAAGAGATCCATAAGGATCATAATCAACCTATAAGCCTCACGACCAACTAAACCTCAATATCTCAACATAACTCACAATTCCTCAAATCTCAAGGTAGCATCTAATCAACATTCCTCAATCTCAATTCTAATCCTAATTTAATTAATTAACCTTTAATTAATTAATTAAATTTTGTTAAAATAACGTTTTGCCCGCAGAAAATTTCTAAACCCATCTGTCATTAGATTAAATCAAATAAATAGCCAATGATCTCCAAAATAATATAAAAACATAATGGAATTTCCAATTATCCATTTTAATAACCTTAAGGTCAATTTATACTAACCTGCAATACGAAAAACGAATAAATTCATGACTTATTCGTTACTAACCCGATTGGCGATCCGAAAGAAGTTATGGAATCTTGGCAATACAGGGAGTAAGAGCACGGTATCAAACTCAATGTTCAGCTCACGGTGGTCCGTCGGCGTTCCGTTAGCGATAAACGGAGGCTTAACCAAAAAGCTAGCAAACGGGAAATAGCTTGGTACCACGTTGAAGAGAACAAGATAAGGGACTCATTGGTGCAAACGGATTTGAAATGAGATCAAAGATGGATGATTTGTAAGAGGTTGAAAATAGATTGGTACGCATGTATTTAATCTCAGCTTTCTTTGCTCTGTAACATTGGAATCGAAAAATAAATGAAAGGGAGAAGATGATAGTAGCCGCCTTCTCACTTGCCTTGTAAATTGTACTTATAATTCAAAAGCAAAGTGTTGTCACACCTAATGTGTGAACCGGAGAGAGAAGAAATTCGTAAGGTTTGTAATCAAAGAGTAGACATCTATGAAAACGCTTGCAGAATCTCACTTTCTCTCTCCCTTATGGTAAAATTGACAAGTTGACGCATAAACGGAGAGAAAGAGGGGGTTATATACTTATATGAAAGGACAAAAGTCGCCGTGATCTCGAGAGTACAACTCAAGTTGGGGACCAAAAGTTCTTTTAATGGAATATGCACTGCGTTTTGTGATATTTTGATAAAATCTTCTGCGTTTAGATTAGGGATAACAATTACTCTCACGGCCGATAGGTACCCGAATCACTCCCAAAAAATCGGATGATGGGTGAGAGGTTTTTTTGCCCGTCACCCCGAAAATTTTATTTTAGGTAATGTTATTATAATACATTATATATACGTTTTTTATCTTATTTATTAATAATATGTTCTTAAAATATGATTTCATGTAATATATGAAAAATGCTATAAAAATACAATATAAATTAACAATAATAATTAATTATAGGCACCCGCGGTGGAACCCGATCCACATACCATCAGATGGGTAATAGATGGATGCACCCGATATAATTAACGATGGGTGATGGAAGTAGTAGGTCCACCTATCACTCAACTCATTGACATCCTAGTTTAGATATCTTTAAATGCTCAACTTTTAAATTCCTATAAGCTCTAGTCGGCAATGAATGTAACGCCCCGAATTTGAAAACCCGAGTGTCACTACAATATGAACCACACAGTGTGTTCACTAGATTTAGCCTGAAAACAAATTTACAATCGGACCTTCCAATAAGAGCACGATAAAACATAGCCGGCCTTTAATTTGTAAAAAGTTGCATTAACCCATGTACTTATAAATCATGGAACGAAATAAGACAAATACCGATACAGTCTTACAGACTTAATCTCATTATCCTACACAATTCAACAACATATAAAACCATTAGTTAGCGTCCCAGAGGCAAAGTTGGAGCTCAAGAATCAAATCACACTTGTAAGCATCATCTAATCACATTAACTATCTATACAAGTGTCTTAGAAGTATAATGAAGGTTAAGAAAAAATTGGTACACTAAATCACTGAACTTGTAATCACATTAACTATCTATCCAGGTGTAAACGAATAATATAATCACTTAAAACGTATGAGTAATATTTTTAGATAATCATATATCGGAATAAATACTCTAAAACTCGAAAGCGGTGATAATGCTCATGATGATAATGATTATGATGATACAGAGATAATGCGATGTAATGAATGTATCTCTCATCTCTCGAAAACGCAAGGTAACGAAAGACTCTCAAATCCACATGTGCCCCTCCGACGTACTAATGGTTATAAAGATATGTAATTCCATCTCCCATTTACAATATCCACCTTCTTTCCCGGATCGATCTCTACTGATGCACCGTCTAAAATATGAATACATGTTTTTATATATGGAAGGGGCTCCCATCACGTCACATGATCATGAATGGGACATCACTCCCTCATCGAGGTCAACATGCCCATGATTGTACTAGCAGTTGTCAATTGTAAAATAGTTTAAAATCTTAAGTATTTAATTCTATAAAGCGATCTCCAAAAACACAAAAAAAGTCCAACTATACTCACGTGCAACGCGCCCTAACTTACAACACGGGTTTCTCAATATCATTCATCAACGTATTCAATTCAACACATCCTCATATCCAACTATCACACCATCATCACATCGCACAATACAATCATACACTCATATATAATACCGTATCATCCGCGCCCAAAACATCTATTTTCACAAGTCTAATGTGTATACTTATAGATCACTAACTCAAAACCAAATCAAACTCTTAGTCGACTCTTCTTAAAAGATCATATGCACAACTTCCTACCTAAGATACCACAACTATCAACCATATGGCCAAACCTAATAATTGATGACATATCATACACATGCTAAATTTCTTCAATTCTCATCACTAACAAGACAACTAACCAATCACATAACTTATCACAATCCTCATTATATCATATATTCTTCCATCACATGCGACCATCAACTTATATCGTGCTCCATAACCGTCAACACCTTTTATCATCCATCCATACATCCATCTGTTTTATCGTTCATACTATCACATATGTCCTCATATCTAGACATTCAGAATAATCACAAATCACACTCTTGTCACTATAGTAACCACTATCCATAATCATTTCCCATCAATCTTTAACACTTCCCTAGTCACTACCATTAACAATTTAATAAAAAAATATTTTAAAAAAAATCTCCCAAATATAATATCCCAAATATATATACTAGTGGAGCCGCGCGCGCCTTGCGCCCACGTCGGGATTTTCTTTCGGTGCATATTTGCGGTGAATATAAGCTATAGTACAGTGGAATAAAAGTTTTGTAAAAGAAATCAAGTGCATAAATACAGAAACGATAAACTGAACATGCAAGGGTAGCTATATGTTGCAGACGCAAAATCAGAAAAATTATACAAATATTTACTATACATTACTTTGTCCCAAATACTTGAAAAGAAATGCTAATTTAAAATTGCAGAAGAATCAGTTCTATATATAGTGATCGGGTCTTTGATGGGCCCGACCTGCATAAGAGTCGTTTATGGTCCACAATCTCATGCTGCTCTAGAGAGGAAAGCCGCAAACTCTTGCTTAATCAATAAGACAAATGATGACCTAATTTTTTTTGGTATGAAAGAGCGCAAGGCTCCCGCCAGATGGCTTTTATTAAAAGGAGAAGAGACGTGACAAATGATGACCTAATCTAACCCTCGGTAAATTACTATGTCATTTATGAGTTAAAGGTTGCTATGTTTAGTAATTAGAACTACACACCATTATCAATATTGTCAACAGTAAATGCAATTTTTACCCACAACAAATATTTTGTGAAGAATCCCCACAACATAAATTCGCCATTGTCGGCTCATATTGACATTAGGATTGAACGCAAACTGAATGTTTTATCTCTGTTATCATACTTCAAGGATTACATCAACATATTTAAGGATTAAATTCAAATAACGTAATAACCTATTCCGTTTGAAGAACGAATATTAAAAACAATGTTTTCAAAACATTCCTTTAGGCTTTATCCTTTGTAATCCGGTCCAAGATTACATCAAGGCAACATCAAAATTAGGGTAGCAATTGGAGAAATAGATATTTCAGTTGATTTCCTCAATTACAGCCAAGACTTTGTATCTAAAGTTCAAAACTTAGTTTTAAGTAACGAACGGTAAAGAATGAATATTTTCATTGAGAATAAATAAAAAAATAACAGTTGATTATATGCACATACATAAAAAGTAACATTTGATTATATGCTCCCATATTCGACCCTATACAGGAGAATATACACACCGACACATAAATATGTAGACGTAAATTCAACACGTCTAACGGTATAGGGGTCTTTCCCGAACCCAATTGAGTAGGTGAGTAGCCAACATTGAGCCTCTCTGAGCTATTTCCTGTCCCATCTGGGCATATCAAAACACACTCGCCATGTTCGTTAATATGACATTAAAGAAAATTTTCTATCTCAAATAAAGGAGTGCATTTACTTAACTTCATGACGGATCACTCTTCCTCCTTCAACATCAAGCTTATGAGAGATATCATGTCTATGTTTCTTCCCACGAATTTGTAGTGTTGCTTGTTATCAATCAAAATTTACACAACATAAAGTAGGCATTTCTCAATATTTGTATCTAGTTGAAAATTTTAGATGTGACAAAGACAAGTGTGGAAACTCGGTGATAAACGGAATATGAACGGGGAAGTCAATTTGAACATTTACAGGATTAATATCCAAAAGAGCAAACTAATCGAGCAGGATCGACAAGAGACGAAGCTTATCTTCCGCTTAAGTGTCCTCGCAATTGCTAACGTTGACAAGGAAGAAGGTGAAGTGTAGATGAACACCTCAAGAACAAGTTCTTAAATTAATTTAACTTAATCCTTTTTCATTTTCTTCATTTATTCTTAATTTGTAATTTGAAAACTATGGAGGTAAGGTAGGAAGATCAATGACAGCTTACTGGTTCACGTCTGGGAATTTGAAAAGCAGGGAGAAGAACTTGTCTAACACAAATTGAAGCGCTTTTTAACTTAATCGAGGCTCGTTTTGCTGGAATTTCGGCACACTCGATCAGGGTTCATCTCACTTCTTTCATTGTCTGGATGAACTGCAATTGCAAAGCCAGTAGCACAGACCTGAATCAATCAATTGTTTTGTCAGTGTAAACATTGGAAAATCAAGAGAGACAAAATATTGATTAGCTTAGCTGCAACTATACATGGCACTTCAGAATGAACTGACCTATGTCAAAGGTAAAATTAGACAATGACAGATATTTTGTAAATATCATATTTTGTGCAGTGCAAAAGTCCCCATTGTAATTTTGTACATCAACTTCTTCTATAAAGATCATATTATTGATCATGTCTCAACAAACTTAGACCCCACATTTCTTAGAAATGTAAAACCGTGAGTAGAATAAAAAACTTAGGGGATTCTCTTATGCCAATAAAAATGGATGAATTTTAATATGAAAATTGAAACAAATAGCTAAGATGTAACTTCTAATTAAGTGAACACCAACAAATTCAACTATTTTCATTCATTGCAATCTCAATAAAATTTTAGAGATCATATTACAACCCAAAAATGAAGACAAATTAAGAGTCACTTGAACAGATGAAGCAAACAGTGAGGAACCATGATGCTAATCTAACCCAAGCTTAAATATTCAGTGCAACCCACTCAAGCAATGATAATCATAGTATACTAATCTAACCCAAGGTTAAATATTTAGTGCAACCCACTCAAGCAATGATAATCATAGTATACCTCGAATCTTAGCCTCAATCTCCTTTTCTGTCATTTGTTCCTCATTGATTTGATTAGGCGATGGCAGAATGATCTCAAATAAATACAAATATCGAGAGGTCTCCACTTCGCTACATTCAAACATCGCTATTTTCTTTAGCTGCAAGAAACATAAGATTCATTAAGATAAGCGATTTGCGTATAAGAAATCAAAAACTGCGGCATCCATATATCTAACCAAACTTTTCCTTATGGTAATTTAAAGATCTGGATTCATCATAAGGTCACTCAATTGAGCATTTTATTGGTAAATAAAAATGTATAAAATAGTTCATTCCAACCATCCAGAACACTAGGAATACACCAATGACTACAATCCATGAAGAATTTAGCACCCCCTACATACAACGATTGGTGACCGTTTTTCCTTAATCGGGTTAGTAAAGCGATATCTAGCAAGTAAAGTGGATGTTTCGTTTTACTAATTACATCCTACAACATCTCTGCTCTTGGGTTTCAATCCTCTTTGATAGACTCACCCTTCAACTAGACTCGTCTTCCCACGACACGTTCCATTCGCTTCACCTCATTCTCGCCCACTGTCAAGTTTATCCGAGACATAAAAAGGAAGACTTAGATCTTTGATGCTATGTATTAGGAATAATCACTTACTCTAAATGTGAAGGTGAGACTCCTTCAAAGAAAACTTTGATCTTTGAAACATAAATGTTGGAGTCAATCCAATTTGCCCATGTTGTCATCCCGATATTGTAGGCTTTTAAGAAACTCATGTTCTTATCAAGCTTTTCATCCACTTCATAGTACACATTTCTGTAGTAATTACATGATCAACTTATTCTTTACCTCATGAGATTCAGAGAACAAAATATATTGGATAGAAAGCTACATAGAAAACATGTGAGTTCATCAATGGTATGAGTTGAAGATCAACACATCAACATCTAGCCACATATTTCGTCTACTGATAGAACTCAGCTTCAAGACAACACCAAATTTCTCCATTTTGTTCACATATAGTAACAATCCATCCTTCAGCACCATCACTAAAACTCCATACTCCTGTATTAACAAGTATGCAGAGAATTCAATAGTGTAGAAGTATTAACAAGTATTTAGAGAATTCAATAGTGTAGGATCAAAACAGTAACAATTTAAGCCAGTAGATATTTGTTCATCAACTGTTTGATCATTATCAGTCCAAAAAACAAAATTAAATCGGAATTTATAGCTCAATCTACTGAAGTGAACTTATGATTAGATACTAATCGGAATTTGAAACCCCAAATCAAGGCCTTTTTAAGGATTGTCGAATTTATAGAAAATGGGAGTGTGGAAAGGGAGCGTCTTTGATTGTAAGTGAGTGAGCATTGGGGCGTGAAATGAAGTTGATTCCAAATTCCCCAAACAAATTTGAAGAGCCAAGGTGAGAAAATCAAAATATAAGAAAACCCAAAAAGGAAATTATACCTGCAGAAGCGTGGTTTCTTCAAAGTTCACGGGTTACAAAAATGAAGGAAAAGAGGAAGAAGGCAATGGATGGTGAGATTGGACTCAATTAAAATAGAAAAACCCAAACAAAAAATGAGGACCATAAACAAGCAGAGGACCTACAACATCAACATGAATCCGATGAAGAAGGTGATAGATCCACAGAATGTCAAAGCCATGACGATCCCAAGGATAAGAGCGTATAGAGAGAGGGAGAAGCAACAAACACGCATCGTCAACTCCAGTTGCTCGATTAGAAGAGCATCAAACTTGAGTAAAATGGAAAAAAAAATTAGAATCAGTTTGTTAGAAGAATATCCCAAAGACAACAATTATGTGTGACAGACCTTGTGGGTGTCAATGCACGGACGGAAACGGACCGCGCAATGAATCGATAGGCGGTGAGAGGAGAGATGACGTTGAGTTCTGATTTTTAATTGCGCAAAAGTAGCGCCCGGAGTCCCGCAGATTCGGGGGTGTTACACATTGGATCTCGACTCGAACAAGGCATGTAAATGGGATATGAAGATGGCTTCCAATTTCTTATTGCGCAAAACGAGGGCCGCTCTGTTAACAATGTTGCACTGTTTATGGAACGTGCACCATATATGTTTCACCTCGGTAAATACTACACCCAGTGCGCTTATAAGACTTAACTCACGATCGATGGCAATCACCTCCGGAGTCTTTCCGTATAGCAAATAACGGACCCTCCTCAAAGCCCACTTGTAGCGATCTCTATTCTCTTGTGCCATGAATACAAAAGCAATTGCGTATGTCTTCTTTGTGCTAGTGATGCCTACGATCTTCAATAATGGCATATTGTATCTAAAAGTAATAAAAAGCAACGATTAAGTTCAAATTTTTTAGGAAAATATTATTGTGTGTAGGAAATAAAGTATAGTAAATATGCAACTTCACTAGAATCTTACTTGTTGGTCTTATATGTCGAGTCCATCACAATAACATAGGAAAATATGCTGAGCAAATGCCTCGAGTCGGGATGTGAGATAAAGAAATCAATCACCTCATCAGAATCCGGACTTCTCCTAGTGTTCACATAATATCCACGTTCTGTCAACTTTTGAAGTGCTTGTTGTAATGACCCTCTTCCTTCGGCTTGTTCCAATCTAATCTTCAAACCGATGTTGTAAACTTGCCGGATGGAGGTCACATTGTCAAGATCCTCTAGTTGCACGGAATATAAAATATGTCTCGGTTTTAACCCAAAACTCAATTCACGTTCCACCTTCCGGCTCTACTTGGGAGTCAAGCGTACTACATTTGCATGACCCCTTAACACCGAGGGAATTATGTGGTTGTGGATGCCACATACAACCCTCACTATCCACTTTTCCTCTTCAATTTGCGTTCCATTAAGTTGAAACAAGCACATACACTTCTTCGAGTTTTTTTTCCGGCTTGAACTTGAAACATGGTCGGGATCAACATCTTTTTCTTTTCTAGGTTCTCCGTGTCTATCACAAGCCAATTCTAAGATACGAAAACCCCTTCTATCCAACCATGATTTTTTTTAATGACTAACACAATATTCATTGCGTTTGCCACATACCGAGTCCACCCCAATAAGTTGTCTCTATCCGTAAATAATCCGTGAAGCTCGAATTTTGATGAATAATCGGTACCGAGCTTACAAGAATATTCCATAAGATCCTAAATAAAATAACATAGAGTATTATTTGTACAATACACATATTATATTCTTAAATGTCTAAAGCTATTCCGACTAATTCTACAATTCTGATTCAATATTCTAACATTGTCTAACGTTATTCCAACTAATACTACAATTCCGATTATCTATTCTAACATTGACTAAAACTATTCCGACTAATGCTACAATTCCGATTATCTATTCTAACATTGTTTAAAAGTAAAATATAAATGAGTTTGTACACTTACTTCAAGTTGTGCGAGAATTTCTTCCGGATCACTGTATTTATCAGTTTCGAACGGCATAATAGAGCTTTCACCATCGGATTCTACATCTTCTTCTTCGGAAAACGTCGACATTTTAACGAATTTCTTTCTTTATGTTATTGTGGTTTAGATGAATGTAATTGTAAAATGATGAGACATGTAATATATATAGGCTCGTAAAAATCCAACGGCTACATTTCAACGGTCACATTTTCAAACTCGTAACGGCAAGAAGGAGGCAGAGACGGACTCCGCTTCTGTAACGAGCGGCGTCTGCCCCAATAGTAAGTCTGTATCAAAGGTGACCCCAATAGTTGATGGTATATTAGTTACCAACCTAACACAAGCAATCAAAGATATGTATAAATGGAGTTAAATATTCTTCAAGGGAAGTTGAAAGAGTTGATAAGAATGCTTAGCAGTGCAAATATTCTTTGAGTGTTGGATTGCTGGGGTTTTTGGTGCATCAAGATGCACCATTACCTGAATATAAGTTATAATTTTATGGGTTCTATTAGAGTTTAAGATACATAATCATAAAACTTACTTTTTATATATGAAAAAAATCAAGAAGCCAGAGAGGTTGTTACTAAAGTATAAAAAAGTACAAAAATCATTGTAACACCCCAAATTTTCAAAACTCAGGGCGCTACCGATTAGAACCTCGCAATGGGTCCCGACCATAGTTTGACAACAATTTTACTAAATCTTACAACAAGACACAAATGTAAGTAAAACACTTTGAAAACTATAAAATATATTTGCATGAATGTATAACATGTGACAACCTTACAAGACGGAAATATCATAATATTGTGCATGAAAAAACTGAAAGACTCTCCCATTCCGATCTAAATGAGTACGTGGATCCGGCTGATCTTCCGCTCCGGATTTCTCTACAACTTCTTAAACTTACAAAGCATCTACAACATCGGATAAATCATTACTTAACAACCTATGTATTAGAAGTATGACACAAGCGCAAACATACACAATGCGGAAATGAAACGCATAGCATGCTCACACAATTTTTTTATTATCTTCATTAAGGTCATACACTCTTGATTCCAATTATACTTGTGGCACGAGAAGTTTAAGACTCTCGCCTCCGTCCCCGTATACCAACAGGAGTGGTTCGGCGCACCTCCCTGTATACCATGTGGAGTGGTACAATACTCTTCCCGTATAACATGTATGGACAAGTAGCGGAGCACCTCCCAGTCTCCCTCAAGAGCTCAACACATGAGGTCTCTGCTCGTTACTCCTTGAGCCAATACAACGTGTCATCCTAATCCAAGTTATCATAATATAAACACAAACAACAAATATCACTCATACATTAAACCAATATAACATTGCAGATAAGTAAGCCCAAAGAACTTATCTATTTCAAGTCAACGCCCACCAATAACAACACTCGTTCCACTACTCATATGACCTCAACTACCTCAAATAGACGAGTCTCATAATCACCATACTAACTATCCAAATTAGTCACCAACATTCAAGTCTCTAATATCCATACATAGCATAAAAACCTATCATCAATCAACTCAACAAAAGAAACAATCTACAAGCAGGTCCTCTAGATAATGAATTCAAATTGAAGTTTAGGATCACTTACATATCAGAGGTTAGAATGAAGGTCGATGTTGCGTATCAAAATCAAGTCGAGTCTCACTTCATATCCAATTGTGTCTCCAAGACGTAAGAGACCTAAACAAATCAACTACACAAGTTTTAGCTCCATTTACCAAAACTTGGCCATAAAATATAATTATAAATAGAGTAAATTACACAAAACCACCTACTATATATACCATTTTTCATATAACCACCCCTTATATTTTAATTTTCAATTAACCACCCATTAAACCTATTTCATTCTCAAAAGACCACCATTTAACTTACCATCAAAATCCGTTAAAGGGACCCATCGACTATCCACCTTCTTCTCGATTCTCCTTCTATCTTTCTGCATTCTCCATGTCCATCACCGACCATAGAAGCTCCGTCAAATTCCCTCCATGTCCATCACCGACCATAGAAGCTCCGTCAAATTCCAACGTTGTCAGATATTGAAACTACATCAAAAATTTTAATTTCTTAAATTTGGAAATTTAACACATGCCAATTGCCCACTGAACTTGATAATTTCTCATATCTAGATTTGCGATTTGAGCATAGATTTATTCGATTAATGCAGGATATCTATTTTCTACCATGTATACATCAATTTGTTTTATTTTCATCGATTAGTCTGAATGGAATGAAAACCCCAATTTCTTGTGCATAAAACTCTATGAAATCATGAGTTGTCTAATTTATTCAAAATCTAGTTAAATTGACTGAAACTGACTGTGTCCCATGTAGTAGCTATTAGATAACATTTAAATTGTTTGTTCTACGAGGATTAGCAATTTGTATTGGTTTGAGATTCATTATAGGTAATCTTATTTCATGGGACTTAAAACGGGTTGAAAGTTCCACAACCTTTTGATTTATGAGGACGTAGGCAGGTGGCAAGACCCATTGACAAGTGCCTTGGTGGAGTGGTTGGACTTGCTAGATGTCCATGGCAGCGAGTCTTTAAATTCGTCTAACCAATTTCTATTCTAAATTTAGAAACATAAATGAAGAATCATACCCTAATTCAAAAAATCAAACCTCGAAATTGATCATAAAATTCACGAGTAGAAGCATCAATATCTATAAGCAAGTCAACGATGAAAACTTGAGCCTCGACTCGGTCTAAAAGTAACCTTCGCAATTCAAAATTTGCGCATGACATAAGATGAAACGAACTTACCACTCACTTTCTATTCAAGTTTGTGGCCATATGTAGCTTTGATATCCCTCGTGAGTAGGGATGTAATATGAGACAAGCTACTCGGGCTCGGCTCGTCAAAAGCTCGGCTCGTCAAAAGCTCGGCTCGAGCTCGTTCATTTTCTAAACGAGCCAAGCATGAGCACGTTTTAAAGCTCGTATAATTTTTAGGCTCGGCTCGTTTATAAACAAGCCGATCTTGAGCATGTCAAAGCTCGGCTCGTTCGGGTAAAAGCTCGGCTCGTTCGGCTAAAATAACACTATAGGAGCATTATTTTAGCCGAGCTACTCGGGCTCGGCTCGTTAAAAGCTCGGCTCGAGCTCGTTCACTTTTTAAACGATTCAAGCTTGAGCACGTTTTAAAGCTCGTATAAATTTTAGGCTCGGCTCGGGTTCGACTCGTTTATAAACGAGCCGAGCTTGAGCATCGTATTACACCCCTACTCATGAGAGGGTTAAAATTTGAACTTTTGTGTCCAGTGATAGAAATGGAGAACGATGGAGAAACAGAGATGGAGAATCGAGAAGAAGATGAACAGTGGAGGGTCCTTTAAAGGATTTTGACTGTAGCGTTAATTGGTGTCTTTTCAGAAAGGAATATGTTTAATGGGTGGTTAATTGAAAATTAATATATAAGGGGTGATTATATGAAAAGTGGTATATATAGCAGGTGGTTTTGTGTAATTTACTCTTATAAATATATGGGCAAATTAGGTTAATAGGCTATTTTGAGATTATGTATTAGTAACTAGGCTTTTTTTATTTTTGATTAGTAAATGTACCCCAAACTCATATTTTTACTGTGAAACCTAACTCACCTACTCTCGCTTCTTATTCTCATTTGCCTTCTTCAACCACCGTCCCTCTCCTTCTCTCTATTCTTCAGATCTAGATCTGGATCTGAGGCGTTATGGCTTTTCTCATCCTCCGCTACCCTCCATTCATCTCCAGATCTCAATCGGGACAAGCTTCCTCTCCAGATCTTTATTGCTCCGCGTTGGAAGGAAGCTTCCTCCGCGCTCACCTCCATCGGTTGGACCGTCTTCCGGGTCTTTATTGCTCCATTGTAGTATCCGCCTAACCACAGAACCCTGATCCAAACTGTTTCTCACACAAGCAACAACAGGACCTTCTGGTATGTAATTTTTTACCCTTTCCATCTTTCTCCGTTTCATTGTCCTCTCTATAGTTTGACGGAGGTTGCTGAAAAAAGGGTGAGGAGGACAAGGAGGGATTCAGATTTAAGCTTGGGGTTGTTTGGTGGCCTAATCTTGTGCGAGTGACTCTGATTTGCTGAAAATGGGTA
Source organism: Fagopyrum esculentum (assembly GCA_033239045.1). Classification (NCBI taxonomy): domain Eukaryota; kingdom Viridiplantae; phylum Streptophyta; class Magnoliopsida; order Caryophyllales; family Polygonaceae; genus Fagopyrum; species Fagopyrum esculentum. The sequence goes on from BSUD01000005.1 coordinate 52,802,526, forward strand.
CAAAAGGGAGGCTAGTTGACCAAGAATGCAGCCTTCACTGTAGTTGTTGGTAGCAGATTTTAGCTCTGTGGCATTGAATACTTTTTGGGACTCGTCGTTTCCTTGATTTGTGTCAAGTTGTTGCTTCAACAAGCCTCCATTTTGCTCAAATAATTTCTCTCATTTTCAATATCTTCCTCTTCCTAAAAGTAAAATATATCCAACTTATGCAGATAAATACTAATAATAATCCAATGCTCGTTCCTGCTAGTACATTGAGTACATCTTTTATATGTTAGCAAAAGTAGCAAAGCCTTTGATATATGTTCTTTTTCTAATCTTATTGTTTTATATGTAATATATGATGAGCAGATCACAAAATATATGAAAGCATTAAGTTAACATAATGTTCTTCAAGAAAAGCCTTACCTAAGCCAATTTTCACGGCTAACTGTGTATTCTTGTCTGTAGCGAATAAGGAGCACATGTAGTTCCATTGATTGGAGCAGCACATTCATCAACATCTGATGAAGAAAACTAATGATTCTCCATTCATGTATATAAGCTTATTTAAATTGAAGATATATATGTACCTGAGCAACCTGGACTCGGATAGGGATTTCCATCATATCCCGGGAGGCAACTGCAACGATATTCTCCAGATTCAAGGTCCACGTCAGTACAATTGGTATTCTGCTGACAAGCATAACTAGACAAGTTTTCACTTGATTCTCATGTTAAAACCAGAGAGATTGGTGTGGAGATCCAAGGTCCCTCAGCTAAAACAAGAGAGATTGGTGTGGAGATAAAAAAAATGATTATATTCATTTTGATTCTCATGTTTTCACTTGATTCAATTTGATTTTCACGTTTTCACTTGATTCTCATGTTTTCAGTTGATCCAATTTGATTATCATGTTTTCAATCATTATAAGATATCAATATTCTTGAATTTTGAGTGGAAACATTGCAATCATTAATATTGCAAACACAACTGTTGATTTTCTGGTATAAATTTTGGTATGCAATTTTGGTATGCAATTCTGGTATGTAATTCTGGTATGTAATTTCGGTTGTAATTCTGGTATGTAATTCTGGTATGTAATTTCGGTTGTAATTCTGGTATGTAATTTCGGTTGTAATTCTGGTATGTAATTCTGGTATGTAATTTCAGTTGTAATTCTGGTATGAGATTTCAGTTGTAATTCTGGTAAGTAATTCGTACCAGAAAATTTTAAAAAAAGGCAAAAGAAAAAAAAATCAAAATAAAAGCTAGAAATGTCAAGAGCGTGTAACAGTAACAAAAACTTTAGATTCATTTGTAATTGTAATGTCTTTTTTTAATTGAAATAGAAGGGTTAATTATTTTAACCTACCATTAAATGAAATTGGTAAAAATTTATGGGGTACATTTACTAAATCATATTCTCAAAAAGGCCTAGTATATCAAATTCTCCCTAAATATATAGACCATTCCCGTGATCATAATTTTGGTCAAAATCTGTAATTAACTAAATTGGAGCAATTTGTGAACTTTCAAAAGTCTGGACCATTTCTGTAAATATAAATTCATAGTCATTTTCTGTAATTATCTATTCAGGGGCAGTTTTGCAATATCCAAAACTTAGGGCCATAAATGCAAATTAAAAATATGGGTGTTTTTCTGTAATTTACCCAAATATATGACAAACCCGGTTAGGGTTTCTTGACTGAAGCTCGACAAAGGCGGCAGGGCTCAGCAGCGGCGGCAGCAGCTTCCGGTTGCAGTTGTGGTGGACAACGGCGACCTAGGCGGCACCGCGACGATGGCTTCTTCCAGCAGAAACGAAGGCGGTGCAGTCCTGCCGGCTGAATCTGGCTCGGTAATGGCGATAGTTGCAGATCGGGCTTGCAGGAGACAAGCGCCAGCCCTGACGCGAGCGACAATCAACAGCGGCGGCTCTGATTTGGTTCGGTGGTGGCGAGCCCAGATCTAGCGGTGCTGGTTCCCTTCAGCGGCGGCGAGGCAACAGATCGAAACAGAGGTGGAGACAACTGTCTCGGGTCGGGATTGGAGGCAACAGGCGAGGCAACGACAAGTGTGACGGCAACCGGATTCAGCGGCCGACAACAGAGGCGGTGGAAGGGTGGTGCAAATCCAGGGTTGGGATCGGCGTTGACGAACTCGAACACAATTGTTGTTGACGATGGCCAGATCCGGAAGTGAGGTTTCAATTTTCCGGCAGTGAATAGTGTACCGGGAGAGAGAAAGTGAGAGGAAAGAAAATTAGGGTTTTTGGGACTCAAACAACATAAATCAACTCGTATTATCCTTTCTCAAAATTTCCAATAAAATTATAATTAATTTATCAATAAGTTAAAATACTAAATTTATTTTAAAATTAGATCGATTATGACAAATTCTTGACAAATTAGATATTACAATAATTGCCTCAAACATCGACTCTAGGTTGTGTGACAATCTGTGAGGGCTTAAACTCGCATGCGTTCGTAATGTTCTTACCGGAGTAAGATATACGGATCGAGATGGAATGAGTGAAACGGTCCAAAACATCACATGTGACTCTCCCTACAATGAGAGAATCTCTAGAGTTTGATATTGTTGTAGAGAGGCTAAGGATTATTTATTGTGTGTTTGTAGTTCTTGACATGACATGCACTTCAATTCTTATCTTGACACGAAAATAAAAAGTCAGTTTGGACTCCTACATTTACTGAAATTACAGAGTACTACCGTATTTTAAAGTTCTTCTAAAATTGAAGTTAGACTCGAGATGAAAGTGTTACATTTAAATGAGTTCGGTGTTACATATAAATGAAACGTTAAATTTGTGGAAATACAACATCTTTGTGAAGAGGAAGAGTTCGGTGTTACATATAAATGAAACGTTAAATTTGTGGAAATACAACATCTTTGTGAAGAGGAAAGGTTCCGCACGATTATAAGCAAACTGTCAATTCTATCGCTATATTATTTGAGGATGGAAGCTTATATTTTGGATTTTTGGCACATAATGTGTCCATATAGACATGCAAAACCTCACGTTATTTGACTCAACATACGTCGTCAATCTCACATCAAAAGAGAAGTAATATATACTTGCAATGGTAGCATTATCCCATCCTTGGAGAAAGTTAGAAATAGTGGCAACAAGAGCCACAAGTACTACTTCCTTCATCTTTGCAAAAATGGCAAAGGAACTCTAAGCTTTGGATGAAGCTACTCAATAATGAGCATCAATCAAATGATTAGAAGCTAATCGAACATAGATTGCTCACCATATATCCGAAAACCCAAATGCTAGATGAAGAGGAAACAAATGGCTTGGAGCTTCAAAAGATAATAGCTTATTTCATAGGATGATATAGTGGCAATATGAAAGATGTATGACCAAGCAATTGAAAATGGAAAGATGACCAAAAAAAAAAGAAAAAGAAAAGAAGGCAAACATGGAGGCAAGTTCATACCAAGTGCTCAAGAAATTTTATTAAGTTAACTTGGAAGTACCAATACTGCAACAAATAGTATCATATAAAGAGTCAAATTAGATAGAATTCTAACAGATAAAAACAAGCATAAACTGATATTCTTAATTTTATGCACAATGAAAAGTGTATAAAATTAAGAGACATACAAAGCCCTCTCAATCTTTGATATTTGAAAAGTAATCCTCTCAGTGACCAAAAAAGTAGTGGGCGCAGAAATAGCTTCATTCCCCTTGGTTTTAGTCACTAATAAGAAGCATGAAAATTGCAAACATCATAAGATCAGTAAAGTGAACATCTGTCATTTTTTCAAGTAAATCTTCAAGTTTGAACGACGTTAAAAGAGATACAAAACGAATTCAAGATTAGGATTGTAAACAAAGATGCAATCTCACAAAACTTAGAGCAAATCATCAAGTAAATAGCATAGTTATAAAGTAAGATCCAACTTCGAACCTGTAACCAGATCTTGACAAAATATTCATTATTCACCAAGTGCATAAAGAGATTAACATAAAAGCTAAAATTCAAAAGCAATGAAATAATGGAAAAACAAGTTAAAATTCAAATGTTATAATTGCCATGGGTCATTTCTAATAAATTAAAAATGATCAATTGGTCGTTTTATAATGTAACTTGGTAGTATTATAGCTATAAGTTAAAAAGTACATTGAACCAGCCTTCTTGTCTGTAACAATCTTGATCTATAATCACCTTTCATCTTCAGATATTGGTGTGTACTACATAGTAATCAAAGCAAATCAATTTGATTAAACGGCAGTAGCAAATAATTGGAGAAAGCAATAATCTTGTTTTAAATAGAGAAATTGATGAAGTTGGTATCTACAATAACCCCAAGGTTACATGGTGTTTGAGGAACAAATCTGATGACACATACGGCGTACACCATATAAAAACCAAAACTATTTTCATTATAAAACATACGCAAGGATAAACAATTTTGTTTTTAAATTCATAATTAAAGCTTACACATTGCTGGGAAGCTTCTCAAGGTCTTTGTTGGTGTTAACCTCTTGTTTATGTTTGAAAATTTAAAAAAGAAAAAGGATATTAGTACTATCAAGAACCATAAAACGCTGATTAAACGGCAGTAGCAAATAATTGGAGAAAGCAATAATCTTGTTTTAAATAGAGAAATTGATGAAGTTGGTATCTACAATAACCCCAAGGTTACATGGTGTTTGAGGAACAAATCTGATGACACATACGGCGTACACCATATAAAAACCAAAACTATTTTCATTATAAAACATACGCAAGGATAAACAATTTTGTTTTTAAATTCATAATTAAAGCTTACACATTGCTGGGAAGCTTCTCAAGGTCGATTTTGGTGTTAACCTCTTGTTTATGTCTAAAAATTTAAAAAAAAAAGGATATTAGTACTAAGAAATATCAAGAACCATAAAACGCTGAGTAAAAAAATATGAGAAATAGGATTTGTACTCTTTAAGAGTTCAAATATGAAAAAGTCGGAGGAGAAAACTCAGACGGGACAGGTCTTGATCAAGAAGTTGGGTGAAACTCACCGTTGCACATAGTAAAGGATCATTGGGACACATTGGAACTACTCCTAACTGCAAGAACTCTTGGCTAGAGTGTTTTCCATACATGTGAGTTACAAGAAAACTCAAACGGATTGATGAAAAAAATTTGCATTGAGTCCAGTACCTTATAAAGGAGCCAAGAGAAGTACAAGTTGCAAAAATTAACAAACCTCATGTTTAGAACAATTTGCTCAATTCAGTTAAAATTACAGATAAACTAATTGAAAATTCTGAGATTTCTAAACTTTTGATTTAGAAGTTCAAAATATGTAATATAGAAAATAAGATACATCAACATCAAAGAGTAGAGCGCATACCACTTCAATTTGTCCATTAGCATATTCTAAGTTCTTCCGCATTTGCTTGTTATTTCTTATCAGTTTTCCTACCTATAAAATTAGAGAAATTAAGTAAGATTAACTAACAAAGAAACAGAAATAATTATGCAAGGAAACACAACCTTCTTTTGAGAGGTTATATACATGCTCCTATAATTTAGTTTTAGTTTACCCATGTTGGTTCTTTCATCGGGATAGGGGTTGTAGTTTAGCCATGTTGGTTCTTTCATCAATCATGCACACAAAATTAGCAAGTTTCAGATAAATGGTTGCAAAGCAATAAGAAATACTGTCAAATTAAAAATTATTTTTAAAACCAAAATCAAAATAAGGTAAAAAGGGAGTTTGAATTGCATGTGAAGTTCCAATCCATGTGAAATCACACCTAGATCACAGAACAACAAATAAAAACCCATCAAAAGAGGGGGGAAAATGACAAATTACCAGGTCTTTTGGGTGGTGAGCTTGTAAACAAGGAATATGATACCAGCAGCATGAATAGCTTCAGAAGCAACAAACAAATATTTAATTACCACTTATAAACCTACAAATTTGTAATTATCATATGAAAAGAGCAAAATACGAAAGTATAAAGAAACCTAAACCATTATGATTCTTAATGGTTGGATTTTTCAATGCTTGCGTATGATAGTGAGAAAAGTCTCATCTTGCAAAATAGAGGATATGAAAAGTCCTATCTTGCAAAATAGAGGATATGAATTTGGTTAAGTGGAAGATATGATATCACCAATTTGAGTACTACAGCAAAATACAAAGACGGAGCCAAAATCAACATGTTTCATCTAAGTAAAACTCCATCATGATTTTTTGAGCCAATGTATGTTCTCAAAAGATTGCAATGACTATACATATCCAACTTACTCAAAGCGCGTTCCATCCATACTCATCGCAAGCTCAAATATTTCTTCACATGTTGCCTCAACAACACCAAAAACTTTCATGGATCTACTGCAGCTTCTTGGCTGCCAAAAAATAATTTTATGAGACAAGCGAGGCAAGACTTACAAAATAAAGCACTTCTGCGCGGAAAGAAAATATGAATGGAATAGCTTACAAGGTAATCCATATCAAAAAGCTCTTCAAAAATTTGGAGGCCTGTAGTTGTTTATGTTAGATTTGCACATGTACTACCAATCAAAATGTCCATTTACAATTCATAAATCATATACATAATCAACTTTGAAGCATGGAATACCATTTTGGTCCTGAACAAGACGCCAATGCTTCCCAGAGAAAGCTTGATTGTTGGTATTATGGTATGATAATTCTGAACAAGACGCCATTTACAATTCATACATCATATACAATCAAGATTTAATGAGTATTGTCATTCAATAGAACATATCATAGAACTTCTCACTGATATACAACAGGGCAATCAGTTCCCCTAACCATTTCCAACCGTTGTTCTCCGCAAAATATTTGAGCCATCATCTTCATCTTCTTGTATGCTAAACCTGAGATAATTGTTTGATGCCTTAGATAGCACAAAAGTTGAAATGGTAAGGTTTATTTGTGGATGCCGTAAAAACTTTCCCAAATAGTTTTCAATTCAATACTACCAGAAGGAGGGGAGAAAATCCATCTACCTCCTTACAGAATTGAAGACTTTTTTAACTGATCAGCTCTAGCTAGCCCTAATACGATAGAGGAAGGAAAAACTGTAATTTATCCCTTTCTCTTTTCCACTATTTTTTGGCTAACTTTCAAGGCACTGTTCTAGAGAATGAATATCTAACCAAATAAATAATACGAGAAGTATCAGCAAAAGAAACAAAAGGGATAATCCTCAAACAAATATGATCTCAAATCAGAAGACCTCCTTTATCCTTGAATGAAGGGTGAAGAACCGGTAGGTGATATGAATAAGATAAATAATACTCTAGAAGAGGGGTTGAATAGAGTATGAAAACTTTTCGCAAACCAAATCTCAAGTCCTTGAAACTACTTTCAAGGGTCTTAATGTCAATATGTGTTTCTAGTGAAACTTTGATTTCAAGGGCTTTGAAACTCTATTTCAAGGGCCTTGACTTCTTGCTCCTGCAAAACAAAGTTAGTCACAGTAAAGTATATATGGTGCGGAATTGAAAAGATTGACACGAGGATATGTTTACGAAGTTCGGCTCTAAATAGCCTACTCTCCCTCTCAGGGTATATCCGTAGGATCTAACTATCTATTATCAGCTTCAAAGAGTCCTAGATACAAACTAGAAGAAATCCCCTTCTTCTCTCGCTATAGCCAATGCTACGATCTAGCTCCAACTCTTAACCTAGCTATAATAGCCTAGTTACTTCGCAGAGTAACACACTCTAGTATAACACTATTTAGATCTTCCAATGGAGATCTAGCGTTTTCTCTCTCTATAGGGATAAAGCTTTTGCGTGAAATGAGAGAAAGAAAAACAACGAAAGAAGATGATTCAGTTTTTCGAGGATGCAAAGATGTTTTCCTGTGTAAACTTGTGTATTTTCTTCTTCGACCATCATCTTCATTTATATCTTCTATGGAACGATCTTCTAGTCGTTGTAGAGATGACCGTTTGAGAATCAATCTTCTTTTCCATGAAGATCGTAAGGTAGACGTTACAAGTCTTCAACCCCTACGAACATGTTGAGTCTTTTACTCCTTAATCTTCTCGTCTTTTGTTGGATAAGAGAGAATATATTTTCACCTTTTTTCTGGTTTAGAAAATCTTCTAGAAAATATTCTCTATTCTTTGGTTGAGAACTTCCTTCGGCTGACAAAATCCTTGGTTGATGAGATCTTCTTGTTACAGAATCTTCAACGAAGATCTTCAATTTATTTGAATCCTTGTTCCGTGCACCTTAGAGTCCAAGGCCCTTGATCTCGTCCTTTCGAACTTCTTCTTGAATCCAACTTCAAGGCCCTTGACATGTAGATATACAACCTGCACTGAATTCAAACCAACCAAATATCTAGAAATATAATCAAGTACATTGTTAGTATATCCAACTGCTATATTTGTGTGAAGTCTTCCATCATCAACACCTGTAAACCATTTTAATCAAGGTGGAGTTTTCAATCTCCCTCTTGATGGAAGACAACACAAATTCTCGTACCTGCATTTGTTAGTTTAGCAAAGCATATGAAATCTCAAAACTAAAAATGCAGAATGTAGTATATCGAAATGTCGGATCATATTTCTCCCCCTTTGTCTTTGAACAAGGGAGAAAAAGCAGTCAAACCAGGAAGTCTTAAAATATGATTACAGACCCAAAAACCAAATGTATTTCCAAACCAAAAAATATTTTTCAAAAACTCATGACATGCCGAGAGTCTTTAGTCTTCCTTTTACCATTTGGAGGAACTTCCTTTTCCACAATAGTCTCGTAGACACATATCTCTCCATCGATCCTTTGCATCAGCAAGATCATGTTCTTTGAGAGATAAGTCAGTTCCTCTTTATGTAGACCCCTTTGGATACTTCTTGACGACTCCAAATTCTTCGATTGTCAAGATATCTGGATCTTCTGGCATTGGCTGACGGATGGATTTATCTTTGACAACCTTATGACATTGATTCATCACTTTCTCAACATCCTTATGGGTTTCCTGTCCATCCTCCTCTGATATTGGTTTGATATTACTGGCAGCTGTTAAAGTCATAGCACTTACACGAAATAACTGGTTAATCTTCTGGTTTAGAATTCCCAGCAGATCTTGAGCTTTATCCATCTGATCAGTCATTGACACTTTAAACTCTATACAGTTAGAAGTTAATGAAATCAACAACTCTTCCATAAAATTCAGTCGCTGCTGTGTAGTAAAATTCCATTATGGCTTCTCCATTAATACCCACACAATACTAAAGGCCACTTTAGTCTTTTTAATTCCTATTGTCTCAAAGAAAGTTTCATCTAATCCTCCATGATACAGATGCATCCCCTCATCAGAGAAATCTACTGAAAACCGTCTGAATATTTTGGGAAGCAAATTCCCATAAGGTAGGTGACTAGTACTTGGAGAATTAATAACATTCATTATGTGTGACAATAGGATTTCAAGCAAATTTACTTTCAACCCATTTATCACATTGTATGTTAGAATTAACACAACATTGGGTTTGAGTCTTCTGAAGCGTCATATAGAGGGATTCCAAAAATATCTGCTATAATTTCAGAAGTGAGGGTGATTTTCTTACCTTTGATAACCGAGTTTAGAATCCACTCCCCTCTCTCACGCCTTGCCGTTAAATTGGCATAGAACAATCTTGTCAGTCGAGGATAAGATGATTCTCCTGGATTCAACATGATCCATATAGAGCTCGCTTGGAGCGCTTCAAGCCCTGGCATTGACGAGCAAGTAAACAGTTCACAGTGTACCTCCTCACACATGCATTGATGGCGGTCATCATACTCCATGACCCACTTCTTAGCAACTATCGGGTTGGCAAACCAATTTGATGGAAGCCCAGTTCTGGCAAAAATATCAGCATCGCTTGAAAATCCCGAAGAACTTGAACTTGACCCCGAGTCGGAACTTGAGTCAGAGTCGGACGACACTTGAACGACCCTCTGTCGTTTTGGAACTGAAGATGTTGCTTCGTTGACTGAAGATCTCTTGGGAGCCATTTGAGAAATTTTGAGAAAACGACGAAGAAGGTTTTGGAAAATCGGAAGAGTAAAGCACCGTTCTTTCAAAAGAAAAGGGAAGTGGAAGAAAGAAAGTGGGAAGAGAAGAGGTATTTATGGGAAGAAGTCTAATCAACGTAAGATCAAAAGATTTTTAAGATCTTGAGTGATAAAAATTCCTGCCATAAATTTTGGTAACCTCTTTTCAAAATCCTTTGAATCTGAAAATAAAACTTTTTGAAATCCCTTTTAAATATTAAAAATTAGATAATTCAATATCTAAAAGATATGAATTTCTAATTGATCCATTTTATTTATGTACCCTTTGAAATATGTTTGAAGGCCCCTTAAATTTTATTTCAAGGCCCTTGAAAACATCAATTGGGTTGCATGCATAGGAACGATTAAAACTCGTTTGCTCCCCCTATGTTAATGCTTCCTTATTCAACATACCAAGCTCCAATCTAATAAAATTAAATTGTTCCTCAGGAAAAGGCTTGGTAAAGATATCTACAAGCTGCAAGTTAGTTGAGATAAAATAAATCGAAACATCACATTTCTCAACATGATCATGTATGAAGTGATGCCTTACATCAATATGCTTAGTCCTTGAATGCTGCACAGGATTTTTGGTTATAGAAATAGCGCTAGTATTATCACATTTTATAGGAATACCTTTCAAGTCAAAGTCAAGGTCACGAAGTTGTTGAGCAATCCAAAGAATTTGAGCACAACAAGCTCCTGCAGCTATGTATTCAGCTTCGGATGTGGATAGGGCAACATAATTTTGCTTCTTGGAGTGCCAACTGATTAGGGATGACCCTAAGACTTGACAACATCCACAGGTACTTTTTCTATCAACCTTATAACCTGCAAATTCTGCATCTGAATATCCAACAAGATGAAACGAGCTTTGACGTGGGTACCATAACCCTAGATCCTTAGTGCATTTGAGATACCGAAAAATTCTTTTTACAGCTATCAAGTACGACTCTTTAGGATCAGCTTGAAATCTTGCACACATGCACACGCTAAACATAATGTCAAGACGACTAGCAGTTAGATACAACAATGAACTGATCATACCTCGATACTCCTTTTGTACTACACTTTTGCCATTCTTGTCATGATCTAGCGAAAGTATTGAACTCATAGGAGTCTTTGCAACCTTAGATTGATCCATTTTGTACTTTTTAAGCAAGTCTTTAGTATACTTGCTTTGATTGAGAAAAATTCATTTCTTTGTTTGTGTAACTTGGAGTCCAAGAAAGAAATTTAGCTTTCCCATTAAGCTCATCTCAAATTCCCTGGACATAATATCTGAAAACTTCTTGCAAAGGGAATCATTAGTAGCACCGAATAATATATCATCAACATAGATTTGTACTACTAAAATGTCGTTGCCTCTAGTTTTGATAAACAATGTTTTATCAATCAAACCTCTTTTGAAATTGTTTTTAAGAAGATATTTAGACAATCTTTCATACCAAGCTCGAGGAGCTTGCTTAAGACCGTAAAGAGCTTTATCTAATTTAAAAACATGATCCGGAAATTCATCATTTTCAAAATCAAGAGGTTGAGCAACGTAGACTTCTTCTTCTAAGAAGCCGTTTAGAAAAGCACATTTTACATCCATTTGAAAAAGTTTTATGCTCATGAAAGATGCAAATGCAAGTAACATACGTATGGCTTCTAACCTGCCAACAGGAGCAAAAGTCTCCTCATAATCAATACATTCTTCTTGGTTATAGCCTTGTGCTACAAGTCGTGCTTTGTTTCGTATGACTTTGCCACTTTCATCCAATTTGTTTCGAAAAACCCATTTCGTACCAATAATTGATTGATACTTTGGTCTTGAAGTAAGAGTACATACCTTATTCCTCTCAAATTCATTTAATTTATTTTGCATGGCAATGATCCAGTCTGGTTCTTGAAGAGCTTGAATGTAGTTGTTTGGCTCGACAAGTGGTACAAAAGCGGAGAAGGCACACAAATTATTTACTTTAGATCTAGTTTGAACTCCAGCATTTGGATCTGAGATCACATTCTCTTGTGGATGATACCAGGAGTGTTGAACTTATCTTCTTTTGACAGATGATGTAGATCCAGAAGGTTGAGCTGTATATGTCTGACTCGATTCAAGTACCGTTTGTGTATTACCTAATTGTTCCAATCTCAAGGCCTTGAAGTTGGGTTTCAAGCCCTTGAAGTGGAGTTTTGTTGTCACAGTTTCCAGTTTCAAGGTCTTGAAGGTGTTTTTAAGGTCTTGAGGATTTTCTTTGATATCTTGAATCTTTTCTTGCATATTCTTGTCTTGATCTTTAGGATCTTCCTCTTCATCCGAAATGTGATCTTCTCTTTGATTCAGATTTAAATCTTGTGTACATGTCTTACATAGGTCATCAACCTTGAAGTTTAGGTTTGGCAAACCACATACCAAATCTTTTGTAAGTAGCTTCTGCATGGTGTGCATGCTTACGTGGCCTTGGATCATCAGTCAAGGCCTTTAGACATTTTAGCTTAGTTCCTGCAACTTGGTTAGTACTCAAAGAATAAACATTATTACACCTAGGAGCAGTAAGCAATACTTCTCATGTCTTTATGTCTTGAACTTCACATTTTTCTGAATCAAACATGACTTTATTGTCTTTATCACAAATTTGAGAAATACTTAGCAGATTATATTTCAAGCCATCAACTAAATAAACATCATCAATAAAGTTGGATGAATTATATCAAATTTTACCAATGCCAATTATGTCACACTTTCCTTTATCACCAAGAGTAATAGTTCCAGATGATTGCTTTTTTAAATTTGAGAATAAAGAACTCTTTCCACTCATGTGTCTTGAGCAACCACTATCTAATATCCATTTGTGCTCCTTTACCTTGGTGATATCCTGCAAAACAGCCAACATCAACCTTTTCGGGTCGACCAAATGGCATATTTTGGTTCATACTAAGGTTCGATCATGTTTGGTGGTCTAGTACCTTTAGAAACCCAGATTTGTTTCACCTGTTTCCTTAAACATAAAGGATATGTGTTTTTGATGATATAAGAATATTTTCTTCTATAAGGACATGTAGATTTAACATGACCCTTTTTACAATAATAGAAGCAGGTAGGCATATGAATGCTTCCTTTGGCCATAACAAAAGTGGTGGTAGGTTTTGTAGGAAAGCTCCTATGATACCCTATACCATTTTTGTTAAGGGAAGATTGTTATTCACCCATCATTCTTTTCAGATTAGCTTTTGAACGAGTAAACTTAATGAGTGATGCCTTCTGGTCTTGACACATTAAATTTAGATCAACTTTCTCTTTCTCTAGGTCGATATAGTTTCGATGTAGAGAAGAGAGGTTGTCCTTGAGAATCAGGTTTTCTGATTCCAAGGCCTTGATATTGTCATCAAGTTCTTCCTTTTCCGTGTTAAGATTTTCAATCTCCACAGACATTTCACTCAATTGTTTATCTTGTTCATGAAGCTTTTCTTTGAAAGAATTTATCCTTATTCTATGTTCCTTATCACTTAAGATAATATCCTTAAGGAATTGTTTAAGGTCAATCTCAAGTTGAGATAAAATTGTACTTACCATATTGTCGATGTACAGATTTGAGTCATCTTCATGATCGGCCATAAGACACAAGTTTGCTTGTTCTTTTTCATCTTCTGATTCATTTGTTGATTCTGAATCACTCCATGAAGCAACCATAGCTTTCTTCTTTCGATCATTCTTCTTGAAGTTGGTCCTCTTCTTTTGTGGACAATCCTTCACTAGATGATTTGTTTCACCACATTCAAAACAAGTCAGTACTTTCGTTTTCTTATTAGAGTTAGGAAACTTATCTCGGGGTTTTGATGCTCGTGGAAATTCTCGGTTTGCAGATTGTTTCGTTATCTTGAGAATTCTTGATAGACCTTTAGAGATCATGGCGAGAGCATCTTCTTCATTATCATCATCACTATTTTCTTCATCAGAAGGTAACTCATCTCTTCTAGATTTTAATGCCAAATTTTTGGAGTTGGATGGAAGTTCTCCATCTTTTTCACCAAGAATCATCTCATGTGTGATGAGTTTTCCAAGTAGATTATCAAGAAGAAGAGTAGTGAGATTTTGAGCTTCTTCAATAGCAGTCATCTTTGGTCCCCACTTGGCTTTAGGTAAGCTTCTTAGAACCTTTCTCACTTTTTCTTCATTTGTGAAGGTCTTTCCAAGTGAGTCCAGATTGTTCACGATCTCAGTGAATCTAGTGAATATTTCTTTAACTAGTTCATTTGGATTCATCTTGAACAACTCGTATTGTCTGAGAAAGATGTTAATCTTTGTTTCCTTGACCTGACTTGTTCCTTCGTAAGTAACAACAAGCTTTCCCATATTTTTGTAGCACTTTTGCATGATGAGATGCAGTTGAATTCATTAGCATCTAATCCACAATAAAGTAGATTCATTGCCTTGTAATTCTTTGACACACTGTCCAGGTCAGCCTGTGTGAAGTCAAATACCTTCTTCGGGACTTGGACTCCTTCAACCGTTATCATTGGAACTTTTGGTCCATTTTGAATAATGCTCCAAAGCTCCATATCCTGGTCAATCATGAACATACGCATGAGTGATCTCCAATGAGCGAAGTTGTTGCCACAAAAAAGTGGTGGTCGAGATGAGGATCTTCCTTGAGCAAATCCACCATCACCTACAGGATTCATGATTAGTCTCACTGATGGTTAAATCAATAAACGTGAGTCTAGCTCTGATACCAATTGAAGAACCGGTAGGTGATATAAATAAGATAAATAATACTCTAGAAGAAGGGTTGAATAGAGTATGAAAACTTTTTGCAAACCAAATCTCAAGTCCTTGAAACTACTTTCAAGGGCCTTGATGTCAATATGTGCTTCTAGTGAAACTTTGATTTCAAGGGCTTTGAAAATCTATTTCAAGGGCCTTGACTTCTTGCTCCTGCAAAGCAAAGTTAGTCACACTAAAGTATATATGGTGCGGAATTGAAAAGATTGATACGAGGATATGTTTACGAAGTTCGGCTCTAAATAGTATACTCTCCGTCCCAGGGTATATTCGTATGATCTAACTATCTATTATCAGCTTCAAAGAGTCCTAGATACAAACTAGAAGAAATTCCCTTCTTCTCTCACTATAGTCAATGCTACGATCTAGCTCCAACTCTTAACCTAGCTATAATAGCCTAGTTACTTCGCAGAGTAACACACTCTAGTATAACACTATTTAGATCTTCCAATGGAGCTCTAGTGTTTTCTCTCTCTATGGGGATAAAGCTTTTGCGTGAAATGAGAGAAAGAAAAACAACGAAAGAAGATGATTCGGTTGTTCGAGAATGCAAAGATGTTTTCCTGTGTAAGCTTGTGTATTTTCTTCTTCGACCATCATCTTCATTTATATCTTCTATGGAAAGATCTTCTAGTCGTTGTAGAGATGACCGTTTGAGAATCAATCTTCTTTTCCATGAAGATCGTAAGGTAAACGTTGCAAGTCTTCAGCCCCTACGAACACGTTGAGTCTTTTACTCCTTGATCTTCTCGTCTTCTGTTGGATAAGAGAGAAGATATTTTTGCCATTTTGTGGTTTAGAAAATCTTCTAGAAAAGATTCTCTATTCTTCGGTTGAGATCTTCCTTCGGCTGACAAAATCCTTGGTTGATGAGATCTTCTTGTTACAGAATCTTCAACGAAAATCTTTAATTTATTTGAATCCTTGTTCCGTGCACCTTAGAGTCCAAGACCCTTGATCTCGTCCTTTTGAACTTCTTCTTAAATCCAACTTCAAGGCCCTTGACATGTAGATATACAACCTGCACTGAATTCAAACCAACCAAATATCTAGAAATATAATCAAGTACATTGTTAGTATATCCAACTGCTATATTTGTGTGAAGTCTTCCATCATCAACACCTGTAAACCATTTTAATCAATGTGGAGTTTTCAAAGGGGATCCAAAATCCAATTACAAAAGTCAACATCAAGCCATCCACGATTTAAATCATGATGCTGAAAAACAAGGACAAGAATAATTAGAGAAAATTAAAACAGATTAATGGAATTCGTACGGAATATGAAGTAGGAAAATACAATAACACTTACCCATCAAACTTGTTAGACAATAAGTGCAAGAACCAGGTAGTGTATCTCATTGCCTAATTTAAATAACTACTTAGACAGAAGGTTAGAGAAGGAGATTGAGAAGTGAAAGATGGTTCCGGCCTACCGTTGAAAATCAAGAAGAAATCACAGTAAGTGCAAGAACCCAGATCAATATATAAATTAATTAACAATGTATCTCATTCTATTCAATGATCCACAAAAGAAATACACCGGTGGAGCATCCTGATGGATTAAGTTATTTTATAGTCGTTGCCTACCTTTTGAGTAGAGCATCCTGATGGATTAACAAATATAGGTATATTGCAATTTGTAAACCTCAAAAGAAGACACCTTGTGAAAGATCATCATCAACATGCTAAAAGAATCTGCCGATTAGGTCTCCATAGAAAGTACCGAATTCCTGAGATTAACACGAAGAAATTCAATCAGTAAAAAAATCGAAATAAACTATACATTCTCCCTATGTATCTTCTTCGACGCAAGATTTTTTTCCCCGAAAGCACAAGGAAAAAAGTATGAAAAAAAGAAAAATCTTACAATTAGAAAAACAGTAACACATGAAGCAATTTTCCACCACCAAAAAACCCGCAATTTTGCAAAGCTTAATTCATGAGCCAAAATCAGCTCAAAGAAAGAGAATGAGTAAAATTGAAATAAAGAGCATATACTCTTTCAATTAGGAAGTCCGATTGTGGTGGAGATTGATGGATTGAAGACAAGATCGTACAAATGACGGATGAATAATAGGTTAAAGAAGCTCTAACTGTTGACCGCAATCTTTTTCTACAAAACGACAGAGTATAGAAGGACGAGAACAAATGGGAATGAGAAGAATAACGGCTATGAAGTCTGATGGATCATCCGCCTCCAACGACAAAGGAGGAGGAGGAAGAAACTGGAAGCGAATCCATGACTACAAATAGGTAAATCGGAGATCAATTCATCGAATTTGAAAACAGGAATCAACAAATTCAAAAACAAATAGCAGAAAATTGGTAACTAAAAAGATGGGGGTGTCACGAAGCGCGAAGACGGCGAACAATCAACTCAATTGTAGGATTGAGGAGGTTGAGGGAAAATAATCGATTCATGGGTTTGGATGTTCTAGAGAAGAAGACTGAAGGAATGGCGATAACTACGACTAAAAAAGGTGTTGAGGCGGTGTATTGTAAAACCGACAGGTGAAGGAAAAGTTACAAAGGCTGATGAGGTGGATTGAGACGGAGATTGCGACTGGAATCTCCGGGATCGACCGGCGGCGTTGAAGTCCTAGTGGCTCTCCATTTCCTGGGACATATAAATTTGCACTCTGGAGCGAGAAGTCAAATTAAGGCTCAATCCGGCGGCGTTGCGTTTGTGGGTATGGCAAGAGGAAGGCGGTTCCCGACATAAAAGAAGGTCTGGTGAGATTCGAAAGAGAGAGTAATCGGAAAACTAATGAAGCTGAGAAGGGAGCTTACTACAGAATACTAATCAAGATGAGAAAGTGAGCTTTGTTGGATGCAAGAGGAAGATACACGTAACGATCTTGCTGGAGGTCAAAGAAATATGATGTGTGTAAAAATAGCAGGACCTGAAGGTAAGCTGTCAAACAAATGAGGATGACATTGAAACGTAATTAATAAAAAAGAGTGAGGGTAAAACATGAAAATACAGAACGTAAGGGCAAATGTGAAATTTCCCTATTCATTTGGGGAACTCCCACATTTAGTATAGTAAGGATCTATATAGCAACCGCCAATTCATGTTGTAAGTTATATATAATATTATATAATTATATATATAACATTATATATAAAGTTTATCCAGATTATTTAATTGAAACGCGGTTATATTTTTCAGTCTCCAAACTTTATGAAACTGAAATATAAAATCTGGAATATTATCGGGATAATTATTCCATAACTTTCTCGTAAAATGGGCATTCCTAAGCCGCATTTCTTAACCGCTAAGAATCGGAGTAGCGACTATTTTGGGCGTTTGACCTTTTTATATTATTTCACATCTAGGACATATCCGATGTCCCGATCATTTCTCTCAACTGCAACCCTATCCCAAATGCTCCAAATAACACCGGTTGTTACATCAAATCCCTTAAAAACAAGTTTCGTCCGAAACTTGAACAAACACAAAATCCTCTCGGACCCATATGCAGAGGTATAAACACTCACTCTATCGGAGGTATAACATCTCCAAAACCTAACTCATCCCAAAGGCACGGAGGTAGAACATCTCCGGCAATCTAACCCCATCACAAAGACACAAAGGTAAAAACATCTCCGACATACCATAATCACAACAAAGACGTGGAGGAAGAACATCTCCAACAACTATAACCTCAACTAATGCATGGAGGAAGAACATCTCCAACAACTATACTACAACAATAGCGTGGAGGAAGAACATCTCCAACACTAGAATCATCACTAGAGCATGGAGGAAGAACATCTCCAACTAACTCATAACTCGATGGTATGGAGGTAGAACATCTCCATCTAGAGCCTCTCCAGCCATATAAATATCGCTCTTATCATAATAGTATGGAGGAAGAACCATCTCCAGCTACGCCACAACTCGTGCTAGCATGCACGATCTACTAAGATCACACATCATAATATAACACGAAAAAAATATCATATAATCACATAATCAAGTAATCACATCATCATATAACTCATCAATATAACTAAGACTCGCTCGGCAAGTCTATAGGTGTAGTTATCTCTGCATAAAACTCGGGATAGTTCCTCTAGATACTTTTCTCGATCTCCTATGTAGCCTCATTAGGTCCTCGTCTCGAACATTGTATCCGCAATATAGGAATGTCCTTCGACCGCAAGCGTCTCATACCTCGTTCTAGGACTGCAACAAGATGCTCAACAAACGTGTGGTCCGGCTCAACCACTAAATCCTCATAACTGATAATGTGTCTCGGATCTGGTATGTATTCCCTCAGTTGAGAGACATGAAATACGGGGTGAACACCCTCTAATCTAGGTGGAAAAACAAGACGGTATGCCACCTCACTGACTCGCTCCAAAATCTCAAAAGGGCCGACATATTGGGGACTCAACTTCCCCTTTATGCCAAAACGTTTGACGCCTCGCCGAAGATACTCTCAGCCAGACATGAGCTCCAACTCTGAACTCTAGAGGCCGACACCTCTTGTCTGCATACGACTTATGATGATTCTGTGCAGCCAGCATCCTGATCAATGCCGCACGGGGAATATCATCCTGAATTTTCTCAGGCACTATACCATTGATACTGCTAGGCTCATCCCAACATAACGGTGTACGACATCTCCGTCCATACAGTGCCTCATATGGGGCCATCCGAATTGATGCATGCCAGCTGTTGTTGTACGAGAACACAACCAATGGGAGGTGATCTAACCATCCCTGTCCCTAGTCCAACACACAAGCTCGCAACATGTCCTCCAGCATTTGAATGGTCCTCTTTGACTAACCATCTGTCTGAGGATGAAACATGGTCGTGAAGTGCAAACTCGTCCCTAGGGCAATCTGAATATGTTGCTAGAACCTCGAGGTAAATCGTCCATCTAGATTTGAGACGATTGTCCTCGGCACACCATGAAGTCTCACTATATGTCTAGTGAACTCCTCAGCTAATCAACTCACTGACCACATTTCCCTGATAGGAATAGACCGTGACGTCTTCGTTAGTTTGTCAACTACAACCCAGATAGCATCAAAACTCCTGCTCGGCCTCAATCTTGTCACAAAGTCTATGGAAATGTCCTCCCACTTCCACTGCGGTACTAGCAGTGGGTGAAGCTCTCCTCCTGGTCTGCAATGCCTTATCTTGACCTGCTGGTAGGTCGCACACTGAGCTACAAATATGGCTACATCGGGCTTTATCCCTCCCCATAAATATGAATGTCTCACATCCTGATACATCTTACTCACATCTGGGTGCACCGAGTAAGGTGTGGAGTGAGCCTCCTATAAGATCCTATGTCTCAGATCCGCATCAGCGGGTACACAGACGCGGTCGCGGCATCTCATCACTCCATTTGCTCCTATGGAGAATTACGGTGCCTCACCACGAGACATCCTATCTCGTATCGTCGTCAGCGTCGGGCAGTCCCTTGCTTTTGTTAGATCTCTCCCAACAGATCAGGTAGAACCTTTAAGGTACTCAACTAGGCATCCTCGTTAAGAAACTGGATATTCATCCCTAGTCATGCCATATCTCTCTGCAATTGAGGCTGAACTGTCAGTCACGTAATCGCCTTCTCTCGAGGCGTCTTCCTGCTAAGGGCATCGGCGATCACGTTTGCCTTCCCTGGGTAGTACAGTATCTCAAGGTCAAAGTCCTTGATTAACTCAAACCATCTACGCTGGCGGTTATTCAATTCCCGCTGCGTGAAAATATACTTCAGACTCTTATGATTCGTGAAGATCTAGCATGTAGCACCATACAGGTAATGTCTCCAAATCTTTAACGCATGAACGACCGCGGCCAACTCCATATCACGAGTCGGGTAGTTCTTATCATACGTCTTCAACTATCTAGACGCATATGCAATCACTCTACCACGCTGTATCAAAACACATCCCAAGCCTAGCTTGAATGCGTCACTGTAGACTACAAAGTCCTTTGTGCCCTCCGGTTGCGCTAAAATGGGAGCGGAAGTCATTCATCTCTTCAGGACCTCAAAACTCTGAGTACATGGCTCAGACCATAAAAACCGGGTAGTCTTCCCCAATAGGCTGGTAAGTGGACGGACAATCATAGAGAATCCCTCCACAAATCTACGGTAATAACCGGTTAAGCGAAGGAAGTTACGTACTTCCTTGACGTTCGTCGGCAAGATGATTTCTAATAATGAAACCAAAATGATTTCTAATAATGAAACCAAAAGAACATTGGTTCATTGAGTTTCTAGGGGCATCGAAGTTCAGTTTTCCTTCTCCGAGCTGCGTTTTTCTTGTTATTAGAATTTGCACTTTTCTTTGCTTAATCCCAATCATTAATTTGATTTAGAGCGAGGAGTTTTAGATTATGTGGGATCTTTAGTTTATTGAAAATATTTGATTTCTAGGCATCCAAATGTTCCACCAAATTACAACAAGCTTTCTGAATTCTGATGAACTGATCTTATCTCTAAGGCCAACCAAGATATCGATAATCTTCCAATTGTCTGTGTCGTACTTTTGTAGCATTGATGAAATACTCGGATTGTCAATTGTTTGCATCATGTATGGGCATTTAAAGAAGAGGTGTTTGAAACTTTCTGTATGATGTTTATAGAATTCACAATTCATTACTACGGGAATTTTTTTGTCTATCAAGATTCTGCTTTGTTGGTATTCTATCAAGTGCCAATTTTCATAGGAAGTTTTTGATTTTGGGCATCAAATCAATTTTCCATATCCATGTTTGGTCCGTAGTTACTCCGGCCTTACGTTTTTTTATCATTTCTATTGTCAATTTAGTCGAGAACCATCCTTCGTCATTCATTGTCTAGTAAAGTCTGCCTCTGATATCATTTTCCGGAAGGTTATAGCCCTTGATTTTCTCAACAATATTGATTGGTAGAGGGTTATTTAGTTTATTTAGTTGTTGGTGGTTCCAATTTTTGTTTGTGATGTACGAGTCAACGAATTCAGTCGGATTTATAGAGGCATTGTTGTTCACGAGGTTCTGTAATGGGGTTTCGGTAATTCACCTATCTGTCCAGAATCTAACTGTTTTTCCGTCACCCACACGCCATCTCAACCCTTTGTCGAAATCTTCTCACAGTTTTACTAATTCTTCCATTGCCATGATTGTTTTTCCCACTTTTGTAATTCCAAATGGATATGCCTTTAAGGTATTTTTCCTCGACTATTTTGACCCATATATTTTATGGGTCAGACATAATTTTCCACAAAAGCTTCATCTATAATGTTTTATTCATGTCTTCTACTTTCCTAATTCCAGTTCCACCAAGCGTGGTGAGTTTACATATTTTGTCCCAGCTAATGAATGAGTGAAAATTAGAACCCTTATTCCAAAAGAAGTTTATGTTAATTTAATCTAGTTCTTGATGAATGCTTGCGCATAAAGGTCTGCATGAGATAACTTGGTTTGGCATTGAGATTTGCTTTAATAAATGTTTTTCTCCCTTCTTGTGACAATGACTAAGCTTTCCATTTTGTCAATTGTTGTTTAGACTTTTGGATGACGGAGTAAAAGATATCTTTATTTACTCTATTGTTTATGATAGGACACCCGAGGTATTGTTCAAGGATATTAACCGCATTAATGCCAAGAAAGTCTTGGATTCTTTTTTTTTGGTCAATGTTTGCGGTTGTTTGGAATGAAGATTTATGATAATTTATGACCTAACCCGAGATGTCACAATAATCATTCAAAGTTGATATGATTTTGTTGCTTGATTTTGTAGTTGTCTTAGTTAAGATTATTATGTCATCTGCAAAAGCTAGGAAATGGTTGTTTGTTCCATTTTTTGTGATAGGGAAACCTATGGACTTAGGGTTGTCAATTGATATTTTCTGAATATTTCTAGCTAGTACTTCGGCACAGAGGTTGAAAAGAAGGAGAGATAGGGGATCTTCCTAACGGAGCCCTCTTTGGGGATTGAAGATTGTTGTAGGGGAGTAGTTTATTAGTATGGATTAGGATACTGCTGAGATGCATTCAAAAATCCAGTTTTGAAACTTTTTTCCAAATTCAAACTTTCTTAGGACTGCTTTTAGAAAGTCCCATTCAACTTTGTCGTATGCCTTTTCCATGTCTAGTTAATTGCCATGTATCCTTCTTTTCCTTTTTTGTTCTAAATCCATGAAAATTTTCATGAGCGATAAGGACATTATCATGAATTGCTCTGTTTTTTTTATTAAGGCGCTTTGTAGTGGATGAATCAATTTGGGTAGTACTGAGCTTAGTCTTTTGGCCAATATCTTGACAATTATTTTATATACGGTTGAGCATAGACTTATAGGTCGATAATGATTCATTGTTGTCGGATTGTCGATTTTTGGAAGTAGTGCAATGAAAGTATGGTTTATTTGTTTAAGGATTTTACCGGTTCTATTGAAACTTTTTACTGCTCTAGTAATTGTTGATCCTAAAACATGCCAATAATTTTGGTAAAAGCCCGCAGTCATACCATCAGGACCCGGCGATTTGTCACTGTCGATGTCAAATAGAGCATCTTTTGTTTCCTTTGTGGAGAAGGTCATTGACAGATTTTGGTTGTCATTCTCCGAAATTTCTGATTTAATGACTTCTAGTTGTCTTTGTAACTTGTGTTATTTAACCTTTGAAATCTATGCTTGTAATCTTCCAAGAATTCTTCATTGATTTCATTTTCTTTTGATAACACCGTCATATTTCTTGTCGTAATTGTTGTAATGATTTTCTTATTTCTTCTACTTGTTGCTTTTCCGTGATGATATTTCGTGTTCTTATCACCTAGTAGTAGATTAGTCGTTTTAGCTCTTAGTATCCAATATTTATGTTGATAGTCCAGAAGACATTCTCTTTTTTCTAAGTAATCTATTTATTTTATCATTTTTGATTTGGACAAAGTTTATGGAATTTTATTTTTGGAGAGATTCAATCTCTCCATCCACCTTTTGCAATTGTTATGAATATTGACTCCATTGTTTAAACTTTTGTTTTAGGAGTTTTATCTTTTTATAAGATTAACATATGTGTACATGAGAATTGAGTTCTCCATACTTGTTTTACAAAATTCTCGCAAACTTGTCGCTGCAACCACATTGATTCAAATCTGAATGGTTTATTCTTGATGTTTGTTTGCGTATTTTGAAGGCAGATGGATATCATGCAGTGATCAAAAGTGGTGAATGCATATGTATTCCGGGATATTTCTGAATAATTTGTAGTGATGTCATTGCTCTATCTAGTTTTTCGTATATATTATCATCTCCTTCTTTTTTTCTTTTTTTTTCTCCAAGTGTGTATATGAATTATTTTTAAAATTTCATCTAGTTTTTCGTATATGTTATCATCTCCTTCTTTTTTTTCTTTCTCCAAGTGTGTGTATATGAATTATTTTTAAAATTTCCTTTAGTACAACCAAAGAGTTGTAACAAAATTGGCATTCCAAATGTGTAATGAGTTTTTAATTCTTTCCCTACAAGTCTTAACAAAATTGGCATTGGGCCTATTGAAGAAAAATTTTGCTGAACTTATACACAAACTAATTTCAGTAAAAGAATTGTAGTACCTTTCTTTTCCCAAAAATAATAAACAAAGAGCTGCTGTAATTCTACTACCTCCTCATATATTTATCAAGAAGTCCCAATTTAGCAAAAAAAAAACAATTTTTTCTTACAATTTTCATCACTACTCACCCCTACCCAAAAAAAAAAAAAATTAAGAAAAGCAATGTCCTTAGTTGCTTTGTTTTAGTAACCCAAAAATATAGATTACAAGATTAACTCCCACCTCAAAATTAAAGTCTTGTCTTGATGGGTTCCCTTGCCAGCCTTGTTTTTAACTTGACCCACTTCTCCATTCTCAGTAATCTGCAAAAAACAACAAAAATAACAATCAAACAAATCACATTTTGCATGTGAACCCACACAATATTCCAATCTATGTGAAAATATAATACATTTATAGTCTCAGCAGGAAATAATGTGCAGAAAGACATTCAACAATCATTCTCTTTTTATCTTTTTATTTAAATTAAATAAGATGAAATGACTGAAAAGTCCCTATATCGTACCGTCGTCTTTCTTCTTGAGTCCTCTTGCGAAGAGAACACAAATAATTAAGAAACCCACACCAGCTGTCCCTCCCAGTATGATAGCCACCGTCTTACCCGTATTCTGCGCTGTCCCTACACCGCACCGATTTCACATTCAGTATCCGAATCCAAGAAAATCAAATTGCATCATAATCAAAATCAAATAATCACCTGAAGAAGAAGACGAGGAAGAAGAGTAAGAGGAAGATCTGGAAGGAGCACCATTAGGATAATAGCTGTAACTGATAAAACACTTATGCAAATACGTCTGGCCAGCAACGGAGTTTCCGCATTCAACTTGAGCTCTTTGAACAGCAGTTTTAATACACGAACTACAGTCACTGGAGCTCAAATCGCCTTCACACTGCCCCATAGCATAAACCTGTTGATAAGTCGTAGCGTAAAAGCCGCCAACCGCAGTAGCGATGCCGTTTTCCATGACCGTGAAAGCGCTATCTCTTTTCATGTCAAAGCCGGTACTAGAAGCATCGTTTCTACTGCAGACCTTGAAAAGCATCTCCATACCTGAAATCTGAGTGAAACCGGAGACTTGGTAGAGGAGATAGCATCCTTGTAGCTGAACCCTAACCGCGGCGACTTTACCACAGAGTTGATCTGCGATTGGAGGGATTTTGCTTATGCAGGCGTAGCAAGCGCCTGAGCTTAGATCTCCTCGGCATTGGAAGATACCGGTGAGGGAATTAGAGGTTGCTTTGTAGAATTTGGACTTTGCGGATTGCTGGATGAGGGAATTGTAGAGGCTTGAGATGGCCTGGGAGTAGGAACCGGTTGGATCTGAGAGAGGCTGCTTTGAACAGCCTCTGTAAACTAGGGTTAAGTAGTCGGAATCTGAAATTGCAGGGAGTGGGAGTGGGAGTGATAGAGTGAGGAGGAAGAGGAAGATGGAGAAGGCCATTGGAATCGAGAATGAGGGTGTGGAAGAGGGAAATTGGGGATTTTTAGATGGGCATTTTGGGTTGGGTTGTATGAAAAACAGTGCAAAGAGGCATAAAACAAGCAGTGGTTTTGGGTGGGTGCACATTTGTGAGGGTTGAGATTAGATTGGGGTCATAAATGTGAATACTTTAATTGAAAAACAACAAAAATTGGTCAGATTTTATGGGGAATAAAGAAATTAACAACTTCAAGGGTGAAGGATTTGAGAGTGCAGCAGGGGAATCTGATTTTGTTGAGTCAGTGAGAGGAAATTTGCGTGATTGTTTGACCAAAGTATATTAGTTACACTCTTTTACTTTAATATTTTTACACCAATATTATTTAATATGAACATCGCCTCATGTTCATTAATATTTTAATATTCTTATGTATTAAGTTGTAATGGGTGTAGTTTCAATATGATTATGATATTGCTTCTTTTGTTTGAGTTCAATAAATAAGTCAATCACGCATACCAAATTACTATATTCAACATATTTAAATTGGTCCAATTTTGGTTAGAAAATTATAAATTGCTTTCAAAAATAACTACTTGGTTTTCCAAAAAAAACAAATATTATTTTATAATATAATTGGCGGAACTAAGATTTTGCCAACAAAATATAGAAGTGAGCGGTAAACAGTAAACCCCCTAAACAAAAATAACTATTTTATCCATCTTTGATACTTTGTTAGCTTAGTTTTTATTTGTTTTTGTGAAAAAAAACTTTCCACATATTTGAAAACCCTTTTCTTCATTTCTTTTTTATAACTTAAACAAAATTAATGTATCACTCAACTAATGTTTGAAGGTTCATATGAATACTACACTTGGTTTAGATCATATACTAAAAAGTAAAAAACTGTGCAGTTATGGCATTGTGTTGTATTATTTGAGACCCATCAAATCTTTTTGTCATTGTGGAAGACTTTGTTTAGATATTGGTTGATTGTGAAGATATGTTTTTTGGGTAAGCCGAAAGGGAAAGTCAGTTTTTAGAGACCATCATTCCCAAAGCATCCGAATGGATGCGGTCTTCAACGTCTTCCATAAGCAACTCCTCTCTCGTCGCCATGTCGGAACGATGCAATGCAAGTCTATCTGCTACGGTGTTGATTTTCCCAAAAATATGTTGAACGTTGCAACGCTCCAATTCTCATATTTGAGTGGAGATGTCCGAGATGATCATATATGTTTCCCATGGTGGCTTCCATATTTGGTTAATTGCATTGATGAGCATGAGGTTATCACCTTCAATCTCTATGGCTAAAACACCGCTACTAGCGACCTTTTGGAGGCTCTCTAGAAGAGCAAACGCTTCTGCTTCCAGATGAGATTATGCGCAATATCTTTCTTTCCTTGTAGCTAGTGGTCTAGCCATGTTATTACGTAAGATGTATCCAAAAGTGAAGAGGTCCGACTGGTTTTTAGCTGCATTGAAATCCATCTTGATAAATCCTTCCTTTGGTCTTTTCCAAAAGATGTTCTTAGTTTTCTCTTACTTTTTGATTGATTTCTTTTAGTATCAAGTTATTTTGCATATGCTTTGTCTCATTCTTTGATTTTAATGAAAACAACTTCTTGGAGGTTTTGTGGTGTTTTTTTTATATTGAAAACACTTTGGTTTCTTGCTAGCCAAATGTTGCATCAAGTAACCACTAATTGTCTTACATCAATTGGACCATTTTTCTCTCAAAGGTCAAAGATCATGTCATTCATTTTCTGATTTGTGATGCCATATTTTGCATTATTGTTTTGGCGTTATCAATGTTCTGAATTGTATAGAGACATGTAAGGAATAGATGTTTAGCACGTTTTGTATGATGATTGTAAAATTCACATTGCATCATTATTGGTACTTTCTGTTTATCAAGGTTCTCTTTTGTTGGAATACCATGAAGTGATAGTTTCCACATGAAGTTTTTAACTTTCAGCATTATGTCGATTTTCCATATCCAGGTTTTGTACGATGTTACCCCAATCTTTGTTCTGAATTATTTTCATAGCAGATTTAGTCGAGTTCCATCATTCTTCATTGACCGTCCAATAGAATATGTCTATAATATCACATTTTGGGAGGTTATACGCTTCAATTTTTTGTTGATGTCTTTTGGGAGGAGATTTTCTATTTGCTTCAATAGATGATAATTCCACTTTTTGTCACAGATATAGGTACATGTTAGTGTTGTTTGGTCAATGAGTAAACTGTTCATCCCTCAAGTTAAAGAGAATGAGTGAGAGAGGGTCACCTTTCCAAAGTCCTCTTTGTGGGAGGATTATTGAAGTCGGCGAATCATTGATTAGTATAGAGTAGGAGACCATTGATATACATTAATTAATCCATTTCCTAAAAGTATTTCCAAATCCAAATTTTCTCAAGACTACCATTAAGAATTCCTATTCAACTTTATCATAGGCTTTTTCTATATATAGTTTAATGGCCATAAAACCTTCTCTTCCTTTTTTTTATAATCTAAATCCATGAAAAATTTCATGTGCAATGAGGACGTTAGCATGGATTTCTCTATTCTTTGTGAAAGCGCTTTGTAAAGGGTGAATTAGTTTTGGTAGGATTAGACTTAGTTTATTTGCCAGGATTTTTCTTTTATTTTATATACTATCGAGCATAGACTTATTGGTCTGTAATGTGAGGTTTTTGTTGGGTTATCAATCTTTGGTAACAGGGTAATGAAAGTGTGATTAATTTGTTTTAAAATTTTTCCGGTCCTATAGAAACGTTTTACTGCCATAGTGATTGTGGATCCAATAATATGCTTGTATTTCTAATATAAACAGGTTGTCATACCGTCAGGACCTGGTGATTTATCACTACCTATATCAAACACGGCTTCCTTGATTTCTTTTGTGGAGAAAGGTCTTTCTAATTTAAGATTTTCGCTATCTAAAACTTCAGATTGTATAACCTCTAGTTGTTTTTGGAGTTTATGTTGGTCTATCATGGATACTTTGAATCTTAGATTGTAATAATTTATGAATTCCTCATTGATTTCATTTTCCTTGGATAAGATTTTTCCATCGTCTTTGGTAACAATGGTGATTAGCTTTTTATTTCTTCTACCCGTTGCTAGTCTGTGATAGAATTTTGTATTTTTTTTAATCTCCTAATTGTAGATTGTTCATTTCTTGTTTCATCTAGTATTTGTGTTGATAGTCCAGAAGGTACCCCTATTTTCTATTTAGCATATTAACTCCGTCATTCAGTTGTTGATTGAAACACCTTGTTAGTTGTTGCTAGAGGAATTTTATATCATCATCAACTGTTTTTAGTTGCCTATTAACGTTTTCAAAACATTCAGGTGTGGATTTCTACATATTCTTGTATGATTTTCATAGAAGCCATTGTTATATCTAAATTTTCATAATTGTTGTCATCACTGTCTTTCTTTCTTTTCCACGTGAATTTATTTCCTTTAGTTGGAAGGTCAAGTAGGTTGCATTGTTGTGCAAAAAGTAGAAACCGATCAAATTTGTCGTTAGGAATTAGGGCACCATTTTTTTTTTTTTAATCAATGGGCTATAATAGTTTGTTTTAGTCTCCGATAATCAAAATAGGTTTGTTTAACGCATTAACTTCAGATGTAAGTTGTGCCCATAAACCATTTTTTGATTGTTCATTTGGTGGGCCATATATGAATATAACAATGGATTCAAAAGACATGCATATATTTATATGTTTGGCAATTATAAATCTATTACTTGTCTTTCGAATTTCTACTTTTTCTTCTTTTAGTTGGTATTCCTTCCAAAGAAGGCAAAGACCCCCGACATAGCCGTGCACCGGAATGAAACAAATTTTATCAAAACCGGCGGTTTTCCAAATTGCTTCGTTTGGTTTTGTATTCAATTTTGTTTCAGCTACTGTTATCATTTGAATATGTTCGTTTTTACATGTTAAGTTGATATTTGTCCAAAAGTTCTTTTTCTTCATTCCTCTGCAATTTCAGAAGGCGATCCTCGTTGTTTAATGGCGTGTTGTTTTGGGTGGTAGTAGCCCATTGTTCCTACCTTATGCTCTCTTAGATATTTTATGCCTTTTTCATGTGGCATATTATTTTGATAATTTTTTTCTTTAGATGATCTTATTTGATTTTTTTTGGTGTAACGATCTATCCAATTTTGCTAATTGTTCCGGATTGTTATAAATGTTTCATGGTTGTGGTAACAATTAGCTCTCCTAATTGTTTTACTTATCCTCATTTATGGTCATACTACATTGGACCTTAGTTTTATACTTTTTATAACTTCTCAATAAATTTTTGCCTTCGTTTTGTAGTGAATTTTTTTTCTATTTGAAGTTATTATTAGGTAGTTATTATACCTGTTTAGACTATTTTAAATTAACTTGATGATGTTATTAGTCTCGTACAACAAATAGGTCATTGTTTTCATCTTAGTCATGTCTATTTTGTGAAATATAACAATGATACAACTCCTTAAAATTTCCAAAATTCAGCATTTGCCCAAAATACATTGTTCTATGTATACTTGCATATTCAACTTTTCTAGAGTTGTGATCTTTGCAATCCTTGTTGTCATCATAATTTGTTTAAACAACTGTTGTTTATTGTTTATCTTTGTCTTCTGTTTCCGGCTCTTTGTTTTCCACTCATTGTGTACGTATATGTTATTCCATCTCCATTAATCTTTTATGCGATATAAACAACTAGAAGGATGTTTTAAAATTGTTTTAGACATCCAAGTGGCCAAATATAAACCAAATAATAATTTTCTAAATTGGTTATAATTTACCCTCACCAAATAGATTAGCGGCTAGTCAACAATGTTATCAGATAATGAAATCATACATGTGCATATCACCGGTTTCATCAAAGTTTCAGTTGATACATTGCTTCTTCTGTTCACGGGTCTACACAAATACACAAGAAGAAGTAGTAGACACCACATATATCGAAGTATGTCTAGGACAGTAAGCATACAACCACAAAGATCTTTCAAAGCGGAACACATAATGGTAAATCCACCCGCAAAACATTCATTAATCTTGAAAATTTGGAGCACGAGCCCCATAGAACATTATGTGAGGATTACATAGACTCTAGATGCAAAAGAAGAAGACTCTAGGACCAACTTATAGATTCTACTAGTTTTAAGTTGTTGTACAAAATTAGGGGCTACAAAGACAATTTTTCCCTAAATAAAAAGCAACAATAACCAGTTGAAATTAAAATACTTAGTAGAGCACATTAATCAAAATAAATTTCTGCTTCTTTATTGCCTGCAACATCAAGGAAGCCATGCCTTAATTTCCCCAACCTCTTCCCTATCTTTGAGTCAAATTTCGTTGATTCTTGGTTAACAACCATTGCATCCATCGTTTTGTTGACGGTGCTATTATTTTGGGTCGAAGGAAAGGAGTTTTCGGAGCCCACAGGTCTCAACTCTTCCGGAATATTACCATACTTGAAGAGCAAGGTTGTAAATTCTTCAGCATTAAGATCATTTTCAGGCATCTCAAAATTCTCCTCATCACCATTAAGGTTTTTCTCTGTTTCTTCCGTTTGATATTGGTTTCATCATTCTCAAGCATAGGGATTTTAAGGAGGCATTGTATATCAACTTTGTTTCTGGAATTTACATCATTAGGGAAGATATCCTCATGTTATTCATAATTGAGTATGGACATATTGGATATTGCACCGGTGCCCATAACAAGGGCTTCCACAAGCCTTTTTCAGCATTGTTCTACCATGAATTTATTTTTTCAGAATCTTCCTTACTCTCATTTGGATGTTGAGTGCTTTCTTTGGAGCTTAAGGATGAGTCATCATTCTTAAATTCATACTTTTTCAATAAGTATGGTCTAAAATCATATTGATTCTCAACTTGCTTATCTTTTTTCTTCTCACTCCTACCCACTTTTTTTCAGTTATTTCCATCTGCGTCTTTGGCATATTGTCTTGGAACACTACGGACAACTTTGACACTTCTAAACATTTTGGTTCTAGTACCTCTAATGGGACAATTATCATAGTAACGCTCTTTATGAACACAAAAACCACACCCTTTTGAGAAACCTTCATACCAAATAGGAAACATTTTAAGTTTTCCATCTTCATCGGGAGTTAGAACCTCTATTTTCCTCTTGACGAAAACATCATAATTGATGCAAATTCTAGTGAAGTTAACCCCCTTACCTTTTTCAGAGAAAGAATCCAACTTAATGAGCTTTCCTATCCCATTTTCTCTGTTATCAATCTTATAGCTTATTTATTAATGTATTCTGTAGGTACTTGTTGGATCCTAATCCAAAGGTCATCTATGGTGTTTCTCTCACTAAAGGTGTTGAAATTAGGCTTCCATGGTTTTAAATGACCACTTGACCAAAAAAATATGGTAAGGTTTGGCCTCCTTTGCATATTTTTGATCAAGGGGACTAGAGAAGTTTACTGTAAACCATAATTTGATTTTAAAATGATTCTCATATCACCCTTGATGTTTTTTCATTCATAGAGGTGCTTGTTTCTAAGCTTAGATAGTTCCAAAGGTTCTCCTAAGAGACACCCATAAGGGATGATAGTTTTTGTTTTTGAAAGTCGTTTTTATCTTAGCTAAGCATGATGGATACTTTTGAAGATCATTCTGTTCAATATTGTTACCTTTGTTCTTTGAATCATTGTTGTTCTCTTCTTGCCGTTGTTTGTTTGTTGTCGCTTCATTGTTCATGTTGGGTTGTTTTTTGAATGTGTAGATTGCTTCTTTGAAATAAGTTTTGCACTCTTCCATCTAGTTATGGATTTATTGAGAGGTGAGAAGAGTAAGAGAGAATTTTGGGAGATACTCAAGGGGTTGGGGTGAGAGATAGATGGTTCTAAGGCTTCTATTATGCAGACTGATAGTGTGAGGAATAAGTTTATGTTCATCATTATTTTCATGCATAGTCCAGAAAGAAGAAGATCTTAAAACTTTGTCCATGTTCTTTATTAGTTCTATTGTTATATAAAAGAAGAAACAAAATTCAATTCTCAAAAGCCTACGGTAGTTTAGGGTTGTACTGTTCCTCCAAAAGGTGTGTGTGCAGACAAAGCTTTAAATTTATAATCCGAATAATAAACTTAACGATAAGCGAATCCGCAGTGTACGGATCAATCGTAGTAAGGGCTCATATTCCGGAGTCATTCTCGGGAATCGGTGAGAACAATCACAGTAAAGCAATCCAACTTAAGAAGCATGCAATAATATCGATCAAAAGTAAAAAAAAAGAATATGAATAAAGATGAGGAAATGCAGATTCTAACGATCATAGTATCTAGTTGTGGTTTCGACTCAAGATCTCTTCGGATAACGTGGACAAAGCTGAGGTTTGTTGAGGGAAGGTATTGCAACTATGGGATAGATCACCGGTAAGTCTCACCACCCACTTTTCCAAACCAAAGCTCCTATTACTGGGTAAGTCTCAAGGAACTAGGGAAAGGTAAAAGTGATCAAACAAACATCACTCACCTAAGGTTACAAAACTAACCATCACCGGGTAAGTCTTAGGTTAACTCTCAAAGGTAGGATGAAGGTACACTCAAACCCTAATAAAGGATAAACCTTTATTACCTAACACTCATCATCATCGGTATACAAGCAAAGGAATTATCGGTTAAGTCTCATCCTAGGCTTGCGTATAAACCAGGAAAGGTGCAACAAGGATAGGATTTGACAAACTATAACTTATACTTGGAATAGGCAATGCAGTGGACAATCTCGTTCTGTTCTATATCGATATCGGTCGAGATGCTCAACGAATAACCCGAGACGGGTTTCAGATTAGGGTTAATGTTCGCCTCTAAGTGTGCGTGCAAATAAGCTTTAAATTTATAAAACTGAAATCAAAGCAAAGCGAACCCGCAGTGTACGGATCAATGTAGTAAAGAAAGAATTCCAAAGTATTGAACTCAGGGGTTTGGGGGACAAATTCAGTTCACAAATTATCGAGCAAATAAAGTATAGAAGCTTTGCAAATATTGGGAAAACAACAATCCTAAAGATCCAGGTATTCAATTGTGGCAATTGATTCATGATATTCTAAAGATATAAGGACAGAGTCGGGATTGCAAAGGTATAACTAATGTAAGGTTATGTACGGTGAAGTTCCAAAACCCTATATATCTCACCCAAGGACTCTTTCTATAAAGGTTGTTGAGGCTGCAGTATAGAAAGGATCAAATAATAAGAATTACTCTCAAATACCCATACCCAAACCCAAGGAATCAAAGACAAGCCAAAACGGTTAAGGGTGTGACACTCGAAACCAAAATAGAGGATGTTGAGTCTCACTACTACCTAGAAAAGGCAAGCCAAGGCTAGGTTAAAGCATATCTCTAACTTTGGATTAAAGCAAAAGCAAAAGACGTACAACAGAAAAAACCACGGCTGGATCTTGAAGAACCACGGCCGTGGAACTCAAGAACAAACCGTGGAAAATGTCGACGACGAGGTTTCTCGCAACTCTC
This sequence comes from Fagopyrum esculentum, assembly GCA_033239045.1. Classification (NCBI taxonomy): domain Eukaryota; kingdom Viridiplantae; phylum Streptophyta; class Magnoliopsida; order Caryophyllales; family Polygonaceae; genus Fagopyrum; species Fagopyrum esculentum. The sequence goes on from BSUD01000005.1 coordinate 52,836,819, forward strand.
AAGGTCCAATCCGTTTACGATCGATCTATCATTATCTAAGCCACAACTATCAACCCTTCACCTTAGAATTGCTAAAGGGTTTTAGCCAATAACCATCATCATTGAATCAAATATCAAATATAAAAGAGAAAAAGGTAAAACCCTAGAAAACTCAATAACAATCAAAATGAATCTCAAATCCGAACAACCAAAGTACGTGTTTAATGAATGCAGAATAGGAAATAGTAATCCTCACAACAATCTTAAGGAACAACGAAGAACGGAGTGTCAATCCGTCTCCAAATGTAAAACCCTAAGATAATCTCGAAGTACACAATCTTCAAATTGCGTCTTTCTCAGAATCTTCTCAAGCAACGATCCAAAATCTCTCTCTTCGGGTATAAACCGCCATAAATGCAAGCGTATGCGACTGTCTGCGAGATGTAAGAGAAGGTCCTGTTTTCTCCCTCCTTCAGCCTTCTTATAGGGAAAAATAGGGTTACGAGAAAGCCCAACAACTATTGCTGACGTGACAAATAAGACACGTGGCAACGTCATGGAAATCACGGTCATGTGCAATAAACCACGGTTGTGGAACTTAAAAGTCTTTGTGAAAGCCTTCGTTTCGTAATGTTCTCCAATCATGCTCCTTCCTTAGCTTCTCCAAAGCATCTAGCATGATCAAATACTCCTATCCCTCCGCATTAAGCTCCAATTCAAGCCTTTATTTACCTATAAACATAACAAGACTAGTGTAGATCTCTATATAGACAAAATAGGTGAATGTGCTCATAAATGCTTCTAACACATATCCATGTACACGTCTAAGGGGGAAAAACGATCAAAACAAGTGCCTAAAATATAGTCATATTTCATGCTATCAAAATACCCCATACTTGTCGCTTGCTTATCCCCAAGCAAGATTTTCAAAAGGTTAGAACATAAGGTAGAATGAAATATGAATGCAAAAACAAAACAAAAACAATCTTTTTGGTAATGTGCTTCTAATCAACAGATCATCCTCAAATCTTGCTTCATGCCTCCTTGAAAACGTTCATACACATAAACCAAAATATGTAAAGAAAAGGAAACATCATAAATTGCATAAACTTCAAGACAAACATCATAACCTTCAAGTATTGTCAAAATCAAACATGTGAAACTTCAATTTAGATCACCAAGTCAAATAACATTCTTATGATCTCAAGGACTTTCAAGTAAGGTCAAGAATATGGAAAGGGTGGGAAATTTATAAAGGAATGTGGTGTATGAATCCGGAAAAAGGAACAACACAAACTCTTTTCTTTTCACCAATTGAACTAGCCACCAACTTAGAGCTTTGCTCTTTACTTTTTGTACCTAATTTTTCGACTTTACTTTTGAAAATATGGACAACGGTGCACAAAAACCGAAACCTAGGAGATTGACGTTTCTCAATTTTGAGATGCCTCAAACCCTTGATACACATACCATAATCCGTTAGGAATATCGCTCAATCCGACTTTGGCAAGACACAAACACCCGTCTATGTGAATGGTGCCGAGTTACACATCATCATGATTGACTTTCCCAAACCTATTTTTCTATACTTTGAATTCAAACAATTGCTTTCATGACCCTCCCACATCAAACATGCCAAAATCAACTCTTCCTAAATCTCGGATAGGTAAAGGAGGAAAATATTTTCATTGAGGGGCTAAATGAATAAAGAAAGAAGCAAAATAATCGAGGTGCCTTAATCATCTCATATAGAAGTATAAGAACTTATATTATGATTTCAACCTTCATTCCTCAATATGATTTAGATAAAACTTTCACATTATGAAACTTGCAAGAAAGATTAAATAGCATACTCAATTTCTTCACAATTCATGATTCAATTCAAGCATACAAAAGTCATCAAAAACTCATTTCACAAGTAGATTCATCATAAAAATCATCTCTAATCTTAGAAGCACAATAATTTTCAAAATTTTTATGGGTTTTTCAAATCTTTTCAATGCAATGTAATAATGAAACGTGTGACAAATAAAAGAAAGATGCAAGTGTTCATGGAATTAAAAGCAAGTGTATCGAGTTATTACAAATGAGAGTCACTAATGGTGGTAGAGTGGCTCAAAGCATCCATCAACGATCAATGTGAAGGAGATGGTAGATATGGGAAGAAGTCGGAGCTGAAAGGACACCCAAACTACTAGCGGTATACATCACGTAAGATCCTAGCGTTCTCCTATCCCTCCACATCATGCGCCTGCTGGTGGATCTCCAAGTCTCCCACCCTTCTGGAAAGGTCGGTCACCCATGTTGGCTGCTGCTCATACCATGCGGGAGGCTGCCGTAACCACTCCGGCTACTGCTGCTGCTGAATAGGCGTCGGTGCAAATGGTGGTTGATCATACCAAGGAGGTGGAGCTCCCATCCATGATGACTGTTGTCCATACCAAGAAGGTGGAGCTTCCATCCATGTCGGGCGCTCACTAACGCTAGCTCGGCGTGAGGAAGAAGAACCGGAAGGTCTCGGCTGATAGGGGGATCTCTTGGGTGGCTTCGGGAAGTCAGCTGGCTGCTCCAGAAATGATCCAAAGTCATGCTCATCCCCTCATGCATCCGGATGGTCTCCTCCTCCCATCTCCTCATCATCATCAATTGCAACCTCAACTGGAACCTCGTCTAGAACATAAGGAGGAGCTATTAACCTATTGGCATGCATCGGAACAAAGGTCTCCTTCCAGGTATGGCGGCCAAGCATGAGAGAGCACTCCGGAAGCCATGGAATGCCTCTACTCTTTCCTCCCAAGGCATGGTTGCGGTAGGTGGAGCACGGTGGCGAGGAAAGATAAGTCCTCTAGTCATGAGCCCATTGAGACCCAAAGGTCTCGCAGTTATCCTAGTGCAAGTGGAATAGTCAATGCCCAGTTGGCTAGCAATGTGAGTCACCATACCTCCATATCCTATATTCCCGGCCGATTTGTTCTTCACCTTACTAAGTGTAGAGGCAAGCAAACTAGCACAACCCGCGGGATGACCGGTAAGCATGCTATAGAGAATAGCTCATCGACTTTGATCTTGTGGGGTGTTTCGGTTCTAGGGAAGAGGCATTCCGATAGGATCCTATGAGCTATCTTGGTGGCTAAATGGTATATGAGCTTGGCCTTAGTATCGTCCGGTTGCCAATGGTCCTCGGAAGCATAAATCATGGTTATCTCTCTCCAAAAGTCTTTAGCATTCACTCCCCTAGGAAACCTTCCATTGAAGCTCTCATGAAACCCAAAGAAGGTTCCAAACTACACTATGGAGAACTCGTAGCTTCGCTCCATCAACCTAAATGATACCGTTCGGCTAACGGCACTATGCTCGAAGGAAGTTATGAACTCCCTTGTGATCTCTTCATAAGCATCCTCCCTAATGACGGAGAATACGATCAATCCGGCTCTATCTAATAGCCAAGTCAAGTCAAGTCATTAACAACATTGAGCTCTTCAAGCTCCTCTAAAACAATGTACCTAGGTCCTATCACATCTCTTAGAATCCATGTCCCTTTCATAATCCTCATGGATTGTAGGGATTCTAGGGGATGGTGGTGATTGTGGTTCACTAGGAGGGGGTTGGGAAGAAGAGGAACTTTCACCCTTTTGCTTCTTATTTCTACTAGACTTCCACCTAAACATTTTCACTTAAAACGGAAAATTCAACGGTCTGTTCTTCAGAAACCACGACCGTGGTTTTGTATGGAACACGTGGAATTCTCAAAATTCCTCAAAAACTCAGCAAATTCACAGTAAACTCAACAATCACAGTCCTAAACTACTTCTAATTCCAATTTCGTCCAGTTCTCCTAGAAATTTGCAAGAAAAACGAACCAAATCGACCAAGAAGAGAAAGAGAGAAAACCTAGGGTTGAGATTTGAAATAATCCAAAATCCTTCCCAAATGTTGATTGTTTGCTCAGTTTGTTGAATGGATCTTTTAGAAGATTCAATTTGCTCCACTTTTGGTTGAAAAATCGTTCGAATCGGTCTCCGGATGAGGAATTACGAGATGGGGCAATTTTCGGCTCTTTGAACGTGGTTTGGGGCATGGTTTGGGGAAGAAGAGTGTGTTTTTGTGAAGGAGAGAGAAATATATAGTGGCCGTACAATTTTGGAAAACCACGGCCAGTCGGGGTGTTCCACGACCGTGGTTTTGTACGGTCGACCGTGGAACTCTCTGATTTGTGCCAAAAACTTGGAATATCAAGGCCAGTCGTGGTGTTCCACGGCCGTGGTTTTGTACGGACACCGTAGAACTCTCTGATTTGTGCCAAAAATCCAAGTTTCGTCATTCTTTCCGACTTTTCCTTCCTTCCTTTGCTCATTCCTTATTCATGGCATCCAAAAACACAACATACCGGAAGGTATCGAGGGGAAAACAAACAAAAACAACATCTAACCTAAACTAACCTAAGAAAGAAAGAAAGAAAACAAAAACGATAATGCAATACCTTGGGTTGCCTCCCAAGAAGCGCTTTGTTTTGGGTCCGTAGCTAGACCGTTCCTATGTTCAAATGAGGACAATCGGAGCGATTTCCTCAGCTTGGAGCTCCGGTGAGTAGTTCTTAAGTCGTTGACCATTCACCTTGAAACTTCCGCACTTCTCACCCCATACTTCAACTGCGCAATGGGGAAAAACACGTTTAATCACATAAGGTCCAGTCCAACGAGATTTAAACTTACTTGGAAATAGTCGAAGTCGAGAATTGAAGAGGAGAACTTGATCTCCTTCTTTGAGGTCTTTTGGAATGATATGCTTATCATGACAACGCTGTGCCCTTTCTTTGTAGATCTTGGTGTTCTCATAAGCGTTCAAGCGGAGTTCTTCTAGCTCGTTAAGGTCTAAGAGGCGCTTCTCGCATGCTTCTTTCATGCTGAAGTTCAACCACTTCACAACCCAATACGCCTTGTGTTCCAGCTCTACTGGGAGATGAAAAGACTTCCCATACGCAAGGCTGTATGGTGTTGTACCGATGAGAGTCTTGTATGTTGTCTTATACACCCATAATGCGTCATCTAGCTTCAAAGACCAATCCTTCCTTGTTTTTGATACCGTCTTCTCAAGGATGCCCTTGATCTCTCTATTTGAAATCTCCACTTGTCCACTTGTTTGCGGATGGTAGGGAGTGGCGATCTTGTGAGTTACCCCATACTTAGCTAGTAAAGCTTCGAATCGTCGGACTATGAAGTGTGAACCTCTGTCACTAATGATGGTTCGTGGTGTCCCAAACCTTGGGAAAATAGTTCTATTAAAGAACTTGACAACCACCATAGCATCATTTGCTAGAGAGGCAATAACTTCAACCCATCTCGAAACATAATCTACAGCGAGAAGTATGTATTGGTTTCTGCAAGATGATGTGATGGTCCCATGAAATCAACTCCCCAAACGTAAAAGATTTCCACCTCTTGAATGTTGTTGAGAGGCATCTCGTTTCTTCTAGAGATATTTCCTGTTATTTGACAAGAATTGCAACAAGAAACAAAAGATTGCACATTCTTAAATAAAGTAGGCCAAAAGAATCTGGATTGCAATACCTTAACGCTAGTTTTATGGGAACTAGCATGTCCTCCACAAGGAAGTAAATGACAATGATGAATGACACTTTACATTTCGTCTTCCGGCACAAATCTTCTAATGATGCTGTCGGGACCTCTCTTGAAGAGTATAGGTTCATTCCAATGGTGTTGGCGAACATCCCTAAAGAACTTCTTTCTTTGTGCATAGGATAGTCTAGGAGGTATTTCCTGACAAACCAAGTAATTTACAAAATCAGCAAACCAAGGTTCGTTACCTCTAGAAATCTTATCGATACACTCTTCCATGATGTGTAAGTGCTCATCCGGGAAGGAGTCATCGATGGGTAGATCATCGCCGTCGGTGTGTGGTAGACGACTTAGATGATCCGCAACAGAATTTTCGGAACCTTTCTTGTCCCGAATCTCTAGATCGAATTCTTGAAGAAGAAGAATCCATCTAATCAGCCTTGACTTTACATCCTTCTTGGCGAGCAAATACCGTATTGCTGAGTGGTCCGTGTATACAATCACCTTCGCTCCTACAAGATAAGAACGAAACTTTTTAAAAGCATATACAACGGCTAAAAAATCTTTTTCAGTTGTGGCGTAGTTGAGCTGCGCTTCGTCTAGTGTCTTGCTAGCATAGTAGATGGCATGAGTGCGGCCTTCCTTCTTTTGTCCAAGCACCGCTCCAACAACTACGTCACTTGCATCACACATAACCTCGAATGGAAGATTCCAATCCGGAGGTTGGATTATCGGAGCTGAGATGAGAGCTTCTTTAATCTTATAGAAGGCATCTAAACATTCCAGCGAAAAATCAAAAACATCATCCTTCATCATTAGATTAGTTAGTGGTTTTGAAATTTTCGAGAAGTCTTTGATGAATCTCCTATAAAACCCTGCATGTCCTAGGAAACTTCTTATCCCCTTCACCGAAGATGGAGGAGGAAGATTCTCTATCGTCTCTATCTTAGGCTTGTCAACGTCGATCCCTCTATTAGAGATCAAATGTCCTAGCACAATGCCTTCCTTAACCATGAATTGACACTTCTCCCAATTTAGAACAAGGTTAGTGTCTTCACATCTTTGCAAAACAAGAGAAAGGTTAGCAAGACAATTGTCAAATGAAGAACCATAAAATGAAAAATCGTCCATAAAAACCTCCATTATTTCCTTAATATATTTCGAGAAGATGGCCATCATACACCTTTGAAAGGTGGCTGGAGCGTTTGATAGCATGTATTGTAGTCTATATTTTGGGGCTAGTTTAGACGTTTTATCTTCATAAATCTGCATGTATGGATGTATATTCTTTGATTATATTGTTGTTTCATCTACCTTTGCGGGAATCGAGGTCTACACCTAGTTTCGTTGTAATTGTAGGTAAAATGACACGTTTTGCATCGAAATGGAGCTAAGGGAGCTAAGGAGTCATTGAAGCTACATTTTGGAGCTTAAGAAAGACTCCAGGAAGCATGGAAATGATTAAGAATATTGACTTTGGACTAGATTTGAGAGATTTCATATTTATTTGAGATTCACCTCGGTCAGCTACAGTACCACCTCGACCGAGGTGATCTTGAGGAGCGTCCCGACCGAGGCGAATACCCTGCCGCCGGCGAGATCCTTATTTTTGGCTGAGATCTTTTATTTTTGGAAAGAAGATATCTTATATTTTTAGGTTGGATTTCTGGAAGGAAGATATGATTTCTGATTGATTTATTTTGAGAGGGAGATATATATTTTTATAAAAAATTTTCTTTTTAAAATATTTTATCTTTGGAAGATAATTCTCCTATATAAAGGGTTGGATTTTCCACAAGTTCAAGCATGCTTAGAGCATCCAGCAATTGAGGGATTTTCTAGAGGATTTGAAGGGAGAATTGAAGGAAGTATTGAAGATTGAAGTTCAAGGAAGGAAGGAATCATAGTTGGAGTTAGCTTTTGAAGGAGTTTGTAAGATCCTCTTAGATCTCTTTTGGTTATTGTCTTTTCTGATTTGTTGACTGAGGAACGCTGCTTTGTTACTTATTTGATTCAGTTATTGAGACCTTTTTTTTAAGGTTTTCTTGTTTGAATATTGATTCCTTTTCCATTAATTTGATTATTGTCATCATGATGATTGTTGGCTAAGTTTCTCATGCGATTCTAGGGTGATTGGCTGAAAGTTGTTGGAAAGAAGATGATAGAATGATCTTAATCCTAACAGGACCCTGAAAGCTCGAGTCTTTTACCTTAACTTAAGAACACCTCGCTCAGTCATTGAACATCTCGGCCGGGGTGGAATTTGACTGAACGAGATGACCTTTCCTGAACCTACTCTGAAGTTAAGTGTTCTTGTTTGCCAAATCCTATCCTTATTACACCCTTCCTGGTTCAATGCAAGCCTAGGATGAGACTTACCTGGTGATTCCTTTGTTTGTTTACCTAAGATCATGAGTGTAGGTAATAAAGGTTTATTCTTTATTGGGGTTTGAGTGTGCTTTCATCCCATCTTTGTGAGTTAGCCTGAGACTTATCCGGTAAAGGTTGATTCTATTTCCTTGGGTGGTGTGTTGGTTTGAGATTATAATTCCTTTCCTTATTACCTTGAGACTTACCCGGTAATAGGAGCTTTGGTTTGGAATAATGAGTAGTGAGACTTACCCGGTGATCTATTCCACCTTAGAAACACCTTCCCTTTGCAAACCTCAGCTTTGTCCACGTTATCCTTTGAGATCTTGAGTCGGAACCACAACTAGATGCTTTAATCCCTAGAATCCGCATTTTCCCCTTACTTGACTTTATATCATCTTGATTACTTTAATTGCTTATTTGCAACATTTGACAACCTGATTTTGTGCTTAGTTTCACCTAAGTCCCTGTGATCGACCCCTGAAATTCTTGCTTTTATTACAACTGACCCGTACACTGCGGCTTCGCATATTTGTTCAAGCATACTTCTTGGGTTATAAATTTTAAAGCTTGCACACACCGTTTGGAGCGGACAAGTTTTTGGCGCCGTTGCCGGGGACATGTTCTAGACCAAGTCGGTTTCGGTTGTCTTTCGGGGCAATTGCCCTTGTTGCTATTAACCACTCTACTTGAGTGCTTTCGCAAGATCTTTTTCTTAGGTTTATGCGAAGAATCCGTGCTAGAAAGGAAATCGTTCCTTACGATCCCGAACTAGAAAAGACATACAAGCGACGATTAAGAGAAGCTAAGATGGCCAATCAAGACAATCGCGATCTTGAGGCCTAATTGAAGGAGGCGCTGGAACAGCTACACCTCAACCAAGAAGAACTGCAGCGAGAAAGAGAGCAGACTCGCGCAAGAACTGAAGAGATTGAAGTAGATATGGCCACTCTAAGGGCCCAGTTTATGCCTCGACCGAACCAAGATCCTCGGCCGAGGCAAGATCCAGTCCATGTTGCCCCGGCCGAGATACATCCACCTCGGATGCCTGTCCGAGATGTTCTTTTTGCTGGAGTTCCACAAACCCTAGGACAGAGGATGGACCCTAATCAACAAGTGAGGCGTCAAGGAGTCAACCTAGGTGATCCAGCTGAGCATGATTACGAACTTTGACCGCAAGTTCTATCTATGATCCGACAATGCCAATTTGGAGGTTTAGAGAGAGAGTCTTTGTATCAACATTTGCAAAACTATGAGATTCTGATGGAGACCTTGAAACCTTCAAGGCTGGAAAATAACAACTACAAGTTGAGGCCTTTCTATTTTTCTTTGAAAGACAGGGCGCTTGCTTTGTATCAATCTCTTCCACCCGGAAAGATCAACACTTGGGAAGAGATGACGACGGAGTTTTTAACTAAATTCTTTCCTCCCTATAAGACTGCTGAAATGAGAGGGAAGATCAATACATTCATCATGAAGGACAAGAAGAGTTTGTCCAAGTCATGGGAGAGATTCAAGGATGTTCTATTGGATTGCCCACATCATGGGATTCCAAAGATCGAGTTGCTGGAGATATACTTCAAGGGATTGGATTGAGCAACTCAATTCAATCTCCAACTACTTTCCTCCGGCACATTCATGGATATGCAAATAGACGAAGCTTGGGAGTTCATTGAAAAGCAAGCTTTACATATGGAGAAGTATTCCCATCAAGGAGCCGATAATGGAGAAAGTAGAGTTAGCTTCCAGGAAACATCATCAAATGGAGCTCAACTCACCTCGCTTAACAATGATGTGAAGAAATTGAAAGAGCTTTTAGTAGCTCAAATAAATAAGGAGCAAGATGGAGGATATCAAGGAAGAAACAACTATCAAGGGCCGCGGAACAACGACAATTACAACAATAGAAACTCCAACAACAACAATTGGAGATCTAATCAACAAAATCCCGGTAACCCTTATTCTCATGCTCATAATGCTCTTAACACCCCCTCTTATTCTTCTACTCCATTGAAGAGCCAGGAGTCTGGATCAAGTTCGTCCCAGCTAGAGAAGAAAGATGCAGTGCTGGAGGCAATCTTGATCAAGCTCAATGATATGGAGACATCAATGACTTCATTTTCGAAGACACAAAAAGCCTTAGAGTAACAATTCTATAACAAGATGAATGAAGCTCCAAGAGATCCAGGGAAGCTCCCAGCAAGGACAAAGAGCAACCCTAAAGGACAAATTATGGCAATAACGACGAGAAGTGGACTGAAAACTGCAGATCCAATACGTCGGTCGGTGCTAGTGCAAACGAAGAACACCTCGGTCCAGGATCAGACGAGGAACACTTTGTTCGAGGTGCAAACCGAGGTGGAGCCCCAAAAAGCGAAGGATATTTATGAAGTTTATGTTCCACCTCCTGCTTATAAATAATCACTTCCATTCCCCCAGTCAAGGGCCAAAGCACATTTAGACAAGCATTTTGGTAAGTTTCTAGACCTAATGAATAAACTACACATTAACATCCCTTTTCTTGATGCTATTCTAGGGATGCCCGCCTATGGGCAGTTCTTGAAAGAGATTCTATCAAGGAAGAGGAAGCTGGAAGATTTTGGAGAAGTAAGGATGACATCTAAGTCCTCGGAGCTCATTCAAATCATGAAGGAGAAGATGCCACCCAAATTGAGAGATCCCGGTTCATTTTGCATTCCCATTCAAGTTGGGGATGTAACTTATAAAGCTTTGTGTGATCTAGGAGCTAGCGTGAGTATAATCCCGCTGGAGCTATGTGAGAAAGTTGGACTTGGAGAGCCCAAGCCGGTGAAGATGACGCTATACATGGCGGATCGCTCCATTACCCATCCCGTGGGCATTTTGGAAGACGTTCCCGTCAAGTTAGGTAATTTCTACTTACCTATAGACTTTATTGTGCTTGACATTCCCGCAGATTATCCCATTCCTATCATTCTCGGGAGACCATTTCAAGCAACTTCGGGTTGCAATGTGGATTGTAAGAACGCCAAGTTGAAATTAAACATTGATGGCGATCAAGTGGAATTTGCATTGCTCGCTGCAATGAAGGGAGAGCCGTTGGAGGATGATATCTTCAACATCTATGATGAAGAAGAATCAAGAGAATTGGTGAGCTCTATCCCTATTAACAATCCTCTTGAAAAAGTTCTTAGTTTTAGTTTAATGGAGGAAGGTATAGATGTTTCTTGTGATGAGCTAAAATTGAGAGACTAATTCAGGGGAAGAAGAGCAATTTAGGTTTTGGTCCCAGTTCCAGTACCTCGACCGAGGCACTTTTTGGACCAAGCAAGGTGTTCTTATCTGAAGAACATCTCGGTCATCCACCTCGGACACTAACCGAGACAGCAAGCGAGATGTTGTCAACTGAGGACAACAAACTTCCTAAACCTTTTTCTGGGAATCATTTACAGTTGGTGGAGCACTGGCTCCACCAAGCTTCTGATGGTAAAGAGCCTTGGTATGCTGATATTGTTAATTATCTTGTTTGCCAGGAAATACCGCCCGGATTGACGTACACTCAAAGGAAGAAGTTCTTCAAGGATGTACGTCACTACTACTGGAATGAACCTCTACTGTTTAAGAGAGGTTCGGATGGGATGCTTCGACGATGCATTCCAGAGGATGAAGTTTCTAGTGTTATACGGCATTGCCACTCGCTTCCTTGTGGAGGACATGCTAGCACTCACAAAACGTGCGCTAAGGTATTGCGTTCTGGTTTCTTTTGACCTACATTATTTAAGGATGTGAAAACGTATGTTCTTTCTTGTGATGCATGCCAAAGAACAGGAAACTTGTCTAGAAGGAATGAAATGCCACTCAACAATATTCAAGAGGTTGAGATTTTTGATGTATGGGGAGTTTACTTCATGGGATCTTTCCCATCATCCACATGCAACCTCTACATTCTCCTAGCTGTTTATTACGTCTCTAGATGGGTAGAAGCCATCGTCTCCCCCACTAATGACGCCATGGTGGTTGTGAAGTTTTTCAACCGGACTATCTTTCCACGTTTTGGGACACCACGCATCATCATCAGCGACGGAGAGACACATTTCATCAACCGGAAGTTTAAAGCACTTCTATCAAAGTATGGGGTAACCTACAAGGTAGCAACCCCTTATCATCCTCACACTAGTGGACATGTCGAGATCTCAAATAGAGAAATCAAGGCAATTTTGGAGAAGACCATCTCTAGGACGAGGAAGGATTGGTCCATGAAGTTGAACGATGCTTTTTGGGCTTATAGGACCGCATTCAAGACTCCCATTGGTAACACCCCTTACAATTTGGTATATGGGAAGTCTTGCCATCTACCCGTTTAGTTAGAGCACAAGGCATATTGGACAATCAAGTGGTTTAATTTTGATATCAAGGAAGCCAGAGAGAAGAGACTATTGGACATGAATGAGTTGGAAGAGTTGCGCTTAAACGCTTATGAGAATGCCAAGATCTACAAGGAAAGAACGAAGAGATGGCATGACAAGCATATCATTCCTAAGGAATTCAAAGAAGGAGATCTAGTTCTACTCTTCAATTCCCGCCTCCGCCTCTTTCCAGGTAAGTTAAAATCTAGATGGACAGGACCTTCGTTGTGAAACATGTTTTTCCCTATGGTGTAGTTGAGATTTGGGGTGAAACAAGCGGAAGCTTTAAGGTCAATGATCATAGGCTGAAGAAGTACCAACCGGAAGTCCAGGTTGAGGAGATTGCACCGCTATACCTTGTTTAGGGATGATGTACGGTTTAGCTAGCGACCTTAAATCAAGTGCTTCTTGGGAGGCAACCCAAGGTATTGCTTTCTTTTCCCTTTTTCTATCTTAGTTTTAGATAGTTTGCTTTGCTTTGATTTTGGCGTCCTCTAGACAAAAACCAGGTACTTTCTAAGGAAGGATTACAACTTAGGAGCTACACTGGAAGGACAGAAATTCGAGAAATTGAGAAGACAAAGTTGACTGAGACACATCTTGGTTGCTGTCACAACACCTCGACCGAGATGCTCTTAGGGCAACCGAGGCGATTAGGTCTGACATCCAGTCAGACACCTCGGTCCGGTCGGGACCACCTCGACCGAGGTGAAATAAAATTCAACAAGGGGTATAAAAGGCAAAGCGGATTTCTCTCTCCTCACTTTCCCTCTCAACCAAGCCTCGACCGCGGCGAAGATTTCCCCTCCTTTCCTCGTTTCTTGCTCATTTTCCACAATTTTTGGTTCGAATTTACCAGGAGAAGCAAGAGGACCGGATTTCAAGCACCAAACTGCGAGAAAAACGCTCCGAATCTTCGTAACCTGGGTAATTTGTTTGAAAACCCTAACTTCTCTTCTTTCACTGATTTAGGACAGATCCGGCTGTGGTTGCCGACTATTATTGCTGAAAAGGATATAAGTACTCCATAGGAAGCAATTGGTAGTGATTTTTTTTTTTTGGGGGGGGGGATAACTGGAAAATCAGAGAGTGACATCGAACAACCCTTCGCCTCGGTCCGGTCGGTTGTGTCTTGGCCGAGGTGGTTTTCTGAGCAACCGAGGTGTTCATCTTTTCAGCAGTCATGAGCAACAGATCCGATCGCCAGCTTGTTCTAAGGGATAGACCTAGTAGCTATTCACCTTCTTCTGCATCCCATCCTACTATACCGGTGATCCATGAGCATCACCAGGTGGACTTTGACCGTATTTGCGGGCGTCCCATAGTTGCCCCGAGATTTTTAGATATTGCTGCCTTCGAGTGCCTCCACGTGGCGGAGGACTTGAGGAAGATGATTTCGATGGTAGGGTTGGAGAAGTTTATGGAGATCCGAGCTCCGGCCTACCTAGAGCTGACCATGGAGTTTGTGAGTTCTGTCACTCACATGCCTGAGAGAAAGAACATCAAGTACCGGTTGCTGAACCGAAACTACATAGTACCAATGGATCAATTTTGAGAGGTTTTTGGCTTCCCGACTCCCACCGTTACTGATTTTCCTTCCCGAGCCGTAGCTCGAGAATTCTGGGGCGAGATTGCCCATGTAGTGGAGCATAGTGACAGGTGGAGACCTGGAGATTCTAGAGAGCGTATCATCTTCCACCTAGCCTTCCGTCTTGCTCACCGTATATTCAGCGAGACTCTTCTGGTGCGTATTGAGACGCCCTAGAAGGTCCGACAAAGGGAGCTTTTAAGCATGTTCTGTGTGGTTACAGGCGGAGTTCCTAACTTTGGAGGGATGCTGGTTGAGGACTTGCATAAGACAAGGGCAAGTCCAAGAGAGATATCTGCTGCGGAGGTTTGGTGACCCATATTGCTACAGCCATGGGTCTGGATCTGAGTGCATGTACAGTGGTTGCGGCTGCGAAGCCGCTTGGTCTTCAGGAGATGATCACGAGGCGTATTCTGATCCCTCGTGGTCTCAGTACACCATATGTAGCTATGCCATGGGAGACTACAGCTCCACAGGGCATCTTATGGTCATCACCGTTTTCAGTCTTTGACCGTCAGTATTGGTCATCTACATGGTTTCCTTACATGGAGGATGCTTGAGATGCTTCACCTGCACATGATGAGGAGGAGTATGGTGATGACGGAGCTGCTATGGAGACCGGTAATGATACCGCCGGTCCTAGTGTGCCAGTTGTCGACCTTGACGACGAGGCGACAGATGAGGAGGCAACACCACCACCACGACCAGCTCGGCGCAGACTCCGCAGGCACAGAGATCCCGAGGCTCACCGACGGATCAACAACCTGACTGATCAGATGATCGACTTCTATGCTGCTATGACAGTGGATATGTCCCAGCACTGATGAGCGCCGACACACTGACGGTTGGATGCATCAGATTAGAGAGAGCCAACATTACCAACAACGGATGATGAAGATTCAGTTCCAACAGATGATGGGGTATCCATTTGATCCATCCCAACACCCCCACATCCCATATGTTCCACATCCACCACCACCGCCACCAGCTGACGAGGATTAGAGTTGTAGGGATTTTCTTTATTTATTTATTATGCAGTTCAGCTAGGTCCGGTGATTTTCCTGATTTCCTTTGACTTCTATTCGACCCATTGGGACAATGTGTCCCAAGTATGGGGTATTTGGATGCATATTTGACTATGTGTGTATGCTTGTATGACTCCCGGATATTTATGATCTTATTCTGTTACTTGGTTCTATGTGTTTATCTGCCATTACATTCATGCATACAGGTTTTTGTTTGAGAAAAACGTTGAAAACTTGTTTGGAATTTTTTTTTGACCTCGACCGGGATGTTCTTGACTGGACGAGGTAGGCACCTCGGATGACGTCAAATCACCTCGACCGAGGTGGGTTCTTAACTGAGAGTTTTTCAATACGATTTTGTGCTTCTTCTTTGGATATGACCTCAATGATGATTCTGTTTGCAGATTGGTTTTGAAATCTTTATATGCTCGAAAGGTTTTATGATATGTTTAAGTTGCAAAATGCTTTGTTTGAAGTTTTAACATGTTTAATACTTTCATTTTATCAAAATTATGTTGAATTTGAAGGTTGACACCACATGATAAGTTCTATCACATTCTTCCTGGGATGATTGAGGCAATTCATTCTCTTCTCTTCTTCTTCTTCTTCTTGATCATACTTTAGCCCCTCATATACATATTTCCCTCCCTTTACCAATCTAGGAATTTGGAAGCAAGCAAAGAAAAGCAAGTGAAAGCAAAGTTGAGATGATGGCTTAAAGTGTAGAAAGAAACAAATAGGTTTGGGGAAGTCAATCATGATGATGAGTAACTCGGCACCATTCACATAGCCGGGTGTTTGTGTCTTGCCAAAGTCGGATTGACAATATTCCTAACGGGTCATGGTATGTGCATCAAGGGTTTGAGGCATCTTGAGAAATTGATAATTGTTGATCTCCTAGGCTTCGGTTATTGTGCACCTCTGTCCTTGCATCCCAAAAAATAAAGTAAAAATAAGGCAAGCTTATTGGTGGAAGATGTTGTGATTCAAAGAAAGTGAAGTAAGATCCTTTTCCCGGATTCTAGCACCACAGACCCTATATACATCCCACCCTCACACGTTTCTTGACCTCTTTGTGAAGCCCTTGGGACCTCGAGCTTGTTGATTGACTTGGTGATTTAAACTGGATTATACATGATTGATTTCGATAAATATGATTTGTTATGCATTCTATGATTTTATGAAAAGATGAACAACTTTCTTATATTTATAAAATGTTTTGATCATGTATTGATTTTATTTTCCATGAAGCATTCTCTTAGAGTAATCTACGAGTGGAGCACACCACCAAAAATGTTTTGAAACGCTTTTCATTGATTTTTCTTACTTATAATCCATTCTATCTTCTATCTAAGATTTGGAACTTCCTTGGGGACAAGCAAGGGGCAAGTATGGGGTATTTTGATAGCATGTATTATAGTCTATATTTTGGGGCTAGTTTAGACGTTTTATCTTCATAAATCTGCATGTATGGATGTATATTCTTTGATTATATTGTTGTTTCATCTCCTTTGCGGGAATCGAGGTCTACACCTAGTTTCGCTGTAATTGTAGGTAAAATGGCACGTTTTGCATCGAAAAGGAGCTAAGGGAGCTAAGGAGTCATTGAAGCTACATTTTGGAGCTTAAGAAAGACCCCAAGAAGCAAGGAAATGATTAAGAAGATTGACTTTGGACCAGATTCGAGAGATTTCACATTCAGTTGAGATTCACCTCTGTCAGCTACAATACCACCTCCACCGAGGTGATCTTGAGGAGCGTCCCGACCGAGGCGAATACCTGCCGCATGCGAGATCCATATTTTTGGCTGAGATATTTTCTTTTTGGAAAGAAGATATCTTATATTTTTGGGCTGAATTTCTGGAAGGAAGATATGATTTCTCATTGATTACTTTAATCCCTACAATCCGCATTTCCCCCTTACTTGACTTTATATCATCTTGATTACTTTAATTGCTTATTTGCAACATTTGACAACCTAATTTTGTGCTTTGTTTCATCTAAGTCCCTGTGATCGACCCCTGGAATTCTTGCTTTTATTACAATTGACCCGTACACTGCGGGTTCGCATATTTTTTCAAGCATACTTCTTGGGTTATAAATTTTAAAGCTTGCACACACCGTTTGGAGCGAACAACGTTACAAAGTCCGAATGGCATTCTCTTGTAAGCAAATGTACCCCATGGGCACGTGAATGTGGTCTTCCCTTGATCGTCCGGGTGAATCGGAATCTGAAAGAAACCGCTATAACCGTCAATGTAACAAAAGTAGGAGTGTTGTGCTAACCTTTCAAGCATTTGATCTATGAATGGTAGTGGAAAGTGATCCTTCCTAGTTGTATTGTTCAGCTTGCGGTAGTCAATGCACATCCTCCAACCCGTCACGGTTCTCGTTGGAATGAGTTTGTTGTTCTTGTTGGTCACAACGGTCATTCCTCTCTTCTTGGGAACGACTTAAACGGGGCTCACCCACTTGTTATCTGAGATAGGATAGATTATACCTGCGTAAAGTAGCTTAAGGATTTCCTTCTTCACGACCTCTTTTATGACCGGGTTTAACCATCTTTGAGGTTGCCGTGAAGGCTTGTAATCCTCCTCCATTAGAATCTTGTGCATACATAAAGGTGGTTTAATTCCTACAAGATCCTCTACGGTATAGACTAAAGCTTTCCTATCTTTCCTCAAAACATCGATAAGTTTCTCATGTTCATCTTCCTTTAAATCGGAACTAACAATAACGGGAAAGGTAGAATTAGTTCCAAGAAAAGCATACCGAAGATGTGTGGGAAGTGGCTTCAATTCAAAAGCTATTGATGCCTTTGATGTGTCTTGAGGTGTGCTCGATGCTTCCTTAGAAGTCTCTAAGGATGTGGGAGTAGTGGAAGAAGACTCAAGAGTGATTGTAGGAAAGACGGAATTGTTCACAGAATTTCCCAATACCACGGCACACCTGTAACTTCCACGGCCGTGGTTTAGGGCGTGGAAGTCTCTGATGTTCTCGAAATAACACTCTATGGCTTGTATTTGTGGAACCACGGCCGTGGAATAGCACAACTGGCTGTGGTTTCTTCTGTTTTCTGAGCCATCATAGAATTTCTCGAACTCTTCATCTTGTACCTTTTTTAGCTCCTCCAAAGCTTCAATCTCAACATTGCAATCCTCTTCTTCTCCCTTTTCCATGATGCTCATGGTTATAACCTTTTGCAATGGTTCTTTAAATAAGATCAAACTTACTTTCTCTCTAGACGCCTCTTCGTCATAGATGTTGAACATACCCTCTCCAAGTACAGGTTCTTTCACCAAGGTTGAGAGAACATATTCAACCTTCTCTTCTCCTATATCGAAGGCTAGTCTAGCATTCTTGCAATCATCCATACAAGCGGAGGTTACAAGAAATGGGCTCCCGAGTATGATCGGGACTGGACAATCTGCAGGAATGTCAAGCACAAAAAGTTCATTAGAATATAGAACTCACCGAGCTTGACTGGGACGTCTTCAATGATGCCTATGGGTCGAGTTATGGATTGATCCGCCATGTACAACGTCATCTTCACCGGTTTAGGTTCACCTAAACCGATCTTCCTACACAAGCAAGCGGGATGATGCTTACACTTACTCCTAAGTCACAAAGAGCATCGTATGTGACTTCACCAACTCCTATTGGAATACAAAATGACCCCGGATCCCTCAGCTTTCGGGGCATCTTCTCCGTCATTATTTTGATGAGCTCCGAAGATTTCAAACTCATCTTGACTTCTCCAAAGTCTTCCAGCTTCCTCTTATTAGAGAAGATCTCTTTTAAGAACTTCCCGTAAGCGGGCATACCTACAATTGCATCAATAAAAGGTATGTTAATATGCAGTTTGCTCATTAGATCAATGAACTTACCGAATTGTTTGTCTAGAGGCGCTCTTGGTCTAGATTGCGGGAATGGTAGAGGAGGTTTGTAAGCTGGAGGAGGAACATAGACATCTTCCTTCTCCTTCTCTTTATCTTTTCCTTTCTCAGCGGGGACTTCTACAAACTTGGGTTGCGGATCAGTGGTTTTTACACCACTCCTAGTAGTAATCGCTATCACTCTTCCTTTCAGGTTGTCCTCCGTCTTTCCGGGAAGCTTCCCTTGATCTCTAGGAACTTCTCCGGCTTTGTTGAACACTTGGTTTTCTAAGGCTTTTTGTGCCTTATCAACCGAAGTGATGTGACTAGTCCTTGGAGCTTTTCTAAGATTGTCTCCATCATAGCATCATGCTTATCCTTCTCCGGCTTGCCCGAGCCATTCGATGTTTGATCCTGGCTTTTCAAAGGAGTAGAAGAAGATGGAGGTGTTAGTGAAATGTCATTTTTCTAATAGGAATTACCGGAGTTTTGTTGGTTGGATCTCCAATTGTTGTCGTTGGAGTTCCTATTGTTGTTGTTGTTCCAGTTATTGTTCCGGTAGTTGTTCCTATTTCCATGGTTATTATCTCTCCCTAGGTAGCCAACTTCTTGCTCCTTCGTCTTTTGAAGGCCAGCTCTTATGACTTCCTTCAACTCCTTGATTTCATTGTTGAGGGAAAATATTTAAGCTTGTGCATCTTGAGTCAACTTAGCTCCCGGGTCTCCTTGGTTCCGATTGCTAGGATTCACCTTTCGATGGGAATACTTCTCTATCACTTGGGCTTGCTTCTCAATGAAGTCCCAAGCGTCATCTTCTGTCATGTCCATGAATGTACCACAAGATAGAGATTGGAGTTTGAATTGTGTCTCTATATCCAATCCTTTGTAGTAGATCTCCAATAATTGCAGGTTTGAAATGTCATGGTATGGGCAATCCAATAGAAGATCCTGAAACCTTTCCCAAGATTGAAACAAACTTTCGTTAGGTTTCATAGAAAAAGCATTAATCTTACCTCTCAACTCTGCCGTCTTGGATGGCGGAAAGAACTTGGTGAGGAACTCCGAAGATAAATCCTCTCATGTGTTAAGTCTTCCAGCCGGAAGAGCTTGATACCAAGACAAAGCCTTGTCCTTCAAAGAGAAGAAGAACGGTTTTATCTTGTAGTTGTTGTTGATAGCCCTCTTCGGCTTCAATGTCTCCATAAGAATCTCGAAATTCTGCAAGTGTTTGTGTGGAGATTCAACACTCGTTCCACCAAATTGGCTTTGGCAAACCATGGTAATAACTTACGGGCTAAACCTTAAATCCTGGACGTCTTCACCTCCGAAATTCACACGGAAACGGCGTGGTTGCTAAATTGGATCCATCCGTTATCCAAGGGTTCGTGGTTCATCCCCTCCATCAGCGCTGTCACATCTCCAACAGGATTGCAAGGATCAACCTGTGGTCTAGGATTGTCACGAACTGGATGGATTATTGGTGCAATATCCTCTAGGTCCAGCATGTCATCATTGTCGGATGATTCAACAATAGATTTCTAAGCTTTCTTCTTCTTCTTAGCATCATTCCTTTCTAGTTTCATTTCTAGAATCATTGCTCGAAGCTCATCTATTTGAAACTGATTGCGTTCCTTTTCCTCCAAGGGAGCCTTCTCGCTCAAAAGGAGTTGAGTTCGAGCTTTATCCAACTCCTCTTAGATGTTCCTCTCATTATTTTCAGCCATCTTTTTCTCTTTCAACTTTCTTCTCAAAGTTTTCTCAAGTTCGGGATCAAAAGGAACTAGATCTTTGATAGATCTAGTCTTTCGCATATACCTAAAGAATCTGCAAAAATCACTCAAAAAGACTAATCAAATCACAAGAGAAAAAGCTCCAAAGCTCGACAACCGAGAGCCGAATTTGGCCTAAACCAAATCCCCGGCAACGGAGCCAAAAACTTGTTCGCCTCAAAGTGTGTGTACAAATAAGCTTTAAATTTATAAAACTGAAATCAAAGCAAAGGGAACCCGCAGTGTACGGATCGGCGTAGTAAAGCAAGAATTCCAGAGTATCGAACTCAAGGATTTGGGGATTAAATTAAGTTCACAAATTATCGAGCAAATACAGTATAGAAGCTTTGCAAATATTGGGAAAACAACAATCTTAAAAATATATGTATTCAAATGTGGCAATTGATTCAAGATATTCTAAAGATATAAGGACAGAGTCGGGATTGCAAAGGTATAACTAATGTAATGTTATGTACGGTGAAGTTCCAAAACCTTATATATCTCACCCATGGACTCTTTCTATAAAGGTTGTTGAGGCTGCAATATAGAAAGGATAAAAGAATAAGAATTACTCTCAAATACCCATATCCAAACCCAAGGAATAAAAGACAAGCCAAAACGGTTAAGGTTGTGACATTCGAAACCGAAATAGAGGATGTTGAGTCTCACTACTACCTAGAAATGGAAAGCCAAGGCTAGGTTAAAGCATATCTCTAACTTTGGATTAAAGCAAAAGCAAAAGACGTACAACAGAGGAAACCAGGGCTGGATCTTGAAGAACCACGGCCGTGGAACTCAAGAACAGACCGTGGAAAATGTCGACGACGAGGTTTCTCGCAACTCTCAGGGTCCAATCTGTTTACGATCGATCTATCATTATCTAAGCCACAACTATCAACCCTTCACCTTAGAATTGTTAAAGGGGTTTAGCTAATAACCATCATCATTGAGTCAAATATCAAATATAAAAGAAAAAAAGGTAAAACCCTCGAAAACTCAATAACAATCAAAATCATTCTCAAATCTGAACAACCAAAGTATGTGTTAAATGAATGCAGAATAGGGAATAGTAATCCTCACAACAATCTTAAGGAACAACAAAGAACGGAGTGTCAATCCGTCTCCAAATGTAAACCCTAAGATAATCTCAAAGTACACAATCTTCAAATCGCGTCTTTCTCAGAATCTTCTCAAGCAACGATCCAAAATCTCTCTCTTCAAGTATAAACCGCCGTAAATGCAAGCGTATGCGACCGTCTGCGAGATGTAAGCGAAGTTCCCGTTTTCTCCCTCCTTCAACCTTCTTATAGGGAAAAATAGGGTTACGAGAAAGACCAACAACTATTGCTGACGTGGAAAATAAGACACGTGACAACGTCATGGAAATCACGGTCATGTGCAATAAACCACGATGGTGGTTTAGGGCGTGGAATCCTCTGATGTTCTCCATAATCACTTTCTACGAACTCAATGCATAACCACGGTCGTGGTTTAGGTCGTGGAACTCAAAAACCTTTGTGAAAGCCTTCGTTTCGTAATGTTCTCCAATCATGCTCCTTCCTTAGCTTCTCCAAAGCATCTAGCATGATCAAATACTCCTATCCCTCCGCATTAAGCTCCAATTCAAGCCTTTATTTACCTATAAACATAACAAGGCTAGTGTAGATCTCTATATAGACAAAATAGGTGAATGTGCTCATAAATACTTCAAACTCATATCCATATACACATCTAAGAGGAAAAAGCAATCAAAAAAGTGCCTAAAATATAGTCATATTTCATGCTATCAGTTAACTCAAGCTTTCAGGGTCCACTTGGATAAAGGTCTAGTCTTTCATCGTCTATACCACAACCTTCAACTAATCACCCTAGAATCGCAGGGGTGTTTAGCCAACAATCATCATAATCAAAGCAATATCAATTATATCAAGAATATCAAGAAAAAGGAAATAAAGCAAGCAACAAAGATATCTCAAATATCAAGCAAACAAACCAACAATAGTATCAATAATGTGTTCCAAAAATGGGATGATACCAACTCACTAGCAATCCCAATAGAAATCCTCATAATCTAGGGTTATTCAAACCCTAAGCAATTCTTCGTTCAAAATCTTTCCTTCCTTCAATCCTTCAATCCTTCAAAAACCTTATGATGTCTCTATCTCGAGTGTCCAGCCTCCCTGGATCCAACCTTCACCTTCCATTCTTATAGAAGAATTTTAGGTGAAAAAAATATTTTTTCTTCTTGGGCTATCGGACGTCAACCTCGATCCAGGCCCAGAGGGCCATCTCGGTCGAGATGCATGGTTGTGTCCATCTGAGATCAGTATTTATCTACGTGCATGAAATCATATCTTTGTCTGGATCTTTCTTCTATCCTTCCAGCTTGGTTCTCGTCCTTCTCTTTGTCCTTCCTAATGCTCCTAAATGTAGCTCCATAGCTTCCTTAACTCTTTATGCTCCATTTCCACCCAAAACGTGTCATATTCCCTACAAATACAACAAAACGTGGTGTAGACCTCGATTCTTGCAAAGTAACCGAATAATGACATAAACGCTACAAATATGTATACATGTATGCAAATTTATGATGAGAAAACAACAAAACCATGCCCGAAATATAGACAATAATTCATGCTATTAGAATACCCCATACTTGCCTCTTGCTTGTCCCCAAGCAAGGTTCAAATCTTAGATACAAGATAGAATGAATTATAATTAGTTAAAACTCAATGAAAAACTTCAAAACTTTTGGTTGTGCGCTTCTTCCCATAGATCACCCTTAGAGAATGCTTCATAGCAAATAAGAACCACATATGATCAAAACAAATCATGAATATATAAAAGCTAGTCATACTTCACTTGAGATTGGGGAATACATAGCAAATCATACTAATCAAAATCATTCATGAATAATCCAGTTTAAACCGCTAAGTCAATCAAAAAGCTCATGGTCTCAAGGGTTTTCAATAAAAAGTCAAGAAACGAGTTAGAGATGGAGCGTATAAAGGATATTGTGGTGCTAGATCCGGGAAAAGGATAATAACTTTACAACTTCGAACTTCGCTTCACTTCATCAACAAGATTTTCTTGTTTCTTTTCAGCATTTTGCTTACTTTTCACTTTTTAGAACATGGACAGAGGTGCACAATAACCGAAGACTTGGAGATCCGCAAATCTCAATTTCTCAAGATGCCTTAAACCCTTGATGCATATACCATGACCCGTTAGGATTATCGATCAATCGGACTTTGGCAAGACACAAACACCCGGCGATGTGAATGGTGCAGAGTTACTTATCGTCAAGATCAACGTTCCCAAACCTACTTTTCTATAACTTCTTCTCCTTTCAACATCATCTTTCACCTGCTTTTCACTTTCTTTTCCTTCCACATTCCTGGATAGGTAAAGGGAGGCAAACATATTTCATTGAGGGGCTAAAAGCATGATCAAGAAGAGGAAGAAAGAATAACGAATCACCTTAATCATTCCAAAAGGATGTGAGAGAACTCATAATGCAATGTCAACTTTCAAATTCAGCATGATTTGGACAAAAACAACTTACTAAACATGCTTCAAATTTTAAACAAAGCAATCATACCTTAGATATATCATAGATTATTTCAAGCATATAGATATCATATAAACTAATCAGCAAACCATATTCATCATTGGGATCATATCAAGGTCAGAAGCACAAAACTTTTCAGAAATTCAAGTTTTCGAAACCCATTTCGGTTGAGATGACTCTAAGGCAAACGAGGTATCGGACCGTGGTAACCTCCTATTGTGGTCACCTCGTTTGGCCAAATATTATTTCGGTCGAGGCAAAAAAAATTTCAAACCGGTTTTTGTACGTTTTTCGATAAAAAATTTTGTTGCGATGCATGTAATGTATGTAATAGTTTCTAGGCACGTAATAGAAGTAGTGGCAATAGTAACGAGCACATAAGTCAGTTATTACAAACCAAGGTATCTCAAAGCACCCCATACTTAAGATACATCATCCCGATGGGTAAAAATAAGTCTAGAGAAAAGCACTTACAATGTCAAATGCAGAACCACAAAATAATAGAGAAAATAAACAGTAGCTCTGGTGGAAGTCCAATCAAGCATCTGGAGGAGGAGGCGGCTGGAATGGGTACAGGGACGGGTCGAAGGGATGGCCCATAAGGTGCTGGAACTGCAGCTCCATCATCCGGCGCTAGTATTGGTGGCTCTCCTGCATCTCCCACCGCATGGTGCGAAACTTAGTCGTCTGCCTATCGAGCCGTCCTCCCATATCTGGGCGTAAGGTACGGAAAGACTCATCCATATGGCTAGAGAGAGCATCGATCCTCCGATGGGCCTCGGGATCACGGCGGCAACGATAATGGCGCTGACGATGTTGTGGCATGTTTGGTGCAGGAGTCTCCGACGTTGGCTGGTCGTCCTCTATGTCCTCATCATTATCATCCACCAACTCGATCACCGGGGCGAATGCACCAGTATTGTCCGTCCTGGTATCTATGGATACTCCGACATCCTCCTCATCACTATCTGTGTTAAACTCTGCCTCGATCTCTGCGTCCCGCACGTACGATCTCCAGATCTGCGACGAGTTGGTCGGGTCGTTGATGGTTAACTGTGGAGACCAAGGAATCCCCTTCAGATGTTTGATCTCCCAAGACATGGCCACGTAAGGTGGACCACGGCCTCGAGGGATCAAAATCCATTGAGTGATGAACTCCTGTAGCCCTAAAGGTTTGGCCTCAGCGGCCACCGTGCATGTGGAAAGATCGAGGCCCATCACCCCTGCAGGGTAAGTCACCAATCACCAAAAACAGATGTCGCCCTTCTTCTTGCTCTTGACCTTGTCAAGATTCTCCACCAGCATGGTGGCAAAATTTTGAACGCCACATGTAGTCATATAAAAAGGAGAAAGAAGCTCATCTTGTTGGACCTTCTGTGGAGTCTCTGTCTTGGCCAGCAGCATCTCGCTCAAAATCCTATGAGCGATCCGAAAGGAGAAATGGTAGATGAGCTTGTCCTTGGAGTCACCCGGATGCTAGTAGTCAACACTCGATGTGACATGAGCAATGCCGTTCCAGAAGGCATTCGCCTCTCTCTAGAGGAGAAGTCTATGACGGTGGGCTTAGGGAAGCCAAAGAGCATCCCAAAGTTCTCTACTGTGACTGCATACCCCTTGTTCATCAACCTGAACTTCACTCCCTTATGCTCCGGCACATGGGTGACGGAATTGAGAAACTCCAGAGTCGGCTCTATATAAGTAGGTGAACGGATGGTCATAATCTTCTCCATGCCAACAAGAGAAATCATTCACTACAGATCCTCGACGACGTGGAGGCAATTGAAGTCCTCAACATTGATGTAGCGGGGTGAGATGATCGGTCGGGAGCAAATACGATCATAATCATTTTAGAACCGACCGAGAATGTTCGGCACTTGTAGTGGTGTAGGAGGGGAGGGTGAGTGATTTCCATCATCTCGACGGTCTCGGATTGCTAATTGTCTCTCTGAACGACACATATTCCTGTGTTAGGGTTTTGATCTCGGGCTGTTCTTGAGGTGATCTCGGCCGAGATGCTTGGGTTTCAAATGAGGCGAACAGTACTTCGATCGAACTCAAAAATCTGTAACTTTTTGCCCCCGAAATCACTACCAAAAGCTTCCTAGGGGGTTCTCCAGTTATTCTCAACACAATACACAACAAATATCTCCCAGTTTCGAGCAAAATCTTCCGAAATGCAAAAAAGAGGTTTGCGAACGAAATTACCAAATTTCAGCAGATTTCGGAAGCTTGAAGTGTGGATTGATGCTGGAGAAGTTGTTGTAGTGCCATTCCCGTCAGTTTAGATTGAAGAATCGTTGAAAACGGGCGAGAAACGAGATTTTTGTGGATTCGGGCGTGGTTCGGTCGAGACGGCGTCGGGAGGGAGAAGTGGGGAAAAAAGAGAAAAACCATTCTCCTTTTATACCCTTCAGAAAATTCAACGGCATTTCGGTCGAGATGATTGTCAATGACCGAGGTCAATCCCTGTTGCCTTCATCTCGGTTGCTCGAAAGTGTTTCAGCCGAGATGACCTGATGATGTCCGAAATGGATCTAGCAATTGTAACTTTCCCAAATTCTTGAACCGTAGCTCCGCCCATATGTTTCCCATGTGTTCTTTTCCTTAGGCGGTACCTAGATCCTGTCATCATGGACACAAAACGTAAACTATACTAATCTAAACTAGAAAGCAAGAAAGCATTACCTTGGGTTGCACTAGTACAAAGAGGGGATGTAGACCCCGGTTTTTGTGTACATTAGACCCCGGTTTTCAAAGCGTGGTTAATGGGAGCGAGGTAAATCTACTCGGACCTCGCTAATTGTCACCGAGGTAACAAATTTTCGGACCACGGTTATTTTAAATAACCGTGGTCCCAGTTCTATTTTTTTTTTAAAAAAAGCACGTCGGACCACGGTTATTTTAAATAATCGTGGTCCCAGTTCACAATTTTTTTAAGAAAATACCACGGTTCTTTAAAGAACCGTGGCTGCAAGTGTAAAAAATAACAAATCAATGTTACAAGTGTTTTCATCTTGAATAATGACAAATCAGTTATTGCTTAAAACCTTCAAAGAAGTGTTTAGTTCATCATGTCCCAATCCTACATTACAAAAGGTTGTAACAGTGAAGTACCTAAAAAATAACAACATTGATATCCTCTAAAGTCCTACATTACAAAAAAGATGACACATACATATGGAAAGTAGATAGCCCCACTATTACCCCGATCAAACTGTCCAAAGTAGATAGCCCTAGGAGCGTCTGCGTCACAAAGAAAGCCGATGTAGTGCCGCAACAAACCAAATACTATCGACATACAATAATAACGTCCAACACTATAACACATTGAAGCTATATATTACCTGTCAAGACCGTTAGTAGGCTCATCTAGAAAGAGGAGGTGAGGGCGTATGAGGATCTCAAGAGTAATGCTAACACGACACTTCTCACCGCCGCTGATTCTGCACAAATTCCAATTTCCGGTGACAGTGTCGTCACAGTTTTGAAGGCCAATTTCCATGATGGTGCTCTCTTCTCTTCACATACCATCTTTTCTGGGAGCCAGAGTCTAGCTGTGTACGATATTGTTTCTCGAACCGTCAGAATCCCGATCAAGTTGTCGTCTTGGGTCACATAAGCCTGTACATCATCTAATACTCTTTAGCTACTTCTTGTTACCAATCAAGCATGTTATCACTCATAACCCAACACAGGTACTTTCAATTAGCTAAATATGCTAGCAGACCACAAGTAGTTGAGATCAGTGAAAAGCTTCTAAAAGTGTTGTGGAACACACCCATAATTAATACTCCGTTCGATCATGGTATGGCGTTAAAAGACATAATCCATCAGCTAAAACCAGAACTTGTACCTTTGTAATGCGTTGTCATCTTTTCCTTTCTTTGCAATGGCTATATCAGAACAAGAATGAGACTATAAAAAGCAACAATTCATCAGACATTGGCAATATAAAAGATGACAGTAGTGGATCAGGAGCTGCGTTATTTGAAGATACTACATAGGAAGAACACCCAAATAGGGACTGCAAGTTTCCATCTCAAAGGTCCTTCCTTGACAAGGAAAGTGTTGAATGTGAACCACCTTTACTAGATCTCATCTTCCGCTGCATGTAATCATTGGTTAAGGAAATCCAACTGAAGACATCATCATCAAAAAATGATCACCATTATAATAAACAACATCTTCTTTGATCCCCTAGATTGTACATGCTTGACAAGAGATATCCAAAATTTCATATAGACATCTAAAGTAAAAAGCTAAAGAGATCTTATTAGATATGAAATTAAATGGCATATTCTTAACACAAAATTAACATGGGACGTTCTCAAAGGAAATCATGTTGAAAAAAATTGGACATATCCAACTATTCTTAGTTGTAAATAAAAAAACTTATCAAACAAAATCTGAATTTTGAGAAATCGACTGATAAGGATATCTTAAAACCAATTCCATATTGAAGAGTAATATGTGCAACCATGTCAACTACACGGAAGGAAAAAAGTTTCAATGACAAATTGTTAAGGCTGACACTAACAAGTTATTGATATGCAGCTTACCTTAGACATGCTAGGGTATCTCCATACTATGATATGGTTTTGCAAATATCCATAGTGCTAACAAGTTCATTGACATTTTTAGACCAGACCAAATTACAGACCTGAGTTTTAGAAAGTCATGTAGACGCCATTAGGTAACAGTTCTTAAACTATAGTACTAACCAGTGTACAAGCCAAATAGTTAAAGCTGACACTAACAAGTCATTGATATGCAACTTACCTTAGATATGCAGCTTACCTTGGACAATGCATTTTGGCGATTTCCAAAGAAAGATACAAAGATCAATGTGAACAATTGCAATATATTGATAATATGCCTAAACTAGAAAGATTTTCACATACTCGGCAATTAATGAGTTAGAAGAGCACATATTCAGTGAAATAGGATCCCCTGCATAAAGATAATATGACGAGATTGACAATGATATAATAGACTTTCTAAATGAGGTGAAACCTGGAGAGAAGGATAGAGGAAGAAATCCTAGACTAAGACGCCTGCAAGGTCAGAGAAGGATAGCCGAGGAGACTGTTCCGAAGCATATCGAGCGCAAGACGTCTGCAAGGTCAGAGAAGCGAGCCAAACAAAATTGATACTTAATATTAACAATCATCATGTAACAAAAACAAAAGTATCCAGGAGGGTTGCATACACGTTGAATGGCGATTGGAAAGATAAGAAAGTAGATCTTACTCTTGCTCTTCTTCGGCCATGACAAGAGGATCATCTTTCTTGATGATATAATAATGGTACCAGGAGGCGGATTAGACTGGGTGAGAGCATATCGAGTAGGACGGCCGGACGACGGGAAGCGCCTGGAGACTCACGGTAGCGCCTGGAGCGGGGATGAGGTACGCCGGCCTGGAGAGGGGCTAAAGAACGGCTTGGAGGAAGTGGTCGATTGAGGAGCACAACGCTACAGATAGAGCAGGTCGATCTTCAATCTTAGGCTAGGGTTTTAGTCATTTCATTTAAAAATGACGCGTTTTGAAAACTGTTTTCTATGAAATACCACGGTTATTAATAACCGTGTTCCAAGAATGTTGTATCACCCCCGGTTTTTAATGATAACCGTGGTATTGTGCAAAAAAATCAATATTATAATCCGGTTATTTCAACTAACCAGGCTCCGAATTTTTTTTTAAAAAATTGACTGCGGTTGTATGTATAACCGTGGTCCGAAAATACTCTTTATCACGGTTATTTTAAACCACTCCAACGTAAGCGAGGTTTAGGGAGGGTCTTTGTACTAGTGTTGCCTCCCAAAAAGCGCTTGTTTTAAGGTCACTAGCTCGACCAAACCCTTGAATGTTCAATTGAGATTCATGGATGCAATCTCCTTGGCCGGTGGTTTTGGTTTATATTTCTTCAACCGACAACTGTCGACTTGGAAGGTTCCACAATGTTCACCCCATACTTTAACTGCACCATGAGAATAAACATTCTTTATAATAAAAGATCTTGTCCATTTTGACTTGGGTTTATTTGGAAGAGAATGAGAATGATAATCGTAAAGAAGAATAGTTTCTCCTTCTTTGATTCCTCTATGGATGATGTGCTTTTTGTGCTAGTTCTTCGTATGTTCTTTGTAGATCTTTGCAACTTTAGTTATCATTCTGTGGAGTGGTGTTTTCATCTTCATATCCTTGTCTTGCAATGCATCGGGAGAGTTAAGACGAATGCTTGCATTACTTGATCTTGATGAATCAATCACTTTGTTTGCCCCAGATGTATCTTGACCGAGGTCTAGTCCGAGGTGAGTCCCTGTTGCCTTCACCTCGACCAGTCCAATGGTTGCTTCGGTCGAGATGACTTGCTCCCTGTCGAGGTAGTTTTTTGGTCCTTCTTCAATTTTATCGAACACAACTGACGGATCTTCCTCCAAAGTCTCCAAGTTATGTCTATCTGCATCACATGAAACATCTACACCTTTCTCTATCATACTAAAGCTTTTAACCCTTTAGAGGATCTTTAGTAAGGATCGAGCTAACCAATTCACGAGATTCCTCTTCATCATAGATGTTGTAGATGTCTTCTTCCCATCCTTTTCCTCCCATCAAGGCTGATAGTATGAATTCAACCTGCTCTTCTCCAATGTTGAAAGACAACTTGGCATTCTTGTAATCCACATAGCAACCGGATGTTGCAAGAAATGGTCTCCCAAGGATAATAGGAACCGGATAATCTGCAGGAATATCTAAAACCACAAAGTCTATGGAAATATAGATTTTACCTAGCCTTACATGAATGTCCTCCAACACACCTACGAGTAGAGTGATTGATCAATCCGCCATGTAAAGTGTCATCTTAACTGGTTTAGGATCCTCTAGACCAACCTTCTCACACAATGCAAGTGGAATGATGATCACACTTTCTCCTAAGTCACACAATGCATCATATGTGACTAGGGATGGCAATGGATCGGGTGGTGGGTGGATGACCCTGTCCGCCACCCGCCGAACTCATCACCAGCATCCGATCCACCTGCATCCAACGGATGAAGCGGGTGGATCGGGTTATATTCGGGCGTTCTACGCATTTCCTTTAAATCGATATTAAACTCGGATTCAAATGCGGAAAATTAATAATAATAAAAATAAATTCAATCCGAAAAAGTCTTATCCATAAAAACATGATAAATATAAAGTCAACACAAATCATCCAAGTGAAAATATTACAAGAAGTGTTATAAGTTTAAGTTCTTGAAAAATAGAGAAATTTACCAATACATAACATACAATAAGTAATAGGAAGTGAACAAATGTACAAATTTTGCTAAACAATCACGAAATCACCAATTTAAATATCAAAAGGGAACTAAAGATCACTAAACAAGTAAACAATCAATAAATTTATAACGGGCGTAAGCGGGTGAAACGGGTCGGATGGGTGGATGGATGATGGATCGGGTGATGGGTGGATGAAAGGTCCATCCGAATCTGACCCGATCCATCACCCACTTCATCCGTCATCCGCTTTCACCCGCTTCATGTCGGATTTTCCCCCTTTTATTATGGATCGGGTTATCGGGTGTCCGTCGGGTTCGGATGAAATTGCCATCCCTATATATGATGTTTCCAACTCCGATAGGAATACAAAACGATCCCGGATCTCTTAGTTTAAGTGGCATCTTCTCCCTCATGATCTTGATGAGTTCCGATGACCTTGAGGACATCTTTACTTCACCAATGTCTTCCAACTTTGTCTTGTTAGAGAGGATTTCTTTTAAGAACTTCCCGTATGCGGGCATACCTAGAATTGCATCAATGAAAGATATATGAATATAGAGCTTATTCATGAGGTCTAGAAACTTACCAAAGTGCTTGTCTAGACGTGTTCTCGTTCTAGACAACGGGAATGGTAGTGGTGGCTTGTACGCAGGAGGTAGTACGTATATTTCTTCTTTCTCTTTTGTTTCGGTTGACCCAAGAGTATTTCGGTCGAGATCTCTTCCGAGGTGACTCCCTGGTTGGGTCTTCTTGGTTGCCCCAGATTTCACCTCGGTCGAGATGTTTTGCTTCACAACTTCATTCGATCGAGGTTGTAGTTCAACTGTCTTCACGCCACTCCTTGTCGTAATTGACATGATTTGGCCTTTTGGGTTGTTCTCTGTACGTCCTGGAAGTTTCCCTTGATCTTTAGGAACTTCTCTGGCCTTCCTAAACACTTGATTTTCCAGGGCTTTTTGTCCCTTAGAAATCAAAGTAACGGTGCTCTCTAGTCCACTCATCTTTCCGACCATCACTTCAATCATAGCTTCCAACTTAGAATTTGGGGGTTTACTTGAGCTTGATGATGGTTCCCGGCTCTTCAATTGAGTAGAAGAAGAATAAGAAGGTGGTGTTAGAGCATTTTTAGCATGGGAATAAGGATTACCGGAATTGTTTTGATTGAATCTCCAATTTTTGTAGTTCCAGTTGTTGATATAGTTGTTGTTTTTGTTCCCTTGGTACTTTCCTCTTCCAACATACCCAACATCTTGCTCTTTGGTTTGTTGGGTTTTCGCCTTTATGAGTTCCTTCAAAGCCTTCATCTCATTGTTGAGGGCGTTGATTTGTTCGACACTAGAAGAGGTGCGATTTAGCTCATGAGGTCTAGAAGTTTGACCTCCCGTCTCTGTACTCCGGTGGGAGTATTTATTCACAGTAAGAGTTTGCTTTTCAACAAAATCCCACGCTTCATCAATTGGCTTGTCCATGAACGTCCCAGTTGAGAGTGATTGTAGTTTGAACTACGCTTCAACATCCAAACCCTTGAAATATATCACCAACAAATCAATCTTTGGAATCCCATGGTGTGGGCAATCCAACAAATGGCTTTCCCATGACTTGAAGAGTCTTTCAACATTATTCATCACAAGAGTATTTATTTTGGCTCTCAATTCCGCCGTCTTCGATGGCTGTTCGCTCCAAACGGTGTGTGCAAGCTTTAAATTTATAACCCTAGATGTAAGCTTAAAACAAGGATGCGAACCCGTAGTGTACGGGTCAATCGTAGTAAAAAGCAAGAAATTCCAGGGGTCGATCACAAGGACTTAGTGAAAGAAAGCAGGTATAGGTTTGTCAATGCCACTACTAACCACAAAAGCGATTAAAACAATCAAAGATGATAAAAAATCAATTAAGGAAATATGCAATTCCAGAGATTAAAGCATCTAGTTGTGGTTCCAACTCAAGATCTCAAGATAAGCGGACAAAGCTGAGATTTTTGCATAGCGAAGGTATTTCTAAAGTGGAATAGATCACCGGGTAAGTCTCACTACTCACTAATCCCAAACCGTAACTCCTATTACCGGGTAAGTCTCAAGGAATTAAGGAAAAGAACTATAACCTCAAACTAACACTCCAACTAAGGGAATAGAATCAACCTTTACCGGGTAAGTCTCAGGTTAACTCACAAAGATGGGATGAAAGCACACTCAAACCCCAATAAAGGATAAACCTTTATTACCTACACTTATGATCTTAGGTAAACAAACAAAGGAATCACCGGGTAAGTCTCATCCTAGGCTTGCATTGAACCAGGAAAGGTGTAATAAGAATAGGATTTGGCAAACTCTAACACTTAACTCTCAGTTTCGGATTAGGTAAGTCACCTTGGTCAGAAGAATTCCACCCGGCCGAGATGTTCATCGAATGAGCGAGATGCTTTAGGGTTAAGGATAAAGACTCGAACTTTAAGGGTCCTACTGTGATTAAGACTATTCTATCATTGTTTTTCCCACAACCTTCAGCCAATCACCCTAGAATCACACAAGGAAATTAGCCACTCATCATCATGAAAGCAATGATCAAATATAAGGGAAGAAAGAGAATAATTGAACAAGAAAAC
Organism: Fagopyrum esculentum; assembly: GCA_033239045.1. Lineage (NCBI taxonomy): Eukaryota > Viridiplantae > Streptophyta > Magnoliopsida > Caryophyllales > Polygonaceae > Fagopyrum > Fagopyrum esculentum. Next base: position 52,870,845 of record BSUD01000005.1, read on the forward strand.
CTTAAGAGAATGGCTTCAATAACTGAATCAATTATCAATCAACAAGCGTTCCTTGGATAAAAATCCAACAAGACAAATCAACAATGAAGGGAATCTAAGAAAATCTTACAAAACCCTTCACAAAGCTATAAAAGCTATCAACTTCCTTCCTTCAATCTTCCTTCGACCTTCAAAAAGCTTCTTCAAATCTTCCAACTATGGGAATGCGGCTGTTCCGGTGTGTAAACACGTCTCCGGGTGATAGCGGATCGTCGCGGGGTAAGCGGGATCCGGGTGATAGCCGATGTCTAAGCACGATCGGATTTGTGGAAAATCCGACCCTTTTTATAGGAAAATTCCCCTCCAAAGATAAGATATCTTAGAAAGATCTTTTCCCATAAAAATTGGTAAAATATATGGGCTAAATTATCTTCTTCCTTCCATGAATCCAGCCTAAAAATATAAGATCCTCTTTCCAAAAATAAAAGATCTCAGCCAAGAATAAAATATCCTTGCCGTGTCCAAGGTGTTCGCCTCGGTCGAGTCAGCTCCTCTGGATCACCTCGGTCGAGGTGACTCTGTAGTCAACCGAGATGAATCAAAATTGAATGTGAAATCTCTCAAATCTGGTCCAAAGTGAATCTCTAATCAATTCCATGATTCCTGGATTCTTCCTTAAGCTCCTGAATGTAGCTCCAATGACTCCTTAGCTCCTTTTGCTCCTTTTTGATGCAAAACGTGCCATTTTACCTACGATTACAACGAAACTTGGTGTAGACCTCGATTCTCGCAAAGGTAGATGAAACGACAATATAATCACATAATATATATTCAAACATGCAGATTATTGAAGATAAAACGTCTAAACAAGCCCCAAAATATAGACAATAATTCATGCTATCAAAATACCCCATACTTAGCCCTTGCTTGTCCCCAAGCAAGTTCCGAATATAAAATACAAGATAGAGTGGATTATTAGTCATGAAAATCAATGAAAAAGTCTTTCAAAACATTTTAATGGCGTGCTACAATCATAGATCACTCTAAGAGAATACTTCATGGAAATCAAAATCAAAATATGCTTAAAACATTTTATAAATATAAGAAAGTTGTTCATCTTTGCATAAAATCATAGAATGCATAATAAATCATAATTATCTAGATTAATCATGTATAATCCAGTTTAAACCACTAAGTCAATCAACAAGCTCGAGGTCTCAAGGGCTTCCCAAAAGAAAGGTCAAGAAACGTGTAGGGTAGGGATGTATAGAAGGTAATGTGGTGCTAGAATCCGGGAAAATGATATCACTTCACTTTCACTTGACTTTCAACATTATCCACCAATAAGCTTTGCTTATTTCACACATTTCCTTTTTTACTTTACTTTTTGGGATGTATGGACAGAGGTGCACAATAACCGAAGCCTAGGAAATCAGCAATCATCAATTTCTTGAGATGCATCAAACCCTTGATGCACATACCATGGCCCGTTAGGAATATCGTTCAATCCGACTTTGGCAAGACACAAACACCCGGCTATGTGAATGGTGCCAAGTTACTCATCATCATGATTGACTTCCCCAAACCTATTTATTACTTTCTAACACTTTCACTTCCAGCCAACTTCTCAACTTTTCTTTCACCTGCTTTTCACTTGCTTGCTTCCAAATTCCCGGATAGGTAAAGGGAGGCAAATATGTATATGAGGGGCTAAGCATGATCAAGAAGAAGAAGATAAAAGATTGAATTGCCTTGGTCTTTCCAGGAAGAAAGTGAGAGAACTCATAATGTGGTGTCAACCTTTAAATTCAACATAATTTTGATAAAGACAAAGTATTAAACATGCCAAAAATTTCAAACAAAGCATTTAGCAACTTAAACATATCATAAAACCTTTCAAACCTATAAAGATTTCAAAACCAATCAGCAAACAAAATCTGCACTGAGGTCATATCCAGGGAAGAAGCACGAAAACTTTTTCGAAAAATTCCTTTCAGTTAAAACGCCTCGGTCGAGATGTTCTAAGTCAACCGAGGTGAAGCACCTCGTTTGGAAAGAATCACTTCGGTCGAGGTCATAAAATTTTTTTTTTCTTTTCAGTTTTTGACGTTTTTCTCAATCAAATAACCTGTATGCATGCATGTAATCTCCGATAAGCAAATAGAGCATAATAAGATCATAAATATTCATCAAAGTAGCATACAATCATCCATAGTCAAATAATACATCAAATAAACTTGTTCGCTCCAAACGGTGTGTGTAAGCTTTAAATTTATAACCCTAGATGTAAGCTTAAAACAAGGATACGAACCCGCAGTGTACGGGTCAATCGTAGTAAAAAGCAAGAAATTTCAGGGGTCGATCACAGGGACTTAGTGAAACAAAGAAGGTATAGGTTTGTCAATGCCACTACTAACCACAAAAGCAATTAAAACAATCAAAGATGATAAAAAGTCAATGAAGGAAATATGCAATTCTAGGGATTAAAGCATCTAGTTGTGGTTCCAACTCAAGATCTCAAGATAAGCGGACAAAGCTGTGATTTTTGCATAGGGAAGGTGTTTCTAAAGTGGAATAGATCACCGGGTAAGTCTCACTACTCACTAATCCGAAACCGTAACTCCTATTATCGGGTAAGTCTCAAGGAATTAAGGAAAAGAACTATAACCTCAAACTAACACTCCAACTAAGGGAATAGAATCAACCTTTACCGGGTAAGTCTCAGGCTAACTCACAAAGATGGGATGAAAGCACACTCAAACCCCAATAAAGGATAAACCTTTATTACCTACACTTATGATCTTAGGTAAACAAACAAAGGAATCACCGGGTAAGTCTCATCCTAGGCTTGCATTGAACCAGGAAAGGTGTAATAAGAATAGGATTTGGCAAACTCTAACACTTAACTCTCAGTTTCGGATCAGGTAAGTCACCTTGGTCAAAAGAATTCCACCCTGGCCGAGATGTTCATTGAGTGAGCGAGATGCTTTTGGGTTAAGGATAAAGACTCGAACTTTCAGGGTCCTACTGTGATTAAGACTATTCTATCATTGTTTTTTTCCCACAACCTTCAGCCAATCACCCTAGAATCACACAAGAAAATTAGCAACTCATCATCATGAAAGCAATGATCAAATATAAGGGAAGAAAGAGAATAATTGTACAAGAAAACCTTAAGAGAAGGCTTCAATAACTGAATCAATTATCAATCAACAAGCGTTCCTTGGATAAAAATCCAATAAGACAAATCAACAATGAAGGGAATCTAAGGAAATCTTACAAAACCCTTCACAAAGCTATAAAAGCTATCAACTTCCTTCCTTCAATCTTCCTTCAACCTTCAAAAAGGTTCTTCAAATCTTCCAACTATGGGGAATGCGGATGTTCCGGTGTGTAAGCACGTCTCCGGGTGATAGCGGATTGTCGTGGGGTAAGCGGAATCCGGGTGATAGCGGATGTCTAAGCACGATCGGATTTGTGGAAAATGCGACCCTTTTTATAGGAAAATTCCCCTCCGAAGATAAGATATCTTGTAACACCCCAAATTCTCGGAACTCGGGGAGCTACTGGTTAGGACCTCACAATGGGTCCCGACCTTGGTTTAACAACAACATTACTTGGATCTTACAACAAGGCACAAATGTATTTAAAACAATTTCTAAAACATAATATTTTTAATGGTATAAACGTACACATGTGACAGCCTTACAAACATATATAAAGATACATAACATGTATGACGTATGGAAGACTCCCCCGTCCCCATCTAATGAGTACGTGGACCCGGCTGACCATCCGTTCTGGATCTCTCTGCAACTGTCTATCTCTACAGATCTACAACACGGATAAACCGTTAGCTAACTATCCAAATATAAGAAAATGATAACAGCACAAACACAAGCAGAAACAAAATAAACAAACATCATGCTGGCACTCAACCGTTTATTATCTATTATTTAAGTGATTCACATTATTCAATTTAAGTTGTGGCACGAGAATTGTTATTAGTTCTCGCCTCCGTTCCTTATCCAACTGGTGTAGGTCTAGCTGACTTCCATTGGTAGCATCACTACAAACCACGTATGGACTAGTCCCGAAAGAAACCCCCAACGCCCCGCGAGCTACTGAGCAGAATGCCACCGCCCGTTACTCTTAGGCCAAAATATAGGTCGGTAATTATATATCACAACCTATCTCTCTAACATTTCAATCACACACCACCATCATCATTTATACTCATATTTAGCAGTCAGCTAAGTAAGCCCAAAGGACTTACCTGATATACAGCTCGACTCTTTGTAAACCACTCGTTCTGTAAACTGTAGCAACTCAGTTGCCTGTCAAAGGCGATAAGTGTATTAGCACACTCTCACGTAGTTAGAAGTCTAAAACTTCTAAGATCGAATGATGTATTAAGACATAACTAGTTATAGTGTTAATTTAGGGTAAAATGACCATTTTACCCTTGGTCCCGAAATTCTCGAAAAATCTAGAATTCATGTCTAATCTCCTATTTGAGGTTCTAAATTTATATTCTAACTCCTAAAATTTTATTTGGTTCCAAACTGACATTTTTCCTATGTTTCTATTTTCCGGAAGAATTGTAAAGGTCTAACTTCGGTTCTAAATATAAAATTCTTAACAACTTATAATAATTCCGAATTAAATCTCTAGATCATCTATGAGGTTCTATCTAACTTTAGGAGAAAGAATTTCTCCAAACTGTTCATTCAACAGTTTTATAAAAATTCCTAAAGTTGACTACTCCCTTTACAAATTCTATACTTAGCCCAAAATCTGAGTACACTTTGAAAAATCATAACTCCTAAGTCACTCACTGGATTTATCCCAAATTTTGATATGTTCTACTATAAAATCTTACCTATAATATATTCAAAATTCAGCCGGAAAGGATATCAAGAGCTTATTAAAAATCATCTCACAAAACAGCATCACTTGCTGTTTTCCCCAACACTCAGTTCATATATAAAAACGTCAACTTTGAAACACAATAACTCTCAAACCGTAATTCCGATTCTTCCCAAATTTTAATATGATCTACAACAAGATGTCAACTATATCATATCAAAATTTCAAGCCTAACAGAGATCAAAAGCCTATCCAAATTTATTCCACAAAACTGCATCTCAAGCATTTTTCCTCAAACTCAGCACACTAAAAAAAAACTGCTTGAATAGCCAACTTGAGAAAATCATATCTCCTAAAATATAACTCCGAATAATCCCAAATTTTAATATGTGCTACCACAATATCTCATCTATAACATATAAAAATTTCAGCCAAAATGGATCAGTATTTCATACCTAAATCGGAACCCGAAGTTGGATGCTGTCAATGTTGGAAAACTAGAAAAAGCAACAGCTCTCTGAAGTTGCTCCTTTGGCTGAAATATATGGGTTTAGAGATGGTTTAGAGGCACCCATTGACACATAAACATGGAGGGGAAGTAAGGAGGTAGAGAGTGGTCATACACGAGACTCGCAGAAGGTGACGGCATGGTTGTTGCTGTTGCGCGACTGGAGCAGGGAGGCGACTCCCATGGTTGCTGATGGCGTGTCCCTGGCCACATTCAAGAGGTGTGAGGGAGGGAGCTGCGGTATGCTGGTTGACAGAAGACGAAGGAGCCGGAGGATCTGCTGCGTGCAAGGGATGAGTAAGCAAGGAAAGCGTTTCTTCTGTGGATGTATCTGTACGGAATGCAAGCAGCAGAATGGAAGTGAATCTGCGAAGATCTCGGCTGTTACTTTCCTTGTAACGTTCAGCAAGAGAACGTGGTATTGCAGTTGGGCTGGCGCTGGGCTGGAGCTGGCAACGCCGGGCTGAAAGGCAAAGCAGCAGATGGGCTGGAGTTGCTGTAAGGCTGGGCTGCTGAAAGGTAGAGTAGCAGATGGGCTGAAACTGTGGATCCAAGGTGCTGAAGCTGGGCTGCGGACAAGCTGCTGAGGCTGGAGAGTTCATGGGCTGGGCAGCTGGCGCTGCTGGGCTGAGGGTGTTGGATCCGCTGGGCTGTCAACAGCCTGTCTGGGCTTGTCACCGACTTGTCACAGCCTTGTCTGGCCTTGTCACAGACTCGTCACAGCCTTGTCTGGCCTTGTCACAGCTTCGTCACAGACTTGTCTGGACCTTGTCACAGCATCGTCACAGACTTGTCCGGGCCTCGTCATACTCTAAATTAGGCCTAAACTTATTATTTTATGTGAAGGTAAGCTACATAAAATGATAAAATTTTATAAAGATCCTATCATTTTATGTGAAGGGAAGCTACATAAAATGATAAATTTTATAATAATGTGTCTAACTAAGTAGACGGATATGGGTCAACTGATCGAGATCGGGTTTGTTACAGAAATAAACGGAATAAAAATTCCGGATATTACATCAGTACCCCCTTAAAATAAGTTTCGTCCCGAAACTTAAAGGAAGACTCGTAACGTCGGAGTCCATGCAAACGAGTTTAAGCGCCGGAAAGAGGTCACAACGGTCGAGTTCTAATTTGTTTCTGAAATAGCCGGAAGAATTATTCCCGGGTATTACATCAATTCCCCCTTAGGATAAGTTTCGCCCCGAAACTTAAAGTACGTCAGTCATAAGGTCAGCCCTCAAGGTACGAGTCTAGTGTATCTACTTGTTACCGTACAAGAGTCATCGTTTCCACATATAAGTATCCCGCATATTAAGGTCACCAATAACACTCATCTAGACTAAGCACTCAAGCATGAAATAAACAAGTAGTCAGATAATATAACACAGATATAGGTCCAAGCCTTAACTCGTCGCTCCCTAGATTATTACAACTATCTCCACAACGATCTCTGAAAGGTGATGTCTCATACTATCTACAATATCTCAGGTAACCTCGTCGGCTTTCCATAAAACCCATTTCTCCGAAAATCTTTACATGTACATACATCATAAGCGCTTGCTATCACGTCCTATATTGGTTATCGAATATCTTACCGGTATCATTCGGCCCAACTGTCCGATCCTCTATTCTGAGGTCCTAACTCGTGTCTAGTAGGTATTCCTTCTAACTAAATATGTTGACCAATGGGGTTGTTCTCTTCAATAGGGTGAGGAATAGTAGTCCCTCACTCACTTTCACTCCGTTTGTAAGGTTTCACAAGGTTGTCTTACCTAGCTCACCTCTAGATCTTTTGATGACCTTCCTGAGGTAATTTATTCCAATTCCTTTCCTTCTGGTCTTCTAAAAAGGTTCCTAGTATCCGATCTAGGATATCCCCCTTATACATCTTCCGGTGCTTTACCAAGTGCTTAAGGTTAGTTGTATCACAACTCCCTTGGTCATGTCTACTAATATGACTCAGTCATATGGTTCCTCAATTAAAGAATAAACTTGGTATAACTTAATAATCACAATCCGGTGGTCAATCTTGGTGCTCTACCGACGTTATCATAATATTTTGTAGATTTTTAGCTCAACTCAAACTTTTTACGCAGTATCCCAGATCATAGGTGATATAGAATGTGTCCGCAATGACAACACTAGACGCAAGGTGATCTCACATCACCACCGTTTGATCATACCCACTCGATAATTGCCAACACCCTATCGGTATTGCACTCTTATATCCCCACGTTAATTGGAGCAAGAATATTCCTATGTCACCAAGCGCCACTCAACTCCATTTCGATACACGTTCCGCGTATTCCACTCCGAGATTAGGCTTTCTTTAAGTACGGTTACTGGGTTTGCAACTATACTTTTGGCGTTTCTCTTTCTCATGTATCTTTCGACTCGGAATGGTGGTTACGTACTTTGAGTTTTCTAGTGCAAACCACGCGCTATACCTTAATAATATCGTTAATTCTTTCTCCCTCCAATGGAACTACTCTCGAATACCCTCCCGGTATTAATTCCCAAAACTACTTATTTGTCGACATGCGACAAAGTTGTCATGTTTCATTGGAATCCATAATAGGGTATCAATCTCTTTCCATAACCTCTACATGCAAGTACCTTCCCATCTATCTTGGTGGTTGTAAAATTCTTCCACAAAAGTCATAGTTACTCCGCATAGCCCATCTCATGTTTGTTCATCTCAAGACGCATTTCACCAACTAACATCATTTTAAACTCGCCACGTTGTATCATTGAGCTTAATGCTCTGTGGTTTAGGGCCCACCACGCTTCCGCTGCGCTACTCTGAAAATTCTGTTGTCACTCATTAATCATAAGGACATTTTATGTGAGTCCAAAGTGATTGTCCCCAAAACTCTTTCTCCCGATTACACTCTAAGTCCTATCTGGTGAAGTACTAGATACTTTCCCTACTTGGTTTAAGAGAATAATATAGCGGTTGGAAGACAAACTTTTCTATTTACTTTCTTACTTCTTTTAACACGGGTCCCAACACCCTGATTCGACCGGAGTTTGATCTTAACCAACCGAGAAGTAACCTCTAACACGATTCTCTCTATACCTTTAGTTGTATAAGTAGATTTTCGTTGTCTACTTGAGGAACTCCTCCAAAGTATTGGTATAGTTAATTCAATACTCCTCAATCACAGATATCTCTTCTTAACTGTAGATAGCTCGACAATCCCAAACAACCCTTGCACGTCCTCAGTTGATGTCGGTCAGTCAATAGTTGACTTATCTCCATTTCCGGGACTCACTTTTATCATACCTCTTTTGCCGTTAAATTTCCTGGTGAACATTACTTACTCAAGTTCATCAATTTATACTCCTTTAGCTCATTTTACATTACAACTTCCGGTTCCCCCGTGAGGTAACTCCATTTCTCGCGTCTCACTGTGTCGTCCATCTGACATCAATGGTCTTTTCTAGGTCTTCCAATATAGCTTGTAATCAAGTCTACAAAACTCTCATGACCTTAACTTCCTTCCACTTGCGGTTTATCTAGTAGGGAATGCTACACACACTCTGTCTTGATTGACATAGAATCTTATCAAAATCATATACTCCTTACTCCTCTAGTTCTTCTTTTATAATCCATCTGTACTAACTGTGATATGCACCCTTTTCCTAGCCAGTAGGCAGTACATCCCTCACACGCTTCCCTTGGTCTTCAATGACATAAAGGGGGTCCTTTCTGACCGTTTAGTCTTTCTTCTTAAGTTCTTAATTAGGGTTCCTTGCTCGAACTCACTCCATGTTATTATTAAGGTACTAGCACGCGGATCGATTTAGCTTCACATTTGTCGTTGTTGATCTCTTGAAGGGTCCTCTAGACGTCTATAAAATTCTTACATCATTCTATGGTTATCCTCCTTATCTGATAACCAGTTACCACTAGTTGACCCGCACGTGTTATGTCTCAATTATTACTGACTGGTATGTAGTTGACCTTCCATAAGATCATAGACTTATTGTTCTTCTATCTCTTTTGAAGTTTGATAGGCTTGGTCAAAATCTATCTCCTCTAGTTTCTTTGTTAATACTCTTTTAGTTTCTTCCACAGTCTGCACTTCTCTTGTTCTCTTATGAGGTCACTATACTCTTCTGAGTCTAGTCCTAGCATTCATCTATCGCCAATGAGTTCATCAAGTCTTCCACATTAGCTTGTAAGCGTGTCTTCGCGATTCTCCTTACTTTAGTCATCATCTGTTTGCGGTTCTCTGGTATGAACCGTTAGTGTTGGTAACTTAAATCTCTTTGTAAATGAGAATTTATTGCGGACCCTTGAGTCCACCAAATCACTTTTCCACATTCTTCCGAATTGGTTGGTGTAGTTCTGTGATTCCACCTTTATAGAAATATGTTGTCGAAATTTCTAACTTCTATTGTATTTGATACTTGTTTCATGATTTCTTTCAAAATTCTTGAATCTTTAAGGAAGTCAAGCCATCTCTATGATGAAGAAATTTATTTCTCGTCTGTAACTCTTTGTACTTCTTTAATCTTTCACATCGGGGTCAACACCATATCTTCTTTGTACTCTCAGGCCATACTTGCCTATGGCGCCGTCCACCTTTGTTGCACTGTCATTTAACCCGCCAAGTGTAGTTGTACTCGACACCACTTAATTTGTATTCCGATTTTGTCCGCTTCAATTTGCGCTTCTTATCAGTCCTTACGTATATTCTTGAGTTTCATCTCTCCTCTTCCCACCGCTAAATTCCTTGTATGGACTTCTATCACTTCTATCTGAGTTTATTTGATATTCTTTCTTATCTAATTATTCTCGTGGTTAAGAATCATCTTTTTATCTTCACTTTATGCCAACTCGTTCTTCAAATGATTGTAGGAATCGCCAGAATGTACGTCAGGACACATTACTTTACTCCGAGGTCGGAGTCCATTATTTTCCTATAGAGATACTCTTAACGATCTACTAAAATTTTATCATAAGGCGATGATCGCATGATATTAACTCAACTAAAGTATATTTCCTATCATTTAAGGTACTAAAAGTTACATGCGTATAGATATACCTATAACTTACATAAACATACAATACTATAAGTCCACAAACTATTTCTCATCTACTAAGCTGCAGAGATCCACGGAGAACGATGGTGGTCCGACGTACTACTAACCTAACAACCCGACTATGCACGTGTGTAAAAACAGAAATCTGTTTTGAAAATCTTAGACCCCTTTCGGGTTCTAGTTATTTTATACATTCGGTCTTTTAGAAGATTTCAAGTGCCATTGTTGCCAACCCAGAGCTCTGATACCATGTTGTAACACCCCAAATTCTCGGAACTCGGGGAGCTACTGGTTAGGACCTCACAATGGGTCCCGACCTTGGTTTAACAACAACATTACTTGGATCTTACAACAAGGCACAAATGTATTTAAAACAATTTCTAAAACATAATATTTTTAATGGTATAAACGTACACATGTGACAGCCTTACAAACATATATAAAGATACATAACATGTATGACGTATGGAAGACTCCCCCGTCCCCATCTAATAAGTACGTGGACCCGGCTGACCATCCGTTCTGGATCTCTCTGCAACTGTCTATCTCTACAGATCTACAACACGGATAAACCGTTAGCTAACTATCCAAATATAAGAAAATGATAACAGCACAAACACAAGCAGAAACAAAATAAACAAACATCATGCTGGCACTCAACTGTTTATTATCTATTATTTACGTGATTCACATTATTCAATTTAAGTTGTGGCACGAGAATTATTATTAGTTCTCGCCTCCGTTCCTTATCCAACTGGTGTAGGTCTAGCTGACTTCCATTGGTAGCATCACTACAAACCACGTATGGACTAGTCCCGAAAGAAACCCCCAACGCCCCGCGAGCTACTGAGCAGAATGCCACCGCCCGTTACTCTTAGGCCAAAATATAGGTCGGTAATTATATATCACAACCTATCTCTCTAACATTTCAATCACACACCACCATCATCATTTATACTCATATTTAGCAGTCAGCTAAGTAAGCCCAAAGGACTTACCTGATATACAGCTCGACTCTTTGTAAACCACTCGTTCTGTAAACTGTAGCAACTCAGTTGCCTGTCAAAGGCGATAAGTGTATTAGCACACTCTCACGTAGTTAGAAGTCTAAAACTTCTAAGATCGAATGATGTATTAAGACATAACTAGTTATAGTGTTAATTTAGGGTAAAATGACCATTTTACCCTTGGTCCCGAAATTCTCGAAAAAATCTAGAATTCATGTCTAATCTCCTAGTTGAGGTTCTAAATTTATTTTCAAACTCCTAAAATTTTATTTGGTTCCAAACTGACAATTTTTTTCTATGTTTCTATTTTCCGGAAGAATTGTAAAGGTCTAACTTCGGTTCTAAATATAAAATTCTTAACAGCTTATAATAATTTCGAATTAAATCTCTAGATCATCTATGAGGTTCTATCTAACTTTAGGAGAAAGAATTTCTCCAAACTGTTCATTCAACAGTTTTATAAAAATTCCTAAAGTTGACTACTCCCTTTACAAATTCTATACTTAGCCCAAAATCTGAGTACACTTTGAAAAATCATAACTCCTAAGTCACTCACTGGATTTATCCCAAATTTTGATATGTTCTACTATAAAATCTTACCTATAATATATTCAAAATTCAGCCGGAAAGGATATCAAGAGCTTATTAAAATCATCTCACAAAACAGCATCACTTGCTGTTTTCCCCAACACTCAGTTCATATATAAAAACGTCAACTTTGAAACACAATAACTCTCAAACCGTAATTCCGATTCTTCCCAAATTTTAATATGATCTACAACAAGATGTCAACTATATCATATCAAAATTTCAAGCCTAACAGAGATCAAAAGCCTATCCAAATTTATTCCACAAAACTGCATCTCAAGCATTTTTCCTCAAACTCAGCACACTAAAAAAAAACTGCTTGAATAGCCAACTTGAGAAAATCATATCTCCTAAACTATAACTCAGAATAATCCCAAATTTTAATATGTGCTACCACAATATCTCATCTATAACATATAAAAATTTCAGCCAAAATGGATCAGTATTTCATACCTAAATCGGAACCCGAAGTTGGATGCTGTCAATGTTGGAAAACTAGAAAAAGCAACAGCTCTCTGAAGTTGCTCCTTTGGCTGAAATATATGGGTTTAGAGATGGTTTAGAGGCACCCATTGACACATAAACATGGAGGGGAAGTAAGGAGGTAGAGAGTGGTCATACACGAGACTCGCAGAAGGTGACGGCATGGTTGTTGTTGTTGCGCGACTGGAGCAGAGAGGCGACTCCCATGGTTGCTGATGGCGTGTCCCTGGCCACATTCAAGAGGTGTGAGGGAGGGAGCTGCGGTATGCTGGTTGACAGAAGACGAAGGAGCCGGAGGATCTGCTGCGTGCAAGGGATGAGTAAGCAAGGAAAGCGTTTCTTCTGTGGATGTATCTGTACGGAATGCAAGCAGCAGAATGGAAGTGAATCTGCGAAGATCTCGGCTGTTACTTTCCTAGTAACGTTCAGCAAGAGAACGTGGTATTGCAGTTGGGCTGGCGCTGGGCTGGAGCTGGCAACGCCGGGCTGAAAGGCAAAGCAGCAGATGGGCTGGAGTTGCTGTAAGGCTGGGCTGCTGAAAGGTAGAGTAGCAGATGGGCTGAAACTGTGGATCCAAGGTGCTGAAGCTGGGCTGCGGACAAGCTGCTGAGGCTGGAGAGTTCATGGGCTGGGCAGCTGGCGCTGCTGGGCTGAGGGTGCTGGATCCGCTGGGCTGTCAACAGCCTGTCTGGGCTTGTCACCGACTTGTCACAGCCTTGTCTGGCCTTGTCACAGACTCGTCACAGCCTTGTCTGGCCTTGTCACAGCTTCGTCACAGACTTGTCTGGACCTTGTCACAGCTTCGTCACAGACTTGTCCGGGCCTCGTCATACTCTAAATTAGGGCTAAACTTATTATTTTATGTGAAGGTAAGCTACATAAAATGATAAAATTTTATAAAGATCCTATCATTTTATGTGAAGGGAAGCTACATAAAATGATAAATTTTATAATAATGTGTCTAACTAAGTAGACAGATATGGGTCAACTGATCGAGATCGGGTTTGTTACAGAAATAAACGGAATAAAAATTCCGGATATTACATATCTTAAAAAGATCTTTTCCCATAAAAATAGGTAAAATATATGGGCTAAATTATCTTCTTCCTTCCATGAATCAAGCCTAAAAATATAAGATCCTCTTTCCAAAAATAAAAGATCTCAACCAAGAATAAAATATCCTTGCCGCGTCCAAGGTGTTCGCCTCGGTCAAGTCAGCTCCTCTGGATCACCTCGGTCGAGGTGACTCTGTAGTCAACCGAGGTGAATCAACACTGAATGTAAAATCTCTCAAATCTGGTCCAAAGTGAATCTCTAATCAATTCCATGATTTATGGATTCTTCCATAAGCTCCTCAATGTAGCTCCAATGACTCCTAAGCTCCTTTTGCTCCTTTTTGATGCAAAACGTGCCATTTTACCTACGATTACAACGAAACTTAGTGTAGACCTCGATTCCCGCTAAGGTAGATGAAACGACAATATAATCACATAATATATATATTCAAACATGCAGATTATTGAAGATAAAACGTCTAAACAAGCCCCAAAATATAGACAATAATTCATGCTATCAAAATTCCCCATACTTAGCCCTTGCTTGTCCCCAAGCAAGTTCCAAATATAAAATACAAGATAGAGTGGATTATTAGTCATGAAAATCAATGAAAAAGTCTTTCAAAATATTTTAATGGTGTGCTACAATCATAGATCACTCTAAGAGAATACTTCATGGAAATCAAAATCAAAATATGCTTAAAACATTTTATAAATATAAGAAAGTTGTTCATCTTTGCATAAAATCATAGAATGCATAACAAATCATAATTATCTAGATTAATCATGTATAATCCAGTTTAAACCACTAAGTCAATCAACAAGCTCGAGGTCTCAAGGGCTTCCCAAAAGAAAGGTCAAGAAACGTGTAGGGTTGGGATGTATAGAAGGTAATGTGGTGCTAGAATCCGGGAAAAGGATATCACTTCACTTTCACTTGACTTTCAACATCATCCACCAATAAGCTTTTCTTATTTCACACTTTTCCTTTTTTACTTTACTTTTTGGGATGCATGGACAAAGGTGCACAACAACCAAAGCCTAGGAAATCAACAATCATCAATTTCTTGAGATGCATCAAACCCTTGATGCACATACCATGACATGTTAGGAATATCGCTCAATCCGACATTGGAAAGACATAAACACCCGGCTATGTGAATGGTGCCGAGTTACTCATCATCATGATTGACTTCCCCAAACCTATTTATTACTTTTTAAGACTTTCACTTCCAGCCAACTTCTCAACTTTTCTTTCACCTGCTTTTCACTTGCTTGCTTCCAAATTGCCGGATAGGTAAAGGGAGGCAAATATGTAAATGAGGGGCTAAGCATGATCAAGAAGAAGAAGAGAAAAGAATGAATTGCCTTGGTTTTTTCAGGAAGAAAGTGAGAGAACTCATAATGTGGTGTCAACCTTAAAATTCAACATAATTTTGATAAAGACAAAGTATTAAACATGCCAAAAATTTCAAACAAAGCATTTAGCAACTTAAACATATCATAAAACCTTTCAAACCTATAAAGATTTAAAAACCAGTCAGCAACCAAAATCTTCACTGAGGTCATATCCAGAGAAGAAGCACGAAAATTTTTCGAAAAATTCCTTTCATTTAAAACGCCTCGGTCGAGATATTCTAAGTCAACCGAGGTGAATCACCTCGTTTGGCCAGAATCACTTCGGTCGAGGTCATAAAATTTTTTTTTCTTTTCAGTTTATGACGTTTTTCTCAATCAAATAACCTGTATGCATGCATGTAATCTCCGATAAGTAAATAGAGCACAATAAGATCATAAATATCCATCAAAGTAGCATACAATCATCCATAGTCAAATAATACATCAAATAAACTTGTTCGCTCCAAACGGTGTGTGCAAGCTTTAAATTTATAACCCTAGATGTAAGCTTAAAACAAGGATGCGAACCCGCAGTGTACGGGTCAATCGTAGTAAAAAGCAAGAAGTTCCAGGGGTCGATCACAGGGACTTATTGAAACAAAGCAGTTATAGGTTTGTCAATGCCACTACTAACCACAAAAGCGATTAAAACAATCAAAGATGATAAAAAGTGATGAAGGAAATATTCAATTCCAGGGATTAAAGCATCTAGTTGTGGTTCCAACTCAAGATCTCAAGATAAGCGGACAAAGCTGAGATTTTTGCATAGGGAAGGTGTTTCTAAAGTGGAATAGATCACCGGGTAAGTCTCACTACTCACTAATCCCAAACCGTAACTCCTATTATCGGGTAAGTCTCAAGGAATTAAGGAAAAGAACTATAACCTCAAACTAACACTCCAACTAAGGGAATAGAATCAACCTTTACCGGGTAAGTCTCAGGTTAACTCATAAAGATGGGATGAAAGCACACTCAAACCCCAATAAAGGATAAACCTTTATTACCTACACTTATCATCTTAGGTAAACAAACAAAGGAATCACCGGGTATGTCTCATCCTAGGCTTGCATTGAACCAGGAAAGGTGTAATAAGAATAGGATTTGGCAAACTCTTAACTCTCAGTTTCGGATCAGGGAAGTCACCTTGGTCAGAAGAATTCCACCCCGGCCGAGATGTTCATCGACTGAGTGAGATGCTTTAGGGTTAAGGATAAAGACTCGAACTTTAAGGGTCCTACTGTGATTAAGACTATTCTATCATTGTTTTTCCCACAACCTTCAGCCAATCACCCTAGAATCACACAAGGAAATTAGCCACTCATCATAATGAAAGCAATGATCAAATATAAGGGAAGAAAGAGAATAATTGAACAAGAAAACCTTAAGCGAAAGGCCTCAATAACTGAATCAATTATCAATCAATAGGCGTACCTTGGATAAAAATCCAACAAGACAAATCAACAATGAAGGGAATCTAAGGGAATCTTACAAAACCCTTCACAAAGCTATAAAAGCTATCAACTTCCTTCCTTCAATCTTCCTTCAACCTTCAAAAAGGTTCATCAAATCTTCCAACTATAGGGAATGCGGCTGTTCCGATGTGTAAGCACGTCTCCGGGTGATAGCGGATCGTCGCGGGGTAAGCGGAATCCGGGTGATAGCAGATGTCTAAGCACGATCGGATTTGTGGAAAATCCGACCCTTTTTATAGGAAAATTCCCCTCCAAAATAAGATATCTTAGAAAGATCTTTTCCCATAAAAATAGGTAAAATATATGGGCTAAATTATCTTCTTCCTTCCATGAATCCAGCCTAAAAATATAAGATCCTCTTTCCAAAAATAAAAGATCTCAGCCAAGAATAAAATATCGTTTCCGCGTTCAAGGTGTTCGCCTCGGTCGAGTCAGCTCCTCTGGATCACCTCGGTCGAGGTGACTTTGTAGTCAACCGAGGTGAATCACAACTGAATGTGAAATCTCTCAAATCTGGTCCAAAGTGAATCTCTAATCCAATTCCATGATTCCTGGATTCTTCCTTAAGCTCCTGAATGTAGCTCCAATGACTCCTTAGCTCCTTTTGCACCTTTTTGATGCAAAACGTGCCATTTTACCTACGATTACAACGAAACTTGGTGTAGACCTCGATTCCCGCAAAGGTAGATGAAACGACAATATAATCACATAATATATATATTCAAACATGCAGATTATTGAAGAAAAAACGTCTAAACAAGCCCCAAAATATAGACAATAATTCATGCTATCAAAATACCCCATACTTAGCCCTTGCTTGTCACCAAGCAAGTTCCGAATATAAAATACAAGATAGAGTGGATTATTAGTCATGAAAATCAATGAAAAAGTCTTTCAAAACGTTTTAATGGTGTGCTACAATCATAGATCACTCTAAGAGAATACTTCATGGAAATCAAAATCAAAATATGCTTAAAACATTTTTATAAATATAAGAAAGTTGTTCATCTTTGCATAAAATCACAGAATACATAATAAATCATAATTATCGAGATTAATCATGTATAATCCAGTTTAAACCACTAAGTCAATCAACAAGCTCGAGGTCTCAAGGGCTTCCCAAAAGAAAGGTCAAGAAACGTGTAGGGTAGGGATGTATATAAGGTAATGTGGTGCTAGAATCCGGGAAAAGGATATCACTTCACTTTCACTTGACTTTCAACATCATCCACCAATAAGCTTTGCTTATTTCACACTTTTCCTTTTTTACTTTACTTTTTGGGATGCACGGACAGAGGTGCACAATAACCGAAGCCTAGGAAATCAGCAATCATCAATTTCTTGAGATGCATCAAACCCTTGATGCACATACCATGACTCGTTAGGAATATCGCTCAATTCGACTTTGGCAAGACACAAACACCCGACTATGTGAATGGTGCCGAGTTACTCATCATCATGATTGACTTCCCCAAACCTATTTATTACTTTCTAACACTTTCACTTCCACCCAACTTCTCAACTTTTCTTTCACATGCTTTTCACTTGCTTGCTTCCAAATTCCCGGATAAGTAAAGTGTAATAGCTAGGATTTCCGAATTCTAATTAATGTTGATTAACTTAATCGTTTATAGTAATTGACATATAACTCACGAAGATTTCGCAAATGATGAGTATGAGTTCCACCGTTATGTTCCTCACACAATTTTGGACGTTTGGGGAAATTTTTATTTTTTCCTCCAAGTAATTATTTTTACCATCCGGTGTTATTTGGAGCATTTGGGAACTCCGATTAATAAAAATGCAGTTGAGAGAAATGATCAGAACATCGGATATGTCCTAGATATGAAATAACATGGAGAGGCAAAACGGCCAAAAGAGTCGCTATTTCGTTTCTTAACGGCTAAGAAAGACGGCTTAGGAATACACGTTTTCCGAGACAGTTGTGGAATAATTATCCCTACAATATTCCAGATTTAATATTCTAATCTCGAGAAGTTTGGAGAAGGAGGTTCGACCCGCCTTTGGATCGGTTAAAGGATAAATATCGACTTTGCTAAATGATAATTATCGTATTCACTATAAATAGCGGAAAATCCTTTATTAATTCATTTCCTTTCACGTTTCCTCGTAAAAGCTTTGATTTCTCTCAACCTTCAAACTCAGATCTACTCTCCGTTTCAAATCCGATTTCAATTCCGTTTGAGTTTCTGGATTCCTCTCTTCATTCTCTTCATATCGGTACCGAGTTTCTGCATTTCCGAGTATATGGAGGGCTGGTCGAGCATATATGTCATCAGGACGGTTCCGTCGCTCAAATTCTGGTGAATTTGATGTTGTCCATGTGTAGCCTGCGTCGTTGTGATTCCGAATCTTCTTTCAGATCGTCAATCGGGTTAGTAACGAATAAGTTACAAATTTATTCGTTTTCCGTATTGCGATTTGACCTAAATTGACTTTAGGCTTGTCAAAATGGATAATTAGAAATTCCATCATGGTCGTTAAATTATTTTGGTGATTATGGGTAGTTTGTTTGATGAAATCTGATGACAGGTGGGTTTAGAAATTGCTTGCGGGCCAAACGTTATTCTGGAGAAATTTAATTAATTAATTAGAGGTTAATTAATTAAATTAGGATTAGAATTGAGATTGAGGAATGTTGATTAGATACTACCTTGAGATCTGAGGAATTGTGAGTTATGCTGAGATATTGAGGTTTAGTTGGTTGTGAGGCTTATAGATTGAGTATGATCCTCATGGATCCCTTTGGGTCTAGGTGTAACCCCTTTGATGAATACAGGTTGATATATCTCTTTTTGCCTTGTTTATAGGCCGTGTTGTCCCTCCAGTGTAGAGTTGATCGTGGTTGAGTTTCTACAAGGTTGAGGTAAGTCCGTAGGACTTACTTAGCTACCATTCCTATATTGGGTGTTTGTATGAGTGATGTGTGCTTTATATGTTTGCTATGATAGCATGAGTTGTCGTTTTTATCGACCTATGTTCTATTGACTGCCCCACTGCGTGGCTGTGATAACCTTTCCCTTTCATCTCGCCGTGGAGTCTGGGAGGTTCTCTGATGTCGGGCCAGACTGGCTTACAGGAAGGGCGCAATCCACTCCCATAAGGTAAACGGATTGTGTGACCGATACTCGTACAGCTAGACATTGCACTCAGAGGCGGGGATGTATCGGTCCTCGTGTCACATACTTTCATCTATCTATATATACGGTTTTTGAGTGAATGGTTATTATATAAAGATAATAAATGGGTAAATGTGTGATAGCACGCTGATGTGTTTATCTTTCATGATTGTGCTTGTGCTTATGCATTACCTCATATATGTTTGGTTAGCTAACGGTTTCATACCGTGTTATAGATGTTTACAGGTTAGGCGCTGTTGAGTGATCTGGCAGGGTGACAGGCCGAGGACTCTCGTACATTAGGTGGTTGATTTGGGATGGTTACCCTTCTCCTCCTGCGTGAGGATGATGTCTTGTTTTCCATCCTGTGTGAGGATGTCGTTTTATGTACTCGGCTATGTTGTTGTGTACTTTGGGTCGTATAGTTTACACTGTTTTATGTATTTGTTTTATATCTGTCAGTGCCATGTTGTAAGGTCCAGTGAACTTGTTGTCAAGCTAGGGTCAGGATCCTTTGTGAGATCCTAGCCCAATGTGGCACTCCGAGTCCCGCGGATTTGGGGTGTTACAAAGTTGGTATCAGAGCCCAGGTTGACAACAATGACACTTGCTACTTGCAATAAGGTCTGATAGGTAAAATAAACAGAACCTGAAAGGGTCTGACGTTTTAAAACATTTTTGGTTTTTAGTGTGGTTTTGGGTTAGAATGTACGAGAAGTCGTCACCTCTGCCATTGAGCTCTACAGCGTAGATATATATATATATATATATATATATATATATATATATATATATATATATATATATATATATATATATATATATATATATATATATATATATATATATATCGATACATATGGCATATATAGCCTTGTAAGCTTAGGTGCGTATATCCTACAGATGACTCAGACTAGAGATGTATCTGTAGTGGGACGAGGTAGGGGTACACCCCCTCTTCCTCCGGTAACGTCAAGTCAGGGACCAGTTTCCGCTGTTGTTTCGCCTATGGTAGAGAACGAGTTTGAAGAGAATGATCATGTCTTCATGAGCCGATCCGAGTTTCAAGAATATATGCGCCAAGTATATGAGGTTGTAATAGTGGGTAGACCTACATCGGGTCTACCAACATCTGTGGGACCAACTGAAGCTTCTGGATAAAAGAAGAAACAACGAGTCGAACTAGCGAAAGATGAGGTAGGCCTTCCAAGTGGTAAGCAGAATCCGGCTTGTGGACGTTTGAGTAGTCCCCGTTCTAAACGGACTTCTGATGAGAAGAGAACTTGTGATAAGTGTGGGAAGCCTGGACACATAAGACCACACTGAACAAAACCGCCGGTGATTTGCTTCACCTGTGGTAGACCAGGTCATAAAGCTGCCTTTTGTAGGCAAGGTGGAGTTGTATCACGACAGGGTTCTTCTTCTGGCAATATGACGGGAGGTGGTAACAAGACCCCTCAGCAGCAGACATAGGGACAACAGAGAATCCCAGATCGTCAGCCTACTCAGGGATCCGTTCCCAGACCGAGTAGAGATAGAGGTCGTGGTGGGAGTGCCATAGACACTAGAAGAGCTCAAGGTAGAGCCTTTGAGCTAAGAAGTGTAGAGGAGTCATCCGTACTAGTTACAGTTATGGGACGTTGATGTCTCATCTGTGGCTATCCAGATCATTTGCGCTCTGAGTGTCCCTTGGCACCAATAGCTTGCTTCACCTGTGGTGAACTAGGCCATCTGGCCCCTTTCTGTCAGCAAGGTAATGTTTCTTCTCAGCAAGACCTTCCTCTTTCCGATGCAGAAAGAGTGGAAGTGGAGGTTATGGCGATGACCTCAGTGATACTTGAGGAGCATAGACCCGAGATTTAGTGATGATATGTAGTGGAGCTTCTGATGTTACCTGTACATGTACCATTCTTCTTAATGGTTTACCTAGTGGAGTTTTGTTTGTTGTGAGTGCTATGCACTTCATGTCTTTCGATGCATGCGTTAATAGTTGATTGTGTAAACAGTAGAATATAGACTTTCCTTTACATAATTACAAGTTAAGGGTCTGAGGTACCCGCGAGATTGTGATTGTCCCATTCATTCAGGGGCTTGTGTATGGTTTATAGACTTCTTTGTCATGCCTTAGGTGCATGAGGAAGTCACTATGTGTATGGTTTGGATGAATAGATATCATGTCATGTTAGATATCAGTTGGAAGGTTGTTACAATCTCTACTGAGACCGATTAGACAGAGGTCTTCCGAGATTACGACCTTTAAAGAGATTAGTCTTGTCATTAGTGTCGTATGAGCAGTGAAGTTGATAACACAAGGAGGTGATGTTTTCTGATGTTATGACATGAAGAAGATAGTTCCACGTTGGAGGATATTCCAGTGGTTTATGAGCTTATAGACGTGTTACTGAGCCGTCTAGTTGCCACCTCAGCGGAGTGTGTATATTGTTATCAAGTTGAAGTGTGATACGACACTGATTGGGAAGGCCCATATCATATGGTGCTTGTTGATATGTTGTAACTTAAGGATTGAAGAGTTGGCTGAGACGAGCTTCCTTCGCCCTAGTGTATCCAATTTCTCGTATTGACGACCTGATGAATCAGCTTCAGGGAGCAATCGTGTTTTTCAGGATTCCATTGCACTCAGGATATCACCAATTGAGGGTGAGAGAGCAAGATGTGCATAGGGTAGTCTTCTATACCCGTTATAGACACTACGAGTTGTAGTGATGCCATCTGGACTGATGAATGCCTTGACAGTCTCCAGGGAGTTAATCAAGAGCATCTTCATTGATTTCCTTGATTTGGTTGTAGTGATCTTCATTGATGACATTTCGATATACTCTCGTAGTAGAGATAAGCATACCGATCATCTGAGGACAGTTTTGCTGGTGTCGAGAGATAGAGGGTTGTAAATTACGCTCTCTAAGTACGAGTGGGATGCCAGTGATAGCCTTCTTAGGCCATGTTGTCTCTACCAGTGGGATCTTGGTTGATGTGACGAGGATTGAGTATGTTGCAACATGGACGATACTGATGAACATTAAGGGAATGCGTAGTTTTCTCGGCTTAGCCGATTACTACCCACGCTTGTGGAAGGGTTTTGTGAATATGTATCCCTTTACGAGTCTTTTGAGGAAGACCCTCAGAATTGCGTGGTCAAAGCAATATGCCAGAACGTTGAAGAGTGGAGGAGACGTTTGACCTCTGCTTCGATTTTGTTATAGTCCGAAGGTCTGGGGATTCCATAATATACGGTGATATATCCCAGCTAAGTTTAAGACGCATATTAATACAGAGTAGTGGAGTTATGGATATGTGGGTCTATAGTTGAAGACGTGTGAGGAGAACTACCAGACGCCTGATTTAGAGTTAGCAGCGGAGTTGAATAACCACC
This sequence comes from Fagopyrum esculentum, assembly GCA_033239045.1. Taxonomy (NCBI): domain Eukaryota; kingdom Viridiplantae; phylum Streptophyta; class Magnoliopsida; order Caryophyllales; family Polygonaceae; genus Fagopyrum; species Fagopyrum esculentum. Next base: position 52,893,793 of record BSUD01000005.1, read on the forward strand.
AGTGTTAAGGACTCGAGTTGATCAAGACTTTAACCCAGAGATTCCATACTATTCAGAGAAGTTGAACATTGTCGCCAACAACTTGAATAGAAAGACGCCTCAAGAGAAGACATTTGCGAGGCTGACAGTTCAGCCTCAGCTTTAGAAAGATAAAGCTTGGCTAGAGTTGGACAATCAGTTCCTTGATGAGGATATCCAGTTATGCCTTAAAGGTTCTACCTAGTTTGTTGGATGAGGTCCAACAGAAGCAGGGGACCTGCCCGACCTTGTTGAAGATGGGAGAGAAGATGTCCCGTAATGAGGCACCACAGTTCTCCATGAGAGTAGATGGAATGATGAAGAGTCATGACCTCTTTTGTGTACCTGCTGATGCAGAGTGAAACAGACAATTTTACAATACATTCACTGTATACCTTACTCAGTACATTCAGGTACGAGTAAGAGGTACCACGAGGTGAGACGAATATATTGATGGAGAAGATGGAAACTGATGTAATCAGATTTGTGACACAGTGTGTGACCTGTCAACAGGTCAATATTGAACATTTCCGACCTAGAGATGAGCTTCATCCACTACCAATGCAGTAGTGGAAGTGGTAGGACATCTTTATGGACTTTGTGATGGGATTGAGGCCCAGTGGGAATTTTGATGTATCCGGATTGTTGGTGACAGATTAACGGAGCCGGAACGTTTCATTCCTATTAGAGAGACGTGGACAGCGAATGCATTGGTTGAGGAGTACACTAGACAGATAGTGAGACTCCATGGTGTACCGAGAACGATCATCTCTGATCGAGATGAACGTTTTACCTTGAGATTTTGGGCAACAGATACAGACTGCTTTGAGGGATGAGTTTACACTTTATGACTGTGTTTCACCCCCAAATAGATGGTCAGTCAGAGAGGACCATCCAAACCCTTGAGATATGTTATGAGCTTATGTATTGAAATGGAAACATGGATGGTTAGATTACCTACATTAATGGATTTATTATGTGATAATGATTGACGCGCATCTTTTGGGATGCCCCCTATGAGGCATTATACATATGTAGACGAGAGGCGTCGACCTCTAAAGTTTAAGTGAGAGTTCATGACCGGCTGAGAGTATCTCTACTGTGAAATGTTAGATGTGTTGGCATAAAAGGGAAACCGAGTTTCCAAAATGTAGGTTTACTTGGGATCTTGACCAGAATTGTGAAGGCAGCATGGTGTTTAGCTTTGCCTTTGAGGTTAGAGGGTGTTTACCCAGTGTTCTATGTCCAACTGAGGGAGTATATACCAGGTTCGAGACACCTAGTGAGTTATGATGATCTAGTGGTTAAGCCGAACCACAACCTTGTTGAGCATTTGGTTACATTCTTGGAATGAGATATGTGACGCTTGCATTCGAAAGACTTTTCCATTTTAAAGGACGTAGTGGTCAAGGTGAGGACCTAAAGAGACCACATGAGAGACTGAGGATAGTATCTTGAGGAACGAGTAGATCCATCTGTGGGAGCACGAGTAGATCTTAGTGCTATCTTGATGAATGTTGTGCTTATGTGCTTATATGCCTTGATGTGTTTATTTCATGCTAGTTGTGATGTGATTTATGATCTTAGTAGATCTTGTTGTGCTAGCATAATGTATGCCATAGTCGGAGATGATTATTTCCTCCACGCTATCTGAGTTTGATTTATATTTATAGTTGGAGATGGTTCTTTCCTCCATGCTATTTGAGTGTGATTAGGATTCAGCTGGAGATGGTTCTTTCCTCCATGCTACCTTGATGGACATAGTTTTAGTGGAGATGTGATTCCTCCTAGAGACGTATTTCCTCTATGCTTGTGATATGTTTGGGCTAGAGATGTGCTTCCTCTATGCCTTGTGATGTGGTATGGCGAGAGACGTGATTCCTCTACGCCTTTGGGTAGCGTTATGACCCTGTTTTCTGGAGTTGATGATTCCTCCATGGTGACATTGAGGTTATAGATTGTTATAGGTGATGACCTTCTGAACGGATATGTGATACCTCCGATAGAGAGAGTGAGAGTTATACCTTGGCTTATGGGTCCGAGATGACTTTGGGATTTTGCAAGTTTCGGGACGAAACTTTTTTACGGGGTGTGTGATGTAATAGCTAGGATTTCCGAATTCTAATTAATGTTGATTAACTTAATCGTTTATAGTAATTGACATATAACTCACGAAGATTTCGCAAGTGATGAGTATGAGTTCCACCGTTATGTTCCTTGCGTAATTTTGGACGTTTGGGGAAATTTTTACTTTTTCCTCCGGGTAATTATTTTTACCCTCCGGTGTTATTTGGAGCATTTGGGAGCTCCAATTAATAAAAATGCAGTTGAGAGAAATGATCAGGACATCGGATATGTCCTAGATATGAAATAACATGGAGAGGCAAAACGGCCAAAAGAGTCGCTATTTCGTTTCTTAACGGCTAAGAGAGACGGCTTAGGAATACACGTTTTCCGAGATAGTTGTGGAATAATTATCCCTACAATGTTCCAGATTTAATATTCCAATCTCGAGAAGTTTGGAGAAGGAGGTTCGACCCGCCTTTGGATCGGTTAAAGGATAATTATCGACTTTGTTAAAGGATAATTATCGTCTTTACTGTAAATAGCGGAAAATCCTTTATTAATTCATTTCCTTTCACGTTTCCTCGTAAAAACTCTGGTTTTTCTCAACCTTCAAACTCAGATCTACTCTCCGTTTTAAATCCGATTTCAATTCCGTTTGAGTTTTTGGATTCCTCTCTTCATTCTCTTCATATCGGTACCGAGTTTCTGCATTTCCGAGTATATGGAGGACTGGTCGAGCATATATGTCACCAGGACGGTTCCGTCGCTCAAATTCTGGTGAATTTGATGTTGTCCATGCGTAGCCTGCGTCGTTGTGATTCCGAATCTTCTTTCAGATCGTCAATCGGGTTAGTAACGAATAAGTTATGACTTTATTCGTTTTCCGTATTGAGATTTGGCCTAAATTGACTTTAGGCTTGTCAAAATGGATAACTAGAAATTCCATCATGGTCGTTAAATTATTTTGGTGATTATGGGTAGTTTGTTTGATGAAATCTGATGACAGGTGGTTTAGAAATTGCCTACAGGCAAAACGTTATTCTGGCGAAATTTAATTAATTAATTAAAGGTTAATTAATTAAATTAGGATTAGAATTGAGATTGAGGAATGTTGATTAGATACTACCTTGAGATCTGAGGAATTGTGAGTTATGCTGAGATATTGAGGTTTAGTTGGTTGTGAGGCTTATAGATTGAGTATGATCCTCATGGATCCCTTTGGGTCTAGGTGTAACCCCTTTGATGAATACAGGTTGATATATCTCTTTTTGCCTTGTTTATAGGCCGTGTTGTCCCTCCAGTGTAGAGGTGATCGTGGTTGAGTTTCTACGAGGTTGAGGTAAGTCCGTAGGACTTACTTAGCTATCATCCCTATATTGGGTGTTTGTATGAGTGATGTGTGCTTTATATGTTTGCTATGATAGCATGAGTTGTCGTTTTTATCGACCTATGTTCTATTGACTGTCCCACTGCGTGACTGTGATAACCTTTCCCTTTCATCTCGCCGTGGAGTCTGGGAGGTTCTCTGATGTCGGGCCAGACTGGTTTACAGGAAGGGCGCAATCCACTCCCATAGGGTAAACGGATTGTGTGACCGATACTCGTACAGCTGGACATTGCACTCAGAGGCGGGGATGTATCGGTCCTCGTGTCACATACTTTCATCTATCTATATATACGGTTTTTGAGTGAATGATTATCATATAAAGATAATAAATGGGTAAATGTGTGATAGCATGCTGATGTGTTTATCTTTCATGATTGTGCTTGTGCTTATGCATTACCTCATATATGTTTGGTTAGCTAACGGTTTCATACCGTGTTGTAGATGTTTACAGGTTAGGCGCTGCTGAGTGATCTGGCAGGGTGACAGGTCGAGGACTCTCGTACATTAGGTGGTTGATTTGGGATGGTTACCCTTCTCCTCCTGCGTGAGGATGATGTCTTGTTTTCCATCCTGTGTGAGGATGTCGTTTTATGTACTCGGCTATGTTGTTGTGTACTTTGGGTCGTACATTTTACACTGTTTTATGTATTTGTTTTATATCTGTCAATGCCATGTTGTAAGGTCTAGTGAACTTGTTGTCAAGCTAGAGTAGGGATCCTTTGTGAGATCCTAGCCCAATGTGGCACTCAGAGTCCCGCGGATTCGGGGTGTTACATAAAGGGAGGCAAATATGTATATGAGGGGCTAAGCATGATCAAGAAGAAGAAGAGAAAAGAATGAATTGCCTTGGTCTTTCCAGGAAGAAAGTGAGAGAACTCATAATGTGGTGTCAACCTTCAAATTCAACATAATTTTGATAAAGACAAATTATTAAACATGCCAAAAATTTCAAATAAAGCATTTAGCAACTTAAACATATCATAAAACCTTTCAAACCTATAAAGATTTCATAACCAGTCAACAAACAAAATCTTCACTGAGGTCATATCCATAGAAGAAGCACGAAAACTTTTTCGAAAAATTCCTTTCAGTTAAAACGCCTTGGTCGAGATGTTCTAAGTCAACCAAGGTGAAGCACCTCGTTTGGCCAGAATCACTTCGGTCGAGGTCATAAATTTTTTTTTCTTTTCAGTTTTTGACGTTTTTCTCAATCAAATAACCTGGATGCATGCATGTAATCTCCGATAAGTAAATAGAGCATAATAAGATCATAAATATCCATCAAAGTAGCATACAATCAAACATAGTCAAATAATACATCAAATAAACTTGTTTGCTCCAAACGGTGTGTGCAAGGTTTAAATTTATAACCCTAGATGTAAGCTTAAAACAAGGATGCGAACCCGCAGTGTACGGGTCAATCGTAGTAAAAAGTAAGAAATTCCAGGGGTCGATCACAGGGACTTAGTGAAACAAAGCAGGTATAGGTTTGTCAATGCCACTACTAACCACAAAAGCGATTAAAACAATCAAAGATGATAAAAAGTCAATTAAGGAAATATGTAATTCCAGGGATTAAAGCATCTAGTTGTGGTTCCAACTCAAGATCTCAAGATAAGCGGACAAAGCTGAGATTTTTGCATAGGGAAGGTGTTTCTAAAGTGGAATAGATCACCGGGTAAGTCTCACTACTCACTAATCCCAAACCGTAACTCCTATTACCGGGAAGTCTCAAGGAATTAAGGAAAAGAACTATAACCTCAAACTAACACTCCAACTAAGGGAATAGAATCAACCTTTACCGGGTAAGTCTCAGGTTAACTCACAAAGATGGGATGAAAGCACACTCAAACCCCAATAATAGGATAAACCTTTATTACCTATACTTATGATCTTAGGTAAACAAACAAAGGAATCACCGGGTAAGTCTCATCCTAGGCTTGCATTGAACCAGGAAAGGTGTAATAAGAATAGGATTTGGCAAACTCTAACACTTAACTCTCAGTTTCGGATCAGGTAAGTCACCTTGGTCAGAAGAATTCCACCCCGGCCGAGATGTTCATCGAATGAGCGAGATGCTTTAGGGTTAAGGATAAAGACTCGAACTTTCAGGGTCCTACTGTGATTAAGAATATTCTATCATTGTTTTTCCCACAACCTTCAGCCAATCACCCTAGAATCACACAAGGAAATTAGCCACACATCATCATGAAAGAAATGATCAAATATAAGGGAAGAAAGAGAATAATTGAACAAGAAAATCTTAAGAGAAAGGTTTCAATAACTGAATCAATTATCAATCAACAAGCGTTCCTTGGATAAAAATCCAACAAGACAAATCAACAATGAAGGGAATCTAAGGGAATCTTACAGAACCCTTCACAAAGCTATAAAAGCTATCAACTTCCTTCCTTCAATCTTCCTTCAACCTTCAAAAAGGTTCTTCAAATCTTCCAACTATGGGGAATGCGGCTGTTCCGGTGTGTAAGCACGTCTCCGGGTGATAGCGGATCGTCGCGGGGTAAGCGGAATCCGGGTGATAGCGGATGTCTAAGCACGATCGGATTTGTGGAATATCCGACCCTTTTTATAGGAAAATTCCCCTCCAAAGATAAGATATCTTAGAAAGATCTTTTCCCATAAAAATAGGTAAAATATATGGGCTAAATTATCTTCTTCCTTCCATGAATCCAGCCTAAAAATATAAGATCCTCTTTTCAAAAATACAAGATCTCAGCCAAGAATAAAATATCCTTGCCGCGTCCAAGGTGTTCGTCTCGGTCGAGTCAGCTCCTTTGGATCACCTCGGTCGAGGTGACTCTGTAGTCAACCGAGGTGAATCACAACTGAATGTCAAATCTCTCAAATCTGGTCTGATAACACGATTTATAACATAGTTTTAGGTGCACATTTAGGTAGAATTCTCGCTCAATCATGCATTATCTAGCACTAGTCCAATACGTTTTGCACTCAAAACATGGTTTTTGTCGAGATAGACGTCTACACGGACTTGTGTGCGTTTTGTAGGTATTTCGGGAAGTTTCGAGCTAAAACGAGGCGTTTGAGGGTCGCTCATTAGAGGACACGTTTCCAAACTCATTGGAACGCAAGCCAAGGGCTGAGGAAACTCAAGGAACCTTGCCAACACAGACCACGCACCAAACCACAACCTATTGATCCAAAACAAAGTTTCTGCACAGAATCACGGTTTCCTGAAGAACCACGGCCGTGATTCTGACCGTGGTTTTTGCCAGATTCTCGTGACAGCTGTGCCACGACTCTCATGGCCAGCTCATGAAGAAATTGGTTATAAAAGTGGTCCTTGATAGTTGTTAGGGGTAGCTGGGATTTGGGGGGTAGTTTTGGGAGCAGCTCACACATTCTCTATTGCTTTGAACAAAATATATTCCAAGAAGAAGAAGGATTTTTCTAGGAAGGAAAGTGCAAGAAGAAGAAGATAGGAGCCATTGCCATTGAAGAGGAGAGGAGAAGACACACTTACCTCTTGTATTTCGGATTTATTTCTAGAAGTTTTTGAACTCTTGAACCTTCCTTTGGAAGGGTTGTAAGTCGTTCTAATTTCATCTTCAGATTTGGATTGTGTTTGGAGTTTATTTCTTCATCTTCTTTCTCTCATTTTCTTGCAATGGAGGTTATGAATCTATGCTTGTTTGTTTTGATTTCCAATATGAATGTTGTAGGCTAGATTGATGTGATTCTAGGGTAAGGAAAGGATGGTTATGGCTAGATCTATGATAGGACGGACTTAGATTTACCTTTGGATGATTTTTGTTTATGGACGTAGCTGCTGTTAGAAATCACGGGTAGTTCTTGAAGAACCACGGCCGTGGTTTCTGTAGAACGAACCGTGGTTCTTCCTGGTTCGAAGAATCTTACCTTAGGTTCATAAAGTTGTTGAAACCCTAAGTTTTTGCTGAGTTCAACCTACCCTAGGGTGTCCTAGTGTAGCGACTAAGTGTTAGGAGAGACTTACCCGGTAATCCTTGCCCTTAGAACCTAGAATAGCAAAACCTTAGGTAATGGTGAGCCTAATAAGCCGCCATTGGATTAATTGTGCTAGGATAGATGATTAGGACTTCCCTTTCCGAGACTTACCCGGTGAGGATAGGTTAGATCCCTAATTAAACAATCCGGTTTGTGTTAAATTCCTATCCTTAGGTTCTTAGAGACTTAACCGGTAATGAGACCTTAGGTGTGGATTAGTTGGATCATGAGACTTACCCGGTAATTGATCCCATTTTAGGAACACTTAATCCTAACATATCATAACCAATCCAAAGAATGAATAGATGACTTGAGTTTTATGCCATAACCGGAATTTCCAACCCCTAGAATCCATTTTCCTTTTCTCTTGATCAATATCTTGTTCGATTTGTTTATTTGTGCCGATTTTCCGATTTGTTTTGATTTGGTTGTTTGCATGAGTTGTGATCCTTGATTTTATCATTTACAACCGACAAAAACAAACTGCGATTTTCCCCTTTTCTTTGTTTCCTTCTTTCCTTTAGACTAGACCTTGCTAAATTCAACCACAACTTAGTTCAATTTCACCTTAGTCTTTGTGTTCGACCTTGGAGTACTTATCTTTCTACATACGTCCCGTACACTGCGGGTGCGCTAAGAATTAGGATAATTATAACAAGTATAAATTTAAAGCTTATTGCGTGCACACTTTCTAGCGTAACAAGTTTTTGATTTCTGGATTCTTCCTTAAGCTCCCGAATGTAGCTCCAATGACTCCTTAGCTCCTTTTGCTCCTTTTTGATGCAAAACGTGCCATTTTACCTACGATTACAACAAAACTTGGTGTAGATCTCGATTCCCGCAAAGGTAGATGAAACGACAATATAATCACATAATATATATTCAAACATGCAGATTATTGAAGATAAACGTCTAAACAAGCCCCAAAATATAGACAATAATTCATGCTATCAAAATACCCCATACTTAGCCCTTGCTTGTCCCCAAGCAAGTTCCGAATATAAAATACAAGATAGAGTGGATTATTAGTCATGAAAATCAATGAAAAAGTTTTTCAAAACATTTTAATGGTGTGCTACAATCATAGATCACTCTAAGAGAATACTTCGTGGAAATCAAAATCAAAATATGCTTAAAAATTTTTATAAATATAAGAAAGTTGTTCATCTTTGCATAAAATCATAGAATGCATAATAAATCATAATTATCGAGATTAATCATGTATAATCCAGTTTAAACCACTAAGTCAATCAACAAGCTCGAGGTCTCAAGGGCTTCCCAGAAAAAGGTCAAGAAACGTGTAGGGTAGGGATGTATAGAAGGTAATGTGGTGCTAGAATCCGGGAAAAGGATATCACTTCACTTTCACTTGACTTTCAACATCATCCACCAATAAGCTTTGCTTATTTCACACTTTTCCTTTTTTACTTTACTTTTTGGGATGCATGGACAGAGGTGCATAATAACCAAAGCCTAGGAAATCAGCAATCATCAATTTCTTGAGGTGCATCAAACCCTTGATGCACATACCATGACCCGTTAGGAATATCGCTCAATCCGACTTTGGCAAGACACAAACACCCGGCTATGTGAATGGTGCCGAGTTACTCATCATCATGATTGACTTCCCCAAACCTATTTATTACTTTTTAACACTTTCACTTCTAGCGAACTTCTCAACTTTTCTTTCACATGCTTTTCACTTGCTTGCTTCCAAATTGCCAGATAGGTAAAGGAAGGCAAATATGTAAATGAGGGGCTAAGCATGATCAAGAAGAAGAAGAGAAAAGAATGAATTGCCTTGGTCTTTTCAGGAAGAAAGTGAGAGAACTCATAATGTGGTGTCAACCTTCAAATTCAACATAATTTTGATAAAGACAAAGTATTAAACATGCCAAAAATTTCAAACAAAGCATTTAGCAACTTAAACATATCATAAAACCTTTCAAACCTATAAAGATGTCAAAACGAGTCAGTAAACAAAATCTTCACTGAGGTCATATCCAGAGAAGAAGCACGAAAACTTTTTCGAAAAATTCCTTTCAGTTAAAACGCCTCGGTCGAGATGTTCTAAGTCAACCGAGGTGAAGCACCTCGTTTGGCCAGAATCACTTCGGTCGAGGTCATAAATTTTTTTTTCTTTCCAGTTTTTAACGTTTTTCTCAGTCAAATAACATGTATGCATGCATGTAATCTCCGATAAGTAAATAGAGCATAATAAGATCATAAATACCCATCAAAGTAGCATACAATCATCCATAGTCAAATAATACATCAAATACCCCAAACTTGGGACACATTGTCCCAATGGGTCAAAATAAGTCTAGAGAAATAAAATACTCACTGGACATAGCTGAGCTGCATAATAAATAAAGAAAGAAAATCCTGCAAGCTCTCAATAATTACGATCCGTTGGTGGTGGTGGTGGCACAATCGTGTGTTGAGATGGGTCGATAGGATAGCCCATGACATGTTGAAACTGAATCTCAGCCATCACGTGCTGGTAGTGTAATCTCTCTTGCATCTCTCGGATCTCTAGGGACATGGCAGCATAGGAATCTATCATCTGATCCGTCAGATCATCAATCCGACGGTAAGCAAGTGGATCCCTCTGCCGGCGTACCCTACGCCTAGCGGGACGTGCTGGTGCTGCAGCTGGCTCCTCCTCAGTCTCGTCATCATCCAAATTGATGACCGGCGCACTAGTCCCAGCTGTGTCCGTGCCCGTATCCATTGGAACACCACCATCCTCAGCAACATCATCATCATCATCCTCAGCCTCGTCCTCCTCAGTTTGTCCCTGAGCTGTTGTAGCTGCTGCCTCTCTAGCATCCTCCATAAGTGGAATCCACACAGTGTGCCAGTAGTGTGGATCAAACACGGAGAAATGAGCTGACCATCTGATCCCTTGTGGTGCAGTTGGCTCCCATGGCATCGCCACATATGGCGTAGTAAGTCCTCGGGGAACCAGTATCCTCCAAGTGATCATCTCCTGAAGTCCAAGCAGCTTGGCAGCCGCCACCATGGTACAAGCACTGAGGTCCATATCCATGTAACTCGCTATATGAGTCACAATACCTCCACAGCAGATGTCTCCCTTCGCCTTTGCCTTGATCTTATGCAGATCCTCTGCCAGCATCAATCCAAAATCTAGGACTCCTCCAGTCACCATGCAGTATAAACTCAGAAGCTCGCCCTGTCTGACCTTTTGGGGCGTCTTAGTACGCGCCAGAAGAGTCTCACTGAAGATCCTGTGGGCCAGTCTAAAAGAAAGATGGAATATAATCCTCTCCCTGGAATCTCCAGGTCTCCATTTGTCAGCATGCTCAACCACGTGAGCTATTAGTCCCCAGAACTCCCTAGCTACAACTCGGGAGGGAAAATCAGCAACAGTCGGGATCGGGAAGCCAAAGATATCCCGCCAGTGATCTAAGGGAACTAAATAGTTCCGGTTCATCAACCGGTACTTTACGGCGCGCTCGGTAGGCAAGTAGGTAAAGGAGCTGACAAACTCCAGGGTCGGCTCTAGATAGGCTGGAGCTCTAATCTCTGTGAACTGCTCCAGCCCCACGGCAGAAATCATACGCCTCAAATCATCATCAACGTGGAGGCAGTCAAAAGCTAAAATGTCCAGGAAGCGGGGTACAATCACTAGACGGGCCGCTATGCGGTCAAAGTCGACCTGGTGTCTCTCGTGGATCACCGGTCTAGTACGGCGGGAAGAAGAAGAAGGAGAAGGAGAAGATCTGTCCCTCAGGACCAACTGCCTGTTAGAACTCATAATTTATGTGACCTGTCAGACCACCTCGGTTGCCCTGACAACTATGTAGAACACCTCGGCCGAGGCACAGGCCGACTGGACCGAGGCGAAAAACTACTCGATCGATTCTCTCAAAAATCCAGTTCTTTTCCCCCAAAATCACTACCAAAGGTTCCTATGGGGTACTTAATCCTTTTCTCAACAAATGCAGGGGCAACCAAAGCCCAAATCAAGAGGAAACAGCGGGGAAAGGAAAAATAGGGTTTTTTCGAATTTTACCCCGATTCAGTCGATTCGGTTCGTTCTTTCTGCAGATTGGTGCTTGGAATGCGATCGTCTACCCTTTCCTCTCAGTTTGGAAGCAAGAATCATCGAAAATGAGCGAAGAACGGAGGAGCGAGGTGGAAAATGCGCCGCGGTCGAGAAGAGGGTAAAGAAAAGAGAGAGAAATCTTCAGCCCCTTTTATACCCTTTTTTGGAACTGCTGTCACCTCGGTCGAGATGGTCTCGACTGGACCGAGGTGTACGGACCGAGGTGAGCCTTCAAAAACCCTAATCGCCTCGGTTGCTCAAGAATCATCTTGTTCGAGGTACTGTGACAGCAACCGAGATGTGTCTCAATCAAACTCCGTCTTCTCAAATTCTTGAACTTATGTCCTTCCAGTTGTGCTCCTGGGTTGTATTCCTTCCTTAGATGTCACCTGTTGTCTGTCTAGGACGCCAAAAACAAAACAAAGCAAAGCAAAAGCAAACTATCTAAAACTAGACTAGAAAAAGGGAAAAGAAAGCAATACCTTGGGTTGCCTCCCAAGAAGCGCTTGATTTAAGGTCGCTAGCTGGACCGTACGGCATCTCTATGCGTGATGGGAGGTATCCTCACCCCATACTTAACCTTCATCATGGGGTGAGATAAGTAAGTCTATCAAACGCTCCAACAAGTGCAACTGCTCATCGGGGAATGAATCGTCTATGGGTGGGTCGTCCTTCTCGCGTGAAGATGGAGGTAGCCGACTGAGGTGATCCGCAACAGAATTTTCGGATCCCTTCTTATCGCGGATCTCTAGGTCAAACTCTTGAAGCAAGAGAATCCATCGAATAAGGTGTGGCTTGGCATCTTTCTTAGCAAGCAAGTAACGAATGACTGCATGGTCGGTGTAGACAATGACTTTCGCTCCTACTAAGTAAGAACGAAACTTCTCGAAAGCATATACAACCGCCAATAGCTCCTTCTCGGTGGTAGCGTAGTTACGCTGGGCTTCATCTAGCGTCTTGCTAGCATAGTAAATGGCGGTGGTCCGGCCATCCTTCTTTTATCCAAGCACCGCTCCTACTGCTACATCACTAGCATCACACATGATCTCAAAGGAAAAGGTCCAATCCGGAGGTTGGATAATGGGAGCGGAGATCAACGCTTCCTTAATCCTGTAAAATGCATCAAGACACTCCTGCGAAAAGTCAAAAACAACATCTTTATTCAAGAGGTTAGTTAGAGGTTTAGAAATCTTCGAGAAGTCCTTGATGAATCTCCTGTAGAAACCTGCATGCCCGAGAAAACTCCTCACACCTTTAACAGAACAAGGGGGAGGAAGTTTCTCAATAGTCTCGATCTTAGCGCGATCGACCTCAATACCTCGATTAGAAACGAGGTGTCCTAGCACAATGCCTTCATTAACCATAAAATGACACTTCTCCCAATTCAAGACAAGATTAGTGTCTTCACATCTTTGTAGCACTAGAGAAAGGTTAGATAGGCAATCATCAAAAGAGGAACCATATACTGAAAAATCATCCATAAATACCTCCATGATCTCCTCTATATACTCGGAAATGATGGCCATCATGCATCGTTGGAAGGTAGCGGGTGCATTGCATAATCCAAATGGCATCCTCCTATAAGCGAATGTCCCCATGGACAAGTGAAGGTGGTCTTCTCTTGATCATCCGGATGGATAGGAATTTGGAAGAAACCACTATAGCCGTCTAAATAGGAGAAGTGTGAATGCTGGGCCAACCGCTCGAGCATTTGATCAATGAAGGGAAGTGGAAACCGGTCCTTCCGGGTGGCCACGTTCAGCTTCCTATAGTCGATGCAAACCTTCCAGCCCGTGACGGTCCTGGTTGGGATTAACTTGTTGTTCTTATTCGTCACAACGGTCATCCCTCCTTTCTTCGGAACTACATGTACTGGGCTAACCCATTTGCTGTCCGAGATAGGATATATGATACTTGCATCCAACAACTTAAGAACTTCTTTCTTCACAACCTCTTTCATGATCGGATTTAACCGTCTTTGAGGTTCCCGTGAAGTCTTATGATCGTCCTCCATTAGAATTCTATGCATGTAGAAAGAAGGCTTAATGCCAATAAGATCATCTATAGTATAACCCAAAGCCTTTTGATGCTTTCTCAGGACATGCATTAGTTTAGACAATTCAGATTCGGAGAGGGAAGCACTAACAATAGCGGGATAAGTAGAATCCGGTCCAAGAAAGACATACCTCAAGTGATTTGGGAGTTGTTTAAGCTCCACAACTGGGGGTGCTTTCTGAGGGGGATCCTTGCTTTCTCCTTCTAGTGGAGTAGATTGAAGAACTGGACTTTCAGAAGTCTCAGTTGACATCATCTCGCTTTCGACCTTGGTCGAGGTCCAGAGAGGTTGACCGAGATGTTCTTCAGTCACCTCGCTCGGTCCAGAAAGTGCCTCAGTCGAGGTACTACAACTAGAACCGAAACTGGAGATCTTCTTCTCCTGGATTAGTCTTTCAGTTTTAGCTCCTGGATCTTCTTCCAGTGCCTTTAAGCTCCGTATATCTACATCACAAGAAGCATCTATACCTTCCTCCATTAAAATAAAACTAATAACTTTTTCAAGTGGATCGTTAATAAGGATAGAGCTCACCAATTCTCTTGATTCTTCTTCATCATAGATGTTGAAGATATCATCTCCTAGCTGCTCTCCCTTCATAGCCGCAAGTAACGCGAATTCCACTTCATCTCCGCCAATATTGAACTTTAGCTTGGCGTTCTTACAATCCACATTGCAACCCGAAGTTGCTACAAATGGCCTCCCGAGAATGATAGGAACAGGATAATGTACGGGAATATTAAGCACAACAAAGTCTATAGGTAAATAGAAATTACCTAACTTAAATGTAATATCTTCCAGAATGCCCACGGGATGGGTAATGGAGCGGTCCGCCATGTATAATCATATCTGGACCGGCTTGGGCTCTCCAAGTCTGATCTTAACACATAGCTCCAGCGGAATGATGCTCACGCTGGCTCCTAGATCACATAAGGCTTCACAAGTGACATCCCCAACTTGAATGGGAATGCAAAATAAGCCGGGATCTCTTAACTTGGGTGGCATCTTCTATTTCATGATTTGAATAAGCTCCGAGGATTTAGATGTCATCCTTACTTCACCAAAGTCTTCCAGCTTCCTCTTCCTTGATAAAATCTCTTTCAAGAACTTCCCATAGGCGGGCATCCCTAGAATAGCATCAAGGAAAGGAATATTAATGTGTAGTTTATTCATCTAGTCAAGGAACTTACCAAAATGCTTGTCTAGATGTGCTCTGGCCCTTGACTAGGGGAATGGAAGTGGCGGTTTATATGTAGGAGGTGGAATATAAACTTCAGTTTTCTCCTCCGCTTTTTGTGGCTCCACCTCGGTTGGCATCTCGACCGAAGTGTTCTTCGACTGCACCTGGACCGAGGTGGTCTTCGTCTGTACTGGCATCGACCGAGGCATTGGATCTGCAGTCTTCAGTCCACTCCTCGTCGTTATGGCCATAATCTGGCCTTTAGGGTTGCTTTCCGTTCTTGCTGGAAGCTTCCCTGGATCTCTTGGCGCTTCATTCGCCTTGTTAAAGAATTGTTGTTCTAAGGCTTTTTGTGCCTTCGAAAATGAAGTCATGGATGTCTCCATAGAGCTTAGCTTGATTAAGATGGCCTCCAACACTACGTCTTTCTTTTCTGGCTGGGACAAACTCGATCCTTTCTCCTGGCTCTTTAATGGAGTAGAAGAAGAAGAGGAAGAGAGGAAAGGATTAGAGGAATCGTTCAAATTGGAGTTAGAATGATTGTTACCCGAATTTTGGTTGTTTGCCCTCCAATTATTGTTGTTGGATCCTCTATTGTTGTTGTAGTTGTTGTTCCGGGAACCGTTCTTGTTGTTACGGTATCCATTGTTGTTCCTTGATATTGATCTTCCTTCTTGTTTTGAGTAACTAAGAGTTCCTTCAATTGTTTCACGTCATTCTTCAAAGACATGAGTTGATTGTTGTTAGGCGGAGTATCTTGAAAGTTGACTCTTTTAAATCCCCCTTCAGCTCCTTGGTGGGAGTCTTTTTCCATGTGCAAAGCTTGCTTCTCTATGAACTCCCAAGCTTCGTTAATTGGCATGTCCATGAACGTGCCGGCAGATAGTAGTTGAAGGTTGAACTGGGTGCTTCCGTCCAATCCCTTGAAGTATATCTCCAACAACTCTATCTTTGGAATCCCATGATGTGGGTAATCCAAAAGAATATCTTTAAATCTCTCCCATGACATGGACAAGCTCTCCTTGTCCTTCATGATGAATGCATTAATCCTCTCTCTCATTTCAACGGTTTTAGAAGGGGGAAAGAATTTAGTCAAGAATTCCGTAGTCATCTCCTCCCAAGTACTGATTTTTCCTGGAGGAAGAGATTGATAACAAGTAAGAGCTCTATCTTTCAAAGAAAAGTAGAAAGGCCTTAGCTTGTAGTTGTTGTTTTCCAGCCTTGAAGGTCTCAAGGTCTCCATCAAGATCTCATAGTTTTGTAGATGTTGATGTGGAGATTCCCTCTCTAGCCCTTCAAACTGGCATTGGCAAATCATGGAAAGAACTTGCGGTCGAAGCTCATAATCATGGTCCGCTGGATCACCTAGGTCGACTCTTGGACGCTTAAGTTGTTGATTGAGGTCCATCCTCTGTCTTAGGGTTTGTGGAATACCTGCAAAAGGAACATCTCGGACTGACATCCGAGGTGGAAGTATTTCGGCAGGGGCGACAGGTACTGGATTCTGCCTCGGTCGAGGGTCTGGAGCAGGGTCTTGCCTCGGTCGAGGATCTGGGTTCGGTCGAGGTAGATACTGGTCTCGTAAAGCTGCCATATCTGCTTTGATCGCTTCAGTCCTTGCGCGAGTTTCTTCCCTCTCCAGTCTCAGTTCTTCCTTGCTGAGGCGTAGCTGTTCTAACGCCTCTATCAATTCGGCCTCAAGATCGCGATTGTCTTGGTCGGTCATCTTCGCTTCTTTCAAGGGTCTTTTGTATGTCTTTTCTGGTTCGGGATCGTAGGGAGCGATTTCCTTTCCAGCGCGGGTTCTTCGCATAAACCTAAGAAAAAGAACCTGCGAAAGTCACTCAAGTAGAGTGGTTAGTAGAAACAGGGGGCAAGTGCCCCGAAAGCAAACCGCAACCGGCTCGGTCTAGACCAAGTCCCCGGCAACGGCGCCAAAAACTTGTTCGCTCCAAACGGTGTGTGCAAGCTTTAAATTTATAACCCTAGATGTAAGCTTAAAACAATGATGCGAACCCGCAGTCTACGGGTCAATCGTAGTAAAAAGCAAGAAATTCCAAGGGTCGATCACAGGGACTTAGTGAAACAAAGCAGGTATAGGTTTGTCAATGTCACTACTAACCATAAAAGCGATTAAAACAATCAAAGATGATAAAAAGTCAATTAAGGAAATATGCAATTCTAGGGATTAAAGCATCTAGTTGTGGTTCCAACTCAAGATCTCAAGATAAGCGGACAAAGCTGAGATTTTTGCATAGGGAAGGTGTTTCTAAAGTGGAATAGATCACCGGGTAAGTCTCACTACTCACTAATCCCAAACCGTAACTCCTATTACCGGGTAAGTCTCAAGGAATTGAGGAAAAGAACTATAACCTCAAACTACCACTCCAACTAAAGGAATAGAATAAACCTTTACCGGGTAAGTCTCAGGTTAACTCACAAAGATGGGATGAAAGCACACTCAAACCCCAATAAAGGATAAACCTTTATTACCTACACTTATGATCTTAGGTAAACAAACAAAGGAATCACCGAGTAAGCCTCATCCTAGGCTTGCATTGAACCAGGAAAGGTGTAATAAGAATAGGATTTTGCAAACTCTAACACTTAACTCTCAGTTTCGGATCAGGTAAGTCACCTTGGTCAGAAGAATTCCACCCCGGCCGAGATGTTCATCGACTGAGCGAGATGCTTTAGGGTTAAGGATAAAGACTCAAACTTTCAGGGTCCTACTGTGATTAAGACTATTCTATCATTGTTTTTTCCACAACCTTCAGCCAATCACCCTAGAATCACACAAGGAAATTAGCCACTCATCATCATGAAAGCAATGATCAAATATAAGGGAACAAAGAGAATAATTGAACAAGAAAACCTTAAGAGAAAGGCTTCAATAACTGAATCAATTATCAATCAACAAGCATTCCTTGGATAAAAATCCAACAAGACAAATCAACAATGAAGGAAATCTAAGGGATTCTTACAAAACCCTTCACAAAGCTATAAAAGCTATCAACTTCCTTCCTTCAATCTTCCTTCAACCTTCAAAAAGGTTCTTCAAATCTTCCAACTATGGGGAATGCGGCTGTTCCGGTGTGTAAGCACGTCTCCGGGTGATAGCGGATCGTCGCGGGGTAAGCGAGATCCGGGTGATAGCGGATGTCTAAGCACAATCGGATTTGTGGAAAATCCGACCCTTTTTATAGGAAAATTCCCCTCCAAAGATAAGATATCTTAGAAAGATCTTTTCCCATAAAAATAGGTAAAATATATGGGCTAAATTATCTTCTTCCTTCCAGGAATCCAGCCTAAAAATATAAGATCCTCTTTCCAAAAATAAAAGATCTCAGCCAAGAATAAAATATCCTTGCCGCGTCCAAGGTGTTCGCCTCGGTCGAGTCAGCTCCTCTGGATCACCTCGGTCGAGGTGATTATGTAGTCAACCGAGGTGAATCACAACTGAATGTGAAATCTCTCAAATCTGGTCCAAAGTGAATCTCTAATCCAATTCCATGATTCCTGGATTCTTCCTTAAGCTCTTGAATGTAGCTCCAATGACTCCTTAGCTCCTTTTGCTCCTTTTTGATGCAAAATGTGCCATTTTACCTACGATTACAACGAAACTTGGTGTAGACCTCGATTCCCGCAAAGGTAGATGAAACGACAATATAATAACATAATATATATTCAAACATACAGATTATTGAAGATAAAACGTCTAAACAAGCCCCAAAATATAGACAATAATTCATGCTATCAATGGCGGGAAGAATTTGGTGATAAACTCTGCGGTCATCTCCTCCCATGTGTTCACACTTCCAATTGGAAGCGAATGGTACCATGCGGGTGGTGCTTTATCCTTTAAAGAGAAAAAGAAAACACACTGTTTTTAGTCATTATTATCACACTTAGAAGGTCTCAAAGTTTCCATCAAAATGTCATAGTTTTGCAAGAGGTGGTGTGGTGATTTTCTCTCCATTCCTCCAAAACGATTCTGCAGAATCATTGTGATGACTTGAGGTCTGAACTCATATTCCTCATTAGATGGATCACCTAGGTTGACGCCGGGACGACGTGTTTGCTGAACGGATCCATACATTGACCTAGTGTTTGTGGAATGCCCACAAATGGATGAACTGGTTCCACCCTTTGTGGAAGTGGTGGTGGTACATAAGAGGGTGCTGGTGGAGCAAGATCGATCGTAACTCTAGCACCTCTCTCCGCTTCAAGATGCACTAGTCGTATATGCTCTCTCAAAGCGGCCATGTCGGCCTGAACTTGCTCCTGTTAAGTAAGTTGGTCAACTCTCTCTTTCCTTAGAGCTTCTTCTTGGAGCCTTATTTAATCTCGAGCGGCAGCTAATTCTGCTCTAAGATCCTCTACTTCCTTATCATTGGCAGCAGCCATTTTCTTAGCTTCTTTCAACCTTTTCTTGTAAGTCTTTTCTGGTTCACGATCGTAAGGAACGATTTTTTTACCAATTCTTGTTCTTCGCATAAACCTAAGGAAAGGTCCTGCAAGAACAATCAAGCAGAAAGATCAATAGTAAAGCCAGAAGCTCTCAAGAATGGACAACCGTACACGGATTGGTCTTGACCAATGATAGCATGAATTATAGTCTATATTCTGGGACTTGTTTAGACGTTTTATCTTCAATAATTTGCATGTTTGGATGTATATTATGTGATTATATTACCATTTCATCTACCTTTGCGGGAATCGAGGTCTACGCCAAGTTTCATTGTAATCGTAGGTAAAATGGCACGTTTTGCATCAAAATGGAGCTAAAGGAGCTAAGGAGTCATAGGAGCTACATTCAGGAGCTTAAGGAAGAATCCAGGAAGCATGGAAATGATTAGAGATTCATTTTGGACCAGATTTAAGAGATTTCAATTCAGTTTAGAGTCACCTCGGTCAGCTACAATACCATCTCGACCGAGGTGATCTAGAGGAGCGTCCCGACCGAGGCGAGCACCTTGGATGCGGCGAGATATATTTTATTCTTGGCTGAGATCTTTTATTTTTGGAAGGAGAGATCTTATATTTTTAGGCTGGATTTATGGAAGGAAGATCATATATTTTAGGGATTTATTTATGAGAGATAGATATATTTTATTAGGAAAATATCTTTTCAAGATATTTTATCTTTGGAGGGTAGTTTTCCTATATAAAGGGTTGGATTTTCCACAAGTTCAACCGTGGTTATACAGGTTGAGAGCATCCAGCATTTGGGAAGGATTTTAGGAAGGAAGATTGAACGAAGGAAGTTAATAGCTTTTATAGCTTTTGTGAAGGGTTTTGTAAGGTTTTCTTAGATTCCCTTCTTGTTGATTGTTTTGTTGGATTTGTTGTCCAAGGAACGCTTGTTTGTTTGATAATTGATTCAGTTATTGAAACCTTTTCCTTAAGGTTTTTATTTTTAAATATTCACTTTCTTCCCATATATTTGATTATTGCTTCCATGATGATGATTGACTAATTTCTTTGTGTGATTCTAGGGTGATTGGATAAAGGTTGTGGGAAAAACAATGAAGAATGATCTTAATCACAGTAGGACCTTGAAAGCTAGAGTCTTTATCCTTAACCCTAGAACATCTCGTTCAGTCGATGAACATCTCGGCCGGGGTGGAATTCGTCTGACCGAGGTGACTATTCTGATCCGAAACTAAGAGTTAAGTGTTAGAGTTTGCCAAATCCTATTCTTATTACACCTTTCCTGGTTCAATGCAAGCCTAGGATGAGACTTACCCGGTAATTCCTTTGTTTGTTTACCCAAGATCATAAGTGTAAGTAATAAAGCTTTATCCTTTATTGGGGTTTGAGTGTGCCTTCATCCCATCTTTGTGAGTTAGCTTGAGACTTACCCGGTAAAGGTTGATTCTATTCCCTTAGGTGGTGTGTTGGTTTGAGGTTATAGTTCTTTTTCTTAATTCCTTGAGACTTACCCGGTAATAGGAGTTACGGTTTGGGATTAGTGAGTAGTGAGACTTACCCTGTGATCTATTCCACTTTAGTAACACCTTCCCTTTGCAAAATCTCAGCTTTGTCCGCTTATCTTTAGATCTTGAGTTGGAACCACAACTAGATGCTTTAATCCCTAGAATTGCATATTCCTTAAATTGAATTTTTATCATCTTTGATTGCTTTAATCGCTTTTGTGGTTAGTAATTACATAGACTACCTATACTTGATTAGGTTTCACCTAAGTCCGTGAGATCGACACCTCATAATTCTTGCTTTTTACTACGATTGACTCGTACGCTGCGGGTTCGCATCCTTGTTTTAGGCATACATCTAGGGTTATAAACTTAAAGCGTGCACACACCGTTTGGAGCGAACAAGTTTTTGGCGCTGTTGCCGGGGACTGTTCTTGCTTTTTCTATTGATCTTTCTGCTTGAGTGTTCTTGTAGATTTGTGTTCTTAGGTACATTTGAAGTTCTCGTTCCGGCAACGGAACAGAGTTTCGCCAAAGAACAAGTTTTTGGCGCCGTTGCCGGGGACTTGGTCTAGACCGAGCCGGTTGCGGTTGTCTTTCGGGGCGCTTGCCCCTGTTTCTACCAACCACTCTACTTGAGTGACTTTTGCAGGTTCTTTTTCTTAGGTTTATGCGAAGAACCCTCGCTGGGAAGGAAATCGTACCTTACGATCCCGAACCAGAAAAGACATACAAAAGACGCTTGAAAGAAGCTAAGATGGCCAATCAAGAGAATCGCGATCTTGAAGCCAAATTGAAGGAGGCATTTGAACAACTACACCTCAGCAAAGAAGAATTGCGATGAGAAAAGGAAGAAACTCGCGCAAGAACGGAAGCGATCGAAGCAGATATGTCGACTTTACGGGACCAATATCTACCTCGACCAGTTCCAGATCCTCGACCGAGGCAGGACCCAACACCAGCTGCCCCGGCCGAGATACTTCCACCTCGGATGCCAGTCCGAGATGCTCTTTTTGCAGGAATTCCACAAACCCTAGGGCAGAGGATGGACCCCAAGCAGCAACTGAGGCGTCCAGGAGTCAACCTAGGTGATCCAGCGGACCATGATTATGAGCTTCGATCGCATGTTCTTTCCATGATTTGCCAATACCAGTTTGGAGGGCTAGAGAGGGAGTCCCACATTAACATTCACAAAACTATGAGATCTTGATGGAGACCTTGAGACCTTCAAGGCTGTAAAACAACAATTACAAGCTAAGGCCTTTCTACTTCTCTTTGAAAGATAGGGCGCTTACTTGGTATCAATCTCTCCCTCCAGGAAAGATCAACACTTGGGAAGAGATGACGACGGAGTTCTTGACTAAATTATTTCCCCCCTCTAAGACCGCTGAAATGAGAGGGAAGATCAATGCATTCATCATGAAGGACAAAGAAAGTTTGTCCAAGTCATGGGAGAGATTTAAAGACATTCTTTTGGATTGCCCACATCATGGGATTCCAAAGATAGAGTTGTCGGAGATCTATTTCAAGGGACTGGATGGCAACACCCAGTTCAACCTTCAACTACTATCCCCCGGCACGTTCATGGACATGCCGATTGACGAAGCTTGGGAGTTCATAGAGAAGCAAGCTTTGCACATGGAGAAATACTCCCACCAAGGAGCTGAAGGTGGAGTTAATAGAGTCAACTTTCTAGAAGCTGCACCAAACAATGATCAACTCACCTCTTTGAAGAATGACGTGAAACAATTGAAGGAACTTTTGGTTGTGTTCGCCCCTAAAGGTGTGTGCAAATAAGCTTTAAATTTATAAAACTAGAATCAAGCAGCGAACCCGCAGTGTACGGATCGACGTAGTTAAGCAAGAATTCCAGAGTATCGAACACAGGGATTTGGGTGGGAACGAACTCGATTGCAGGTTATCAAGCAAGTAAATATGAGAGTTTTGCAAATATTGGGAAAACAACAATCCTAAAGATCCAGGTATCCAGCTGTGGCAATCGATTCAAGATATACTTAATGATGTAAAGACATAGTTGAGATATGCAAAGGTATACTAATGTAAGGTAATCGTACGGTGAAGTTCCAAAAACCTTATATAACTCACCTAAAAGGCACTCTCTATACAGGTTGTTGAGGCTCAATATAGAAAGATTATAAGGCGAGAATTAGTACCAAATACCCAAACTTATAACCTAAAGATCAAGACTAACTTAACCGATTGAGGTTGTTGAGACTCACAATCGAAGTAGAGGTTGTTGAGGCTCACTACCACCTAGAAAAGACAAGTATAAGCTAAGCTAAAGATAATATTTAACTTTGGATTTAAGTAAAAGCAGGCTCGTAAACTTGAAGGAAATTACGGTTGGATCTTGAGATTCCATGGTCGTGGAACTTAAGAACAGCCCGTAATTTAAGGTTCGTCGACGATTCTCTCTAACTCTCAGGGTCTAATCTGTTTGCGATCGATCTATCATCACCTATGCCACAACTATCAACCTTTCACCTTAGAATTGTTAGGGGTTTTTAGCCAATAACAGTCATATTGATATCAATTCAAGAATTAAAAGATGAAAAGATGAAAACTTTCAAGAACCTTCAATAATCTTCAATTCAATCTCAAAGTCACAAAGAGAATAAGCAATGTCAAAAGATTCACAACAGGACAAATAATCGTAATCCTAGGAAAGAAAAGAAAACAGGATGTCAATCCGTTTTCCAAATCGAACCTAATCAAGAAGAGAGATCTTCTTGCAAAATCTTCCAAGAACTTCGATCTTCGCAATTCCTGGGAATCTCTACGGCAATCTCCACCAAAAGTGCGAGATTCGAGGAATTCCAAAAACGAACTTCGATCTCTTCAAAAAGATGTCAATTGCCTCCGAGCAAGCTAAGCAAGACGTGCTCGTCTAAGCGGTGATGAATGAGGGTAAGCGAAGATGCGTAAGCGAGTTTGTCGCAAGTGTAAACCTAGAGCGAGATAAGCGGGGATGACGGAATCTCCTTTCTTCCGTCTTTTTATAATGTAGGGTAAAGTGTCGGCCCGGCCCGATCCTCAAAAGATCGTGGCTTCGAAGTGTGGCGAAAAGATCCGCCAAGATCACGGTCGTGGAAGTGTTCCACGACCGTAATTTAGAGCGTGGAAACAAATACGGTTTGCAACGTATGTTCCACGGCCGTGTAATCCCCTGGAATGAACATGATTTTCTGACTCCAAATCCACGGCCGTAATTCTGAACGTGGTTTGTGATACGGCCGTATTTAAGGGCGTAATTTAGGGCAAGAACGTGATTCTTCCCTAAACTCGTGCTTTCCTCAATCTAAGACTCCAAATTGCTTCCAAAAAGTGTCCTCGATCTATGGACATATCAGCTCAACTCTCTTTTGCTTGATTCCATTCGGAAATGGCTCCAAATCACCTATAATCAACATAGAACTAGTGTAGACATCCATATCGACAATATAGGTAATACTAGCTCATATATGCACAAAGATCAATCAAAGACTATCGATATGAATCAAATACGTTTAGAAAACGTGCCTAAAATATCACAATATTTCATGCTAACAGGTTGCTCAAACCAAGAAAGAAGATGAAGGATATCAACGCTCAAGGAACAACAACGGTTACCGAAACAACAACAACGGTTCGTGGAATAACAACTACAACAACAATAGAGGATCCAACAGCAATAATTGGAGGGCAAACAATCAAAATTTGGGTAACCCTTACTCTAACTCCAATTCGAATGACTCCTCTAATCCTTTCCTCTCTTCTTCTTCTTCTTCTTCTACTCCATTGAAGAGCCAGGAGCAAGGATCGTGTTCGTCCCAGCCGGAAAAGAAAGATGCGGTGCTAGAGGCCATCTTGATCAAGCTCAACTCTATGGAGACATCCATGACTTCATTTTCGAAGGCACAAAAAGCCTTAGAACAACAATTCTTTAACAAGGCGAATGAAGCGCCAAGAGATCCAGTGAAGCTTCCAGCAAGGACGGAAAGCAACCCCAAGGGACAAATCATGGCAATAACGATGAGAAGTGGACTGAAGACTGCAGATCCAGTGCCTCGGTCAATACCAGTACAGATGAAGACCACCTCGGTCCAGATACAGTCGAAGAACACTTCGGCCGAGGTGCCAACCGAGGTTGTGTCACAGAGAGCGTTGGACAAAACTGAAGTTTATGTCCCACCTCCTGCATATAAACCACCACTTCCATTCCCCTAATCAAGGGCCAGAGCACATCTAGACAAACATTTTGGTAAGTTCCTTGACTTGATGAATAAACTACATATTAATATTCCTTTCCTTGATGCTATTCTAGGGATGCCCGCCTATGGGAACTTCCTAAAAAGATATTCTATCAAGGAAGAGGAAGTTGGAAGACTTTGGTGAAGTAAGGATGACATCTAAATCCTCGGAGCTCATTCAAATCATGAAGGAGAAGATGCCACCCAAATTAAGAGATCCCGGCTCATTTTGCATTCCCATTCAAGTTGGGGATGTCACTTGTGAAGCATTGTGTGATCTAGGAGCCTGCGTGAGCATCATTCCGCTGGAGCTATGTGTTAGGATTGGACTTGAAAAGCCCAAGCCGGTGAAGATACAGTTGTATATGGCGGATCGCTCCATTACCCATCCCGTGGGCATTTTGGAAGACGTTCCGGTTAAGTTAGGTAACTTCTATTTACCTATAGACTTTGTTGTACTTGACATTCCCGTAGATTATCCCGTTGCTATCATTCTCGGGAGACCATTTCTAGAAACTTCGGGTTGCAATGTGGATTGTAAGAACGCCAAGTTAAAATTCAACATTGGCGGAGATGAAGTGGAGTTTGCATTGCTTGCGGCAATGAAGGGAGAGCGGCTAGGAGATGATATCTTCAACATCTATGATGAAGAAGAATCAAGAGAATTGGTGAGCTCTATCCTTATTAAAGATCCACTTGAAAAAGTTATTAGTTTTAGCTTAATGGAGGAAGGTATAGATGCTTCTTGTGATGCATATATACGGAGCTTAAAGGCACTGGAAGAAGATCCAGGAGCTAAGATTGAGAAACTAATCCAGGAGAAGAAGATCTCCAGTTTCGGTCCTAGTTGCAGTACCTCGACCGAGGCACTTTCTGGACCAAGCGAGGTGTTCTTGACTGAAGAACATCTCGGTCACCCTCTTTCGACCTCGACCGAGGTCGAAAGCGAGATGATGTCAATTGAGACTTCTGAAAGTCCAGTTCTTCAATCTACTCCACTGGAAGGAGGAAGCAAAGATCCACCTCAGAAAGCACCCCCAGTTGTGGAGCTTAAACAACTCCCGAGTCACTTGAGGTATGCTTTTCTTGGACCGAATTCTACTTATCCCGTCATCGTTAGTGCTTCCCTCTCCGAATCTGAATTATCTAAACTAATGCATGTCCTGAGGAAGCATCAAAAGGCTTTGGGTTATACTATTGATGATCTTAAGGACTTCCAAAGAAAAGGTCTAGAATATGGAAGGGAAGGGAAAACTGTAAGGGAAAGTGGTGCATAAATCCGGGAAAGTGGACAACTACCTTCTTCTTCTTATGCGTTTCCCGCAACACTTCAACTTAGAGCTTCGCTCTCGCTTTTCATTTTTCGAGTTTACTTTTGGAGTTATGGATAGAGGTGCACAAAAACCGAAGCCTAGGAGATCGGCGTTTCTCAAAATTTTCAAGAGATGCCTCAAACCCTTAGCGGCCATACCATAATCCGCTAGGAATATCGCTCAATTCGACTTTGGCAAGACACAAACACCCGACTATGTGAATGGTGCCGAGTTACACATCGTCATGATTGATTTCCCCAAACCTACAATTTCTTTCTATTCAATTGATTGCAAATAATTGCTCTCATGGCCCTCCCACATCAAACATGCCTTTTTCTCATTCACTTCTTCCAAATTCCCGGATAGGTAAAGGAGGCTAATTTTTCAATGAGGAGTTAGATGATCAAAGAAAGAAGAAAGAAAGTATCGAATTGCCTTAATCATTTCAACAAGAAGTATAAGAACTTATAATGTGATTTCAACTTTAATTTTCTAGCATGATTTAGGTAACATTTTCACATTATAAAACTTGCAAAAGAGGTAAAATTTATTCATTCAAATCCTTTTCGATTCACAATCCTTTTAAACATGCAATTGTCATCAAACTCAATTCACAAGTAGTGATTATCATGGAAATCATCTCAATTCATTAGAAGCACAAAATTTTCAAAATTTTTCAATTTTTTATGGGTTTTTAAAGTTCTTTTTCATGCAATGCGAGAATGAAACGTGTAACACATAATGAACATGCAATGATAGTCTCGAAATGAAAGCAACATAGAGAGTAGAGTTATTACAAATTTTTAGTACATCCCACCCCATACTTAGGACGAACATTGTCCCTAATGTTCAAAAGAAAGAACAAAAGAAAGAAAAGAAAAAGAAACTCACAAGTGGTGGCCGGAATGTCTAAAACATCGATCATGCATCAATCACTGTGGCGCCGACGGAGGTGGGAATGGAGAGAAACTCGGATCATAGAACCGCCCAAACTGCTGGCGGTAGACGTCCCTCATCATGTGGTAAAGGTCGTCTAGGCGTCCATCTCTAGCATCTGCCCGGATCTCTAGTGCTCCAACTCTCTCCAAAAGTCCGGTAGCCAAATCCGGTATCCTCTCATACCATCCCGGGGCGTGATCATACCATGCGGGGGCATCGGCTGGTGCTGGTGCTGGTGGTGGCGGTGGTGCTGCTGGCTGCGTCGTGGACCAAGGAGGGGGTGTGTCGTACCAGGTGGGAGGTGTAGTCATCCACGTGGGCCTGTCACTCACGCTAGCGCGGCGAGATGACGAGCCTGAAGCTCTAGCTGGGCGTGGAGAGCGCCTAGGTACATCCAGAGCCGCCTCCGGCTGATCCGGAAACGTGCCGAACTCCTGCTCCGCTCCTCCACCACTCTCGTACTGATCTCCCATGTCCTCCTCATCCACAACCGGTGGTGGAACGTAAGGGGGAGCTACTAGCCTGTTCGCATGCATCGCAGCGAACGTCTCCTTCCAATTGTGGCGTCCCGCCACAATGGAATACTCCGGCAGCCACTCTATACCCCTGTCTGTCCTGCTCTCCCAAGGCATGCCCGCATAAGGCGGACCTCCATGTGTGGGGAAGATGAGTCCCCTAACCATGAATGCATGTAATCCTAGAGGTACGGCGGGTATGCGGGTGCAAGCAGAAAAATCTACACCAAACGTCCTAGCAATGTGGGTCATTATCCCACCATATCCAATGTTCCCCTTCTTCTTATTCTTGAGTTTACTCATCGTAGCCGCCAAAAGAGTAGCACAATCTGCACGGCATCCATAGAGCATGCAATAGAGCAAGAATAGCTCATCCGTCTTGATCTTTTGGGGCGTCTCCGTCCTAGGAAAGAGACACTCCGAAAGAACACGGTGAGCTATCTTCAAGGCTAGATGGTACATCAATCTAGCCTTGGTATCAGCGGGTTGCCAACGGTCCTCGTCGGCGTAAATCATCGCAACTTCCTTCCAGAAATCCTTAGGGTAAATACCGCTCGGAAAGCGACCATTGTAGGTCTCATGGAACCCGAAAATGGTCCCAAACTCAACAATACTCAACTGATAGTCTCGTTCCATGAGACGGAAAGAGACGGTCCTATCAACGTGGCTTTGCTCGAAAGACGTCACAACCTCTCGGGTAATCTCCTCATAAGCGTCTTCACGAATGTTCGTGAAGACAAGCAATCCGGCTCTATCCAAGAGCCATGTAAGATCATCAACAATGTTGAGAGGATGTAGATCCTCTAACAACAAATACCTAGGACCTATTACTGTCCTCTCCTTGATCCGGTTGAGTGCTACAAGGTGGTTCTCATGTATGGTTGGAATGCTAGGTGAAGATGGGGGTGAGGGTGAGGATGGTAGTGAGGGAGATGAGGGTGGTGGTGCCCTAGAGGTGGAGGGGTTGCCCTTTCTTTTCTTGTTTTGCTCTCCCTTCTTCTCTTTTATCCTTCCCGACATTCTCCTCACAAAGTCTATTTTTCACTAAAATTACGGTCTGTTCTTCAGGTTCCACGGCCGTGGTTTACCCAGAGACCGTGATTCGTCACAGAAACTCGTGAATCTCAGCAAATTCACCAACAATCACCACAACAAGCAGTCCTAATTTAATTCCTTCCAGTATTTGTCAGTTCTTCCTAAAGATCTATAGCAAAAACGAACTAAATCCGCGAAAATCAAGGAGAAAGAAATAACCTCTTTTTCGGATTGAAAAACCCAAAATGCGTGTTTGTTGATCGATTTCCACTCAATTTGTTGCTTGGATCCTGTTCGTGGTTGGATTTGCTGCAGTTTAGGATGAGGAATCGTTGAAAACGATTAGAAAACGAAGAATTGGGAGAGGTGGAGGGTTTTCGGTATCTAGGTCGTGGAAAGGGGGAAGATTTTGGTTAAGTTTGTGAAGAATGTGGCTTATATAGTGGCCGGCAAAGTTTCCAAAAATTACGGTCTGTCGGGGCATTCCACGGCCGTGGAAGTGCTTTAAACCGTGGTTTTGATGATTTTCCAAAGGCGTTTGAAAATTACGGTCACTGTAGCTATGACGACCGTAATTTGGACCGTGGAACTCTCTGTAAAGCTTCAAAATCCAAATTTCGTCACTCTTCTTCGACATTATTCTCCCTTTCTCCTTTTTCTTCGATCCTACAACCAAAAACACGAACATACCGGAAGAAAATCGAGGCAAAACAAAGCAAAAACGTCTATTCTAAACTAGTCTATGAATCGAAAACAAAAACGAAGATGCAATACCTTGGGTTGCCTCCCAAGAAGCGCTTTGTTTAAGGTCCGAAGCTAGACCAATCTCGCACTTATTCGAGTGCGGTAGGCGCAAACTCCTCAGCTTGGAGTTCCGGCGTATACTTCTTGAGTCGTTGGCCGTTCACCTTAAAACTTCCGCTAGCTTCACCCCATACTTCAACTGCACCATGGGGGAAAATGCGCTTAATTAGAAAAGATCCATTCCAACGAGATTTAAGCTTACCTGGAAAGAGGCGAAGTCTTGAATTGAAGAGGAGAACTTGATCTCCTTCTTTGAAGTCCTTTGAAATGATATGCTTATCATGCCAACGCTTTGCTCTTTCCTTGTAGATCTTAGCGTTTTCGTAGGCGTTCAAACGGAGTTCATCTAGCTTATTGATGTCTAGGAGACGCTTCTCTCCCGCTTCCTTCATGCCGAAATTCAGCCACTTGATAGCCCAAAACGCTTTGTGCTCTAGCTCTACCGGCAAATGACAAGACTTCCCATACACAAGGTTGTATGGTGTGGTTCCTATGGGAGTCTTGTACGCAGTCCGGTACGCCCATAATGCATCATCTAGTTTCAAGGACCAATCCTTCCTAGTCCTTGAAACCGTCTTCTCTAGAATTCCCTTGATCTCCCTATTTGAGATCTCAACTTGTCCACTCGTTTGTGGATGGTAAGGGGTAGCGATCTTGTGAGTAACCCCATACTTGGCTAGAAGAGCTTCAAAGCGACGGGCTATGAAGTGAGAACCTCCATCACTAATGATCGTCCTTGGCGTCTCGAATCGTGGAAAAATGGTCTTGTTGAAGAACTTAACCACCACCATGGCATCATTTGTGGGAGAGGCAATTGCTTCCACCCATCTAGAAACGTAGTCCACCGCCAATAGTATGTATTGGTTTCCACAAGAAGATGGGAATGGTCCCATGAAGTCTACTCCCCAAACGTCGAAAATCTCCACCTCTTGGATGTTGTTGAGGGGCATCTCGTTCCTTCTAGAAATATTGCCTGTTCTTTGACAAGCATCGCAACAAGAGACAAAGGATTGCACATCTCTAAATAAAGTAGGCCAATAGAATCCTGATTGCAATACCTTTGCGCTAGTCTTGTTTGAACTAGCGTGTCCTCCACAAGGTAGTGAATGACAATGGCGGATGACACTTTGCATCTCATCTTCCGGCACACATCGCCGAATGATGCCATCCGGACCTCTCTTAAAGAGGAGGGGCTCGTTCCAATAGTATTCCCGGACGTCCTTCAAGAACTTCTTCCTTTGTGCGTATGACAGTCCGGGTGGTATCTCCTGGCAAACCAAATAGTTAACGAAATCAGCAAACCATGGTTTGTTACCTTTAGAGACTACCTTGATGCACTCCTCTATGATATTTAGGTGTTCATCCGGAAAGGAGTCATCAATGGGCAAATGGTCGTCCTCTAGATGTGTTAGACGACTCAAATGATCCGCAACAGAATTTTCCGAGCCTTTCTTGTCGCGGATCTCAAGATCGAATTCTTGTAGGAGAAGAATCCATCTAATCAGCCTAGGCTTCGCATCTTTCTTCGCAAGGAGGTACCGGATCGCAGCATGATCCGTGTAGATAATCACCTTTGCACCTACAAGATAAGAGCGAAACTTGTCAATAGCGTAGACAATGGCTAAAAATTCCTTCTCTGTAGTGGCGTAGTTGAGCTGAGCTTCGTCTAGCGTCTTGCTAGCGTAGTATATGGCATGGGTTCGTCCTTCTTTTCGTTGTCCAAGAACAGCTCCAATAGCTACGTCACTAGCATCACACATAATCTCGAAGGGGAGAGTCCAATCCGGAGGTTGGATAATAGGTGCTGAGATTAGAGCCTGCCGAATGGTGTTAAACGCATCTAAACATTCCTGCGAAAACTCAAAAACCGCATCTTTCATCAATATATTAGTGAGAGGTTTTGAAATCTTAGAAAAGTCTTTAATAAATCGTCTATAAAATCCAGCATGCCCTAGGAAGCTTCTTATCCTTTTCACCGAAATTGGGGGAGGAAGTTTCTCTATGGTCTCTATCTTAGCCTTGTCTACCTCTATCCCTCTACTAGAGACTAAGTGGCCTAATACGATTCCTTCCTTAACCATAAATTGACACTTCTCCCAATTAACAACTAGGTTAGTGTCTTCACATCTTTGCAAAACAAGAGAAAGGTTAGAGAGGCAATCGTTAAAAGTGGAACCGTAAACGGAGAAGTCGTCCATGAAGACTTCCATGATTTCCTCTACGTATTCGGAGAAGATGGCCATCATGCACCGTTGGAAGGTGGCTGGGGCGTTGCAAAGCCCGAACGGCATTCTCCTATAGGCGAACGTACCCCAAGGGCACGTGAATGTGGTCTTCTCTTGATCATCCGGATGTATCGGAATATGAAAGAAGCCACTATAACCGTCAAGGTAGCAAAAGTATGAGTGTTGTGCTAACCTTTCAAGCATCTGATCGATGAATGGCAATGGAAAGTGATCCTTCCGCGTTGCGTTGTTGAGCTTGCGGTAGTCTATACACATTCGCCATCCAGTCACGGTTCGGGTAGGAATGAGTTCGTTGTTCTTGTTGGTGATGACCGTCATTCCTCCCTTCTTCGGAACTACTTGAACTGGACTCATTCATTTGCTATCGGAGATAGGATAGATGATACCTGCATCAAGAAGTTTAAGAATCTCCTTCTTGACAACCTCCTTCATGGTCGGATTCAACCGCCTTTGAGGTTGTCTTGAAGTTCTAAAGTCCTCCTCCATTAGTATCTTATGCATGCATAGGGAGGGTTTAATTCCTACCAAGTCCTCAATAGTATAGCCTACAGCTTTCCTATGTTTCTTAAGGACAATCATGAGATGTTCATGTTCATCTATGCTTAATTCGGAACTAACGATAACCGGAAAGGTAGAATTAGATCCAAGAAAAGCGTACCTTAGATGAGTAGGGAGCTGTTTGAGTTCCATGACTTTCGGAGCTTCCAATGATCCTTGAGGAGCATCCGATGTTTCGTTAGAAGTTTCTAAGGATGTTGAGTGGGTTGGAGAAGAATTAGGAGAAGTTGAAGAAGTATGCCGGTCACCCTCTTCCACGGTCAAAATTACGGTTCCCCTATGTGTTCCACGGCCGTAATATCCTCTGGAATGGAGGTCGATTTTGGTTGTGGAATCCACGGTCGTGGAATACAGGGTATGACCGTGGATTCTAGCATTTTCAGCCTCGTCGTGGAGTTTCTCAAACTTCAATTCATACATCTCTTCTTGTGTTTCTAAGGCTTCAATTTCCTCTTTGCACTCTCCTTCTTCCCCTACGTTGGTTAGACTCATAGTGATAACCTTTTGCAAAGGATCGTTAAAGAGAATCGCGCTTACCTCCTCCCTAGATAAACCTTCTTCGTCTTGGATATCGTAGATATCTTCGTCAAAGATTGGCTCCTTCACTAGAGTGGAAAGAACGAACTCTACTTTCTCCTCTCCAATATCAAAAGCGAGTCTTCCATTCTTGCAATCTACCATGCAGCCGGAAGTTGCAAGAAACGGTCTTCCGAGTATAATCGGGACCGGACTATCTGCAGGATGTCAAGCACGACAAAATCAATAGGAACAAAGAATTTACCTAGCTTGACCGGGACGTCTTCTACAATACCGACGGGGCGAGTGATGGATCGATCCGCCATGTATAACGTCATCTTGACCGGTCTAGGATCTCCTAAACCGATCTTCCTACACAATGCAAGTGGTATGATGCTCACACTTGCTCCCAAGTCACATAAAGCGTCGTATGTGACATCTCCCACTCCAATGGGAATGCAAAATGACCCCGGATCCTTCAACTTTGGGGGCATTTTCTCCTTCATAGTCTTGATGAGATCCGAAGAATCCGAACTCATCTTGACTTCACCGAAATCTTCTAACTTCCTCTTGTTAGAGAGAAGCTCCTTCAAGAACTTGCCATAAGCCGGCATACCTACAATAGCATCAATGAAGGGTATATTAATATGCAGCTTACTCATGAGTTCTATGAACTTACCGAATTGTTTGTCTAGGCGCGCTCGCGCTCTAGATTGAGGGAACGGTAGGGGAGGTTTGAAAGCTGGAGGAGGAACATAGACATCTTCCTTCTCCTTCCCCTTTCCTTTTTCTTTCTCTACGGGGACTTCAACGAACGTAGGCTGCGGATCGATGGTAGTCACTCCGCTCCTAGTTGTAATCGCCATTACCCTTCCCTTAGGGTTGTCCTCCGTCTTTCCTGGAAGTTTCCCTTGATTTCTATGAACTTCCTCCGCGTGGTTGAACATTTGGTTTTCCAAAACTTTTTGAGCTTTGTCAACCTTAGAAACTTGATCATCAACCTTGATGAGGCGGTTCTCCAACCCTTGAAGCTTTCCCAAGATCGTTTCCAACATGGGATCGGGCTTCTCCTTTCCCGTATTGTTTCCTCCATTAGATGATTGCCCCTGGATTTTCAAGGGAGTAGAGGAAGAGGAAGGTGGAGTTAGTGTATTAGAATTGGAAGGATAAGGGTTACCAAAATTTTGTTGATTGGAGCGCCAATTGTTGTTGCTTGAACCCCGATTGTTGTTCCAATTGTTGTTGTTCCGGTTGTTGTTGTTTCCATTCCAATTGTTATTCCGGTTATTGTTCCGGTTATTGTTGTTGCGGTTGGTGTTATCACCGCCATTGTTGTTGCCCAAGTAGCCAACATCCTTCTCTTGTTGTTTTGGGAAGTTGTTCTTGATAGTCTCCTTCAACTCTTTGATCTCATTGTTGAGAGAGAAAATCTGATTTTGAGCTTCATGTGTGAGCTTCGCTCCTTGCTCCACACGATTTCCCTCCACTTTCCGGTGGGAATACTTCTCTATGACTCTTGCTTGCTTCTCAATAAAGTCCCAAGCGTCATCTTCTCTCATGTCCATGAACGTTCCACATGAGAGGGATTGGAGGTTGAATTGCGTTCCCGCATCCAGCCCTTTGTAGTAAATCTCCAGCAAGGCAAGCTTGGATATGCCATGATGAGGGCAATCCAAGAGCAAATCCTGAAACCTTTCTCATGACTGAAACAAACTTTCGTTAGGTCTCATAGAAAAAGCATTAATCTTACCTCTAAGTTCCGCCGTTTTGGAAGGCGGAAAGAATTTGGTGAGAAACTCCGCAGAAAGGTCTTCCCACGTGTCTAGTTTCCCATTAGGAAGAGCTTGATACCAAGACAGCGCTTTCCCTTTCAAAGAGAAGAAGAAAGGTTTAAGCTTGTAGCTGTTGGTAGTAGCGCTCTTCGGTCTCATTGTCTCCATCATGCACTCAAAGTTCTGCAAGTGCTGGTGTGGAGATTCGGCACTTGTACCGCCAAATTGGTTTTGGCGAACAAGGGTAATAACTTGAGGGTTGAAGCTAAACCCTTGTACATCTTCAGCATCAAAGTTCACGCCCAAACGGCGCGGTTGTTGTGTTGGATCCATTCGTTGGCCAAGAGTTCTTGGCTCATTATCCACACGTACGACCCTCGCATTCCTAGGTGGAGCACGACGATTTGCAGCTTCTTGTGGATTGAAAGGATTCAAATTGACCGTAGGATCAATCTCTTCTAACGGTGGCATGGAAGAGTCACTATCATCGGCGGATGAATGACTTCTTCTTCTTCTAGACCTTGATGTCCTTCTTGAGGATTTCTTGATTCCTTGATTCTTAAGCTCGCTCATTTCTAACCTCATCTGGAACATCTGATCCTGTAGAGTGTTAACTTGGGATTGATGTCGATCCATCTCATTCCGGCGAAGATTCTCATTCCAGCGGAGTTGAGCTTCCTTCTCCGTTAGCTCCGCCTGAAAATCACGCTCGTTTCCTTCGGCCATCTTCTTTTCCTTGCGCTTTTGCCTCAAGGTTTTCTCTAGCTCTTGATCAAGAGGTAAAAGATCTTTGGTGTTCCTAGACCTGCGCATACACTCAAAATAATATCAAATAACGAGAGCAAGCTCCCAAGCTTGACAACCGGTTACCGAATTCGGCCGAAACCAAATCCCCGGCAACGGCGCCAAAAACTTGTTCGCCCCTAAAGGTGTGTGCAAATAAGCTTTAAATTTATAAAACTAGAATCAAGCAGCGAACCCGCAGTGTACGAATCGACGTAGTTAAGCAAGAATTGCAGAGTATCGAACACAGGGATTTGGATGGGAACGAACTCGATTGCAGGTTATCAAGCAAGTAAATATGAGAGTTTTGCAAATATTGGGAAAACAACAATCCTAAAGATCCAGGTATCCAGCTGTGGCAATCGATTCAAGATATACTTAATGATGTAAAGACAGAGTTGAGATATGCAAAGGTATACTAATGTAAGGTAATCGTACGGTGAAGTTCCAAAAACCTTATATAACTCACCTAAAAGGCACTCTCTATACAGGTTGTTGAGGCTCAATATAGAAAGATTCTAAGGCGAGAATTAGTACCAAATACCCAAACTTATAACCTAAATATCAAGACTAACTTAACCGATTGAGGTTGTTGAGACTCACAATCGAATTAGAGGTTGTTGAGGCTCACTACCAACTAGAAAAGACAAGTCTAAGCTAAGCTAAAGCTAATCTTTAACTTTGGATTTAAGTAAAAGCAGGCTCGTAAACTTGAAGGAAATTACGGTTGGATCTTGAGATTCCACGGTCGTGGAACTTAAGAACAGCCCGTAATTTAAGGTTCGTCGACGATTCTCTCTAACTCTGAGGGTCTAATCTGTTTGCGATCGATCTATCATCACCTATGCCACAACTATCAACCTTTCACCTTAGAATTGTTAGGGGTTTTTAGCCAATAACAGTCATATTGATATCAATTCAAGAATTAAAAGATGAAAAGATGAAAACTTTCAAGAACCTTCAATAATCTTCAATTCAATCTCAAAGTCACAAAGAGAATAAGCAATGTCAAATGATTCACAACAGGACAAATAATCGTAATCCTAGGAAAGAAAAGAAAACAGGATGTCAATCCGTTTTCCAAATCGAACCTAATCAAGAAGAGAGATCTTCTTGCAAAATCTTCCAAGAACTTTGATCTTCGCAATTCCTGGGAATCTCTACGGCAATCTCCACCAAAAGTGCGAGATTCGAGGAATTCCAAACACGAACTTCGATCTCTTCAAAAAGATGTCAATTGCCTCTGAGCAAGCTAAGCAAGACGTGCTCGTCTAAGCGGAGATGAATGAGGGTAAGCGAAGATGCGTAAGCGAGTTTGTCGCAAGTGTAAACCTAGAGCGAGATAAGCGGGGATGACGGAATCTCCTTTCTTCCGTCTTTTTATAATGCAGGGTAAAGTGTCGGCCCGGCCCGATCCTCAAAAGATCGTGGCTTCGAAGTGTGGCGAAAAGATCCGCCAAGATCACGGTCGTGGAAGTGTTCCACGACCGTAATTTAGAGCGTGGAAACAAATACGGTTTGCAACGTATGTTCCACGGCGTGTAATCCCCTGGAATGAACATGATTTTCTGACTCCAAATCCACGGCCGTAATTCTGAACGTGGTTTGTGATACGGCCGTATTTAAGGGCGTAATTTAGGGCAAGAACGTGATTCTTCCCTAAACTCGTGTGTTCCTCAATCTAAGACTCCAAATTGCTTCCAAAAAGTGTCCTCGATCTATGGACATATCAACTCAACTCTCTTTTGCTTGATTCCATTCGGAAATGGCTCCAAATCACCTATAATCAACATAGAACTAGTGTAGACATCCATATCGACAATATAGGTAATACTAGCTCATATATGCACAAAGATCAATCAAAGACTATCGATATGAATCAAATACGTTTAGAAAACGTGCCTAAAATATCACAATATTTCATGCTAACAGGTTGCTCAAACCAAGAAAGAAGATGAAGGATATCAAGGCTCAAGGAACAACAACGGTTACCGAAACAACAACAACGGTTCGTGGAATAACAACTACAACAACAATAGAGGATCCAACAGCAATAATTGGAGGGCAAACAATCAAAATTTGGGTAACCCTTACTCTAACTCCAATTCGAATGACTCCTCTAATCCTTTCCTCTCTTCTTCTTCTTCTTCTTCTTCTTCTACTCCATTGAAGAGCTAGGAGCAAGGATCGTGTTCGTCCCAGCCGGAAAAGAAAGATGCGGTGCTAGAGGCCATCTTGATCAAGCTCAACTCTATGGAGACATCCATGACTTCATTTTCGAAGGCACAAAAAGCCTTAGAACAACAATTCTTTAACAAGGCGAATGAAGCGCCAAGAGATCTAGTGAAGCTTCCAGCAAGGACGGAAAGCAACCCCAAGGGAAAAATCATGGCAATAACGATGAGAAGTGGACTGAAGACTGCAGATCCAGTGCCTCGGTCAATACAAGTACAGATGAAGACCACCTCGGTCCAGATACAGTCGAAGAACACTTCGGCCGAGGTGCCAACCGAGGTTGTGTCACAGAGAGCGTTGGACAAAACTGAAGTTTATGTCCCACCTCCTGCATATAAACCACCACTTCCATTCCCCTAATCAAGGGCCAGAGCACATCTAGACAAACATTTTGGTAAGTTCCTTGACTTGATGAATAAACTACATATTAATATTCCTTTCCTTGATGCTATTCTAGGGATGCCCGCCTATGGGAACTTCTTAAAAGATATTCTATCAAGGAAGAGGAAGTTGGAAGACTTTGGTGAAGTAAGGATGACATCTAAATCCTCGGAGCTCATTCAAATCATGAAGGAGAAGATGCCACCCATATTAAGAGATCCCGGCTCATTTTGCATTCCCATTCAAGTTGGGGATGTCACTTGTGAAGCATTGTGTGATCTAGGAGCCTGCGTGAGCATCATTCCGCTGGAGCTATGTGTTAGGATTGGACTTCAAAAGCCCAAGCCGGTGAAGATACGGTTGTATATGGCGGATCGCTCCATTACCCATCCCGTGGGCATTTTGGAAGACGTTCCGGTTAAGTTAGGTAACTTCTGTTTACCTATAGACTTTGTTGTACTTGATATTCCCGTAGATTATCCCGTTGCTATCATTCTCGGGAGACCATTTCTAGAAACTTCGGGTTGCAATGTGGATTGTAAGAACGCCAAGTTAAAATTCAACATTGGCGGAGATGAAGTGGAGTTTGCATTGCTTGCGGCAATGAAGGGAGAGCAGCTAGGAGATGATATCTTCAACATCTATGATGAAGAAGAATCAAGAGAATTGGTGAGCTCTATCCTTATTAAAGATCCACTTGAAAAAGTTATTAGTTTTAGCTTAATGGAGGAAGGTATAGATGCTTCTTGTGATGCAGATATACGGAGCTTAAAGGCACTGGAAGAAGATCCAGGAGCTAAGATTGAGAAACTAATCCAGGAGAAGAAGATCTCCAGTTTTAGTCCTAGTTGCAGTACCTCGACCGAGGCACTTTCTGGACCAAGCAAGGTGTTCTTGACTGAAGAACATCTCGGTCACCCTCTTTCGACCTCGACCGAGGTCGAAAGCGAGATGATGTCAATTGAGACTTCTGAAAGTCCAGTTCTTCAATCTACTCCACTGGAAGGAGGAAGCAAAGATCCACCTCAGAAATCACCCCCAGTTGTGGAGCTTAAACAACTCCCGAGTCACTTGAGGTATGCTTTTCTTGGACCGAATTCTACTTATCCCGTCATCGTTAGTGTTTCCCTCTCCGAATCTGAATTATCTAAACTAATGCATGTCCTGAGGAAGCATCAAAAGGCTTTGGGGTATACTATTGATGATCTTATTGGCATTAAGCCTTCTTTCTGCATGCATAGAATACTAATGGAGGATGATCATAAGACTTCACGGGAACCTCAAAGACGGTTAAATCCGATCATGAAAGAGGTTGTGAAGAAAAAAATTCTTAAGTTGTTGGATGCAGGTATCATATTTCCTATCTCGGACAACAAGTGGGTGATCCCGGTGCATGTTGTTCCGAAGATAGGAGGGATGACCGTTGTGACGAATAAGAACAACGAGTTAATCCCAACTAGGACCGTCACGGGATGGAGGATGTGCATCAATTACAGGAAGCTAAACGTGGCCACTCGGAACGACCATTTTCCACTTCCCTTCATCGATCAAATGCTCGAACGGTTGGCCCAGCATTCACATTTTTGCTATTTGGATGGCTATAGTGGCTTCTTCCAGATTCCTATCCATCCGGATGATCAGTAGAAGACCACTTTCACTTGTCCATGGGGGACATTCGCTTATAGGAGGATGCCATTTGGATTATGTAATGCACCCGCTACCTTCCAGCGATGCATGATGGCTATCTTTTCCGAGTATATAGAGGAGATCATGGAGGTATTTATGGATGATTTTTTAGTATATGGTTCCTATTTTGATGATTGCCTATCTAACCTTTCTCAAGTGTTGCAAAGATGTGAAGACACTAATCTCGTTTTGAATTAGGAGAAGTGTCACTTTATGGTTAATGAAGGCATTGTGCTAGGACACCTCGTTTCCAATCGAAGTATTAGAGTCGATCGAGCTAAGATCGAGACTATTGAGAAACTTCCTCCCCCTTGTTCTGTTAAGGGTGTGAGGAGTTTTCTCGGGCACGCAGGTTTCTATAGGAGATTCATTAAGGACTTCTCGAAGATTTCTAAACCACTAACTAACCTCTTGAATAAAGATGTTGTTTTTGAGTTTTCGTAGGAGTGTCTTGATGCATTTTACAGGATAAGGAAGCGTTAATCTCCACTCCCATTATCCAGCCTCCGGATCGGACCTTGCCCTTTGAGATCATGTGCGATGCGAGTGATGTGGCAGTAGGAGCGGTGCTTGGACAAAAGAAGGATGGGCGGACCACCGCCATTTACTACGCTAGCAAGACGCTCGATGAAGCCCAGCGTAACTACGCCACCACCGAAAAGGAGCTATTAGCGGTTGTATATGCTTTTGAGAAGTTTCGTTCTTACTTAGTAGGGGTGAAGGTTATTGTCTACACCGACCATGCAGCCATTCGTTACTTGCTTGCTAAGAAGGATGCCAAGCCACGTCTTATCCGATGGATTCTCTTGCTTCAAGAGTTTGACCTAGAGATCCGTGATAAGAAGGGATCCGAAAATTCTGTTGCGGATCACCTCAGCCGGATACCTCCCTCTTCACGCGAGAAGGACGAACCACCCATAGACGATTCATTCCCCAATGAGCACTTACACTTGTTGGAGCGTTTGATAGACTTCCTTATCTCACCCCATGATGAAGGTGAAGTATGGGGTGAGGACACCTCCCAGCACGTTTAGGGATACCGTACGGTCCAGCTAGCAACCTTAAATCAAGCGCTTCTTGGGAGGCAACCCAAGGTATTACTTTCTTTTCCCTTTTTCTAGTCTAGCTTAGATAGTTTGCTTTTGCTTTGCTTTATTTTATTTTTGGCGTCCTAGACAAACAACAGGTGACATCTAAAGGAAAGAATACAACCCAGGAGCAACACTGGAAGGACAAAAGTTCGAGAATTTGAGAAGACGGAGTTTGATTGAGACACATCTCGGTTGCTGTCATAGCACCTCGACCAAGATGATTCTTGAGCAACCGAGGCAACTAGGGTTACTGAAGATCCACCTCGGTCCGTACCACCTCGGTTCAGTCGAAACCATCTCGACCGAGGTGACAGCAGTTCCAGAAAAGGGTATAAAAGGGGGCTGAGATTTCTGTCTCTTCCCTCTCTCACCCTCTCGACCGAAACGCCCAAATTCACCTCGTTCGCCGATTCTCGCTCGTTTTCGACGACTCTCGCTTCCAAACTGCAAGGAAAGGGTAGAGGATCGGTTTGCAAGCAACAACTGCAACAAAAACGCTTCAAATCGGCCAAATCTGGGGTAATTCGAGAAAAAACCCTAACTCTCCCTTCTTCACTGTTTTTGATCAATTTGGGCTTTGGTTGCCCCTGCATTGTGCTGAAAAAAGGATTAAGTACCCCATAGGAACAAGTGGTAGTGATATTGGGGGAAAAGAACTGGATTTCTGAAAGTTACGATCGAGCAGCACTTCGCCTCGGTCCAGTCGGCCTGTGCCTCGGCCGAGGTGTTCTTGAGAGTTGTCAGAGTGACCGAGGTGGTCTGACAGTGAGAGAGAAAAAGATGAGTTCTAACAGGCAGCTTGTTTAGAGAGATAGATCCTCTCCTTCTCCTTCTTCTACTTCATGCCGCTCTATACTGGTGATCCATGAGCGTCACCAGGTAGATTATGACCGCATAGCGGCACGTCTAGTGGTTGCACCACGGTTTCTGGACATTTCTTCATTTGACTGCCTCCACGTGGATGATGATATGAGGCGGATGATATCTATGGTGGGGTTGGAGCAGTTTACTGAGATTAGAGCTCCAGCCTATCTCGAGCCCACCTTGGAGTTTGTTAGCTCCGTTACTTACTTGCCTACTGAGCGTGCCATCAAGTACCGGTTGATGAACAGGAACTATCTAGTTCCTATGGACCACTAGAGAGATATCTTCGGCTTCCCGGCCCCCACAGTTGTTGACTTTCCTTCTTGGGCTGTAGCTCGAGAGTTTTGGGGACAGATAGCTCATGTAGTTGAGCATGCTGACAAGTGGAGACCTGGAGATTCCAGGGAGCAGATCATCTTCCACCTAGCTTTTAGACTTGCTCACCAGATTTTTAGCGAGACTCTTCTGGCGCGTACTGAGACGCCCCAGAAGATTAGACAGGGTGAGTTGCTGAGTCTTTACTGTATGGTGACCGGAGGAGTTCCGGATTTTGGAGTTATACTGGTGGAGGATTTGCACGGGATCAAGGCAAAGGCGAAGGGAGATATCTGCTGCGGAGGGATAGTGACTCACATTGCGAGTTACATGGACATGGATCTGAGTGCGTGTACTATGGTGGCGGCTGCCAAGCTGCTCGGGCTGCAAGAGATGATCATTAGGAGGATACTGGTTTCTCGAGGACTTACTACGCCATATGTGGCGATGCCCTGGGAGCAGACTGCACCTCAGGGTATTAGGTGGTCAGCTCAGTTCTCTATTTATGACCCGCATTACTAGCAGACCGCGTGGATTCCGCTTATGGAGGATGCCAGAGATGCAACAGCTCAAGGACAAGATAAGGATGATGAGGCTGAGGAGCAGGAGGATGAGGATGAGGATGGCGGTGCTACCATGGATACAGGTACAGATACAGCTGGGACTAGTGTGTCGGTCGTCGATCTAGACGACGACGAGACAGAGGAGGAGCCAGCTGCAACACCAGCACATCCATCCAGGTGTAGAGTACGCAGGCAGAGGAATCCAGTCGCTCACTACCGGATCGATGATCTGACGGATCAGATGATAGATTCCTACGCCGCCTTATCCCTAGACATTAGAGAGATGCAGGAGAGACAACACTACCAGCATAGGATGGCTGAGATTCAGTTTCAGCATATCATGGGCTACCTGTTTGACCCATCTCAGTACCCGTACGTGCCACCACCACCACCGGATTGGGACTAGAGGATTAGAGCTTGTAGGATTTTCTTTTGTTTATTTATTATGCAGCTCAGCATTGTCCGGTGAGTACTCTGTTTTCTTAGACTTATTTGACCCATTGGGACAATGTGTCCCAAGTATGGGGTATGCGGATGTATGATTTGACTTTATGTGGATGCTTGTATGACTCTCTTTGGATATTTATTGTTTTATCTTGCTCTATGTGGTTATCTGAGATTACATGCATGCAT
This sequence comes from Fagopyrum esculentum, assembly GCA_033239045.1. Classification (NCBI taxonomy): domain Eukaryota; kingdom Viridiplantae; phylum Streptophyta; class Magnoliopsida; order Caryophyllales; family Polygonaceae; genus Fagopyrum; species Fagopyrum esculentum. Next base: position 52,937,010 of record BSUD01000005.1, read on the forward strand.
ACAGGTTATTTGATTGAGAAAAACGTCAGAAACTGGTTTGAAAAAAAAAATTTTATTAACCTCGACCGATGTAACTCTGACCAATCGAGGTGCAGTACCTCGGTTGACTTAGAACATCTCGACCGAGGTGGTTTAACTGAAACAGTTTTCGAAACGATTTTTGTACTTCTTATCTGGATATGACCTCAGTGATGATTCTGTATGCAGATTGGTTTTGAAATCTTTATATGTTTGAAAGGTTTTATGATATGTTTAAGTTGCTAAATGCTTTGTTTGAAATTTTGGCATGTTTAATACTTTGTTTTTATCCAAATTATGTTGAATTTGAAGGTTGACACCACATGATGAGTTCTATCACTTTCTTCCTGGGATGATTAAGGCAATTCATTCTCTTCTCTTCTTCTTCTTGATCAAGCTTAGCCCCTCATATACATATTTGCCTCCCTTTACCTATCCGGGAATTTGGCAGCAAGTAAGTGAAAATCAAGTGAAAGAAAAGTTGAGATATTGGCTGAAAGTTAGAAAGAAACAAATAGGTTTGGGGAAGTCGATCATGATGATGAGTAACTCGGCACCATTCACATAGCCGGGTGTTTGTGTCTTGCCAAAGTCGGATTGAACGATATTCCTAACGGGTCATGGTATGTGCATCAAAGGTTTGAGGCATCTCGAGAAATTGATGATTGTTGATTTCCTAGGCTTCGGTTATTGTGCACCTTTGTCCATGCATCCCAAAAAGTAAAAAAGTAAAAATAAGCAAAGCTTATTGATGAAAGATGTTGAAGTTCAAAGGAAGTGAAGTAAAGATCCTTTTCCCGGATTCTAGCACCACATTCCCTATATACATCCCACCCTCACACATTTCTTGACCTTCTCTTGAAAAGCCCTTCAGACCTCGAGCTTGTTGATTGACTTAGTGGTTTAAACTGAATTATACATGATTAACTTCGATAATTATGATTTATTATGCATTCTATGATTTTATGCAAAGATAAACAACTTTCTTATATTTGTAAAATGTTTTGATCATATTTTGATTTTAAATTCCATGAAGCATTCTCTTAGAGTGATCTATGATTGTAGCACATGATTAAAATGTTTTGAAATACTTTTCATTGATCTTTTTGACTTATAACCCATTCTATCTTGTATCTAAGATTTGGAACTTGCTTGGGGACAACCAAGGGACAAGTATGGGGTATTTTGATAACATGAATTATAGTCTATATTCTAGGACTTGTTTAGACGTTTTATCTTCAATAATCTGCATGTTTGGATGTATATTATGTGATTATATTGTCATTTCATCTACCTTTGCGGGAATCGAGGTCTACACCAAGTTTCATTGTAATCGTAGGTAAAATGGCATGTTTTGCATCAAAATGGAGTGTTACGCTCAGGATGTGATACGCAATGGGTTTTAAATTTATATTCTCGTTATATTTATCCTAACTCCTAGCGAACCGGCAGTGTACGGGACGTTTGTAGTAGGGATAGTATTCCGAGGTCGAACACAAAGACTAAGATGAGATTGATTCAATTTATGATTAAGTCTAGTGAAGATCTAGGTTAAGAAAAGAGAGAGAAATAAAGAAATGAAAATCACAATTGTTTTTTTGGTTGGTTTTCGGTGATTAATCAAAGATCACAAATCATGCGAAATATAATAATCAACTAAGCTAACAAATCAACACAATCAAATACACTAAACAAGATAAAACGACATATAGATCAAAGATAGAGAAGCGGATTCTAGGGGTTGGAAGTTCCGGTTATGGCATAGGACTCAAGCTATCTATTCTTTCCTTGGATTAACTATGATATGTTGGGGTTAAGTGTTTGTAGATTGGGATCAATCACCGGGTAGGTCTCATGGTCCACTAGGCCATCCCTAAAGTCTCATCACCGGGTAAGTCTCTAAGAACCTATTGGAAGGAATTCTACACAAACCGGATTGTTACCTAGAGATCTAACCTATCCTTACCGAGTAAGTCTCGGAAGGGTTAGTCCTACACAACCATCCTAGCACACTTAATCCAATGGCGGCTTATGAGGCTCACCACTACCTAGGGTTTGTCATCTTGGAGATCTAAGAGCAAGGATTACCGGATAAGTCTCTCCTAACACTTAGTTGCTAACACTAGGTCGCCCTAGGATAGATTTAACTCAACAAACACTTAGGATTTCAACATTCTAACAATCTAAGACTAGATCCATCGAACCAGGTAAGATCACGGTTTGTTCTACCTTTCCACGGCCGTGGTTTGGCAAGAACTGGCCGTGATTCCTAACAGAAACTACGTTCATGCACACAAGTCATCCAAAGGTAAATCTAAGTCCTTCCTATCATAGCCCTAGCCATAACCATCCTTTCCTTACCCTAGAACCACATCTATTTAGCCTAAAACATTCATAATTGAAATTTAAACAATCAAACATAAAATCATGGCATTCATTTGCAAGATAATGAAGAGAAAGAGATAAACAAGTGAACTAAAACAAAACCAAGCTGAAAATGGAATTAGAATAACTCACAATCCTTCTTAAAGAAGGTTCAAATGGTTCATACAACTTCTAGAAATCGATTCCGAAATCCTTCTCTACAAAGCTATCAAAATCTATCAATGGTGTGTTCTTCTTCTTCTCCAATAAAGCTCTTCTCCAATGGTGGCTCTCTTCTACCCCCTTCTTCCCCAAGAATCTTCTTCTTTTGAGAATATTTTTGTTAGAGGATAGTGGATAATGGAGAGCTGCTCCAAGATGTTTTTCTCAGCCAATGCAGGACCATTTTTATACTACAACTTTGCAAGAGCTGGCCAAGAGATCGTGGAACAGCTGTCACGAAAACCTGGCAAAATCCACGGGCATTTCCACGGCCGTGATCTGTCAGAGAACCGTGATTTTGTGCTTCAGCTTTGTCTTTGATCATTAAGCCTTGATTTGGTGCATGGCTTGTGTTGGCAAGGTTCCATGAGTCCTCCCTATCCTTTAGCTTGCATCCTAATGAGTCCGAGGGTGTGTCATCTTGATGAACGATCCTCAAACTTATCGTTTTAGCTCCTAAATCTCCCAAAATACCTACAAAGCAATGCACATGTCCGTGTAGACGTCTATCTCGACAAAATACGTGAATTGAGTGCAATACGTCGTGAACTAGTGCTAGACCATGCATGAATGAGCGAGAAATCTATCTAAATGATTACCTAAACCTAAGTCATAAATCTTGTTATCAAAAATACCCCATATTTAAGGTTTGCTCGTCCTCGAGCAAATTCTCTACTATAGACTACAAGATAACATGATTTATGTATGCAGAAAAATGGCAAAATCTTTTTGGGTTTGTGCTTCTACTATTGGATCACCTTCAAAGTCATGTTTCATGGCAAAGGATAAGCAATCATGCATCAAATAAATGAAGGCATGGAAAGACAATTGTACTTAACTCAAAAGCATGCATGAAGTGTAAAAATGAAGAAACCAAGAAGATCAAGAGCATATCCAATCTAGATTACTAAGTCTTACAAACATGCAAATAGGTCATAAGGTCTTATGAATTAAAAGGCCAAGAAGCGTTGTGATTAGGTGGGGGTTTTTCTAGGCTATGTGGTGCTAATCCGGGAATGGAACTAACTCCACAATCATGTCCTCGATCAACTTCCCTCAAGTGTATATTTTTCTCTATCTTTTCTTTTTCTTATTTTTGAGACAAACGCATTGGTGTACAAAAGCCAAAACCTTGGTGATTAGCCATCCTCGGACTTTTTCTATTTTTCGAGGTGCATCCACACCGGGCACACATACCAAAGCTCGTTAGGGCTATCGGTCTATTTGACTTTGGCAAGGCACCAACACCCGATTATGTGAAGTGTACCGAGTTACTTGTCATTTAAACCAACGCCCCCAAACCTATATTTTTGGCTACACTTTCACAACAAATTCAGCATTTTATTCATGACATTCTTTCATCAACAACTTCACCCCACACTTGATTTTCACATACATCCACACTAACATGATCCTATTCCCGGATGGGTCAAAAGAGGTCAATTTATATCCATTGAGGTGCTCAAACAATCATGATCAAGATGAGAAGTAGAGAGAGGTGAATTGCCTCATTCATTCCTAGATGGTATGCAAGAACTATCATGTAATTTCGACTTTCAATACTCAATCCATCCTAGGCAAACATCATGATCACAAATCATTCATTGAATTCAAGAGAAGTACTTCAAGTCCACATATGCATTCATCAATTTAACACATAAGGCCATCCATAGCCAATCCACAAGACAAGATTCATCATTAGGGTCATATCCAAGCCTAGAAAGCACAAATTTTTTTAAAATTTTCTGAATTTTTATGGGATTTTCGAAATGAATATATACAATGCAAGTCATGTGCAAATATTAAACTACCCTAGATGCTCATCGTGCAAAGGATCATGCAAACCCCACCCCATACTTAGAAACACATTGTCCCCAATGTGTAAATGAAGTAAAGAAGAGTGAAAGAAGGTTCTCACAATGTAAAAATGGTTTGCTATGGTATTTGGGATTCTCAAGTAGAGTTGATGTTGGATGATCCTATCAACCATGGTAGAGAGCTCTAAGTGTTCATCAAGGCGTCGGGACCCGCGCTAGGCACCGCTAGCCGTCCAAGTTCCGCGTCCGCTCCACCCATAATTGGTGAGGGGTTCATCATCATCATTCAAATGTCAAGCAAGGCTTCCAATGCCATTAATGTTCAAGCACACACACTAAGCACACGAAACACATGAAACACACACAAAGATAGAAAAATCTAAAACAAAAGCAAAACAAGAAAGGGAAAATGTTACCAATGGGTTGCCTCCCACCAAGCGCTTCTTTAAGGTCATTAGCTTGACCAAACTCGGGGGCGTCTACTCAAGGTAAAGTGGGGCAATCATATCCACCGGAGCTCTCGGGATATACTTCTTCAACCGGTGCCCATTCACCTTAAAGTTTTCACAATGCTCCCCTCCTATCTCAATAGCTCCATGGGGAAAGATCTTCTTCACCACATATGGCCCGGTCCATCTTGATTTAAGCTTTCTGGGAAAGAGCCGCAGCCTTGAGTTGAAGAGAAGGACAAGGTCTCCTTCACTCAACTCCTTGGGGATGATCCTCTTGTCATGCCACCGCTTTGTCCTCTCCTTGTAGATCCGGGCATTCTCGTATGCATCCAACCGGATCTCCTCAAGTGCGTTCATATCAAGCAACCTCTTCTCTCCGGCCTCCTTGAGGTCAAAATTTAGCCACTTGATGGCCCAATGCGCTCTATGCTCTATTTCTACCGGAAGGTGGCAAGACTTGCCATAGACCAACTTGTAAGGAGTGGTGCCAATTGGTGTCTTGAAAGCGGTCCTATATGCCCACAAGGCATCATTGAGCTTCATAGCCCAATCCTTTCTAGTTCTAGATACCGTCTTCTCGAGGATGGCCTTTATCTCCCGGTTGGAGATCTCCACTTGGCCACTAGTTTGGGGATGGTAAGGTGTTGCCATCTTATGAGTCACCCCATACTTAGCCAAAAGTGCCCCAAAGTTCCTATTGGTGAAGTGCTTCCCTCCATCACTTATGATCACTCTTGGTGTTCCAAACCTAGGAAAGATCACTCGGTTGAAGAACCACACCACAACCTTGGCGTCATTTGTAGAAGAAGCGATTGCCTCCACCCATCTTGATACATAATCAACCGCCAATAGGATGTAGAGGTTGACACATGAAGAAGGGAATGGTCCCATGAAGTCCACACCCCACACATCAAATATTTCCACTTCTTGTATGTTGTTCAAAGGCATCTCATTCCTCCTTGAGATGTTGCCCGTCCTTTGGCAAGCATCACAAGCTACCACAAAGCTTTGCACATCCTTGAACAAACTTGGCCAAAAGAAGCCCGATTGCAACACCTTCGCACATGTCTTGTGGGAGCTAGCATGCCCTCCACATGGCAAGGAATGACAATGGCGGATCACACTCTCCACCTCATCCTCCGGTATGCATCTTCTAAACATTCCATCCGGCCCTCTCTTGAACAAAAGTGGTTCACTCCAATAGTAATGCCTCACATCTTTGAAGAACTTCTTCCTTTGGGCATATGTCAAACCGGGAGGCACTTCCTCACACACTAAGTAGTTCACAATGTCGGCAAACCATGGCTCGCTTCCTCTAGACACTTGGAACAAGTATTCTTCCATCATTTGCAATTGCTCATCCCGGAACGAATCATCAATCGGGATGTCATCTCTTTCAAGTTCCAATGGTGGGAGTCTACTAAGGTGATCCGCCACGGAGTTCTCGGATCCCTTCTTGTCCCGGATTTCCAAATTAAACTCTTGAAGGAGAAGGATCCACCGAATCAACCTAGGCTTGGCATCCTTCTTGGTAAGTAGATAACGGATCGCAGCATGATCCGTATAAACTATGACCTTCGCTCCAACAAGATATGAGCGGAACTTCTCAAATGCATACACAACCGCTAGCAACTCTTTCTCGGTGGTAGCATAATTGAGTTTGGCATCATCTAACGTCTTGCTAGCATAATAAATAGCATGAGTGCGCCCATCTTTCCTTTGCCCCAAAACAGCCCCAACGGCTACATCGCTTGCATCACACATGATCTCGAATGGTAAACTCCAATCCGGAGGTTGCATGATAGGTGCGGAGATTAAGGCGTTCTTCAACCTACAAAAAGCCTCAAGACAATCTTTGGAAAAGACAAAATCAACATCCTTGATTAGTAGGTTAGTGAGAGGCTTAGAAATTTTAGAGAAGTCTTGAATAAATCTCCGGTAAAAACTGGCATGCCCTAAGAAACTCCTTACCCCTTTCACCGAGGTAGGTGGTGGCAACTTCTCTATCGTTTCAATCTTGGCTCTATCAACCTCAATGCCACGGTTAGACACCAAGTGTCCTAACACAATGCCTTCACTTACCATGAAGTGGCATTTTTCCCAATTTAAGACAAGATTTGTCTCCTCACATCTTTGCAATACTAATGACAAGTTAGCAAAGCAATTATCAAAGGAAGAACCATAAACAGAGAAATCATCCATGAGCACTTCCATGATATTTTCAATGTATTCCGAAAAGATAGCCATCATACACCTTTGGAAGGTGGCGGGTGCATTACACAACCCAAATGGCATCCTCCTATATGCAAAAGTACCCCATGGACATATAAATGTAGTTTTCTCTTGGTCATCGGGGTGGATAGGGATTTCGAAGAATCCACTAAAGCCATCTAGATAGCAAAAATGAGAGTGTTGAGCTAACCTTTCTTGCATTTGGTCAATGAAGGGGAGAGGGAAGTGATCCTTCCTAGAGGCCATGTTAAGCTTCCTATAATCAATGCACATTCTCCACCCTGTAACCGTCCTAGTTGGGATTAGTTCATTGTTCTCATTGGTCACTACGGTCATCCCACCTTTTTTAGGAACTACATGAACGGGACTAACCCACTTACTATCCGAGATAGGGTAGATTATCCCCGCATCTAGCAACTTAATGATTTCCTTTTTGACTACCTCTTTCATTATAGGATTCAATCTTCTTTGATGTTCAATAGTGGGTTTGTGGTTATCTTCCATCAATATTTTATGCATGCACAAAGAAGGCTTAATCCCAACCAAATCATCAATAGTATAGCCAATGGCTTTCCTATGCAATCTTAGCTCATGCAACAACTTAGCAAGTTCATCATCACTTAAGCATGCATTAACAATCACCGGATATGTTAAATTATCACCAAGGAAAGCATACTTCAAATGAGAGGGGAGGGGTTTGAGTTCAAGTTTAGGAGGACCTTTATCGAGTGTAGATGATCCAAACAAGGTTGGATGAGATGAGTCCAAAGCGAATGAAGACCCTCCAAGGCTCCTAGAAGCTTGATCATCATTAAGGGCTGATTCAGGGGAAACCACGGTTGGAACCACGGTTGGATCAACTTCCACGGCCGTGGACCTTGCCTGGCTCATTTGTTGAGGCTTTACAGAGAGTTTGACGGCCGTGGAACCACTTTCACACCCGTGGAACTTCCAGTTGTTCAGCTCCTCTTCGTGGCCTTCATCTTGAGCACTTGTCTCCTCTTCTAATGCTTCTAAGGCTTTGATCTCTTCATTGCAAGCCTCCTCAACACCTTCCTCCATCATACTTACGGTAAGAACCTTCTCCAAGGGATCCTTGATCAAGATCGAGCTCACAACTTCTCTAGAATCCTCTTGCTCGACTATGTTGAAGACATCCTCATCAAGGGTTGGCCCTTTCATCATTGTGGACAATTTGAACTTGATGTTCTCTTCTCCAATGTTGAAGGAGAGAGTCCCATTCTTGCAATCTACTAGGCATCCGGAAGTGGCTAGGAAGGGTCTTCGTAAGATGACGGGAACCGGATAGTCCACCGGAATATCCAAGACAACAAAATCAATTGGCACATAGAATCCTCCTAGTTGCACCGGGATGTCTTCTAAGATCCCAACCGGATGAGTGATAGAATGGTCCGCCATATAGAGGGTCATCTTGACCGGTTTCGGCTCTCCTAGCCCAACCTTGTTGCAAAGTGCAAGCAGTATGATGCTTACACTTGCCCCAAGATCACAAAGGGCCTCATACTTCACATCTCCCACTCCAATTGGGACGCAGAAAGAACCCGGATCCCTTAGCTTGGGAGGCATCTCCTCCTTCATTGTTTGGATCAATTCCGAGGATCTTTTGGTCATTCTTATCTCCCCATACTCCTCCAACTTCCTTTTGTTGGAGAGTATCTCTTTCAAGAACTTGCCATATGCCGGCATTCCTAAAATAGCATCCATGAACGGAATGTTAATATGGAATTTAGACATTAGTTCAAGGAACTTACCAAAGTGATTGTCCAAACGAGCTCTTGCTCGTGATTGAGGGAATGGTAGTGGTGGTTTGTATAGAGGCGGTGCCACATAGGTTGGGTCTATATCCTTGCTCTTGCCTCCATCTCTTTGCAAAGTCTCTTCCTCTATCACCACTTGTTCCCCTTTAGCATTGTCCTTGGGTAAAGGATCTTTCATGCTCAACTCACTCCTTGTTGTGATAGCCAACACTTGGCCTCTTGGGTTGTCTTCGGTCCTTCCGGGAAGCTTCCCCGGATCTCTATGGGCTCCGCCCGCCTTTTGGAACACTTGTGCTTCCAATACCTTTTGAGCCTTAGAAATTGAAGTCACAGTGCTCTCAAGACCACTCAACCTTCCAAGCAATTGCTCAAACATCATTTCGGTCCTATCCTTTGGAGGTTGAGTAAATCCGGGTGGAGGTTCTTGTGAAGCTTTTGGTGGTGGAGTTGTGCTTGAGGAAGCGGGAGGGTTCAAGGCTCCATTCGGGTTGGAGTAAGAAAATCCGGGATGGTTGTGGTTGGGCCGGTAATTGTTGAATTGCCGGTTGTTGTTGAAGTTCCTTGGGCCTTGATAATTGTTGTTGTAGTTGCCCCTTCCCATGTAACTCACATCCTCCTCCTTAGAAGACAAATTGACTTGTGGAAGCACTTGAGGAGTTGCTTGATTCTTCTAGGTCGTAGCACACAACTCCCTCAAAGACTTCAATTCATTGTTGATGGCGTCAAGCTTGAAATTGCTCATGGTGACTTCACTCACCTCATATGCTCCCGCCTTTCTCCCTTCACTCTTCCAATGGGAGTACTTCTCGATTACTAGAGCTTGCTTCTCCACAAACTCCCAAACTTCATCTACATGCTTCTCCATGAAAGTCCCACCGGAAAGAGATTGGAGCTTGAATTGGCTATCTTCATCAAGTCCTTTGAAGTAGATCTCTAATAGCTCAATTTTCGGTATGCCATGGGGTGGACAATCTAGGAGAAGATCTTTGAACCTCTCCCAAGACTTGAATAAACTCTCTCTATCCTTCATCACGAAGGCATTGATCTTCCCTCTTAACTCGGTAGTCTTGGAAGGTGGGAAGAACTTAGTCAAAAACTCGGTTGTCATCTCCTCCCAAGTACCAACTCGCCCTTGTGGAATAGATTGATACCAAGCCAAGGCTTTATCCTTAAGAGAGAAGGAAAAAGCCCTAAGCTTATGGTTGTTGCTCTCCAATCTTGGCGGTCTAAGAGTCTCCATCAAAATCTCATAATTCATCAAGTGTTGATGAGGAGACTCTCCTTCCATCCCTCCAAATTGATTATGCCGGATCATTTGTAGAACTTGAGGGCGGAGCTCGTAATCATGGGCTGCGGGATCTCCTAAGTTCACACCCGGACGGTGTGCTCTTTGTGCCGGATCCATACGTTGCCCCAACGTTTGTGGTTCTTCCATAGCAATGGGCACAACCCTAATATTCACCGCCGCCGGCTGCGGTTGTGGTGGAGGTGGAGGAGGTTGTTGACGGTTAAGCTCCCTTTGCACGAGAGCTTGCCTAATCTCCTCAATCTCCCTCCTAGTGGCCTCTTGCCTCTCATTGGCAAGTCTCCTTTCATTCTCCAAGACTTCGTCCCTTATCCTAATTTGCTCTAAAGCCTCATCCAACTCAGCTTGGAGATCTCTTCCGGCCATCTCCTTTCCCTTTTTAATGCTCTTGGATCTAGATCTAAGGGTTTTCTCCGGTTCCGGATCGAATGGAGCTAAATCCTTGCCACGAGATCTTCGCATACACCTAAAGAGTGAGACGTCCTGAAAAGCAAAGACACAAACCAAAGAGAGATCAAAAGCAACAAGAAAGATCTACACTAATAAACAATCACGAAATAGACTCAATCTAGACCTAGTCCCCGGCAACGGCGCCAAAAACTTGTTACGCTCAGGATGTGATACGCAATGGGTTTTAAATTTATATTCTCGTTATATTTATCCTAACTCCTAGCGAACCGGCAGTGTACGGGACATTTGTAGTAGGGATAGTATTCCGAGGTCGAACACAAAGACTAAGGTGAGATTGATTCAATTTATGATTAAGTCTAGTGAAGATCTAGGTTAAGAAAAGAGAGAGAAATAAAGAAATGAAAATCACAATTGTTTTTTTGGTTGGTTTTCGGTGATTAATCAAAGATCACAAATCATGCGAAATATAATAATCAACTAAGCTAACAAATCAACACAATCAAACAAACTAAACAAGATAAAACGAGATATAAATCAAAGATAGAGAAGCGGATTCTAGGGGTTGGAAGTTCCGGTTATGGCATAGGACTCAAGCTATCTATTCTTTCCTTGGATTAACTATGATATGTTGGGGTTAAGTGTTTCTAGATTGGGATCAATCACCGGGTAGGTCTCATGGTCCACTAGGCCATCCCTAAAGTCTCATCACCGGGTAAGTCTCTAAGAACCTATTGGAAGGAATTCTACACAAACCGGATTGTTACCTAGAGATCTAACCTATCCTTACCGGGTAAGTCTTGGAAGGGTTAGTCCTAAACAACCATCCTAGCACACTTAATCCAATGGCGGCTTATGAGGCTCACCACTACCTAGGGTTTGTCATCTTTGAGATCTAAGAGCAAGGATTACCGGATAAGTCTCTCCTAACACTTAGTTGCTAACACTAGGTCACCCTAGGATAGATTTAACTCAACAAACACTTAGGATTTCAACATTCTAACAATCTAAGACTAGATCCATCGAACCAGGTAAGATCACGGTTTGTTCTACCTTTCCACGGCCGTGGTTTGGCAAGAACTGGCCGTGATTCCTAACAGAAACTACGTTCATGCAAACAAGTCATCCAAAGGTAAATCTAAGTTCATCCTATCATAGCCCTAGCCATTACCATCCTTTCCTTACCCTAGAACCACATCTATTAAGCCTAAAACATTCATAATAGAAATCGAAACAATCAAACATAAAATCATGGCATCCATTTGCAAGATAATGAAGAGAAAGAGATAAACAAGTGAACTAAAACAAAACCAAGCTGAAAATGGAATTAGAATAACTCACAATCCGTCTTAAAGAAGGTTCAAATGGTTCATACAACTTCTAGAAATCGATTCCGAAATCCTTCTCTACAAAGCTATCAAAATCTATCAATGGTGTGTTCTTCTTCTTCTCCAATAAAGCTCTTCTCCAATGGTGGCTCTCTTCTACCCCCTTCTTCCCCAAGAATCTTCTTCTTTTGAGAATATTTTTGTTAGAGGATAGTGGATAATGGAGAGCTACTCCAAGATGCTTTTCTCAGCCAATGCAGGACCACTTTTATACTATAACTTTGCAAGAGCTGGTCAAGAGATCGTGGCACAGTTGTAACGAAAACCTGGCAAAATCCACGGGCATTTCCACGGCCATGATTTGTCAGAGAACCGTGATTTTGTGCTTCAGCTTTGTCTTTGATCATTAAGCCTTGATTTGGTGCATGGCTTGTGTTGGCAAGGTTCCATGAGTCCTCCCTATCCTTTAGCTTGCATCCTAATGAGTCCGAGGGTGTGTCATCTTGATGAACGATCCTCAAACTTATCGTTTTAGCTCCTAAATCTCCCAAAATACCTACAAAGCAATGCACAAGTCCGTGTAGACGTCTATCTCGACAAAATACGTGAATTGAGTGCAATACGTCATGAACTACTGCTAGACCATGCATGAATGAGCGAGAAATCTATCTAAATGATTACCTAAACCTAAGTCATAAATCGTGTTATCATGGAGCTAAAGGAGCTAAGGAGTCATAGGAGCTACATTCAAGAGCTTAAGGAAGAATCCAGGAAGCATGGAAATGATTAGAGATTCATTTTGGACCAGATTTAAGAGATTTCAATTCAGTTTAAAGTCACCTCGGTCAGCTACAGTACCATCTCGACCGAGGTGAGCACCTTGGACGCGGCGAGATATATTTTATTCTTGGCTGAGATCTTTTATTTTTGGAAGGAGAGATCTTATATTTTTAGGCTGGATTTCTGGAAGGAAGATCATATATTTTAAGGATTTATTTATGAGAGATAGATATATTTTATTAGGAAAATATCTTTTCAAGATATTTTATATTTGGAGGGTAGTTTTCCTATATAAAGGGTTGGATTTTCCACAAGTTCAACCGTGCTTATACAGGCTGAGAGCATCCAGCAGTTGGGAAGGATTTTAAGAAGGAAGATTGAAGGAAGGAAGTTAATAGCTTTTATAGCTTTTGTGAAGGGTTTTGTAAGGTTTTCTTAGATTCCCTTCTTGTTGATTGTCTTGTTGGATTTGTTATCCAAGGAACGCTTGTTTGTTTAATAATTGATTCAGTTATTGAAACCTTTTCCTTAAGGTTTTTGTGTTCAAATATTCACTTTCTTCCCATATATTTGATTATTGCTTCCATGATGATGATTGGCTATTTTCTTTGTGTGATTCTAGGGTGATTGGCTGAAGGTTGTGGGAAAAACAATGATAGAATGATCTTAATCACAGTAGGACCCTGAAAGCTAGAGTCTTTATCCTTAACCCTAGAACATCTCGTTCAGTCGATGAACATCTCGGCCGGGATGGAATTCGTCTGACCGAGGTGACTATTCTGATCCGAAACTGAGAGTTAAGTGTAAGAGTTTTCCAAATCCTATTCTTATTACACCTTTCCTGGTTCAATGCAAGCCTATGATGAGACTTACCCGGTAATTCCTTTGTTTGTTTACCCAAGATCATAAGTGTAGGTAATAAAGGTTTATCCTTTATTGGGGTTTGAGTGTGCCTTAATCCCATCTTTGTGAGTTAGCTTGATACTTACCCGGTAAAGGTTGATTCTATTCCCTTAGGTGGTGTGTTGGTTTGAGGTTATAGTTCTTTTCCTTAATTTCTTGAGACTTACCCGGTAATAGGAGTTACGGTTTGGGATTAGTGAGTAGTGAGACTTACCCGGTGATCTATTCCACTTTAGTAACACCTTCCCTATGCAAAATCTCAGCTTTGTCCGCTTATCTTTAGATCTTGAGTTGGAACCACAACTAGATGATTTAATCCCTAGAATTGCATATTCCTTACATTGAATTTTTATCATCTTTGATTGCTTTAATCGCTTTTGTGGTTAGTAATTACATAGACTACCTATACTTGCTTAGGTTTCACCTAAGTCCCTGAGACCGACACCCCGGAATTCTTGCTTTTTACTACGATTGAGCCGTACACTGCGGGTTCGCATCCTTGTTTTAGGCATACATCTAGGGTTATAAATTTAAAGCTTGCACACACCGTTTGGAGCAAACAACTAATTTCCCGACAACGGCGCCAAAAACGTGTTCGCTCCAAAAGATGTGTGCAGACAAAGCTTTAATTTATAATCCGAATAATAAACCTAACGATAAGCGAACTCGTAGTATACAGATCAATCATAGTAAGGGCTTATATTCCGGAGTCGATATCAGGGAATCGGTGAAAACAATCACAGTAAAGCAATCCAACTTCAGAAGCATGCAATAATATCGATAAAAAAAACTAAAGCAATAATATGAATCAAGAACGTGTACAAAGGTGAGGTTTGTTGAGGAAAGGTGTTGCAACTATTGGATAGATCACCGGGCAAGTCTTACCATCCACTTTCCCAAACCAAAGCTCCTATCACCGGGTAAGTCTCAAGGAACTAGGGAAAGGTAAAGGCGCTCAAACCAACATCACTCACCTAAGGGTACAGAACTAACCATCACCAGGTAAGTCCCAGGTTAGCTCTCAAAGGTAGCATGAAGGCACACTCAAACCCTAATAAAGGATAAACCTTTATTACCTAACATTCATCATCATTGGTATACAAGGAAAGGAATCACCCGGTAAGTCTCATCCTAGGTTTGCGTATAAACTAGGAAAGGTGCAGCAGGAATAGGATTTGGCAAACTATAACCTAAACTCGGAATAGGCAATGCAGTGGACAATCTCGTTCTGTTCAATATCGATCTCGGTCGAGATGCTCAACGAACAACCCGAGATGGGTTTCGGATTAGGGTTAACTCAACCTTTCAAGGTCCACTTGGATAAAGGTCTAGTCTTTCATCGTCTATACCACAACCTTCAACTAATCACCCTAGAATCGCGGGGGTGTTTAGCCAACAATCATCATAATCAAAGGAACATCACTTATAACAAGAATATCAAGAAAAGGGAATAAAGCAAGAAACAAAGATATCTCAAATATCAAAGCAAACAAACCAACAATAGTATCAATAATGTGTTCTAGAAAGGGATGATAACAACTCACTAGCAATCCCCGAAGAAATCCTCACAATCTAGGGTTATTCAAACCCTAAGCAATTCTTCCTTCAAAATCTTCCCTTCCTTCAATCCTTCAATCCTTCAAAACCCTTATGATGTCTATATCTCGAGCGTTCAGCCTCCCTGAATCCAGCCTTCACTTTCCATTCTTATAGAAGAATTTTAGGTCAAAAATATATTTTATCTTCTTGTGTTGTCGGACGTTGACCTCGATCCAGCCCCAGAGGGCCATCTCCCTTTTTTGTTTTAAAGATCCGGATTGTTCAAGACAGGTTGAATCGAAATAGATTTTGGGTCTAGGGTTTTCGAGATAGTGAGAAGGAGAAGAGACGGAGCCCAACACAAGTGGCAACGCATTCTTCATTCTTTTTTTGTTCAAGTTCTTTTGTTGCTTTTATATTTCTTTCTTTTTTGTTTTTTTTTGTAGGAATTATCAATAATATAGCCACCTTGCCGAGTTCAAGAGAAGACGTATACTAAAGGAAAATTGAATATGATCAATGATATGTTGATATCACTCTATTTATCGTCTTTTACCATCATCATTATATTCCATTTTCCTCCTCTTTTGAGCTTAATAAAATATCTTATTAGTCTAGTTTCTTCCTATTAGTGTTTTGGAGATCTATCGGTTAGTTTATGTAATTGCAAGCATTCTAGGCATTTGCATTGTACAAATGATATAGTGGATCGGATGTACAACGACCACCCCACAAGGATACGGGATCGGATGTAGTATAATCGGGTATCAAATTTGCATAGATTGTGCCTGAATTGGATAACACTAATAGTTAATTATTTTAAGCATAAAAGAAAGCACTAAACAAACAATGGTGACAAGAAAACACTTGTGGATATACCAATACTCAGTTGGTCTAGTGGGATGTGGTGCTAGACTCCTTAAGTGGTTAGTTTGGAGATTCGAGTTCGAATCCTCCCGGCAGCATGTATGGAAAAACTGATATTGGGAGGGTATCCCCCATCAATGGTCCACGATTTACTACCCGATCCGGACGTAGATCGGCAAAGCCGATCGAACCAGGTGACCTAAGTACCTCTTCAAAAAAAAACACTTGTGGATATTATAGCAATAAGAGGAATGTTGATATAAAAAAACATGAATCCCCACTATAATGATTCAACATATTTATGAACATTAGATATTGATGAAAGTAGGAAACTATAACACCCCAAATCCGCGGGATATCGGAATGCTACGGGCTAGACCACAAAATGGGTCCCGACCCTTAGCCTGACAACAATCTCACCGGACCTTTCTAAGATGGCACAAATAAAGGCGTATAACTCAAATAGTTTATGCCCCTCTCCTAGACCCTGCCCTAAGGATCCTGCCCCCATACTAGTAGGTACCGTCCTCTAACGCTTGTCCGGCCCTCCGGATTGTGCCCCTCTGCTAGACCCTGGCCGGTCACTCTTGTATGCCAATGCTCGGTCCTGGTACTCAACCAAGGAGTCACAACGGAATCCCGCAAGGTATGTGCGGGTAGAGTCCCTCAATCTCCTAGAAAAGAGATACACATGCTGGTACGCTGGAGGTGTGGCGGGCCCCAGCAAATCCAACTCCGCTCGGAAATGCCTAATTGCCTAAATAACTGGGACGTCCTCAAACCCAACCTCTAAGAAATCGTGGACTCGGTCTATCCTCAAAGAATTTGGGCAGAATGTCTCTCTAACGAGACTCAATAGCTAGTCCATCCGAGTCACACCTCCTCTCACCGACCTCCACCAATATTGGTCCTGCTCACGGAACAAAGTCTGGACTATCTCTACCTTCCTCTCCTTTTGGCAACGGATCGCCTCTAATGCCGACTCCACGTGCCCAATCCAATGCTCCACCTCTAACCCACCTTCCCGTCGAAGTAGGGTACATGTTGTTGGTTGAAAGCCTTCAACCATAACACTGGCCTAGGAGACCTCAACTCCTCTCTATCTCTAGCAATCTCCACAATTGGCTCGGGTACTACTATCGAGGTGCAACGACCTCTAGTGCAGCCCTAATCTGAGTAGCTCTCTGCGACACCTCAGCTGATCTCGCGGGTGTAGGTGCAGGTGCAGGCACAGGCACCGGTGGTGCTGGAGGTGGTGCTCTAGTCCTGAACGCCTCCTCAACTCGTTGTACGTAATCCTCAAATACCGTAATCCCAATCGATGCTCCTCTGGTCCTAGCAGATGGGGAACTATGTGCCATGGACCTAACAATTGTCCTCTCCCTAGCCTCGGGAATAATGCTCTCCGCCACGTCCTCGACGGGAACCTCAGCTGCTGGCGGATCCACAGCTGGTGGGTCCGCACTGGGGATACGTCCCTGACCTCTCGTGCGTGGAGCTCTCCCTACTCGTCCCCGTCTTTGGATGGTAGGAGGTAGAGGTGGTCTACCCCTGGCGGGTCGTACATACGCGGTATCTCTCGTACGTGCCATCTGATATCGTTTGCGTTTGTTTATATATTATTTTTAATCGGTGTAAATATAAATTGTACTTGTAATTAATATGAAAGGGACTTATAAAGCATAAAGGATAGAAACCGAAATCCAAAAACAACCAAGGCATAGAAGCCCAATCACCCTAAGGTCACATGCATATCTAGGTGCATACAAGTCCAAAATCACCCTAAGGCCATATACATATATATAACTATGCAATTATATATTTAATATATACATCAAATCCAGAAATCTACGTCGCCAAGGTTTGCGTGAGGAGTGGAGGTCCCGTACATTCTAACCTAATCCCAACTCATGCATATGGATTTTGAAAACAAAAAGTCAGAACCCGTGGGGGTTCTGTTTATCGCTCATTCGGCCTTTAGAATGTTGCGAGTGACATTGTTGTTAACCTAGGGCTTTGATACCACTTTGTAACACCCCGAATCCGCGGGATATCAGAATGCTATGGGCGAGACCACACAATGGGTCCTGGCCCTTAGCCTGACAACAATCTCACCGGACCTTTCCAACATGGCACAAATAAAGGCGTAAAACTCAAATAGTTTAAGATGTATGCAAGATAAGTAAGGAAGGGATACAAGTTAGAAACTTAGCCGAGTCCTCAAAACGACATAAAACGTAAAGGAATCCAAAACATACAACACGACATATTCCGACAATACAAGGAAAATTGAAACATGCCCTCGTCCTATAATGTATGGAGACAACTCGGCTGCCCACTCCTCCACCTCTCTCGGCGGCATCCCTAACCCACAAGACATCTACACAAAACGGTTTAAAATCATTAGCTCACATTCTAGGCATTATAAAGATAATATGGCACAAACACACACATAAAAATACATAACACACAACATGCTCATACATATACACTTCTGGTTCTTATTCTCTTTATAGGTTATTCCATTTCTAATTCCATTCGTTAAAGTATGACACGAGAGTCTTATAACCCTTGCCTCTTTCCCCGTGTTACCAACAGAATTGTGGCGGAGCTCAACCCGTATACCATGGGGAGTGGCGAAGAAGCCCGCTCGTATACCATGTATGGCCTGGTCGAAGAGAACCTCCTAGTCTCCCTCAGGAGCTAGGCAGTGATGTCACCGCTCAATAATAATAGTAACGAACGGGCAATAATATATATGATCAAGTAAATCCTAATCCGTTTTCATGGTCAAAAGTGATAAACACACACCACCATACGGTATCCATATATTGCATAAAAGAGGCTAGGTAAGTCCGACGACTTACCTCGTCTTAAAGCTAATCAAATCAAACGATCTCAACTTTCCGAATGGGAAAAGCCAAAGCCTGATCACCAAGATATATACATCAACATCAATCTCACAACTCACTCCAAGACTCTCCAAAGTTAATAACCAAACATGGAGTTGAACAACTAGAAGCTAGGAAAGCCCTCTTGAACCTTTAAGAGGTCAAGATCATGATAAAAAAAGGAAAGAGGGAACAACATGCAAGAGCCAATATGCTCAAGCACTACTCAAAGCTAGAACAAGAATACGAGACGGAAGAGAGACCATAAGGTCTTCACACACACAAGATCACCAACGATTCAAGGGCACCTAGGTTCAAGCCACTAGATGGCATTCTCATAAGTCCTAGGTCCAACCTAACATGCTTCTAGCTAGGTATCAACATAAGGTCTAAGGAAGGAACGAAGAGGAAGGGAGGAAAGAACCAACTGGTTAAAGAAAACGCATCCGCGGAAGCAAGCTGGCGTCCCGGCGGAAAGTTGTCACTGATAACACAATTTATGGCTTAGGTTTAGGTAATCATTTAGGTAGATTTTCCGCTCATTCATGCTTGGTTTAGCACTAGTTCACGACGTTCGCACTCAATTCACATATTTTGCCGAGATAGACGTCTACACGGACTTTTGCATTGCTTTGTAGGTATTTTGGGAGATTTAGGAGCTTAATCGATACATTCAAGGATCGTTCCTCGAGATGACACACCTTCGGACTCATTGGGATGCAAGTTAGGAGCTAAAGAGGACTCATGGGACCATGTTGGTGCAAGCCATGCACCAAATCGTGACTCAATGACCCAAAACAAGCTGAGGCACCAAAACCACGGTCACTAGCACTTCCACGGGCGTGGAATCTGACCGTGGTTTTTGCCAGACGGTTGTGACAGCTGTGCCACGATCTCATGGCCGACTCTTGCAAAGTTGTAGTATAAAAAGTGGTCCTGCAAGGCTGTGAGGGTATCAATTTTCAGAATAAAAATCCACACTCTCTACCATACTCTCAAGAAGAAGAAGATTCTCTCAATAGGAAGCTTGG
>BSUD01000005.1:52957072-53015820 GCA_033239045.1 Fagopyrum esculentum
GGGGGGGGGAGCAACTCTTGGTGGAGAAGAAAAGCTCCATTTAAGAAGAAGAGAAGAACACACCATTGCTAGTCTTGATAGATTTTAGAGTGAAGATTATCGGAATCGTTTTCTAGGGTTGTAAGAATCTATTGAACCTTCTTTTGAAGGGTTGTGAGTCTTTCTAATCTCATATTCAGCTTGGTTTTACTTGTTTCACTTGTTCATCTCTTTCTCTTTATTACTTTGCAAATGGAAGCCATGATTTTATGTTTGATGATTTCGATTGTGATGATGTATGTTGTAGGCTAAATAGATGTGATTCTAGGGTAAGGAAAGGAGGGTTATGGCTAGGACTATGATAGGATGGACTTAGAGTTGCCTTTGGATGATTCGTTTACTTGAACAGAGCCACTGTTGGAGTCCACGGTTTGTTCTTGCCAGTCCACGGCCGTGGAAGTAGATGAACAGCCCGTGGTTTGCCTGATTTGCTTGATTTGATGAGTCTAAGTTCTAGAATGTTAGAATGTTGAAATCCTAGTGTTTGTTGAGTTAAATCTATCCTAGGGTGACCTAGTGTTAGCAACTAAGTGTTTAGAAGAGACCTACCCGGTGATTCTTGCTCTTAGATATCAAAGATGACAAACTCTAGGTAGTAGTGAGCCTCACAAGCCGCTATTGGACTGAGTGTGCTAGGATAGGTGTTTAGGACTTACCTTTCCGAGACTTACCCGGTAAAGAGAGGTTGGATCCCTAGAATTCCATCCGGTTTGTGTAGAATTCCTATCCTTAGGCTCTTTAAGACTTACCCGGTGATGAGACCTTAGGAACGGACTAGTGGACCATGAGACCTACCCGGTGATTGATCCCAATCTAGAAACACTCACTCCCAACATATTATAGTTAATCCAAGGAATGATAGATAGCTTGAGTCCAACGCCATAACCGGAATTTCCAACCCCTAGAATCCGCTTTTCTCTCTTTGATATCACATCTCGTGCTTAGCTTGTTTGCTTGTGTTGATTTGTTAGCTTAGTTGATTGCTTATTTTGCATGATTTGTGATCTTTGATTGATCACCATAAAAACAAAACCAAAAACATTGAGATTTTCATTTCTTTATTTCTTTCTCTTTTCTTAGCCTAGATCTTCACTAAACTTAGTCACTAATCGATTCAATCTCACCTCAGTCTTTGTGTTCGACCTCGGAATACTATCCCTACTACAAAACGTCCCGTACACTGCGGGTCTGCTAGGAGTTAGGAGAAATATAACGAGTTATAAATTTAAGGCTTTTTGCGTGCACACATCCTAACCGTGACAAGTTTTTGGCGCCGTTGCCGGGGACTAGGTCTAGATTGAGTCTTTTTGTGATTGTTTATAGGGTAGGTCTTTCTTGTTGCTTTTGATCTCTTTTTGGTTTGTGTCTTTGCTTTTCAGGACGTCTCTCACTCTTTAGGTGTATGCGAAGATCTCGTGGCTAGGATTTAGCTCCATTTGTTCCCGAACCGGAGAAAACCCTTAGATCTAGATCCAAGAGCATTAGAAAGGGAAAAGAGATGGCCGGAAGAGATCTCCAAGCTGAGTTGGATGAGGCTTTAGAACAAATTAGGATAAGGGATGAAGCTTTGGAGAATGAAAGGAGACTTGCCAATGAGAGGCAAGAGGCAACTAGGAGGGAGATTGAAGAGATTAGGCAAGCTCTTGTGCAAAGAGAGCTTAATCGTCAACTACCTCCTCCACCTCCACCACAACCGCAACCGGCGGTTAATATTCGGGTTGTGCCCATTGCTATTGAAGAGCCACAAATGTTGGGGCAACGTATGGATCCGGCACAAAGAGCACACCGTCCGGGTGTGAACTTAGGAGATCCCGCAACCCATGATTACGAGCTCCGCCCTCAAGTTCTACAAATGATCCGGCATAATCAATTTGGAGGGATGGAAGGAGAGTCTCCTCATCAACACTTGATGAACTATGAGATCTTGATGGAGACTCTTAGACCGCCTAGATTGGAGAGCAACAACCATAAGCTTAGGGCCTTTTCCTTCTCACTTAAGGATAAAGCCTTAGCTTGGTATCAATCTATTCCACAAGGGCGAGTGAGTACTTGGGAGGAGATGACAACCGAGTTTTTGACTAAGTTCTTCCCACCTTCCAAGACTACCGAGTTAAGAGGGAAGATCAATGTCTTCGTGATGAAGGATACAAAGAGTTTATTCAAGTCTTGGGAGAGGTTCAAAGACCTTCTCCTAGATTGTCCACACCATGGTATACCAAAAATTGAGCTATTGGAGAACTACTTCAAAGGACTTGATGAAGATAGCCAATTCAAGCTTCAATCTCTTTCCGGTGGGACTTTCATGGAAAAGAATGTTGATGAAGCTTGGGAGTTTGTAGAGAAACAAGCTTTAGTGATTGAGAAATACTCCCATAGGAAGAGTGATGGGAGAAAGGCGGGAGCATATGAGGTGAGTGAAGTCACCATGAGCAATTTCAAGCTTGACGCCATCAACAACGAGCTAAAGTCTTTGAGGGAGTTGTGCGCTACAACTTTGAAGAATCAAGCAAACCCTCAAGTGCAAGTGCAAGCAAACTTGTCTTCCAAGGAGGAAGATGTGAACTACATGGGAAGGGGCAATTACAACAACTATCAAGGCCCAAGGAATTTCAACAACAACCGGCAATTCAACAATTACCGGCCTAACCACAACCATCCCGGGTTTTCCTATTCTAACCCGGATGGAGCCTTGAACCCTCCCGCTTCCACAAGTGTAGCTCCACCGCCTAAAGCTTCACAAGAGCCTCCACCCGGATTCACTCAACCTCCAAAGGATAGAACCGAGATGATGCTTGAGAAATTGCTTGGAAGGTTGAGTGGTCTTGAGAGCACGGTGACTTCCATCTCTAAGGCTCAAAAGGTATTGGAAGCACAAGTGTTCCAAAAGGCGGGTGAAGCGCATAGAGATCCGGGAAAGCTTCCCGGAAGAACCGAAGACAACCCAAGAGGCCAAGTGTTGGCCATCACAACAAGGAGCGGGTTGAGCATGAAGGATCCCTTACCTAAGGGAAATGACAAAGGGAAGCAAGTAGTGGTAGAGGAAGAGACCTTGCAAGAAGATGGAGGCAAGAGCAAGGATGATGAGCCAACTTATGTGGCACCACCTCTATACAAGCCACCGCTACCATTCCCTCAATCACGAGCAAGAGCTCGCTTGGACAAACACTTTGGTAAATTCCTTGAATTTATGTCTAAATTGCATATTAACATTCCGTTCATGGATGCTATCTTAGGTATGCCGGCATATGGCAAGTTCTTGAAGGAAATACTCTCCAACAAAAGGAAGTTGGAGCAGTATGGGGAAGTGAGGATGGCAAAGAGGTCCTCGGAATTGATTCAAACTATGAAGGAGGAGATGCCTCCTAAGCGAAGAGATCCAAGATCTTTTTGTGTGCCAATTGGAGTGGGAGAAGTGAAGTATGAAACCCTTTGTGATCTTGGAGCAAGTGTAAGCATCATACCGCTTGCACTTTGCAACAAAGTTGGGCTAGGAGAGCCAAAACCGGTCAAGATGACCCTTTACATGGCGGACCGTTCTATTACTCATTCGGTTGGAATCTTGGAGGACATACCGGTGCAACTCGGGAAGTTCTATGTGCCGATTGATTTTGTTGTCTTGGACATCCGGCGGACTATCCGGTTCCCATCATCTTAGGGAGACCTTTCCTAGCCACTTCCGGATGCTTGGTGGATTGTAAAAATGGAATTCTCTCCTTCAACATTGGAGAGGAGAATATCAAGTTCAAACTGTCCACAATGATGAAAGGGCCAACCCTTGATGAAGATGTATTCAACATTGTTGAGCAAGAGGAGTCTAGAGAAGTTGTGTGCTCGATCTTGATCAAGGACTCCTTGGAGAAGGTTCTTAGCTTAAGTTTGATGGAGGAAGGTGTTGAGGAGGCCTACAATGAAGAAATCAAGGCCTTGGAAGCATTAGAAAAGGAGACAAGAGCTGAATTTGAAGTCCACGAGAGTATGCTGAATATCTGTAGGAACCACGGTTGTGAAGAGACTTCCACGGCCGTGAAACTCTCTGGAATGCTCCGAAGATCAAGCTTTGCAAAGTCCACGGCCGTGGATGTGCCAGAATCCGCGGATTTGCCCGTGGTTTCTCCAGAAGCAGCCCTTGTTGTTGATCAAGCTTCAAGGAGCCTTGGAGAGCCTTCATTTGTTATGGATTCATCTCATCCAACGTTATTTGGATCGTCTCCACTCGATAAAGGTCCTCCTAAACTTGAACTCAAACCTCTCCCTTCTCATTTGAAGTATGCTTTTCTTGGTGATAATTCTACATATCCGGTGATTGTGAATGCATGCTTGAATGATGATGAACTTGCTAAGTTGTTGCATGAGCTAAGATTGCATAGGAAAGCCATTGGCTATACTATTGATGATTTAGTTGGCATAAAACCTTCTTTGTGCATGCATAAGATATTGATGGAAGATGACCATAAACCCTCTATTGAACATCAAAGAAGATTGAATCCTATAATGAAAGAGGTAGTCAAGAAAGAGATCATTAAGTAGCTAGATGCGGGAATCATCTACCCTATTTCGGATAGTAAGTGGGTTAGTCCCGTGCATGTGGTTCCTAAGAAGGGAGGGATGACCGTAGTAATCAATGAGAACAATGAACTAATCCCAACTAGAACGGTTACGGGGTGGAGGATGTGTATTGACTATAGGAAATTGAACATGGCCTCTAGGAAAGATCACTTCCCCCTTCCTTTCATTGACCAAATGCTAGAGGGGTTAGCTCAACATTCTCACTTTTGCTACTTAGATGGCTATAGTGGATTCTTCCAAATCCCTATCCACCCCGATGACCAAGAGAAAACCACATTTACATGTCCATGGGGTACTTTTGCATATAGGAGAATGCCATTTGGGTTGTGTAATGCACCCGCCACCTTTCAAAGGTGTATGATGGCTATCTTTTCGGAGTACATTGAAAACATCATGGAAGTGTTTATGGATGACTTTTCTGTTTATGGATCTTCTTTTGATGATTGCTTAGCTAACTTGTCTTTAGTGCTTAAGAGATGTGAGGAGACTAATCTAGTCTTGAATTGGGAAAATTGCCACTTCATGGTAAGTAAAGGTATTTTGTTGGGACACTTGGTGTCCAACCATGGCATTGAGGTTGATAGGGCCAAGATTGAAACGATAGAGAAGTTGCCACCACCTACCTCGGTGAAGGGGGTAAGGAGTTTTCTAGGGCATGCCGGTTTTTACCGGAGATTTATTAAAGATTTCTCTAAGATTTATAAGCCTCTTACTAACCTACTAATGAAAGATGTTGATTTTGTTTTCTCCAAGGATTGCCTTGAAGCTTTTTGTAGGTTGAAGAATGCTTTGATCTCCGCACCTATCATGCAACCTCCGGATTGGAGTCTACCGTTTGAGATCATGTGTGATGCAAGTGATGTAGCCGTGGGGACTGTTTTGGGGCAAAGGAAAGATGGGCTCACACATGCCATTTATTATGCTAGCAAGATGCTAGATGATGCCCAACCCAATTATGCTACCACCGAGAAGGAGTTGCTAGCGGTGGTGTATGCATTTGAGAAGTTTCGCTCATATCTTGTTGGAGCGAAGGTCATAGTGTATACGGATCATGCTACGATCCGTTATCTCCTTACAAAGAAGGATGCCAAGCCTAGGTTGATTCGATGGATCCTTCTTCTTCAAGAATTTGATTTGGAAATCCGGGATAAGAAGGGATCCGAAAATTCTGTGGCGGATCACCTTAGTAGACTCCCGCCATTAGAGCTTGAGAAAGATGACATTCCGATTGATGACTCATTCCGGGATGAGCAATTGCAAATGGTGGAGAAGTGCTTGTTCCAAGTGTCTAGAGGAAGTGAGTCATGGTATGCCGACATTGTGAACTATCTTGTATGTGAGGAAGTGCCTCCCAGTTTGTCATATGCCCAAAGGAAGAAGTTCTTCAAGGATGTGAGGCATTACTATTGGAGTGAACCACTTTTGTTCAAAAGAGGGCCGGATGGAGTCTTTAGGAGATGCATACCGGAGGATGAGGTGGAGAGTGTGATCCGCCATTGTCATTCCTTGCCATGTGGAGGCCATGCTAGCTCACACAAGACATGTGCTAAGGTGTTACAATCGGGCTTCTTTTGGCCAAGTTTGTTCAAGGATGTGCAAAACTTTGTGGTAGCTTGTGATGCTTGCCAAAGGACGGGCAAAATCTCAAGGAGGAATGAGATGCCCTTGAACAACATACAAGAGGTGGAGATATTCGATGTGTGGGGTGTGGACTTCATGGGACCATTCCCCTCTTCATGTGGCAACCTCTACATCCTATTGGCGGTGGACTATGTTTCGAGATGGGTGGAGGCAATCGCCTCTCCCACAAATGATGCCAAGGTTGTGGTGCGGTTCTTGAACCGAGTGATCTTCCCTAGGTTTGGTACACCAAGGGTGATCATAAGTGATGGAGGGAAGCACTTCACCAATAGGAACTTCGGGACACTTTTGGCTAAGTATGGGGTGACTCATAAGGTGGCAACACCTTACCATCCCCAAACTAGTGGCCAAGTGGAGATCTCCAACCGGGAGATAAAGGGAATTCTTGAGAAGACGGTCTCTAGGACGAGAAAGGATTGGGCTATGAAGCTTGATGATGCCTTGTGGGCATATAGAACCGCTTTCAAGACACCGATTGGCACCACTCCTTACAAGCTAGTCTATGGCAAGTCTTGCCACCTTCCGGTAGAGATGGAGCATAGAGCATATTGGGCTATAAGGTGGTTGAATTTTGACCTCAAGGAGGCCGGAGAGAAGAGGTTGCTTGATATGAACGCTCTTGAGGAGATCCGGTTGGATGCTTATGAAAACGCCCGGATCTACAGGGAGAGGACCAAACGGTGGCATGACAAGCGCCTCATCCCGAAGGAGTTGAGTGAAGGCAACCTTGTCCTTCTCTTCAACTCAAGGTTGCGGCTCTTCCCCGGAAAGCTAAAGTCAAGATGGACCGGTCCTTATGTGGTGAAGAAAATCTTTCCCCATGGAGCGGTTGAGATAGGAGGGGAGCATTGTGGAGATTTTAAGGTGAATGGGCACCGGTTAAAGAAGTATATCCCGGGAGCTCCGGTGGATATGATTGCCCCACTTCACCTAGAGTGAGACGCCCCCGAGTTTGGTCAAGCTAATGACCTTAAAGAAGCGCTTGATGGGAGGCAACCCATTGGTAACGTTTTTCCCTTTTTCGTTTTTGTTTTGATTTTTCTGTTTTTGTGTGTTTGGTGTGCTTTGTGTGTGTGCTAGAGTCTTGGTAGCATGGAAGTCTTGCATGGCATGAGAATGATGATGATGAATCCCTCATCAATTATGGGTGGAGCGGACGCGGAACTTGGACGGCTAGCGGTTCCTAGCGCGGGTCCCGACGCCTTGATGAATATTTAGAGCTCTCTACCATTGTTGATAGGATCATCCACCATCAATCCACTTGAGTAATCCCAAATACCAAAGCAAGCCATTTTTACATTGTGAGAACCCTCTTTCACTCTTCTTTACTTCAATGCCACATTGGGGACAATGTGTTTCTAAGTATGGGGTGGGGTTTGCATGATCTTTTGCATGATTAGCATCTAGGGTAGTTCCTTTTTGTCACATGTCTTGCATTGTACATACACATTTCGAAAATTCCAAAAAAAAATATCATAAATTTTTAAAAAATAATTTAGTGCTTCTAAACTTGGGAATGACCCTTGTGATGAAGTTGTTATGTGGACTGGCTATGGATGGCCTTATGTGTTAAATTGATGAATTGCATATGTGGACTTGAAGTACTTATCCTGAATCCATGAATGATTTGTGATCATGATGTTTGTCTTGATTGGATTGAGTATTGAAAGTCGAAATTACATGCTAGTTCTTACACATCATCTAGGAATGAATGAGGCAATTCATCTTTCTCTACTTCTCATCTTGATCATGATGTTTGAGCACCTCAATTGATATAAATTTTGACCTCTTTTGACCCATCCGGGAATAGGAGCATGTTAGTGTGTTGAGTGTGTGAAAAGCAAGTGTGGGGTGAAGTTGTTGATGAAAGAATGTTATGAATGAAATGCTGAATTTGTTGTGAAAGTGTAGACAAAAATATAGGTTTGGGGACGTTGGTTTAAATGACGAGTAACTTGGCACCATTCACATAATCGGGTGTTTGTGCCTTGCCAAAGTCAAATAAACCAATAGTCCTAATGAGCTTTGGTATGTGTGCCCGGTGTGGATGCACCTCGAAAAATTAAAAAAAAACCCGAGGACGACTAATCACCAAGGTTTCGGCTTTTGTACACCAATGCCATTGTCTCAAAAATAAGTGAAAGAAAAAGAAAAGAAAGAAAAGATGGAGAAACTATACACTTGTGGGAAGTTGATCAAGGACAAAATTGTGGAGTTAGTTCCATTCCCGGTTTAGCATCACATAGCCTAAAAAAATCCCCACCTAATCACAACGTTTCTTGGCCTTTTACCTCACAAGCCCTTGTGACCTATTTGCATGTGTGTAAGACTTAGTAATCTAGATTGGATATTCTCTTGATCATCTTTACTTCTTCATTTTTTTCATTTCATGCATGCTTTCGAGTTAAGTACAATTGTCTTTCCGTGCCTTCATTTATTTGATACATGATTGCTTGTCCATTACCATGAAACATGACTATGAAGGTGATCCAATATTAGAAGCAGAACTCCAAAAAGATTTTGTCGTTTTTCTGCATGCATAAATCATGTCATCTCTTAGTCTATAGATGGGACTTGCTCGGGGACGAGCAAACCTTAAGTATGGGGTATTTTTGATAACATGATTTATGGCTTAGGTTTAGGTAATCATTTAGGTAGATTTTCCGCTCATT
Organism: Fagopyrum esculentum; assembly: GCA_033239045.1. NCBI lineage: Eukaryota > Viridiplantae > Streptophyta > Magnoliopsida > Caryophyllales > Polygonaceae > Fagopyrum > Fagopyrum esculentum. Next base: position 52,965,991 of record BSUD01000005.1, read on the forward strand.
CATGCATGGTTTAGCACTAGTTCACGACGTTCGCACTTAATTCACGTATTTTGTCGAGATAGACGTCTACACGGACTTTTGCATTGCTTTGTAGGTATTTTGGGAGATTTAGGAGCTTAATCGATACATTCAAGGATCGTTCCTCGAGATGACACACCTTCGGACTCATTGGGATGCAAGTTAGGAGCTAAAGAGGACTCATCGGACCATGTTGTTGCAAGCCATGCACCAAATCGTGACTCAATGACCCAAAACAAGCTGAGGCACCAAAACCACGGTCACTAGCACTTCCACGGGCGTGGAATCTGACCGTGGTTTTTGCCAGACGGTTGTGACAGCTGTGCCACGATCTCATGGCCGACTCTTGCAAAGTTGTAGTATAAAAAGTGGTCCTGCAAGGCTGTGAGGGTATCAATTTTCAGAATAAAAATCCACACTCTCTACCATACTCTTAAGAAGAAGAAGATTCTCTCAATAGGAAGCTTGGGGGGGGGAGCAACTCTTGGTGGAGAAGAAAAGCTCCATTTAAGAAGAAGAGAAGAATACACCATTGCTAGTCTTGATAGATTTTAGAGTGAAGATTATCGGAATCGTTTTCTAGGGTTGTAAGAATCTATTGAACCTTCTTTTGAAGGGTTGTGAGTCTTTCTAATCTCATATTCAGCTTGGTTTTACTTGTTTCACTTGTTCATCTCTTTCTCTTTATTACTTTGCAAATGGAAGCCATGATTTTATGTTTGATGATTTCGATTGTGATGATGTATGTTGTAGGCTAAATAGATGCGATTCTAGGGTAAGGAAAGGAGGGTTATGGCTGGGACTATGATAGGATGGACTTAGAGTTGCCTTTGGATGATTCGTTTACTTGAATAGAGCCACTGTTGGAGTCCACGGTTTGTTCTTGCCAGTCCACGGCCGTGGAAGTAGATGAACAGCCCGTGGTTTGCCTGATTTGCTTGATTTGATGAGTCTAAGTTCTAGAATGTTAGAATGTTGAAATCCTAGTGTTTTTTGAGTTAAATCTATCCTAGGGTGACCTAGTGTTAGCAACTAAGTGTTTAGAAGAGACCTACCCGGTGAATCTTGCTCTTAGATATCAAAGATGACAAACTCTAGGTAGTAGTGAGCCTCACAAGCCGCTATTGGACTGAGTGTGCAAGGATAGGTGTTTAGGACTTACCTTTCCGAGACTTACCCGGTAAAGAGAGGTTGGATCCCTAGAATTCCATCCGGTTTGTGTAGAATTCCTATCCTTAGGCTCTTTGAGACTTACCCGGTGATGAGACCTTAGTAACGGACTAGTGGACAATGAGACCTACCCGGTGATTGATCCCAATCTAGAAACACTCACTCCCAACATATTATAGTTAATCCAAGGAATGATAGATAGCTTGAGTCCAACGCCATAACCGGAATTTCCAACCCCTAAAATCCGCTTTTCTCTCTTTGATCTCACATCTCGTGCTTAGCTTGTTTGCTTGTGTTGATTTGTTAGCTTAGTTGATTGCTTATTTTGCATGATTTGTGATCTTTGATTGATCACCATAAAAACCAAACCAAAAACATTGAGATTTTCATTTCTTTATTTCTTTCTCTTTTCTTAGCCTAGATCTTCACTAAACTTAGTCACTAATCGATTCAATCTCACCTCAGTCTTTGTGTTCGACCTCGGAATACTATCCCTACTACAAAACGTCCCGTACATTGCGGGTCCACTAGGAGTTAGGAGAAATATAACGATTTATAAATTTAAGGCTTTTTGCGTGCACATATCCTAACCGTGACAGTCACCGTCCCCATCGGACCTCTGGGGCCGCCCCTGCGCCTAGTGGCCGCCCCTGTGGCAGTTATGGCCACCCTTGTGGTAGCAAGTTACCGACACAAGGAAGAGAGGTGTAACATCCGGAATTTTTATTCCGAATTGTTAGCAAGTTACCGACCTTCTCGTAGGCGCAGCTCAGTTTTCCCGCAGGCATGAGGCGCTGAGTAACGGCATTTATTCCAAAATCCCGCACCGACCCTTCGTTTTGGGGAACCGACCCCTCGTTTCCTATAATTTGACCCCTCATTGCCTCCCTTTGACTTATCCCTTCAGCTGAACCTCTCTCTCTCTCTCTCTCTCTCTCTCTCCCCTCCCTTATCACTCTCACATGATATTTCTTTTTGCCCTTTCCCCTTTGCTTCTTCTCATTTGGCTTGAGCTTGGTAGCTCTCCTTGATGACCTCCCCTCTCTTCTCTTTGTTTGTTATCTAGCAGTGATTTGTGTTACAGATCTGGATTGATAATGGTGAGTTCTTCCTTCCTTCTTCATTCTTTCACCTTCATCTTCTTCCTTGAGCTTTAATGGAGGAAGCCATGGATTCACCTTGTTCTTCCCTCTTCTTGTGTTATATGTGTTTGGATCGAGTCTTGAATGATTGTGTGAGTGTGGATCTTAGTGGGGATGTTCAGGAGCCAAGAAAGGAAGCAAGGAGGCCATTGCACACCAAGAACAATCGAAGAAGTTATTTGAGATCGGCCACTGGAGTTCGACCGCCCCCGTGGCTAGACAGCGCCGCAGGGGCGGCCTTTGCACTGAACCGCAGGTGCGGCCAACCTGGGCCGCAGGGGCGGCCACTGGCTCTGCCGGCCCTCCCTTGCGGTCTTCTTTCCCTTTTGCGGTTGATCTTCTTCCTTCCGATCCCGTGCTTTTGCTTGGTGAGTTCCCTACCTTGTGTATGTCTTCTTAGATGATCTTAGAGAGTGTTGATGATAGAAGCATGCTAGGTTTGGACCTAGGATAGTTGGAATGCCATGTAGTAGCTTGTGGACCTTAGGCGAGTATGGAGAGGTTGTTGGATTGTTCTAAGGGTTAGGGGTTGTATGTTTCTTAGTGGTACATGGGATGAGTGTAGGGTGATCCTTGTGAGGTTTGTGAGGATGAGATTGTAAGTTTATAGTTGTGAGCTTATGGTTGTTGAGATTATGGGCTAGGATATGCGTATTCTAGCATAGTGTTGTTACCATTGTGATCTTGGAGACTAGGCATGTTATCCTAGTGTTGTTGTGAGTTATGATCTTGTGAGATCCGAGGGCTTAGAAGTCTTAGGACTTCAAGCTTCTGTTGAGTGTGATGTGAGCATGAGGGATTCTAGGATGCGGTCCTAGAATTGAGAGTCAAATGGTCTTGCGTAGATCATTTGTTTAGAAGTCTTAGACTTCTATTGTGAGTGGGTTGTTGTTGATATAGTTATCTTCTTGTGAGCAGGTTATGGTCTTCCTCCCTAAGGAAGCGAGAGTGTTGTGAGTGTAGAGTGATGACGAGGTAAGTCTCCGGACTTACTTAGCTCGTATTCCTTGCATTAGCATTGATATGTGTTTGGTGGTTTGTGTTTATTATTTATTGTTTATAACAACTAAACATGAAATAGGATTACCGACCTTTATATTATTTGGCCCAAGTGTATGATAACGGGAGGTGACATCACTGCCTAGCTCTTGCGAGAGCTAGGAGGTTCTCGGCGACTAGCCCGTGCTGGTTAGACGGTCGGAGGCATCCGAACCATTCCATTGCCAGAAGGAGGGACCGAGGCGAGTTTCGGGAGTGTCACAAAAGAAGTTGAATCAGAACGGGATATGACTTAATAATAATGAAAATAGTAAACCGGATTGGTTTGCTTGAGTTTGTTGTGTGTTTATGATGATTTACTTGTGTTTGTGCCTTTCCCATTAATTCTAATGCTTCGAATATGAGCTAACGGTTTTATACCGAATGTTGTAGGTTGCCTTGCAGGTTATATATATATAGAGTATAGATCCTATGAGAACACCCCCTAACGTGAGAATATGAGAACATATTCGTAATTATTATCAATTTTGTTACGAATGTGTCATATCGTTTAATGTATTATTCGTAGTTATTATTGGTTGAGTGGATTATTCGTAGTTATTGTTGGATTCCTAATTATTATTATTCGTAGTTATCATTATTTTTGACATCTACTCTAAATCTCAACCCTTAATAGTCACATCCAACGGTGTACGATTGTTCTCATGTTCTCACGTTAGGGGTATTCTCATGAGAACCACACCATATATATATATATATATATATATATATATATATATATATATATATATATATATATATATATATATATATATATATATATATATATGTGTGTGTGTGTGTGTGTGTGTATGTGTGTATACAGATATGGTTATGAGGTTTGTAGTTTTCCATGATGGAATTGTTGTGTATCCTTGTGGATTGTAGTTGTATGATGGACATGATTTATGTGTATAGTTATATATAGATGGTTATGTGTATTAGACCTTGTATTGATATGATGGCATGTCGGATGTGTTATATTAGTAGAGACATGGACCTAGGACTTATATAGTTATGTATATGTAGTCTTATACATATAGTAGTTTATGGACTTATGGGACCTTTGAGCTAAGATGATGATACGATGTCATCACCTTTAAGACGATGATGTAGCTTATGATGATGTTCATAAGTAGTAGAAGACGCTCAAGTATCGAGTTGGGCATTTCGTGCTAACAAACACAACGACATTCTCGAATTCCTTTTAAAGGATGTCGAAGAGGAGGATTGGAGACAATGCCAATGAAGGTCAACCAAGCAAAAGAAGAAAACGAGACAACTTAAGAGAGTAACATGAAGATGTGAAGTGGTTACCAAAGAAGGCGCGAATGGAAAGATAGCAAGACCAATGGAGATAACGTATATATGTTTTTCAAGAGGATGCATGGACCACTGAAGATGCGAGTCAAGGAAGAGATGGGAGCATTCTAACAAGGTTAAAGGCGGTGTCCCATTATGATAAGTGAAGCTTCCCTTAGACACTCCTAAGCTTTGGAGTCAAGATGTGTAAAATGATTGAACCCGGTATTAAAGATTAAGGATACCTTAAGTAAGTTAAGCTTACGAGGTACCGTTAAGTGAAGAGTCAAAATTACGAGAGTAATGAGAAGAATGGTATGACAAGGATTCAAGTGGAGTTGACCGATTTCCGTTATGACGATAAGACTAAGAAACACCAAGGAGATAGAAGTGTGAATAGACGTGACCCCGAGACGAGGAATAGCGTGACAAGGAGCTTTAGTGGTGAAAGGACTTAAGACAACGACCAAGAGACACGCTTACAAGATGTTATGAGGTGTGGATAAGCCTATGAAGACAAGTTATACGAGACAGTATGCCTAGAAGAGTGTGATTACATTATAGAAAAGGAAGAAAGCATGGAACGTGGAAGGAGCTAATGGAGTTGAGGTAGAATACCCAAAGGAGGGTAGCCATCATGAGAATAGTGACATAAAGCATTAAGAATTGGTAAGTCGTTGACCTTAGAGAAGGCCAACCACAGGGTTATCGGTGTTTACCGAGAACACATTAAATGCGGGTTACCATGGAAAAGTTGTAGACGGGAGGTATAACCTCAAGTGAAGACTACAAAGGAACAATAACAAAAGCTTGGAGTTTTCCCTATGGTCGGATGCCAATAGTAAGAGGTACATCAACAAAAGCGTAATTGTTTTGCACACTATGATGTTAAATGGTTTAAGCAAGTGACAATAATAGGCCTCCCGGAGAGGGATGGTAACACCCTTTTTACGACCTTTATAGGTCTCTAGTTTTGGCATATGGAGGAATGACGTGGGTTAGAACCTTAAGAGTGTAAGGTCATAAGGACCTAGTGGCATCTGGAGGAAGGCGAAATTTCCCGAGTTGCTTTAAGCAAATGAGAAGATATGGAAAGGAGGAGCATGATATTTCGTTCTTAAGGAACGAATGATAAGTGACGCGAACAGGAAATGAGTCAAAGTTGTTAGACTCACCAAAGGAGCCATGAAGGCTACGGTCGGGAATGAAAGACCATAGCTACAATAGTGTTGTAAGCTTTAAGCCTAAGGTAGTAGTACGTGGGGGATCATGAATCAAAAATCTGTGATAGGAATGGGGAATTCTTCAAGTCTTTCCTTCAAAGCATTCTGATTTTAGTTTTGAGGAAATGTATGAGTCTGGAAATTGTACTTTGACTTCCAAGGGACATGCTTGGTGAATGACGAGTAAGGGAGCCCTCTTTATAGTGGGTGGCTCGTTTAGACTAGTGGCATGTGAGTGCGCTATTTGATATGATCGACTTAGAGTCGAGACAACATCAGTTTTGGATGAAGAGAAGAAAGAACCTTCATGAGGCGGCATTTAGGGCCAATATGGTTAAAACAAGTGTAATGAAGCCATTTGAAGTCACAAGTGCGATTGATGAGTTGAAAGTTTACACACATGAGTACCCATTGGTTTCAGAATCGTGTTACGATGAAGTCGGCATTTGTGTGGATCGGACGGTTCCAAGGTGGACCCTAACCTAAGGGAGTTATGACAATTATGATACTTGAATTGCGCTAATGATTCTTATGATTGGATTTGACGATGCCTTGTTATACTCTCATAATTGAGAGGAATGAGCTTGACATGGGACGACAAGGATACCAGTTATGAAAGATAAGAGGATAACTAGAGTCATCTAGACGGGTTGAACGTCCTACGTGACCTTCTAAGAGACATAGCGGGATGAGAAGATCCGGTAGATCAGTTGAGAACGAGATAATAGTTTCGGTGATACCTCCCAGGCATGTGGAGAAGATATGAAGCATATAAACTGGTGGGCCATAACCGTCAAGTTACGGGGTGATTTTGACACTTTCTTCCCTTCTAAAGAAGTGGATGGGTCGTGGGATCCGAGACGTATCCGTGAAGTTCTGACAGAAGTAGAAGAGGTGAGTGACCTCCATCTTGTTTTCTTTGAGGCAAACATCGAGTTATGGGGATGGAATGATATTATGAAAACATCCAAGCGGGGCTTGGGATGCGTATGATATAACAAGAGAGGTTTCGTGTGTATGTAGATATTTGCGGGTATGTAGGAAGACTGATAGACTAAGGGTCGAAGATTAGCCACTTTGGGACGCGTGCTTATGGTGGTGTCGATTTATCTACAGAGTAACATGCTAGGCATGTATGAACAATAAGAGTATGATACGTGTATGTATACTCACTCAGCAAGAGTTGAGTACCCCGCAGAGGCGACAATTATAGATGGTTAAGGACTTTAGCCGAAGATGGTCTTTGAAGGGCTTTGAGAAGGATCCGGGATAGAAGATTGTGAGGAGAGACCCCATAGTTACCTTTATGGGTTGATGGTTTGTTGAGACCATGGCGTTGGTAAGAGATATATGGTTTAGGATGTTCACATAAGCAAGACGGACTTAAGGTCGAGGTGGCTAAGTACCTAACCCTTATGTGAACCTCCATCAGGTCCGGTCGAGCACCATAAGATGAGTAAGGAGACTTCATCCACCGCGATTTATGCAGTGGGATTGGTATGATACCTCCAAGGAGATTGATACTGGTTTGAGACCATGTAACGGTTGCGTCGTGTTGGGGTCATTGTGGACCAACCGATGGAGATAATGTATTTACACCTTATTGAGATATGGGACCGATGAGTCGGCTAGAAGTGAAATATGCTAAAGGATAGTGAAATTACTTGGGAGTAACATAGTCTCGTATCGAGAGGAGCGTTCGTTTCGGAAAGTGTGGGCGGCAGAATCGTGCCGCATAAGAGACCATGTCTTTCATGACAGTTTCACCCTTGGATAGTTGGGCGGGTATAAAGGACTTGGGTGACAAGTCGATGTCAGGTGGTGGGCATGTGTGCAAGTTAAGGGGAGTATAGGTAGACCTAGTACCTTCCCTTTGGTTGAACTATCGTTACGGCAATTGAGAGGCACCGTTGTGATGACCTTGTTCGAAGCAAGTTATGGAAGGAAGTGCAGTACCTTGTGATGTCAGAATTAGTGAGTACATGTAAGTTTAGCCCTGAGCGGATACGTGTGTGCTTTTACGTGTGATGGCCTTGTTCGAAGCAAGTTATGGAAGGAACTGCAGTACCTTGTGATGTCAGAATTGGTAGACGAGGAGCCGATGAGGCTACCGGGGGATGTGAGATAGTATCCTTGTAGGAGTTTTTACGATGACCTAGTTACAACGAGTTGGCTTATGGGTTGGAAAGTGTGTACATGTGTGTTTTATGTGTTTGGTGCCCCGAGCGGGAATGTGTGTATGATTGCTTACCTTTTGATTCTATGTGTTATGCGGTTCATACAATTACGTGTGCAGGCCTTGCGAGGTCTTGACGTGGCTACACGAGTGGGTGATAGTTATCGATTAGGCAGTTACACTTTACGGTTTTGAGTGGTTACCGAGTTCTTACCGAGATTTTTGAGTTATCAAAGTTTCGAGACGAAACTTGTTTTTAGGGGGATTAGTTGTAACATCCGGAATTTTTATTCCGGATAGTTAGCAAGTTACCGACCTTCCCGTAGGCGCGGCTCAGTTTTCCCGCAGGCACGAGGCGCTGAGTAACGGGATTTATTCCAAATTCCCGCACCGACCCTTTGTTTTGGGGAACCAACCCCTCGTTTCCCATAAGTTGACCCCTCGTTGCCTCCCTTTGACTTATCCCTTCAGCTGAACCTCTCTCTCTCTCCCCTCCCTTATCACTCTCACATGATATTTCTTTTTGCCTTTTCCCCTTTGCTTCTTCTCCTTTGGCTTGAGCTTGGTAGCTCTCTTTGATGACCTCCCCTCTCTTCTCTTTGTTTGTTGTCCAGCAGTGAGTTGTGTTACAGATCTGGATTGGTAATGGTGAATTCTTCCTTCCTTCGTCATTCCTTCACCTTCATCTTCTTCCTTGAGATTTAATGGAGGAAGCCATGGATTCACCTTGTTCTTCCCTCTTCTTGTGTTGCATGTGTTTGGATCGAGTCTTGAATGATTGTGTGAGTGTGGATCCAAGTGGGGATGTTCAGGAGCCAAGCAAGGAAGCAAGGAGGCCATTGCACACCAAAGAACAATCGAAGAAGTTGTTTGATATCGGCCACTGGAGTTCGACCGCCCCGCGGCTGGACAGCGCCGCAGGGGCGGCCTTTGTACTGAACCGCAGGTTCGGCCAGCCTGGGCCGCAGGGGCGGCCACTGGCTCTGCCGGCCCTCCCTTGCGGTCTTCTTTCCCTTTTGCGGTTGCTCTTCTTCCTTCTGATCCCGTGCTTTTGCTTGGTGAGTTCCCTACCTTGTGTATGTCTTCTTTGATGATCTTAGAGAGTGTTGATGATAGAAGCATGCTTGGTTTGGACCTAGGATAGTTGGAATGCCATGTAGTGGCTTGTGGACCTTATGAAAGTATAGAGAGGTTGTTGGATTGTTCTAAGGGTTAAGGGTTGTATGTTTCTGAGTGGTACATGGGATGAGTGTAGGGATATCCTTGTGAGGCTTGTGAGGATGAGATTGTAAGTTTATAGTTGTGAGCTTATGGTTGTTGAGATTATGGGCTAGGATATATGTATTCTAGCATAATGTTGTTACCATTGTGATCTTGGAGACTAGGCATGTTATCCTAGTGGTGTTGTGAGTTATGATCTTGTGAGATCCGAGGGCTTAGAAGTCTTAGGACTTCTAGTTTCTGTTGAGTGTGATGTGAGCATGAGGGATTCTAGGATAGAAGGCTTAGACTTCTATTGTGAGTGGGTTGTTGTTGATATAGTTATCTTCTTGTGAACAGGTTATGGTCTTCCTCCCTAAGGAAGCGAGAGCGTTGTGAGTTGAGAGTGCTGACGAGGTAAGTCTCCGGACTTACTTAGCTCGTATTCCTTGTATTAGCATTGATATGTGTTTGGTGGTGTATGTTTATTATTTATTGTTTATACAAACTGAACCGGAAATAGGATTACCGACCTTTATATTATTTGGCCCAAGTTTATGATAACGGGCGGTGACATCACTGTCTAGCTCTTGCGAGAGCTAGGAGGTTCTCGGCGACTGGCCCGTGCTGGTTAGACGGTCGGAGGCATCCGAAACGTTCCATTGCCGGAAGGAGGGACCGAGGCGAGTTTCGGGAGATTCTCGTGTCACAAAAGTAGTTGAATTAGAACGGGATATGACTTAATAATAATGAAGATAATAAACCGGGTTGGTGTGCTTGAGTTTGTAGTGTGTTTATGATGATTTACTTGTGTTTGTGCCTTTCCCATTAATTCTAATACTTCGAATATGAGCTAACGGTTTTATATCGAATGTTGTAGGTTGCCTTGCAGGTTAGGCATGCGGCCGAGAGATCCGGAAGGGTGGGTAGCCGGGGTCCGTACATTTTAAGAAGGGTTTGTGAGTTGGAGTTGAGCTGTATTTTGTCCTCCGGTTATTGCGTTTTGTTTGCCGCGTGTTTGGCGTTTGTTTTTTAGTTGTATCTCGGCTGAAGTTTGTTGTTGCTTTCTTTCGGGTTTCTTATCATTTGCATTAAAAATGATTTACGGTTTTGCCTTTATTTGTGTCATGTTGGAAAGGTCTGGTGAAATTGTTGTCAAGGTAAGGGTCGGGACCCATTATGTGGTCTCACTCGTAGCATTCCGATATCTCGCGGATTTAGGGTGTTACAAGAGGAGTGGAAGATGAAAAATGAGCGTGAAATGGAAAATGGGGAAATGGGGAGAGGGAATAATGAGGCTTACAATAGGGGTGGGGATACCCAAGGGTCAGCAACCCCCCTTGTCCACTCATTCCTCTTCCCAAGGTCGGAAAGTAAAAGAGACTCCCAACACGCGCTAAAACTCTTACTCAGCAAACGTGCCTGCGGGAAAAAAGCCGCTTACGCGGAAAGGTCGGAAACAACTCGACTTCCGGAAATAAAACTTCCGGATGTTACAAAAACCATCTAAAATCTCCTTGGACATAGACAAACCAAGACTGAGCTTTCCAACTCACATAACTCTCAATTCAGTGGTTCGGCGAGTATAGAAATACCCATTAAAAACGTAGAAATCCTGAAAAGACCAAGAAAAACCTTCGCTTGTGGCCTTTAAGTTTAAAAAGGTTCAAAGACTGGAACTTTCTACAAGGATTAAGAGTCCTGAAAGCTTTGATAAACTAATACTTTCAAAGCCAATTTCTTTTCAATAAATCCAATAAAACAAAATTTTCGTTTGACCCTTCACTTGTTTTATTAAACCATTTAAAACAACACTCATTTCGGAGGTTTTCAAAAGGTGGAGTCAAACACTTTGAAAAGAAACAATATCAAAACCTCAATTCATAAATGTATATGCAAACGATTATTGTTTAAAGAATAATAGGGATAATCCAATTCTTAGTTTAGGGAGGAAGTTTATCCAATCATCATGAAATATAAATTAAAGACCATATATTAAACTAATAAAGACAGAACTTACAAGAATTTGGTTCCTTCAGGTCAACCTTCAAGCAAAACTAACAATATATGACGGCTAGAAAAGGATGGAATAAAAGGCTAATGAATTCAGGACGAATTAACGTATCTAACCATAAGTCTAGGGGTCTTTATTTAGGGGAAGAAATCAGAGTCTAGGGTTTATACAAAATATACACTTGTCATAGATAAAATTGAAGATTTGGAAGGTCTTGTTGTGATGGTGAAACGGTCAGCAAAACGACAGACATATGGAAACCATACGGCCGTATATCCACCATTTGGTGGGCATTTCACTTCTTTTGGCATGGGTTGTGAAGAACCGTATAGGTGAATAATAAGGATATAAATACTCTACAAGGGGGTTGAATAGAGTATGTGAACTTTTCACAATATCGTATATCGAGGCTTTGAAACTGATTTCAAGGTCTTGAAGTCGATTTGTGCACTTTGTCACAAAACTAGTTTTCAAGGCTTTGAAAGGGATTTCAAGGCCTTGACTTTGAAACCTGCAAAACAATGTTAGTCACAATTTAAGTGATATAAAGTGCGGAATTAAAAGATCGACACGGTGATATGTTTACGAAGTTCAGCTCTAATATCCTACGTCTCCGTCCTAGGGTTTATTGACCCTAGGATCTAACTATCTATTATCTGCTCAAAGCGTCTTAGATACAACCTTAAAGATATCCCCTTCTTCTCTTACTATAGCCTCAATGCTACGATGTAGTTAACTCTAACCTAGCAATAATAGCCTAGTTACTTCGCAGAGTAGCCCACACTCGAGTATAACACTCTTTAGATATGCCAATGAAGCTCTAGTGTTTTTCTCACTCTAAGGATGTAAAATTTTGTAAGCAAAGAGGAAGAAAAACTTAAGGAACGAATGAAGATGTTTTGATCGCTTGAAGACTTGGATTATTTTTGTGTAAGCTTGTTGTCCTTCTCTTCAATCGCCATCTTCATTTTTAGTCTTCTATGGAGAACTTCTTAGCCGTTGTAAGATAGCCATTGTAACGTTCTTCTTTCTCCATGGAAATGGTGCTTGGTTGAGATGAAGTAGCTGTTGTAAGATCTTCTATCTTCTCTCTTCTACTTCCTCTCCTTGACGCACGTTGAGAATCTTCTTCTTCGTGATCTTCTCTTGCTTTGGAAATGTCGTTGAAGATCTTTGTTTGTTGAAGATCCTAGATCTTCTCTCTTGGATATGCCGTTGAAGATTTTCCTTAAATACGAGATCTTATTGCGTGGAATCCATCTGGAAGATCTTTTTATCCTCTTGCATCTTCGGTTAAGATCTTTGTGAGATATTTTTGTTGTGGCCGAGATCTTCTCTTTAAAACCATTTGAAGATCTTTTTGTTGGTTGGCCGAGATCTTCTCCTTGAGAAGCTTCTCAAATCTTCTTGTTATCCTTTGGTAGAGATCTTCGTTTTGGTTGTTGAGATATTCGAATCTTGTATTTGAAAGCCTTTAGCCAAATCCACCTTTGTACTGCTTTTCAAGGCTTCCGCATTTGTCCTTTGTAATACAGTTCAAGGTCTCTGTGGTCGTCCTTTGTAATGTGTTTCAAGGCCTGCGTTCTTCCTTTGAAATTCTTTCCAAGGTCAACACATATTTAACAAAGACAAACCAAAACATGCAATCTAAAAATACAATAGATATTTGTTAGTTTATAAAACCGCATATAAATGTTTAGTCTTCCATCATTCACATAATCAATTTATAATTAAGGTGGAGTTATAAATATTCCCCTTGATAGAAGGCAAAACAATTATCGTACCTGCATTCAATGTAATCTATATGCATGCAATAATATCGAAAAAAATACAAAATGCAAAAATGTCGGATCAACACATAATTTAATTTCTCCACCTTTGTCTTTCAACAAGGGAGAAAAGCAGTTAAGTACGGGAGTTTAAAAGTTATTGCAGACCCAGAAAGTGTTTCCAAAACTAAGAAAATCAGAGTTTTAAAACGGAGTCCCATATACGTCGTTCAAGGCCTTGAAATCAAAACCAAGGGAGCTTTGAAATCCATGTCAAGGCCTTGAAATGGATTTCGGTGCCCTTTTCCTCAAATGTCGTCGTAGCATTTTGGCCTCCATCTGGCATGGGCTTCATTCTGAGTGATCATCTTCCTATACTCATCTACCCTCCGGTTATCCACGACGTTCTTGCACTTCTTCACTACTCCATACTCCTCGATGATCAAAATATTTGGTTCCTCGTAAACTGGTTGACGAATGGGACAATTTTTGACAATTTTGTAACATTGAAGCATCACCTCTGAAGCATGTTTCCTTGTTTCCTCAACATCATCCTCAGTTAAAGGATTGATGTTTCCTGCAGCTGTATAGGTGAGTGCATTTAGATGAAACATCTGATTTACCTTAGCGTGCATAATCGCCAGTAGGTCCTGTATGGCACCCAGTTTATCAGCGATTTCCAAGCTAATATCCAACATGTCTTTGCGCAAGGTTTCCATTCTCTAGTGAGAGCCTTTTCAATTTCTATGATATCAAAACAGTCCTCATCAACTTTACCCGATGCAATCTATGTCTCCTCATCAGCAATCTCGATTGAGAAGTATCTAAAGATTTTCGGGAGGAGATTGGCATAGGGAAGATGAGTGTTACCGGTGGAGTTTATCGTGTGTAGCATATGGTTGAGAATGAGGTTTGGGAGGTCAACATCTAAACCATTCAATACTTGATACAACAACTTAAAAGACTGAGTAGTCAGCAAATCCCTACATTATGATCTAGGCACAACACATCTCACAAGCACATTGAACACTATCCTTGCTTCTAGAGTGAGTGATGACTGGGATGGCTGCAAAGTTGAGGAGTTGGGAAGTAGGAATTGTTCCTTGGCCAAATGGACAGATTTGGATCTTGGAGGATGGTCATATGAGGTGGAGGAGGGAAACCCTAAAATTTGAGCAATAACCGAAGAAGAAAGAGTAATAGATTTACCTTTTACAACCGATTCTAGGGTTAGCTCCCCCTTTCTCTCCTTGTTGTGAGATTCACATAGAATAATCGGGTCAGTCTTGGGACGCTGATTTCTCCTGATTTAAGAACTTCTAGATCGAGCATCCTTTGAGTAATGTGATGCATGGCAAAACTGAGGGAGAGAAGAAATTCTTGATCCACTTACTCGCACATGTAGAGAGGTCGGTCTTTGAACCCGTCGAGCCAGGTGGCTACTACAGTGTGATTTCTGAATCGGTTTGTAGGCATACCTGTCTGAGCACAAATTTCTACGGTTGTTGGGGGAGATGGGGTGCCCGAATCCAATAATATGTGGACTACTTCATCTGTTTATGTTCCAGGGGTTGATTGTCTGGAGCGTTTTGAAACGGGAGATGAAGCAGCACTGGTGGATGGGCGTTTGGGAGCCATGAAATTATTTGTGAGAGCAAGAGAGGTTTTTCAAATTGGATGTGTAAAGCAATACGGGGTACTGTAAATCGTTGAAGAAGCAAAAGGAGGATTGTATTTAAAGGAGACATGTCAAATCAATGTATGGATCATCAAGAGCTTGAGAGAATCAAGGTCTTGAAAACTGAAAAATGATTTGCATGTTATCCTAATAAATCATAACCAAAGTCTTGGTGAAACTCTTTTGAAATCATTTCAAAAATTCTTCTTTAAAATGATTTAATGATCAATTATCTAAAAAATATAATAACTATTAATCCGATCCGTGATTATCAATATAGCCCTTGAAATCCGTTTCAAGACCTTGGATTGCATTTCAAGGCCTTAAAATGGAAAAGTGGGCTGCATTATAAGGAGAAAATACAACGATTTACTCCTCTGAAATTACTGCTTCCTTGTTCAACATACCAAGCTTCAATCTTATAAAATTGAATCGATCTTCAAGTAGAGGCTTAGTAAATATATCTGCAAGCTACAAGTTAGTCGAGAAAAAAGATGCGAAACATCACCTTTTTCAACATGATCACGTATGAAGTGATGTCTTACGTCGATATGCTTTGTTCTTGAATACTGCACAAGATTTTTAGTAATCGAAATAGAACTAGAACTATCACATTTAATAGGTATACCTTTGAGATCAAAACCAAGATCATGAAGTTGCTGAGTTATTCATAGAATTTATGCACAACAGGCTCCCGCAGCTATATATTCGGCTTCTCACTCTAAGGATGTAAACTTCTGTAAGCAAAGAGGAAGAAAAACTTTTGGAACGAATGAAGATGTTTTGATCCCTTGAATACTTGGATTATTTTTGTGTAAGCTTGTTGTCCTTCTCTTCAATCGCCATCTTCATTTATAGTCTTCTATGGAGAACTTCTTAGCCGTTGTAAGATAGCCACTGTAACGTTCTTCTTTCTCCATGGAAAACGGTGCTTGGTTGAGATGAAGTAGCCGTTGTAAGATCTTCTATCTTCTCTCTTCTACTTTCTCTCTTTGACGCACATTGAGAATCTTCATCTTCATCTTTGTCATCTTCTCTTGCTTTGGAAATGTCGTTGAAGATCTTTCTTTGTTGAAGATCCTAGATCTTCTCTCTTGAATATGCCGTTGAAGATTTCCCTTAGATACGAGATCTTCTTGCGTGGAATCCGTTTGGAAGATCTTCTTTTATCCTCTTGCGTCTTCGGTTAAGATCTTCGTGAGATCTTTTTGTTGTGGCCGAGAACTTCTCTTTAAAACCATTTTAAGATCTTTTTGTTGGCTGGCCGAGATTTTCTGCTTGAGAATCTTCTCAAATCTTCTTGTTATCCTTTGGTAGAGATCTTCATTTTGGTTGTTGAGATATTCGAATCTTGTATTTGAAAGCCCTTAGCCAAATCCACCTTTTATACTGCTTTTCAAGGCTTCCGCGTTTGTCCTTTGTAATACATTTCAAGGTCTCCGTACTTGTCCTTTGTAATGTGTTTCAAGCCCTATGTTCTTTCTTTGAAATGCTTTCCAAGGTCTACACACATACAACAAACACAAACCAAAACATGCAATCTAGAAATAGAATCGATATTTGTTAGTTTAAAAACAACATATAAATGTTAAGTCTTCCATCATTCACATAATCAATATATAATCAAGGTGGATGAAGAACTGTATATGTGGATATAAAGGATATAAATACTCTAGAAGGGGTGTTGAATATAGTGTGGGAACTTTTCGCAAAAAACCTATCTCAAGGCTTTGAAAATGATTTCAAGGTCTTGATGTCGATATGAGCTCTTTGTGACACAACTGGTTTTCAAGGGCGTTGAAAGTGATTTCAAGGCCTTGACTCCGAAAACCTTCAAAACAACGTTAGTCACAATTAAGCAAGAAATGTGTGGAAAGAAAAGATCGACGCGGTGATATGTTTACGAAGTTCAGCTCCAACAACCTTCGTCTCCGTCCTAGGGTTTCTTTGCCCGTAGGATCCAACTATCTATTATCTGCTTCAAAGAGTCCTAGATACAAGCTATAAGAAATCTCTTCTTCTCTCACTGTAGTCAATGCTACGATCTAGTTTCAACTATTAACATAGCAATAATAGCCTAGTTACTTCGAAGATTAAGACACACTCAAGTATAACACTCTTTAGATATTCCAATGAGGCTCTCGTGTTTTTCTCTCTATAGGGATGTAAGTTTTTGTAAACTAAGCGGAAGAAAAACTTTTGGAATGAAATGAAGATGATTTGATCGCTTGAAGACTTAAATATTTCCGTGTAAGCTTGTTTCCGTTCTCTTCAATCACTATCTTCATTTATAGTCTTTGATAGAGAACTTCTAGCCGTTGCATAAAGGACGGTAGTGAAGTTCTTCTTTCTCCATGAAAAACGGTGTTAGGTGGAGATGAATTAACCGTTGTAAGATCTTCTATCTTCTTCATCTTCTTGACGTACGTTGAGATTCTTCTTCGAGATCTTCTCTTGAAGATCTTGTCGTTGAAGTCCTTGTTTTCAAAATCCGAGATCATCTAAGCTATTGAGGATCTTTGGTCGAAGATATCTCCCTTTGAGGACCGTTGGAGATCTTTCAATCTTGCATCGGTTAAGAATCACTTACCTTGGCATTAAAAACAAATCAAATCTCTTGCCCTAGAATTAGAATCACTTACCTTAGGGGTTGCGCGTGCTCCATTAGGTACCTTAGACATGGCAAGAAGAATCGAACTAGGGGTTGCATGGTGCGTCATTTAGCTTGCTCCAAGGATGCGGTCTCCTTTCCTTGTGTGTGGGTTAGGGGTGGTGCCTCTCCAACCACTCGTGCTTCTCCTTTTTTGATTTATTGCCTTCAAATTCCTATCCATTTTGACAAAGAGCTTTATTAGTTGCGTCATAGACTCATGTAGATATAAATCTGTAAATATATCAAAGTTAGAGTTAAGGATACAATTGTTGACGTAAAGACTTCTCCTACTTGTTTGTCCACCTTGACAGTGCATTATGGTGCGCCCATTTATGAAAGCGAGGAACATGATCATGCAGCTAATGACGACATGTGGACAAGTGGAGAAGTTAAAACCGTTGTTTTTTAGATCAAACTCTTTTAGATGTTGTCAACCTTTTTCATAAAGGAGTTTTACGCATGATCATATCTATATATGCATAGTAAGGTAGAAGACAAATTGTTGACGTGATGCTCTAAGAATTGAATATTAGGTCAAATCTCATATATTACTGAAGTGTCATTTTCGAAAAAAAAAAGTAAATTTAATATCTATATTTTGACAAATCAAATCAAATATATATATTTTCACGTTAGAATGTTAAAAAGAAAATAAGCAAACTTGTATAAATAGAAATAAATAAAAAAATTTGAAGATAATACAAATCATACATATTTGACCTTTTGGCTAAAATGAAGTATAAGATTTACTAATGCCAGATTAATATCTAGCATGTGGATCTCCGAACTATTGATATGTTGGTAGCCGACCTACTTGTACGTGGGTCGTCACCCATTGATTTCACTTTTTAGTATCATTTGATTAAATCATTGATCCTCTTATTTGTATTATACTAAATACGGCCTAAAAGCTATACAAATTATTGTAGGTGCATTGTGCTATAATTTAACAACTTGTGTTGTTTAGTGATTAATTCTTAAACTTAAAAGTTTACTTAATCATTGTATATCATTTGATAAATAAATTCAACACATTATTATCATTACATTAAAATAATATATTTTTTTTTAAATATATATCTTATAAATACACATGTATGACATGTTCTAAACTAGTTCTTATACATAAGTATTAAATGAATTTTTGTATGATATTGGATATTAAACCAATTTGTAGTTCTTACGAGGGTGCATTGGAAGATGTTATTAAATGACAAATTCCATCTTATTTAGCTTAGTTTTGGGCCACATGAGGCTCATTTTGTATTGGCCCGACTCATGATCGTAAATTCACATCTCAAATTAAGTTAAAATTCATTTTCAACTGGGCTGACTGACATCACTTATTCGTGGACCTTGGCACGGGGTCCCACGGGAGCAACAGATTATATGTTAAACTTGGGCCACATGAGGCCCATTTCATTGTGGCCCAACTCCCACGGGAGCAACTTTGATGATATGATACCAGTAGACTTGCATAAATTCGGGCTGACCCGTCCGGGATGGGTATGGACAATTAGTTTGGTCCGTTTGAGTTTGACCTGGTCTGACTCGTATCTTGGTGAGATGGGTATGAGTAAATATTTTGACGCGCATGCCAATCCGGCCCATTTATAGTTTATGCATATAATTTATTATATATATGTATATATAATTTAGTTTGTTTCGAGTGTCACTTAATTTGATTTTCCATTTCGTTTGTTTTGAGTATTTTGGCGAGTTATAATCGTTTCTCAAGATTTCAGATATAACTTGATTGCAACGGTATTTGTTATTTATCAGGTATTTGGATTTATTCATTTTTCTATGTCGCTTGTTGTTGAACTCGTTGGTAGTGCACTATGCAAGTATAATTGGATTGAAAATTTGTGTTAAATACATTACGTTACTTGTTTTGAATGATACATCCCGAGAAAGACGCAAAGTCAAGTATATACGGGCCAACTGGGGCGGGCTGGTTGGCCAACACGCTTTTTTTACGTGTGTGGACATGGACAACGTTTGTGGCCCGGACAAGGCGGGCCGGGATAGTCTGATCCGCACCTTCTGGGTAGAGTTTTAAATTATAGTCCGACCTGAATTCGGTCCGAGCACACTTTTGTACAACCCTATATACCAAAAAAAACTCTCACCACGTCATATCATCTTTTTTTTTTTTTATACATAGGTAAACAATTAGGCGGATCAATTTCGAGACACCAATCGGCCTAAAGCATCCATACGGATGAGTTGACGAACATCTTCAGGAATCGCATTGACGTCCAGCTTGACCAAGTGTCCGTGCATCGCAATCCTGTCCGCAACCCTGTTGACTTCCCTGTAAATATGTTGTATCCTGGAATATGAGAAACCTGAGATAAGATAGGAAATATCATTGATAATCAAGTCAAGCTCCCACGGAGGCTTTCAAATTTGCTCAACCGAATTGATTAGAACCAGATTTTCCCCTTCAATATCGATCATTGGAAAACCTCTCTCTTTTGCCTTTTGTAGGCCCATTCGTAGCGCCATTGCTTCTGCTTCCAAAACAGAATATGCGTTACATGTGCCGCTACCCATTGTAATTGGGACGGCACAATGATCTCTGATGATAAAACCAAAAGAGAATTGATTTGTATCACGCTGAGATGCATCAAAATTAAGTTTTTTGCTCCCTTCTACGGGTCTTTCCCATTTCAAAATTTTCTTCTTTCTTCTCGCCTTTTTGCTTAATGTACTAATATTCTTTTGATTCTTATTCGCCTGGTACCACACCTCTAATTGGTTTAAAGCTTGTGTTTTAAAACTTTGTGGGATTTTAGTTTTATTGAAGATGAATTGGTTCCTAGCCATCCACAAGTTCCACCAGACGGTAACCAGTAGATTAAACTCGGATGTTGACATTTTCTCTTTGAGGTCAACAAGTGTCTCTATAATGCCCTTACTTTCAATGTCACAATTCTTTAAACTGGCTGTAATGTTACATTCATCAATAGCCATTTCCAAAAGTAGGGCACTGAAAAAAGAGGTGCTTTGCACTTTCTGTGTGATGGTTGCATAGTTCACAATGCATAACAATAGGGATTTTTTTGTCTATCAAGGTTCTGTTTTGTTGGGAGGTCGTCTAAAGCTAATTTCCATATAAAGTTTTTAATTTTCGGCATGACATCTATTTTCCATATCCAAGTTTTATCCGTTGTGACTCCAATTTTTTGTTTTTGGATTAACTCCATAGCTGATTTAGTCGAATACCATCCTTCTTCGTTTCCGGACCAATATAGCCTATCCTTGATATCATTAATAGGAAGGTTAAATTTTTTTATTCTGTCGATAATATCATTAGGCAAAATCTTGTTTAGTTGATCTAACATTTGATGATTCCAAACATATGATGATTCCAAGTCTTATTACTGATAAACTTTGAAACAAATTCCATCGGGTTATCCAGATTTGTAACATTTGCTAGGTCAGTGAGTGGTTTTTCCATAAGTCATTTATCCTTCCAGAATCTTATCGTGTTTCCATCCCCAACTCTCCATCGAAGTCCTTTATCTAGATCTTTTCTAAGTTTAATTAAATTCTTCCACTGCCATGAAGCATTTGATCCACATTGGTAGTTCCAGAGGCAGTTTCCTTTAAGGTATTTTTCATTGACAATTTTGACCCAGATGTTTTCTGGTTCTGCCATTATTTTCCACAGAAGTTTCATTTGTAATGTTTTATTCATATGTTCTGATTTTCTAATACCGGTTCCCCCTAATGATCTTGGTTGACATATTTTGTCCCAACTAACCAATGGGTGGAAATTGGGTCCTTTATTCCAAAAGAAAAGTCTATTAAGTTTATCTAGTTCATTGTGAATACTTGTAGGTAGCATAAAGGCCTGCATTAAGTAACTTGGTTTGACATTAAGATTGGCTTTAATTAATGTTATCCTTCCTTCTTGAGACAGGGTCGAATCCTTCCATCTTGTTAGTTGTTGTTTGGTTTTCATAATTACGGAGTTAAAAATCTCTTTATTAACCCGTCCATTAATAATAGGGCAACAAAGGTATTGTTCGAGGATGGTAGTGCCATTTATTCCCAAATGAGCCTGAATGCGTCTTTTGGTACCTTGGTCCGTGTTAACAGTAGTCTGGAAAGACGATTTATTAAAGTTAATAATATGTCATGAGATGTCACAATAGTCATGTAGGACTGAGAGAATTTTGTTGTTGGCTTGTACAGTTGTTTTAGTAAAAATGATAATGTCATCAGCAAAGGCCAAGAAGGGTATTCTATTTCCATTTTTGGTGATCGGAAACCTAATCGATTTAGGAATTTCATCAGATATTTTTTGAATGTTTCTAGAAAGTACCTCCGCACACAGGTTAAACAACAGGGGTGAAAGTGGGTCACCTTGTTGGAGGCCACGTTGTGAACAAAAAATGTTGGTGGGTGAATCATTAATAAAGATTGAAAAAGAGCTCGTTGAAATACACTCTTGAATCCACTTTCTAAATTTCTCCACAAAACCGAATTTTTATAATACTACTTTTAAGAATTCCCATTCGACTTTATAATATGCTTTTTCCATGTCTAGTTTATTAGCCATATACCCATCATTTCCTTTTTTTGCTTTAAAACCATGAAAAATTTCATGTGCAATAAGCACATTATCATTTATTGCTCTATTTTTAACGAAAACGCTTTGTAATGGGTGGATCAGCTTGGGAAGGACCACACTTAGTCTTTTTGCAAGGATTTTTAGCGATTATTTGGTAGACTGTTGATAATAGACTTATAGGTCTATAGTCTGACGTTGTAGTTGGATTTTCGTTTTTCGGTAGTAAGGCAATGAAAATATGATTTAATTGCCTAAGAATTTTTCCGTTTCTATAAAAACTTTTAACTTCCATAATGACCGATGGGCCTACAATATTCCAATGTTTTTGATAAAAACCTGCATTTATCCCATCGGATCCCGGAGATTTGTCGCTTCTTATCGAGAATAGGTCTTCCCTGATTTCACTTGTGGTAACAGGTGCTTCCAAATTGATGTTATCTCTTTCAATTATTTCTGGTTTAATTACTTGTAATTGACTATGAAGTTTATTCATATCAATTATTGATGCTTTGAAACGAAGCTTGTAATCGCTAATAAATTCGTCATTGATATCAACCTCTTTAGCTAAATCATCTACTTAGTCAGCTCATCAATCCGTCGGTGAGCTACTGGATCTCTGACCTTGCGGACTCTGCGCCGGGCAGGTCGTGATGGTGTTGCTGCCTCCTCTTCTGTCGCCTCGTTATATAGATCGACAACTGGCACACTAGGACCGCCGGTATCAGTACGGGTCTCCATGGCAGCTCCGCCATCATCATACTCCTCCTCATCCTCAACTGGTGCAACATCTCTAGCATCCTGCATTTAAGGAAGCCAAGTAGAAGACCAGTATTGTTGGTCAATGACTGTGAACTATGCTGACTAAAGAATGCCCTGAGGAGCAGTCGCCTCCCAAGGCATAGCTACGTATGGTGTGCTAAGACCACGAGGAACCAGAATGCGCCTCGTGATCATCTCCTGAAGTCCAAGCGGCTTCGCAGCCGCTATCACTCAAGTCCAAACCCATGGCTGTAGCCATATGGGTCACTAAACCTCCACAACAGATGTCTCCCTTGGCCTTGCCCTTGATCTTATGCAAATCCTCAGCCATCATGCCTCCAAAGTCAGGCACTCCACTAGTCACCATACAAAATAAGCTCAATAGCTCTCCCTGTATGATCTTCTAGGGCGTCTCAGTACGCGCCAGAAGTGTCTCGCTGAATATGCAGTGAGCAAGACGGAAAGCTAGGTGGAAGATGATGAGCTCTTTGGAGTCCCTAGGTCTCCATCTATCACTGTGCTCTACCACATGGGCTATCTGCTCCTAGAAATCTCGAGCCACTGCTCGGGAAGGAAATTCAGTCACGGTGGGAGTCAGGAAGCCAAAAACCTCTCGGAACTTATCCATCGGCACTATTTAGTTCCGGTTCAACAACCGGTACTTTATGTTGTTCCTCTCAGGCATGTGAGTGACAGAAGTCACAAACTCGAAAGTCGGCTCTAAGTAGGTTGGAGCTCCGATCTCCATAAACTCCTCCAGCCCTACCATAGAAATCATCTTCATCAAGTCCTCCGCCACGTGGAGGCACTCGAAGGCAACAACATCTAAGAAACGCGGGGCAACTATAGGACGCCCGCATATCCAGTCATAATCAGCCTGGTAACGCTCGTGGATCACCAGTATAGTGGGATGAGATGCAGAAAAGGGGGAAGAACCACTGGGACCATCCCTTAGAACTAGCTGGAGATCAGATCAGTTTCTCATAATTGTTGACAGGAAGAACACCTCGGTTGCTCTGACAACCACCTCGGCCGAGACACAGTCGATCCGACCGAGGCGAAGGAATGTTCGATTTCACTCTTAGATTTTCCATTTATTTTCCCCCAAAATCACTACCAATTGCTTCCTATGGGGTACTTATATCCTTTTCAGCATTAATCGGCAACCAGAGCCGGATCTGACCTAAATCGGTGAAAAGAGAGAAGTTAGGGTTTTTGAACAATTTACCCAGATTACGCAGATTCGGAGCGTTTTTTCTCGCAGTTTGGGGCCTGAAATCCGATCCTCTTGCTTCTCTTGGTGAAATCCAACCGAAAACTATGGAAAACGAGCAAGAAACGAGGAAACGAGGAGAATATGCGCCGCGGCCGAGACTCGGTTGAGAGAGAAATCCACTTCGCCTTTTATACCCCTCGCTGAATCTGGTATCTCCTTGGTCGAGGTGGTCCCGACTGGACCGAGGTGTCTCACTGGGTTGTCAGACCTAGACACCTCGGTTGCCTCAAGAACATCTCGGTCGAGGTGGTGTGACAGCAACCGAGATGTGTCTTAGTCAAACTCCGTCTTCTCAATTTCTCGAATTTATGTCCTTTCAGTGTAGCTCTTGAGTTGTAATCCTTCCTTAGAAAGTACCTGGTTTCTGTCTAGAGGACGCCAAAGAAACAAAGCAATGCAAAAGCAAACTATCTAAACTAAGCTAGAAAAGGGAAAAGAAAGCAATACCTTGGGTTGCCTCCCAAGAAGCGCTTGATTTAAGGTCGCTAGCTGGACCGTACATCATCCCTAAACAAGGTATAGTGGTGCAATCTCCTCAACATGGACTTACGGTTGGTACTTCTTAAGCCTATGACCATTGACCTTAAAGCTTCCGCTTGTTTCACCCAAATCTCAACTGCACCATAAGGAAAAACATGTTTCACAACGTAAGGTCTTGTCCATCTAGATTTCAACTTACTCGGAAAAAGGCGAAGGTGGGAGTTGAAGAGCAGAACTAAGTCTCCTTCTTTGAATTCCTTAGGAATGATATGCTTGACATGCCATCTCTTTGTTCTTTCCTTGTAGATCTTGGCATTCTCATAAGCGTTTAAGCCCAACTCTTCCAACTCATTGATGTCCAATAGCCTCTTTTCTCCGGCTTCCTTGATATCGAAGTTCAACCACTTGATTGCCCAATGTGCCTTGTGCTCCAACTCAACGGGTAGATGGCAAGACTTCCCATATACCAAATTGTAAGGGGTGGTACCAATGGGAGTCTTGAATGCGGTCCTATAAGCCCAAAGAGCATCGTCCAACTTCGTGGACCAATCCTTCCTCGTCCTAGAGACGGTCTTCTCCAAAATCTCCTTAATTTCTCTATTCGAGATCTCGACTTGTCCACTAGTTTGAGGTTGATAAGGGGTTGCTACCTTGTGGGTTACCCCATACTTCAATAGAAGTGCCTTGAACTTCCGGTTGATGAAACGCGTCTCTCCATCGCTGATGATAATGCGTGGTGTCCCAAATCATGGAAAGATAGTCCGATTGAAAAACTTCACAACCACCATAGCGTCATTAGTGGGAGAGGCAATGACTTCCACCCATCTAGAGACGTAGTCAACAACCAGGAGGATGTAGAGGTTCCCTGCGGATGATGGGAATGGTCCCTTGAAATCAACTCCCCATACATCAAAAATCTCAACCTCTTGAATATTGTTGAGTGGCATCTCGTTCCTTCTAGACAAGTTCCCTGTTCTTTTGCATGCATCACAAGAAACAACAACCGTTTGCATATCCTTAAATAAAGTAGGCCAAAAGAAACCAGAACACAATACCTTAGCGCACGTTTTGTGAGCGCTAGCATGTCCTCCACAAGGTAGCAAGTTACAATGCCGTATAACACTAGCAACTTCATCCTCCGGAATGCATTGTCGAAGCATCCCATCCGGACCTCTCTTAAATAGTAGAGGTTCATTCCAGTAGTAGTGGCGTACATCCTTGAAGAATTTCTTCCTTTGGGGGTACGTCAATTCGGGCGGTATTTCCTGGCAAGCAAGATAATTAACAATATCAACATACCAAGGCTCTTTACCATCAGAAGCTTGGTGGAACCAATGCTCCACCAACTATAATGATTCTCATAAAAAGGTTTAGGAAGTTTGTTGTCCTCAGTTGACGACATCTCGCTTGCTGTCTCGGTTAGTGTCCGAGGTGGGTGACCGAGATGTTCTTCGGATAAGAACACCTCGCTTGGTCCAGCAAGTGCCTCGGTCGAAGTACTTGAACTGGGACCGAAACTTGATTTTCTCCTCTCCTGGATTAATTTCTCAATCTTAGCTCCTAGATCTGCTTCCAGTGCCTTCAAGCTCCGTATATCTGCATCACAAGAAACATCTATACCTTCCTCCATTAAGCTAAAACTAAGAACTCTTTCAAGAGGGTGATTAATAAGGATAGAGCTCACCAATTATCTTGATTCTTCTTCATCATAGATGTTGAAGATGTCATTCTCCAACGGCTCTCCTTTCATTGCAGCAATCAATTCAAACTCCACTTGATCTCCACCAATGTAGAATTTTAACTTGACGTTCCTACAATCCACATTGCAACCCAAAGTTGCTAGAGATGGTCTCCCGAGAATGATAGGAACGGGATAATCTACGGGAATGTCAAGTACAACAAAGTCTATAGGTAAATAGAAGTTAACTAACTTAACGGGAATGTCTTCCAAGATGCCCACGGGATGGATAATGGAGCGATCCGCCATGTACAACCTTATCTTTACCGGCTTGGGCTATCCAAGTCTGATTCTCTCACATAGCTCTAGCGGGATGATACTCACGCTGGCTCCTAGATCACACAATGCTTCACAAGTTACATCCCCAACTTGAATGGGAATGCAAAAGGAGGCGGGATCTCTTAATTTAGGTGGCATCTTCTCCTTCATGATTTGAATGAGCTCCGAGGATTTAGATGTCATCCTTACTTCTCCAAAGTTTTCCAGCTTCCTGTTCCTTGATAGAATTTCTTTCAAGAACTTCCCATAGGCGGGCATCCCTAGAATAGCATCAAGGAAAGGGATATTAATGTGTAGTTTATTCATCAAGTCAAGAAACTTACCAAAATGCTTGTCTAGATGTGCTCTGGCCC
Source organism: Fagopyrum esculentum (assembly GCA_033239045.1). Classification (NCBI taxonomy): domain Eukaryota; kingdom Viridiplantae; phylum Streptophyta; class Magnoliopsida; order Caryophyllales; family Polygonaceae; genus Fagopyrum; species Fagopyrum esculentum. The sequence continues at coordinate 52,992,844 of BSUD01000005.1, forward strand.
TTGACTGGGGGAATGGAAGTGGTGGTTTATATGCCGGAGGTGGAACATAAACTTTAGATTTGTCCTTTGCTTTCTGGGATTCCACCTCGGTTGGCACCTCGACCGAAGTGTTCCTCGTCTGATCCTGCACCGAGGTGTTCTTCGTCTGCACTGGCACCGACCGAGGTACTGGATCTGCAGTTTTTAGTCCACTTCTCGTCATTATTGTCATAATCTGTCCTTTAGGGTTGCTCTTTGTCTTTGCTGGGAGCTTCCCTGGATCTCTTGGCGCTTCATTCGCCTTATTGAAGAACTGTTGCTCTAAGGCTTTTTGTGCCTTCGAAAATAAAGTCATCGATGTCTCCATAGCGTTGAGCTTGATCAAAATCGCCTCCAACACCGCATCTTTCTTCTCTGGCTGGGACGAACTTGATCCAGGCGCCTGGCTCTTCAATGGAGTAGAAGAAGAAGAGGAGGGGTTAAAAGCATTATTAGCATGATAATAAGGGTTACTCGGATTTTGTTGATTAGATCTCGATGTTGGAGCCTCTATTGTTGTTCCGTGACCCTTGGTTGTTGTTTTTCCTTGATATCCTCCATCTTGCTCCTTCTTCGTTTGAGCTACTAAAAGCTCCTTCAATTGCTTCACATCATTTTTAAGGGAGATTAGTTGATTATCAGTTGATTATGTGTCTTGGAAACTAACTTCTCCTTGCTCCATTCTCGGCTCCTTGATAGGATTACTTCTCCATATGCAAAGCTTGCTTTTCAAAGAACTCCCAAGCTTCGTCTATCGGCATATCCATGAATGTGCCGGCGGAAAGTAATTGAAGATTGAATTGAGTAGCTCCATCCAATCCTTTGAAGCATATCTCCAGCAAATCAATCTTTGGGATCCCATGATATGGGCAATCCCATAGAACATCTTTGAATCTCTCCCATTAATTGGACAAATTCTCCTTGTCCTTCATAATGAATGCATTGATCTTCCCTCTCATTTCAGCGGTCTTGGAGGGGGAAATAACTTTGTTAGAAACTCCGTCGTCATCTCTTCCCATGTGTTGATATTTCCGGGTCGAAGAGATTGATACCAAGCAAGCGCCCTGTCTTTCAAAGAAAAGTAGAAAGGCCTTAGCTTGTAGTTGTTGTTTTCCAGCCTTGAAGGTCTCAAGGTCTCCATCAGAATATCATAGTTTGCAAATGCTGATACGGAGACTCCCTCTCTAAACCTCAAAATTGGCATTGTCGGATCATAGCTAGAACTTGTGGTCAAAGTTCGTAATCATGCTTAGCTGGATCACCTAGGTTGACTCCTGGACGCCTCACTTGCTTATTGGGGTCCATTCTCTGTCCCAGGGTTTGTGGAAATCCAGTAAAAGAACATCTCGGACAGGCATCCGAGGTGGATGTATCTCGGCCGGGGCAACATGAACTGGGTCTTGCCTCGGTCGAGGATCTAGGATCGTTCGAGGTAGAAACTGGGCCCTTAGAGCGGCCATATGTGCTTCGATCTCTTCAGCTCTTGCGAGACTCCGCTCTCTCTCTCTCTCTCTCTCTCTCGCTGCAGTTCTTCTTGGTTGAGGCGTAGCTGTTCCACCGCCTCCATCAATTCGGCCTCAAGATCGCGATTTTCTTGATTGGCCATCTTAGCTTCTTTCAATCGTCCTTTGTATGTCTTTTCTGGTTCAAGATCATAAGGAACGATTTCCTTCCCAGTACGGGTTCTTCGCAACCTAAGAAAAAGATGATGCGAAAACACTCAAGTAGAGTTGTTAATAGCAACAAGGGCAGTTGCCCCGAAAGACAACCGCAATTGGCTCGCTCTAGACCAAGTCCCCGGCAACGGCGCCAAAAACTTGTTCGCTCCAAAAGGTATCTGGAAGCTTTAAATTTATAACCCAAGAAGTATGCTTGAACAAATATGCGAACCCGCAGTGTACGGGTCAATTGTAATAAAAAGTAAGAATTCCAGGGATCGATCACAGGGACTTAGGTGATACAAAGCACATAATAGGCTGTCAAATATTGCAATTAACCAAAATCAATTAAAGTAATCAAAGATGATGTATAAAGTCAAGTAAGGGGAAATGCGGATTCTAGGGATTAAAGCATCTAGTTGTGGTTTCGACTCAAGATCTCAAAGGATAACGCGGACAAAGCTAAGGTTTGCAAAGGGAAGGTGTTTCTAAGGTGGAAATAGATTACCGGGTAAGTCTCACTACTCCCTATCCCAAACCAAAGCTCCTATCACCGGGTAAGTCTCAAGGTACTAAGGAAAGGAACTATATCTTAAACCAACACACCACCCAATGGAATAGAATCAACCTTTACCTAGTAAGTCTTAGGCTAACTCACAAAGATGGGATAAAGTCACACTCAAACCCCAATAAAGGATAAACCTTTATTACCTAAACTTATGATCTTGGGTAAACAAACAAAGGAATCACCGGGTAAGTCTCATCCTAGGCGTGCGTTGAACCAGGAAAGGTATAATAAGGATAGGATTTGGCAAACTAGAACACTTAACTTCAGAATAGGTTCAGGAAAGGTTTACCTCGTTCAGTCAAATTCCCACCCTGGCCGAGATGTTCATCGACTGAGCGAGGTGTTCTAGGGTTAAAGTTAAAGACTCGAACTTTCAGGGTCCTGCTGGGATTAAGATCATTCTATCATCGTCTTTCCCACAACTTTCAGCCAATCACCCTAGAATCGCATAAGAAACTTAGCCAACAATCATCATGATAACAATAATCAAATTAAAGAGAAATGAATCAATATTCGAACAAGAAAACCTTAAGAAAAAGTTCTCAATATTTGAATCAAATATAAAACAACAAGCGTTTCTCAAATCACAAATCAGCAAAGACAATCAATTAAAAGACAATCTAAGAAAGTCTTACAACCTTCTTCAAAAGCTAACTCCAAACTAAATTCCTTCCTTCCTTGATCTTCAATCCTTCCTTCAAGGCTTCCAGAATTTCCCTTAATTGCTGGATGTTCTCAGCCTCTAAGCTTGTAAGCGTGTGTTGGACTTGTGGAAAATCCCACCCTTTTTATAGGAGAATTATCTTCCAAAGATAATAATATCTTAAAAAAATAATTTCCTAGAAAATATATCCATATCTCTAAAATAGATCTCCCAAAAATAATATCTTCCTTCCAGAAATCCAGTCCGAAAATATAAGATATCTTCTTTCCAAAATTAAAAGATCTCAGCCAAAAATATAGATCTCGCCGGCGGCAGGGTGTTCGCCTCGGTCGGGGCGCTCCTCAAGATCACCTCGGTCGAGGTGACACTGTAGCTGACCGAGGAGAGTTTCAACTGAATGTGAAATCTCTCAAATCTGGTCCAAAGCAAATCTTCTTAATCATTTCCATGCTTCCTGAGGTCTTCTTTAAGCTCCAAAATGTAGCTCCAATGACTCCTTAGCTCCTTAGCTCCATTTTGATGCAAAACGTGCCATTTTACCTACAATTACAACGAAACTAGGTGTAAACCTCGATTCCCGCAAAGGTAGATGAAATAACAATATAATCACATAATATACATCCATACATGCAGATTTATGAAGATAAAACGTCTAAACCAGCCCCAAAATATAGACTATAATACATGCTATCACTTACACAATCTTCGCGAGTTATGTGTCAATTACTATCAATGATTAAGTTAATCAACATTAATTAGAATTCAAAAATTCTATCTCTTACACATGGTGTTCTGCTCCTTTTATAAAAATCGAAGAAAGTAAGATTTGTCTACAATTCAACCAAAAACGACGATTAAGAGACAAGATCTAAAATTGAATATTCACTTTTTGATCAATAGACTTTGAATACCAAATCAATCTAATATAAACTTCAAGAGCTCATATATCTGTCTTGCTAAAGGCCATAGCTTCAAAAAAAAAAACCTCGTAGCATAAGGATCAAGAGTGCTACAAAAACAAAAGCAAAATTGTTCAGCTATACTGTAAACTTACCGGTCAATTTAATGTAGATTTAGGAACTTACGTACCTGATTCTTAAAAGTTCATAGATTCAAAACTAAATCACACCATAGCCTAAGGACTTATTGCAATCAAGCATATTGCAAGCTTTCTAAATCAAATAGCTTAATCAAGAAAAGCCCCACAAATGTATATTTTATCGAAAACACAAATAATGACAACAACTTAAAAGGAGAACAAAACAAAAAGTTAAAATGACAATAACACAACTTTGAACTCCTTTAAGATGTATAAGCTAATAACATTATTCTATTGGAACTTAAAACAACCGAATCAGGTAGCAAACAATTCAACTTGGACAACAATAAGAGGGTGAACAATTATATTATCAATTATCATTTAATCAATGATAACATGTATTATAGTCTATATTTTGGGGCTGATTTAGACGTTTTATCTTCAATAATCTGCATGTATGAATGTATATTATGTGATTATATTGTTGTTTCATCTACCTTTACGGGAATCGAGGTCTACACCTAGTTTCGTTGTAATTGTAGGTAAAATGGCATGTTTTGCATTGAAATGGAGCTAAGGAGTCATTAGAGCTATATTCTGGAGCTTAAAGAAGAAACCAGGAAGCATGGAATTGATCAAGAAGATTTACTTTGGACCAGATTCGAGAGATTTCACATTCAGTTGAGATTCATCTTGGTCAGCTACAGTGTCACCTCGACCGAGGTGATCTTGAGGAGCGCCCCGACCGAGGTGAACACCCTGCCGCCGGCGAGATCTATATTTTTAGCTGAGATTTTTTATTTTTGGAAAGAAGATATCTTATATTTATGGGCTGGATTTCTTGAAGGAAGATATGATTTCTAATTGATTTATTTTGAGAGAGAGATATATATTTTATAGGAAATTATCTTTTTAAGATATTTTATCTTTGGAAGATAATTCTCCTATATAAAGGGTTGGATTTTCCACAAGTTCAACCATGCTTGGAGCATCCAGTAATTGAGGGATTTTCTGGAAGTTTGAAGGAAGGATTGCAGGATTGAAGATCAAGGAAGGAAGGAATCATAGTTGGAGATAACTTTTGCAGTAGTTTGTAAGACTTTCTTAGATTGTCTTTTTGGGTTGATTGTCTTTTCTGATTTACGATTGAGGAACGCTTGTTGTTTGATATTTGATTCAGTTATTGAGACCTTTTTCTTAAGGTTTTCTTGTTCGAATATTAGTTCCTTTTTTATTAAATTGATTATTGTTATCATGATGATTGTTGACTAAGTTTCTTATGCGATTCTAGGGTGATTGGTTGAAGGTTGTGGGAAAGACGATGATAAAATGATCTTAATCCTAGCAGAACCCTGAAAGCTCGAGTCTTTCACCTTAACCCTAGAACACCTCGCTCAGTCGAAGAACATCTCGGCCGGGGTGGGATCTGACTGAACGAGGTGAACCTTTCGTGGTCCGAAACTGATGTTAAGTGTTCCAGTTTGCCAAATCCAATCCTTATTACACTTTTCCTAGTTCAACGCAAGCCTAGGATGAGACTTACCCGGTGATTCCTTTGTTTGTTAACCTAAGATCATGAGTGTAGGTAATAACGGTTTATCCTTTATTGGGGTTTGAGTTTTCCTTCATCCCTTCTTCTACATCTCACCCTTCTATACTGGTGATCCACGATCACCACTAGGCTAATTTAGACAAGATATGCGGGTGTCCCATAGGGGCCCCGCGACTTTTAGATATTTCTGCCTTCGAGTGCCTCCACGTGGCGGAGGACTTGAGGAAGATGATTTCGATGGTAGGGCTAAAGGAGTTTATGAAGATCCGAGCTCCAGCCTACTAAGAGCCAACTATAGAGTTTGTGAGTTCTGTCACCCACATGCCTTAGAGGAACAACATCAAGTACCAGTTGTTGAACCGAAACTACATAGTACCGATGGATTAGTTTCGAGAGGTTTTTGGCTTCCCGACTCCCACCGTTACTGAGTTCCCTTCCCGAGCAAAAGCTCGAATCTTTTGGGGCGAGATAGCCCATGTGGTGGAGCACAGTGACAGATGGAGACATGGGGACTCCAGAGAGCGTATTATCTTCCATCTAGCTTTCCGTCTTGCTCATAGGATATTTAGCGAGACACTTCTGGCTCGTACTGAGACGCCCTAGAAGATCAGATAGGGAGAGCTATTGAGCTTATTTTGTATGGTGACTGGTGCAGTGCCCGACTTTGGAGGTATGCTGGCTGAAGACTTGCGTAGGATCAAGGGCAAGTCCAAGGGAGACATCTGCTGCGGAGGTTTAGTGACCCATATTGCTACGGCCATGGGTTTGGATTTGAGTGCATGTACAGTGGCTGCGGCTGCAAAGCCGCTTGGTCTTCAGGAGATGATCACGAGGCGCATTCTGGTTCCGCGTGGACTCAGTACCTTGTACGTCGCTATGCCTTGGAAAACGACTGCTCCTTAGGGCATTCTCTTGTCAACTCAGTTCACAGTCTTTGACCAACAGTACTGGTCTTTTGCTTGGCTTCCCTACATACAAGATGCTAGAGTTGCTGCACCAATTGATGATGAGGAGGAGAATGATGATGGTGGAGCTGCTATGGAGACCGGTACTGATACCGCCGGTCCTAGTGTGCCTGTTGTCGACCTAGATGACGAGGCGATAGAGGAGGAGGCAACAACACCATCACGACCAGCCCGACGTAGAGTCCGCATGCACAAAGATCCAGTATCTCACCGACGGATTGATGAGCTGACTGAGTAGATGATCGACTCCTATGCAGCTATGACAGTGGATGTGTCCCATCGCTTCGATAACGAGCGCTGATATACTGACAACTGGATGCGTCAAATCAAAGAGACCCATTATTACTAGTTGAGGATGATGGAGATTCAGTTCCAACAGGTTATGGGGTATCCATTTGATCCATCTCAGCACCCCTATGTCCCACATCCACCACCACCACCAGCTGATGAGGACTAGAGCAACATGGATTTCTTTCTTTATTATTTATGCAGTTCAGCTAGGTCTAGTGAGTACTCCGTTCTTTGACTTATTTTGACTCATTGGGACAATGTGTCCCAAGTATGGGGTATGTGGATGTACTTATTTGACTATGTGTATGTTTGTATGATTCTTGATGGATATATATGATCTTATATGCTCTATTTGTTTAACTGTCATTTCATGCATACATACAGGTTTTTGTTTGAGAAAAACGTCAAAAACTATTTTAAGAAAAAAAAATTTATGACCTCGACCGGGATGATTCTGGCCAAACGAGATTGAACACCTCGGATGACCTAGAACACCTCGACCGAGGTGGTTTAACGGAGAGTTTTCAAAACGATTTTATGCTTCTTTTCTGGATATGACCTCAGTGATGATTCTGTTTGCAGATTGGTTTTGAAATCTTTACATGCTTGAAAGGTTTTATGATATGTTTAAGTTGCAAAAGACTTTGTTTGAAGTTTTAGCATGTTTAATGCTTTGTTTTTATCAAAATTATGTTGAATTTGAAGGTTGACACCACATGATGAGTTTTATCACATTCTTCCTAGGATGATTAAGGCAATTCATTCTTTTCTCTTCTTCTTCTTGATCATGCTTTAGCCCCTCATATACATATTAGACTCCCTTTACATATCCGGGAATTTGGAAGAAAGCAAAGAAAAGCAAGTGAAAGTGAAGTTGAGATATTGGCTGAAAGTGTTAGAAAGAAACAATTAAGTTTGGGGAAGTCAATCATGAGGATGAGTAACTCGGCACCATTCACATAGCCGGGTGTTTGTGTCTTGCCAAAGTCGGATTGAGCGATATTCCTAACGGATCATGGTATGTGCATCAATGGTTTGAGGCATCTCGAGAAATTGATGATTGCTGATCTCCTAGGCTTCGGTTATTGTGCACCTCTGTCCATGCATCCCAAAAAGTAAAGTAAAATAAGCAAATCTTATTGGTGGATGATGTTGAGTTTCAAAGAAAGTGAAGTAAGATCCTTTTCCCGAATTCTAGAACCACATTCCCTATATACATCCTACCCTGACACATTTCTTGACCTCTTTTGGAAGCCCTTGAGATCTCGAGCTTGTTGATTGACTTAGTGGTTTAAACTGGATTATACATGATTAGATTCGATAAATATGATTTATTATGCATTCTATGATTTTATGCAAAGATGAACAACTTTCTTATATTTATAAAATGTTTTGATCATGTCTTGATTTTATTTACCATGAAGTATTCTCTTAGAGTGATCTATGAGTGAAGCACACCACCAAAAATGTTTTGAATTACTTTTCATTGATCTTTTCCGACTTATAATCCATTTTATCTTGTATCTAAGATTTGGAACTTGCTTGGGGACAAGCAAGGGACAAGTATGGGGTATTTTGATAGCATGTATTATAGTCTATATTTTGGGGCTAGTTTAGACGTTTTATCTTCAATAATCTGCATGTATGGATGTATATTATGTGATTATATTGTAGTTTCATCTACCTTTACGGAAATCGAGGTCTACACCTAGTTTCGTTGTAATTGTAGGTAAAATGGCACGTTTTGCATCGAAATGGAGCTAAGGAGTCATTAGAGCTACGTTCTAGAGTTTAAAGAAGAAATCAGGAAACATGGAAATGGATTAGAGACTTGATTTTGGACTAGATTCGAGAGATTTCACATTCAGTTGAGATTCATCTCGGTCAGCTACAGTGTCACCTCGACCGAGGTGATCTTGAGGAGCGTCCCGACCGAGGCCAATACCCTGCCGCCGGCGAGATCCATATTTTTGGCTGAGATCTTTTATTTTTGGAAAGAAGATATCTTATATTTTTGGGCTGGGTTTCTGTTCGCCCCTAGAGGTGTGTGCAAATAAGCCTTAAATTTATAAAACTAGAATCAAGCAGCGAACCCGCAGTGTACGGATCGAGGTAGCTAAGCAAGAATTCCAGAGTATCGAACACAGGGATTTGGGTGGGAACAAATTCGATTTCAGATTATCAAGCAGTAAATATGGGAGTTTGCAAGTATTGGGAAAACAACAATCCTAAAGATCCGGGTATTCAGTTGTGGCAACAGATTCAAGATATACTAATGATATAAAGACAGAGTAGAGATATGCAAAGGTATACTAATGTAAGGTGATCGTACGGTTGAGGTTCCGAAAACCTTATGTGACTCACCTAAATGATACTCCCTATACAGGTTGTTGAGGCTCAATATAGAGAGGTTCTAAAGACAAGGATTAGCATCAAATACCCAAACCTATAATCTAAAGGTCAAGACTAACTTATTCGATTGAGGTTATTGAGGCTCACAATCGAGGTAGAGGTTGTTGAGGCTTCACTACCATCTAGAAAAGACAAGTCTAAGCTAAGCTAAAGCGAATCTTTAACTTTGGATTAAGGTAAAAGCAAGCTCGTAAACTAAGGGAAATTACGGTTGGATCTTGAGATTCCACGGCCGTGGAACTCAAGAACAGCCCGTAATTTAGGGTTGTCGGCGATAATTCTCTAACTCTCAGGGTCTAATCCGTTTGCGATCGATCTATCATCATCTAAGCCACAACTATCAACCCTTCACCTTAGAATTGTTAAGGGTTTTTAGCCAATAACAGTCATATTGATATTAATTCAAGATTTAAAAGATAAAAGATGGGAGCTTTCAAGAACTTTCAATAATCTTCAAACGAATCTCAGAATCACAATCAAGAACAAGTGTTTATCAAAAGATTCAAATCGGAATAAACAATCACAATCTTAGGAAAGAAAGGAAACGGGATGTCAATCCGATCCTAAATCAAACCTAAGCAAGAAGAGAAATCTTCTTGCAAAATCCTCCAAGAACTTCGATCTTCCACAACGCGAAGATCGCTAACAGCAACTCTCCAACACGAACTTTTGAACTTCAATGGGATCTCCAAAATCACCTCCAAGAATGAGGGTTTGTGTGTTGCTAAGCTTGCGTTTTTGCCGCTAAACTTAGGGTTGAAGGGTCGTAAGCGAGGTAGCGAGGTAGCGAGGTAGCGAGGTAGCGAGGTAGCAAGGTGACGGAATCTTGCTTCATCCGTCCTTTTTATAATGCAGGGCAAAATGTCGGCCCGGCCCAATCTTCAAAAGATCATGGCTTCGAAACGTGGCGAAAGGATTCGCCAAGATCACGGTCGTGGAAGATTCCACGACCGTAATTTTGAGGCGTGGAAACAAACACGGATAACTTCCACGGCCGTAATATCTCCTGGAATGAACATCGAATTCTGACTCACAATCCACGGCCGTAATTTAGGGTAAAACCGTGATTCTTGCCTTCATTCGTGCATTCCTCAATCTAATACTCCAAATTGCTTCCAAAAGGTGTCCTTGATCTAGAGGTACATCAACTCAACTTTCCTTTGCTCGATTTCGTTCGGAAATAGCTCCGAATCACCTACAATCAACATAGAACTCGTGTAGACATCCATATCGACAATATAGGCAATACTAGCTCATATATGCATAAAGCTTAATCAAAGACTATCAATATGAATCAAATACGATTATAAAATGTGCCTAAAATATCACAATATTTCATGCTAACAAATAACCCCATACTTAGCACTTGCTTGTCCCTAAGCAAGGTCTTTCAAAAACTTTAAACAAGAGTTAGGATGAAATATGTGTACCTTCTTTTGGATGAAAGTGGCTTCTAAAGAATAGATCATTCTCAAACCTTGCTTCAATCGTTTTCAAACTTTCACACACTTAATTAGAGAGTAAGAGGTGAAGAAAAATCATGAATCAATTTAGCTTCCAAACAAGCGCTATAACCTTCAAACATTATCAAAATCAATCACAAGAACTTCAATTTAGATCACCAAGCCATATAACATTCTTTTGATCTTAAGGACTTTCAAAGAAGAGGTCTAGAGTATGGAAGGGAAGGGAAACTTTAAGGGAGAGTGGTGCATAAATCCGGGAAAGTGGACAACTACCTTCTTCTTCTTTTGCGGTTTCCGCAACTCTTCACTTAGAGCTTTGCTCTTACTTTTCATTTTTCGACTTTACTTTTGGAGTTATGGATAGAGGTGCACAAAAACCGAAGCCTAGGAGATTGGCGTTTCTCATTTTTGCGAGATGCCTCAAACCCTTAGCGCACATACCATAATCCGCTAGGAATATCGCTCAATCCGACTTTGGCAAGACACAAACACCCGGCTATGTGAATGGTGCCGAGTTACTCATCGTCATGATTGACTTCCCCAAACCTATAATTTCTTTCTATTCAATTGATTGCAAATATATGCTCTCATGGCCCTCCCACATCAAACATGCCTTTTTCTCATTCACTTTCCAAGTTCCCGGATGGGTAAGGGAGGCTAATATTTCAATGAGGAGTTAGATGATCAGAGGAAGAAGAAAGAAAATATCGAATTACCTTAATCATTTCAACAAGAAGTATAGGAACTTATAATGTGATTTCAACTTCAATTTCTTACATGATTTAGGTAACATTTTCACATTATACAACTTGCAAAAGAGGTAAAATTTATTCATTCAATTCCTTTTCGAATTACTATCCTTTCAAACATGCAATTGTTATCAACTCAATTCGCAAGTAGTGTTTATCATAGAATTCATCTCAATTCATTAGAAGCATCAAATTTTCAAAAATTTTCAATTTTTTATGGGTTTTTTTAAAGTTCTTTTTCATGCAATGCAAGAATGAAACGTGTAACATATGATGAACATGCAATGATAGTCTCGTAATGAAAGCAACATATAGAGTAGAGTTATTACAAACATTTAGTACATCCCACCCCATACTTAGGACGAACATTGTCCCTAATGTTCACATGAAAGAACAAAAAGAAAGAAAAGAAAAAGAAACTCACAAATGGTGGCGGGGATGTCTAAAGCGAGCAGTCCGGTCATCGATCACTGCGGTGCCGGTGGAGGTGGAAATGGAGAGAAACTCGGATCGTAGTACCGCCCAAACTGCTGGCGGTAGACGTCCCTCATCATGTGGTCGAGGTCGTCTAAACGTCCGTCTCTCGCGTCCGCCCGGATCTCTAATGCTCCGACTCTCTCTGAAAGTCCGGTAGCCCAATCCGGCATCCTCTCATACCATCCCGGAGCGCGATCATACCATCCGGGAGCATCTGCTGGTGCTGGCTGTGGTGGTGGTGGTGGTGGTGCTGCTAGCTGCGTCGTGGACCAAGGAGGGGGTGTCTCGTACTAGGTGGGAGGTGTAGTCATCCACGTGGGCCTCTCGCTCACGCTAGCGCGGCGAGATGACGAGCCTGAAGCTCTAGCTGGACGCGGAGAGCGTCTAGGTACATCCTGGGCCGCATCCGGCTGATCCGGAAACGTGCCGAACTCCTGCTCTGCTCCTCCACCACTCTCATACTGCTCTCCCATATCCTCCTCATCTACAACCGGCGGTGGAACGTAAGGGGGAGCTACAAGCCTGTTCGCATGCATCGCAACGAACGTCTCCTTCCAATTGTGGCGTCCCGCCACAATGGAATACTCCGGCAGCCACTCAATACCCCTGCCCGTCCTACTCTCCCATGGCATGCCCGCATAAGGCGGACCTCTATGTGTGGGGAAGATGAGTCCCCTAACCATGAATGCATGAAGTCCTAGAGGTACGGCGGGTATGCGGGTGCAGGCTGAGAAGTCAACACCGAATGTCCTAGCTATGTGGGTCACTATCCCACCATATCCAATGTTCCCTCTTGATTTGTTCTTGAGCTTGCTCATCGTCGCCTCCAAAAGAGTAGCACAATCTGCGCGGCATCCATGAAGCATAGCGTAGAGAAGGAATAGCTCATCCGTCTTAATCTTTTGGGGCGTCTCCGTCCTAGGAAAGAGACACTCCGAAAGAACACGGTGAGCTATCTTCAAGGCCAAATGGTACATCAATTTGGCCTTGGTATCAGCTGGATGCCAACGGTCCTCGTCGGCATAGATCATAGCCACATCCTCCCAAAAGTCCTTAGCGGACACGTTCCTAGGGAGTCGACCGTTGTAGGTCTCATGGAACCCAAAGATGGTCCCGAACTCGACAATGCTCAACTGGTAGTCTCTGTTCATGAGACGGAAGGAGACAGTCCTATCAACATGGCTGTGCTCAAAAGACGTCACAACCTCTCGGGTGATCTCCTCATAAGCGTCTTCACGAATGTTCATGAAGACAAGTAAACCGGCTCTATCCAAGAGCCATGTAAGGTCATCTACAATGTTGAGAGGATGTAGATCCTCCAACAACAAGTATCTAGGGCCAATTACTGCCCTCTTCTCGATCCTCTCAAATGCAGCTTGGTGGTTTTCGTGTATGATCGGGATGCTAGGGTGAGGTGGTGAGGATGGAGGTGAAGATGGGGGTGAAGGTGAGGGGGATGAGGGTGGTGGTGCCCTAGAGGTTGAGGGGTTACCCTTTCTCTTCTTGTTCTGTTCCCCTTTCTTTTCCTTAATTCTCCCCGACATCCTCCTTACAAAATCCATTACTGTCAAAAATTACGGGCTGTTCTTCCCAAACCACGGCCGTGGAACCTCTGTAAACCGTGGTTCGACACATAAATTCTCAATTCTCAGCAAATCAGCAATCAAACTCCACAACAAGCAGTCCTAATCTAATTTCTTCCAATCTCAATCAGTTCTTCCTAAAAATCTCTAACAAAAACGAACAAAAACGACTAGAATCAAGAAGAGAGCAAAAACCTCTTTTTCGGATTGAGAAATCCAAAATGCGGGTTTGTTGATCGTTTTCCACGCGATTTGTTGCTTGGCCCAAGTTTATGATAACGGGCGGTGACATCACTGTCTAGCTCTTGCGAGAGCTAGGAGGTTCTCGGCGACTGGCCCGTGCTGGTTAGACGGTCGGAGGCATCCGAAACGTTCCATTGCCGGAAGGAGGGACCGAGGCGAGTTTCGGGAGATTCTCGTGTCACAAAAGTAGTTGAATTAGAACGGGATATGACTTAATAATAATGAAGATAATAAACCGGGTTGGTGTGCTTGAGTTTGTAGTGTGTTTATGATGATTTACTTGTGTTTGTGCCTTTCCCATTAATTCTAATACTTCGAATATGAGCTAACGGTTTTATATCGAATGTTGTAGGTTGCCTTGCAGGTTAGGCATGCGGCCGAGAGATCCGGAAGGGTGGGTAGCCGGGGTCCGTACATTTTAAGAAGGGTTTGTGAGTTGGAGTTGAGCTGTATTTTGTCCTCCGGTTATTGCGTTTTGTTTGCCGCGTGTTTGGCGTTTGTTTTTTAGTTGTATCTCGGCTGAAGTTTGTTGTTGCTTTCTTTCGGGTTTCTTATCATTTGCATTAAAAATGATTTACGGTTTTGCCTTTATTTGTGTCATGTTGGAAAGGTCTGGTGAAATTGTTGTCAAGGTAAGGGTCGGGACCCATTATGTGGTCTCACTCGTAGCATTCCGATATCTCGCGGATTTAGGGTGTTACAAGAGGAGTGGAAGATGAAAAATGAGCGTGAAATGGAAAATGGGGAAATGGGGAGAGGGAATAATGAGGCTTACAATAGGGGTGGGGATACCCAAGGGTCAGCAACCCCCCTTGTCCACTCATTCCTCTTCCCAAGGTCGGAAAGTAAAAGAGACTCCCAACACGCGCTAAAACTCTTACTCAGCAAACGTGCCTGCGGGAAAAAAGCCGCTTACGCGGAAAGGTCGGAAACAACTCGACTTCCGGAAATAAAACTTCCGGATGTTACAAAAACCATCTAAAATCTCCTTGGACATAGACAAACCAAGACTGAGCTTTCCAACTCACATAACTCTCAATTCAGTGGTTCGGCGAGTATAGAAATACCCATTAAAAACGTAGAAATCCTGAAAAGACCAAGAAAAACCTTCGCTTGTGGCCTTTAAGTTTAAAAAGGTTCAAAGACTGGAACTTTCTACAAGGATTAAGAGTCCTGAAAGCTTTGATAAACTAATACTTTCAAAGCCAATTTCTTTTCAATAAATCCAATAAAACAAAATTTTCGTTTGACCCTTCACTTGTTTTATTAAACCATTTAAAACAACACTCATTTCGGAGGTTTTCAAAAGGTGGAGTCAAACACTTTGAAAAGAAACAATATCAAAACCTCAATTCATAAATGTATATGCAAACGATTATTGTTTAAAGAATAATAGGGATAATCCAATTCTTAGTTTAGGGAGGAAGTTTATCCAATCATCATGAAATATAAATTAAAGACCATATATTAAACTAATAAAGACAGAACTTACAAGAATTTGGTTCCTTCAGGTCAACCTTCAAGCAAAACTAACAATATATGACGGCTAGAAAAGGATGGAATAAAAGGCTAATGAATTCAGGACGAATTAACGTATCTAACCATAAGTCTAGGGGTCTTTATTTAGGGGAAGAAATCAGAGTCTAGGGTTTATACAAAATATACACTTGTCATAGATAAAATTGAAGATTTGGAAGGTCTTGTTGTGATGGTGAAACGGTCAGCAAAACGACAGACATATGGAAACCATACGGCCGTATATCCACCATTTGGTGGGCATTTCACTTCTTTTGGCATGGGTTGTGAAGAACCGTATAGGTGAATAATAAGGATATAAATACTCTACAAGGGGGTTGAATAGAGTATGTGAACTTTTCACAATATCGTATATCGAGGCTTTGAAACTGATTTCAAGGTCTTGAAGTCGATTTGTGCACTTTGTCACAAAACTAGTTTTCAAGGCTTTGAAAGGGATTTCAAGGCCTTGACTTTGAAACCTGCAAAACAATGTTAGTCACAATTTAAGTGATATAAAGTGCGGAATTAAAAGATCGACACGGTGATATGTTTACGAAGTTCAGCTCTAATATCCTACGTCTCCGTCCTAGGGTTTATTGACCCTAGGATCTAACTATCTATTATCTGCTCAAAGCGTCTTAGATACAACCTTAAAGATATCCCCTTCTTCTCTTACTATAGCCTCAATGCTACGATGTAGTTAACTCTAACCTAGCAATAATAGCCTAGTTACTTCGCAGAGTAGCCCACACTCGAGTATAACACTCTTTAGATATGCCAATGAAGCTCTAGTGTTTTTCTCACTCTAAGGATGTAAAATTTTGTAAGCAAAGAGGAAGAAAAACTTAAGGAACGAATGAAGATGTTTTGATCGCTTGAAGACTTGGATTATTTTTGTGTAAGCTTGTTGTCCTTCTCTTCAATCGCCATCTTCATTTTTAGTCTTCTATGGAGAACTTCTTAGCCGTTGTAAGATAGCCATTGTAACGTTCTTCTTTCTCCATGGAAATGGTGCTTGGTTGAGATGAAGTAGCTGTTGTAAGATCTTCTATCTTCTCTCTTCTACTTCCTCTCCTTGACGCACGTTGAGAATCTTCTTCTTCGTGATCTTCTCTTGCTTTGGAAATGTCGTTGAAGATCTTTGTTTGTTGAAGATCCTAGATCTTCTCTCTTGGATATGCCGTTGAAGATTTTCCTTAAATACGAGATCTTATTGCGTGGAATCCATCTGGAAGATCTTTTTATCCTCTTGCATCTTCGGTTAAGATCTTTGTGAGATATTTTTGTTGTGGCCGAGATCTTCTCTTTAAAACCATTTGAAGATCTTTTTGTTGGTTGGCCGAGATCTTCTCCTTGAGAAGCTTCTCAAATCTTCTTGTTATCCTTTGGTAGAGATCTTCGTTTTGGTTGTTGAGATATTCGAATCTTGTATTTGAAAGCCTTTAGCCAAATCCACCTTTGTACTGCTTTTCAAGGCTTCCGCATTTGTCCTTTGTAATACAGTTCAAGGTCTCTGTGGTCGTCCTTTGTAATGTGTTTCAAGGCCTGCGTTCTTCCTTTGAAATTCTTTCCAAGGTCAACACATATTTAACAAAGACAAACCAAAACATGCAATCTAAAAATACAATAGATATTTGTTAGTTTATAAAACCGCATATAAATGTTTAGTCTTCCATCATTCACATAATCAATTTATAATTAAGGTGGAGTTATAAATATTCCCCTTGATAGAAGGCAAAACAATTATCGTACCTGCATTCAATGTAATCTATATGCATGCAATAATATCGAAAAAAATACAAAATGCAAAAATGTCGGATCAACACATAATTTAATTTCTCCACCTTTGTCTTTCAACAAGGGAGAAAAGCAGTTAAGTACGGGAGTTTAAAAGTTATTGCAGACCCAGAAAGTGTTTCCAAAACTAAGAAAATCAGAGTTTTAAAACGGAGTCCCATATACGTCGTTCAAGGCCTTGAAATCAAAACCAAGGGAGCTTTGAAATCCATGTCAAGGCCTTGAAATGGATTTCGGTGCCCTTTTCCTCAAATGTCGTCGTAGCATTTTGGCCTCCATCTGGCATGGGCTTCATTCTGAGTGATCATCTTCCTATACTCATCTACCCTCCGGTTATCCACGACGTTCTTGCACTTCTTCACTACTCCATACTCCTCGATGATCAAAATATTTGGTTCCTCGTAAACTGGTTGACGAATGGGACAATTTTTGACAATTTTGTAACATTGAAGCATCACCTCTGAAGCATGTTTCCTTGTTTCCTCAACATCATCCTCAGTTAAAGGATTGATGTTTCCTGCAGCTGTATAGGTGAGTGCATTTAGATGAAACATCTGATTTACCTTAGCGTGCATAATCGCCAGTAGGTCCTGTATGGCACCCAGTTTATCAGCGATTTCCAAGCTAATATCCAACATGTCTTTGCGCAAGGTTTCCATTCTCTAGTGAGAGCCTTTTCAATTTCTATGATATCAAAACAGTCCTCATCAACTTTACCCGATGCAATCTATGTCTCCTCATCAGCAATCTCGATTGAGAAGTATCTAAAGATTTTCGGGAGGAGATTGGCATAGGGAAGATGAGTGTTACCGGTGGAGTTTATCGTGTGTAGCATATGGTTGAGAATGAGGTTTGGGAGGTCAACATCTAAACCATTCAATACTTGATACAACAACTTAAAAGACTGAGTAGTCAGCAAATCCCTACATTATGATCTAGGCACAACACATCTCACAAGCACATTGAACACTATCCTTGCTTCTAGAGTGAGTGATGACTGGGATGGCTGCAAAGTTGAGGAGTTGGGAAGTAGGAATTGTTCCTTGGCCAAATGGACAGATTTGGATCTTGGAGGATGGTCATATGAGGTGGAGGAGGGAAACCCTAAAATTTGAGCAATAACCGAAGAAGAAAGAGTAATAGATTTACCTTTTACAACCGATTCTAGGGTTAGCTCCCCCTTTCTCTCCTTGTTGTGAGATTCACATAGAATAATCGGGTCAGTCTTGGGACGCTGATTTCTCCTGATTTAAGAACTTCTAGATCGAGCATCCTTTGAGTAATGTGATGCATGGCAAAACTGAGGGAGAGAAGAAATTCTTGATCCACTTACTCGCACATGTAGAGAGGTCGGTCTTTGAACCCGTCGAGCCAGGTGGCTACTACAGTGTGATTTCTGAATCGGTTTGTAGGCATACCTGTCTGAGCACAAATTTCTACGGTTGTTGGGGGAGATGGGGTGCCCGAATCCAATAATATGTGGACTACTTCATCTGTTTATGTTCCAGGGGTTGATTGTCTGGAGCGTTTTGAAACGGGAGATGAAGCAGCACTGGTGGATGGGCGTTTGGGAGCCATGAAATTATTTGTGAGAGCAAGAGAGGTTTTTCAAATTGGATGTGTAAAGCAATACGGGGTACTGTAAATCGTTGAAGAAGCAAAAGGAGGATTGTATTTAAAGGAGACATGTCAAATCAATGTATGGATCATCAAGAGCTTGAGAGAATCAAGGTCTTGAAAACTGAAAAATGATTTGCATGTTATCCTAATAAATCATAACCAAAGTCTTGGTGAAACTCTTTTGAAATCATTTCAAAAATTCTTCTTTAAAATGATTTAATGATCAATTATCTAAAAAATATAATAACTATTAATCCGATCCGTGATTATCAATATAGCCCTTGAAATCCGTTTCAAGACCTTGGATTGCATTTCAAGGCCTTAAAATGGAAAAGTGGGCTGCATTATAAGGAGAAAATACAACGATTTACTCCTCTGAAATTACTGCTTCCTTGTTCAACATACCAAGCTTCAATCTTATAAAATTGAATCGATCTTCAAGTAGAGGCTTAGTAAATATATCTGCAAGCTACAAGTTAGTCGAGAAAAAAGATGCGAAACATCACCTTTTTCAACATGATCACGTATGAAGTGATGTCTTACGTCGATATGCTTTGTTCTTGAATACTGCACAAGATTTTTAGTAATCGAAATAGAACTAGAACTATCACATTTAATAGGTATACCTTTGAGATCAAAACCAAGATCATGAAGTTGCTGAGTTATTCATAGAATTTATGCACAACAGGCTCCCGCAGCTATATATTCGGCTTCTCACTCTAAGGATGTAAACTTCTGTAAGCAAAGAGGAAGAAAAACTTTTGGAACGAATGAAGATGTTTTGATCCCTTGAATACTTGGATTATTTTTGTGTAAGCTTGTTGTCCTTCTCTTCAATCGCCATCTTCATTTATAGTCTTCTATGGAGAACTTCTTAGCCGTTGTAAGATAGCCACTGTAACGTTCTTCTTTCTCCATGGAAAACGGTGCTTGGTTGAGATGAAGTAGCCGTTGTAAGATCTTCTATCTTCTCTCTTCTACTTTCTCTCTTTGACGCACATTGAGAATCTTCATCTTCATCTTTGTCATCTTCTCTTGCTTTGGAAATGTCGTTGAAGATCTTTCTTTGTTGAAGATCCTAGATCTTCTCTCTTGAATATGCCGTTGAAGATTTCCCTTAGATACGAGATCTTCTTGCGTGGAATCCGTTTGGAAGATCTTCTTTTATCCTCTTGCGTCTTCGGTTAAGATCTTCGTGAGATCTTTTTGTTGTGGCCGAGAACTTCTCTTTAAAACCATTTTAAGATCTTTTTGTTGGCTGGCCGAGATTTTCTGCTTGAGAATCTTCTCAAATCTTCTTGTTATCCTTTGGTAGAGATCTTCATTTTGGTTGTTGAGATATTCGAATCTTGTATTTGAAAGCCCTTAGCCAAATCCACCTTTTATACTGCTTTTCAAGGCTTCCGCGTTTGTCCTTTGTAATACATTTCAAGGTCTCCGTACTTGTCCTTTGTAATGTGTTTCAAGCCCTATGTTCTTTCTTTGAAATGCTTTCCAAGGTCTACACACATACAACAAACACAAACCAAAACATGCAATCTAGAAATAGAATCGATATTTGTTAGTTTAAAAACAACATATAAATGTTAAGTCTTCCATCATTCACATAATCAATATATAATCAAGGTGGATGAAGAACTGTATATGTGGATATAAAGGATATAAATACTCTAGAAGGGGTGTTGAATATAGTGTGGGAACTTTTCGCAAAAAACCTATCTCAAGGCTTTGAAAATGATTTCAAGGTCTTGATGTCGATATGAGCTCTTTGTGACACAACTGGTTTTCAAGGGCGTTGAAAGTGATTTCAAGGCCTTGACTCCGAAAACCTTCAAAACAACGTTAGTCACAATTAAGCAAGAAATGTGTGGAAAGAAAAGATCGACGCGGTGATATGTTTACGAAGTTCAGCTCCAACAACCTTCGTCTCCGTCCTAGGGTTTCTTTGCCCGTAGGATCCAACTATCTATTATCTGCTTCAAAGAGTCCTAGATACAAGCTATAAGAAATCTCTTCTTCTCTCACTGTAGTCAATGCTACGATCTAGTTTCAACTATTAACATAGCAATAATAGCCTAGTTACTTCGAAGATTAAGACACACTCAAGTATAACACTCTTTAGATATTCCAATGAGGCTCTCGTGTTTTTCTCTCTATAGGGATGTAAGTTTTTGTAAACTAAGCGGAAGAAAAACTTTTGGAATGAAATGAAGATGATTTGATCGCTTGAAGACTTAAATATTTCCGTGTAAGCTTGTTTCCGTTCTCTTCAATCACTATCTTCATTTATAGTCTTTGATAGAGAACTTCTAGCCGTTGCATAAAGGACGGTAGTGAAGTTCTTCTTTCTCCATGAAAAACGGTGTTAGGTGGAGATGAATTAACCGTTGTAAGATCTTCTATCTTCTTCATCTTCTTGACGTACGTTGAGATTCTTCTTCGAGATCTTCTCTTGAAGATCTTGTCGTTGAAGTCCTTGTTTTCAAAATCCGAGATCATCTAAGCTATTGAGGATCTTTGGTCGAAGATATCTCCCTTTGAGGACCGTTGGAGATCTTTCAATCTTGCATCGGTTAAGAATCACTTACCTTGGCATTAAAAACAAATCAAATCTCTTGCCCTAGAATTAGAATCACTTACCTTAGGGGTTGCGCGTGCTCCATTAGGTACCTTAGACATGGCAAGAAGAATCGAACTAGGGGTTGCATGGTGCGTCATTTAGCTTGCTCCAAGGATGCGGTCTCCTTTCCTTGTGTGTGGGTTAGGGGTGGTGCCTCTCCAACCACTCGTGCTTCTCCTTTTTTGATTTATTGCCTTCAAATTCCTATCCATTTTGACAAAGAGCTTTATTAGTTGCGTCATAGACTCATGTAGATATAAATCTGTAAATATATCAAAGTTAGAGTTAAGGATACAATTGTTGACGTAAAGACTTCTCCTACTTGTTTGTCCACCTTGACAGTGCATTATGGTGCGCCCATTTATGAAAGCGAGGAACATGATCATGCAGCTAATGACGACATGTGGACAAGTGGAGAAGTTAAAACCGTTGTTTTTTAGATCAAACTCTTTTAGATGTTGTCAACCTTTTTCATAAAGGAGTTTTACGCATGATCATATCTATATATGCATAGTAAGGTAGAAGACAAATTGTTGACGTGATGCTCTAAGAATTGAATATTAGGTCAAATCTCATATATTACTGAAGTGTCATTTTCGAAAAAAAAAAGTAAATTTAATATCTATATTTTGACAAATCAAATCAAATATATATATTTTCACGTTAGAATGTTAAAAAGAAAATAAGCAAACTTGTATAAATAGAAATAAATAAAAAAATTTGAAGATAATACAAATCATACATATTTGACCTTTTGGCTAAAATGAAGTATAAGATTTACTAATGCCAGATTAATATCTAGCATGTGGATCTCCGAACTATTGATATGTTGGTAGCCGACCTACTTGTACGTGGGTCGTCACCCATTGATTTCACTTTTTAGTATCATTTGATTAAATCATTGATCCTCTTATTTGTATTATACTAAATACGGCCTAAAAGCTATACAAATTATTGTAGGTGCATTGTGCTATAATTTAACAACTTGTGTTGTTTAGTGATTAATTCTTAAACTTAAAAGTTTACTTAATCATTGTATATCATTTGATAAATAAATTCAACACATTATTATCATTACATTAAAATAATATATTTTTTTTTAAATATATATCTTATAAATACACATGTATGACATGTTCTAAACTAGTTCTTATACATAAGTATTAAATGAATTTTTGTATGATATTGGATATTAAACCAATTTGTAGTTCTTACGAGGGTGCATTGGAAGATGTTATTAAATGACAAATTCCATCTTATTTAGCTTAGTTTTGGGCCACATGAGGCTCATTTTGTATTGGCCCGACTCATGATCGTAAATTCACATCTCAAATTAAGTTAAAATTCATTTTCAACTGGGCTGACTGACATCACTTATTCGTGGACCTTGGCACGGGGTCCCACGGGAGCAACAGATTATATGTTAAACTTGGGCCACATGAGGCCCATTTCATTGTGGCCCAACTCCCACGGGAGCAACTTTGATGATATGATACCAGTAGACTTGCATAAATTCGGGCTGACCCGTCCGGGATGGGTATGGACAATTAGTTTGGTCCGTTTGAGTTTGACCTGGTCTGACTCGTATCTTGGTGAGATGGGTATGAGTAAATATTTTGACGCGCATGCCAATCCGGCCCATTTATAGTTTATGCATATAATTTATTATATATATGTATATATAATTTAGTTTGTTTCGAGTGTCACTTAATTTGATTTTCCATTTCGTTTGTTTTG